>OY757905.1:24041309-24123809 GCA_963585895.1 Sepioteuthis lessoniana
ATGGAAATCAGACCTAACCGATAAAATTAAACGCAGTTTCTTCCAGGCAGCGGTCACATCGATACTGCTATATGGATGAACTACATGGACTCTATAAAACGGCTGGAGAAGAAGCTAGACGGCAATTACACAAGAATGCTGCGAGCAATATTGAACAAGTCCTGGCGGCAACACCCAACAAGCCACCAACTGTACGGCCACCTGCCTCCTATCATGAAAACTATTCAAGTTAGACGAACCAGACATGCAGGACACTGCTGGAGAAGCATGGACGAACTCATAAGTGATGTACTCTTGTGGACCCCCACACATGACCGAGCAAAGGCAGGACGACCAGCACGATCATACATTCAGCAACTATGTTGAGTATATGGGATGTAGTCCAGAAGACCTGCCGGAGGCGATGAACGATAGGGAAAATGGCGAGAGAGGGTCAGGGATATCCGTGCTACCAGCACGACATGATGATCATGATGATGTCATGTTAAAAGCAAATATTTCTCAAAGGAAGATAATGTTAGATTTTGACTCTTAAGAATTTGTCGAAATTTTGGTGGATATTTACTGGATGAATCCAAAAAAGATTTATTTCATTTCTTAAAGATAACTTAGAGGTAGTTTTATAAAAATTAGATAAGAAATATGATTTACGTATTAACGTAATTAGCTAAAGGGATGTATTTTTAAAAATCAAGAAAAGGTTGATTTAAGTGTTTTGGGACTTTAAATCTTCACATAAATCATTGAGAAATTATAAAGAATAATGCTTAAAAACCAATTGATTAATTAATGCAAGTATGAAAAATGCAAAATTTAGCAGTTTTGAGACAGTTTTTGCAAAAGAAAACCCATCAAAAAATATTCCTTTCAATTAGGAGACTGGTTTTAGTTGTACAAAGAAATGTATATAAGTAAACGCACTAATATATTAAGGCATACCCATCAATCTATCTTATATATAGATCTCTTTAGATAATTATAAATTCACATATGTATCTCTAAATGTACCTAGCTATAAATATAGATCTACGTTAGATACTATATAATCGTCTGCCTTTAGAAATCTGTAGTTTCTCTATTTCACTCTGTGTGTGTATATATATATATATATATATATATATTTCTCGAGTATATGGAGCTCGATCAATGAATAGATATATACACATATTTATATAACGTTTACATATTAATAAACATTTCATGTCCATTGAAAAATATATTATAAATATGTATGCATGAATATAAAGGAATACAAACATTTTTATTTATATATAGCTCTCTCTCTCTCATATATATACTATAACTATATACCTCCTCCTCTCTCTCTCATTCTCTCTCTCTCTATATATCGTATTTATTGATACATCTTTACATAGATAGATTTACGTATATATATATATATATATATATACGTACATAAAAAGAAAGTGATAAATATGTCAATATATGAATAGATACGCGTATATGAGCGTATATAAATATATAATCTCTCTAAATATGTGTATATATGCATAATTACATATATTTATAAACAGAAAAAAAATCTCTTTTTTTCAATGTGTGTGTGTTGTGCATATTCATTGCAAATTTTTTTTACTCTCATCCGGAAAACAATGTTTCCCTCAAGGACATAAAATGTATAATGACAGTCAAATGCTCTCACACTTTCACTGCAATATATATATGTATATATATATATATATATATATATATATAATCATTCACTCTCTATTCACTTTCACTGCAATATATATATATATATAATATCATTCACTCTCTATTCTACGCTCAAATATTAACATATAGAATCAAACATCACTAAATTTAGTCTCTAAAGAGGAAAATCGTTTAAGTCTTTTTTTTTCGTTTATTTTTATATTCAGCCTAAAGTTTTAGTTGTGTACTCGGTTCATATGATAATAATTCAGAAAAAAATATTAAGAAACTGATACACTTGACAGTAAAATTCTCATGATGACGAAATTTATTCCCATTTCTATGAACTTTTACTTTGAGTTTTCACAAAGCATTGGAAATTCAGCTATGACCATTATTTAACCCTTAGCTCTTTCCGTTATTTTGATGCTTTTAGCTACTTTTCGGTGTCGCTTTTATGTTCCATCAGCAATGTAGAATTATAGAAATTACCACGGTTTATTTTGCAATAAAATGATATATTTCAAGAAGTGGAAATATATATAGCTAAATTTATATAGTATCAGCATGCATGTAGTCTCATTGATTATGCAAGAAAATGCATATATTTAACATTTCTATGCTGTCACACACGCGTGCACATACGACGTATAAGCGAATCTATGATTCAGCAGCTTGGAACTAAATAATAAACTGAATTTTTATTTGAAATTGTTATCTTCCTATTGTATACTTCTTTCTGTCTGATAAATATTAACCAATGAATTAATTGTATTGACCAGGGAGATTATGTTTATGTCATATTTTTGTAAAATAATGTACATTTTGGGTTTGTTTTGTTTTTAATATTACAGGGCAGATTTTTAAAATGAAGTTTTTATTTTTATTTTTCATGTACTAATGTAATCGTTTCAGACAGGATATAATATATATATATATATATAATTTTATTTGCTTTCAGGATTTACAGTAAGCTCGAAAAATGATTAAAAGAAGATAGACATTGCCTTTTCACTCATACGGACTCGCATCAGCATATATACCAGCAATTTTACAAGTATTATATGCACCAGGGTCGTACAAATGTTTCAAAACTTGAGTCAGATTTTAAAATCGTCACATACCTCTAACATCTTTAGGAGTTCCACCTTCACAGGAATTAAGATTAGAAATTTGAATTTGTCTTTTTGTTTTAGTTTCATAGGAATTGGGGTGTTCCCACAGAAGAAAAATGTTCAGCTATGACTCTTCTTCCAGAGTGAGTATTAGATCTTTTTGAAAGACCTTCGTGTTTGTGTGTGAGTACATAGGTATATATATATATATATATATATATATATATATATATAATTTGTAAAATGAATGTAAAATCATATTTGCACGCGTAAATATATATAAGAATCTATTGACATACAGACATTTTATATATATATATATATATTGATCCATACATGCTTGCATGTATTCAAGGATATAAATGTCATAAAATATATTCTAATTCCATAGTTATATTATTCGAATATAGGTTTACTTTTAGCAGATAATAGATAAAGATATCTCTGGATGAGTTCAATTCGTGGTTATAGTTCTAATGATGTGTGGCATCGAAATTAGTTCACAGACAATATGAAAAAAGTTAGAAAATGAATTCCTTCATTAATCATGAACCGACAAGTTTTCAATTGAGAGTTTCTCTTAACATTTAAATGTTTTTCTTTTACTTTGTAGTGAAGTTCGTTTTCTAAAAATTCCAAATTCTAACTCGACAAACCCTTTTAAAACTAAGTCGGTAAATATAACCAAAATAAAGAACAAACAGAAATAATGGCACACGGAATCATTTAAATGCTTTCAGATAGTTTTCCATTAAACAATGAATAATTGATTTATTTTTTGGTTTCGTTCTAAGTGTTGGGCTTCAATATTTTTCTATCATTTAGATAATTTGAATTTATTTCAATCAACCACTTAACATTAATATAACAGTAAATGTTTCTCTCTTTTATATTTATGATTTTTAAGTAAGCGTTAGTATTATAATAACAAAGAAGATATTTTCTTTTCTTTTACAATACCAATTTACAACGTACGTTAATAAATAATTTCTATAAGTGCATGAAAGTTTTAAGTTACATTTTTCTTTAATTAATTGAGCCTTTGTTTTACATACTTTTTTATCTATTTATTTTAGTAGAAAAAGGAGCCCTTTTATTTTGCATAATTATTTAGGATTTGTGAATGTGTATAAAATTGTAATCTCATCATTGCATTCGGCATATCCTGTGACGTGCAGTTGGCAGTTGACGTGCAAATAACCAGGCAGGTGCATTCGTGACATTTTCACTTACCGTTCTCTGAAAAAATTGGCATGTTTTTCATTCTCTGTTACTGCTTTTCTCTCTCTTTTTCACTCTCTTCACCAGAGACCATTTTTGTAAATATCATTACTTACAAGAGTTTCAAAATAATTTACAATACGAATTATTTCAATGATACAAGATGAACTTCTTTTAATGAATTTTAACAATGTTAAAACTCTGATTATTAGAGTTAGTTTTGCTTTTGCATATGGGAAGTTTTATAGAAGATAGGCCTGCCTCATCCCAGAAGTAAAAGTATTGCTTTACATTAGTTTTGTGAATGTGAATTTTCTTCTACGCAAATATCATATTATTTTTCTATGTAAATATTATGTCCATATTTAATTGTTTTGAAAGAATTTGTCTTAAAAGCAAAAGTTGGTCATTCTTTTTCCATTATTCAAAAAAAGATAAAACGATCATTAATTAATTAACATACTATTCTTTAGAAAAATGAACTTAAAATGAATTTGTGCCGTTTATAAAAGTATCTAACCAGCTCACTGGCCTAGTGGGTAGAGTTTTCGCTAATGGTCAGGAGACCTGGGTTCAATCCCAGGTTCAATTACACAAAAGACTTTTAAAATGGCACTTGATACCTCCTTGCTTAACACTCAGCAATATAAGGTACGTCTCGAGGGTAAAGTGGAGCAATCCTGGGAAAGGAGTGGCACCGTCCCCTACAACTCGGTGTAGTAGCTATTGAGAAGGGAGCCTTCTGTTCGTCCTCGACTACGGTCGCCAAGTTTACTTTACTATCATGTTTTATATAAACAAGATGTTACAATCTCATAAAATAGTAAGATTCTGAAAACAGTAGAAGCTTTCATATTTAACAGTATGTAATCTACTGAAAGAGATGTCAAAATATGCATAAGCAAAACATGGGTACCTATGCATTGGACGTGGACCAAGTGGAAATGGGATCAATAAGATAAACAGGGAATTCTTCCAAGATGTTATCATGACAGAACTACTGTATAGTTGAACCCGTTGTACTCTAAAGAAACGTTTGGAAAAATGCTTGATGGGACCTACACTAGCACAATCCGTGCTCTTGTAAACAAATCCAGGAAGCAACACCTACCAAAACAGTAATTGTAATGTTATATATCTCCTATCAACATAGATCAGGTCAGACGAACATGACACGTTGAATACAGCTTGAAACCTGAGGACCAAGTCGTAAAAGACGATTTCCCTTGGGCTCCTACACATAGACAAGCCAGATAGCCGAATAACTTACATTAATTAATATTGAGCGGATACGAGAGACCATTGGGAGAAAGTACCAAAAGCGATGACCGATAGAGACGGGGTGGGGGGTACCAGAGTCAGGGGAATCCGAGCTATTTGTACGGTGTGATGCTGATGGTTTTATAGAATGTATTATCAGACCCATGAAACCGTTAGTCAAAAATAATATCGTTACTTCTATATTTGTATCATAAATTTGTGTTCTGCACGAACACAAAATAATCATTAAGTTGCGTATTAGACTGGGAGTTGATTAATTATCTAAATCTAATCATTTGACATGTATTGCTCTAATATGTCGTTATGAAGTACCGTTTTTGATTGGATACAATTACCTAAAAATAGTATTAAATCTAGTTATGAATAGATATGAGAGATATATATGCAGATGCTACTTGTTATACTAATTGTCAGTTTAGGCATGTTGAGATGGTTTACATATGTTTGTGTGTATCTGTATGGTAGAAATGCAATATAACTAAATTTCTGAATATTCAGGTAAGTGCCCTATTCTAGTTTTCAGATTCTTTAACATTTTCTTTGATTTTCTTTTGAAACTTTCAGTCAGGGTTAACTGGGTGATAATTTCCAGTCCCATTTCCATGGATGGGTAAAACAGGCTGACTTCATATTTAGTGTTGATGACATTTTTGAGTAATGGGATGCAAGCCTGCAACACTGATGGAAGAGGTGAGTTAACCGCAAAGGGGAGTGTTGAAAATAAACATTTGCTTTTAATCCCTAAAGGTATCTTGGTCATCCTATAAGAGATTTTGCCGACACTCGCATATATATATATATATGTATATGTATGCATACACAAATACTATCTCTCAGTATTCAAAATATTCAGTTTCTCTTATTTTAAATCCTTGAAAATAAGAAAACTTAAAATCATAAGCATTGAAAAATGTTTTCATTTTGTAACAATAAACCATATATCAGCTTAACCGAATGAATGCGTAAAATCAATGAGAAATTCCGAAAAAAATAATCACTTAATCGGCAAATTTTAAAAAGAGTGTGTAGAGTTCTGGCTGGACCATTTCGAAATTGTGGGGATCGTTTCTTGACATTCTGGCTCAAATCAATCCTATCTTTGACGAAAGACATTGTAAAAAATGTCCCTGAGGAATCTATTTTTAAGTAGTATTATGTAACGTAACTGTTGTCATGGGATAGTGTCAGTGAGTATGTTCTGATACCTGCAGAAAAAGTGTTGAGGATACAGTTTATGAACACACCTGCATCAATATTTTGCAAGTGTACTCAACTTAACGGCTGTCGTCTTAGGAATTTGAATCTGCAATCAGGATTCAAATCTTGGCCGAAGATGTTTCCGTTTCAGTGTGCGCTAATACTCTTAGGAAAAGCATTTATTATTCTTTTCACTACTCAAATATTGATGAATAGTTGGGCAGACTAGTTTCTTTAGTCTTGATGAAGCAACTGATGTAGGAGAAGGAAAGCTCTGAATTAAAATCAAATTAACTCCACCTAATTAATGATATTGGGCGATATCTTACTCGTAGCGAAGAGTTTGGGTAAAGACACACACACACACACACATATATAACTTTGTAGAAAGAAGGACTTTGCCAAATGAACCCCATAGCTCTATTAGATGCCCAAACGGAAAATATCAAGACAATTCCAGAATGTTTTAAAAGACTGCAGGAAATATTTATGACAACGTCCGAGATTTAATAATAGATTTCGCGTATTGATTCGTTTTAAAGGAAATGTTGAAATAATCAACGAAATAAACCCAAATTTCTCCCAGCTATGAGAAATATATCTTGTCAGGTAGAGCCATATAGTTTTGGTTGGCAACTAGTACAGAAGAAAAACTCTGAAGTCTGAATCACATTAAAGAAGGAAAAAACTAACGGATAATGCATTAATTGTAAGAGATCACAGATCTAACCTAATAATTGGTTTTATATTTTTTTTAAATTGGTATGTTTTTCTGATTTACATTTTCAGAAATACTTTTTATTCTTTCTGGTATTAGGCACTGGTAAATGACACAGAGAACCACTGGAGGGTAATCATGTTAAAGCAGACGGCATATATCAGATTATCAATCCAGTAGCGTAAGTTTGCCCAATCTAAATATGAAAACCATCTTCTTTCTTTAGGGAAAACCTTTTTGAGGAACCCCTCTGCATATAGATTGGAATCTCCTTCATACATATATTGTTTTTGAAGCCAATGATGTTGAAAAAAATTTATCCTAGTGGCACATTGATAAGAGATTATGAAAATAATGCTTGTCTATCAACTACACTACGCAGGCGAAATACTTATGTTAGGCCTAGTCCGTCGAAAGAGAAAGTTATATCGTTAAAAAAATTATTCTTGTTGGGGAAGGAATATCAGCAGCATGGTTTATCCGGGAGATCTGCAGGAATTTTACTGCATGCAGCTGCAGAATATGGCTGATGCAAGAACACAAAAAATGCCTAAATAAAAAAAGAAAAATAAACAAACAAAAAAAAACGTTTTAGCAGCGTGACAATACCAGACCTTTCGCTTGGAAAAATAGTTTCAGTTGAGCGGTGAAATTTTGCCGAAACCGGTTTTAACATCCAACGCTTTTAGTAGAACATTCTGAAGGAAAACGATTCTCTGTATGACACTTCCCAACATCTGCAGTTTTTAACCGATATTATTCAATCGGAAAAAAGACCGAGATCTAGCCTACACATTGAAAAAAATAGTAAACGTATATATATATAAATATATATAATTTTCTTGAACAAATGCAATTTTTTAGCTGCATCACATTTTGTGAAACTTTCTTATCAGGCTAATTAATAATCTTATATAATGGCTATTTATTGACTTAATGATAAAGAGTACTCAAGATGGCATTGTTTGGTTTGATAATCACATGTGCGAAAAAGTGACCGTCATCAAGCGCCGTTGACTACTTGCGCAAACATAAGACCTACATATATATATATGAAATGGCATTTACATACATTGCACATATATATTTGTAATAGTATTACATTAGTCGAACTTTTGTTTGACTGCTATAACTTATGAATTACTTTAAATAAAACTCATTTTCGTGAAAGAATAACATTTTTGAATACATCAAATTTTTAGAAATTCTCTAATCAAAGCAATAAATCATAATCTAATAACATTCAATATATATATATATATATATATATATATAATGTGTGTGAGTAAACTTTCGTGTCTAGCATGACACAGATGTTGAAGTTTGATAATATAATGTTCACTATATCTTCATTGATCCTATTTACCCAACCCCTCCGCTCGGGCAGGATATTACACACGGTCAATTTTTAAGAAGTTTAACAGGTTTGAATTGAGAGTTGTCCTTCTCCTAGACTAGTTGCCTCACCAAGGCTGAAGAACCTAGTCTGTCCTACTGTTTTACCCATAGCTGGAGGGAGAATAATTGGATTCATACCTTTCCCAAGGGTATTAGTACTATGTGAAATGCAATCGGCCAGGTCCAGGATTTGAACTCGTGTCGCCGTATCCATATCCTGCGACGATAACCATTACACCACGGGCACCTCCTCTTCATTGATAAGGAATCCGATGGGATGGGTAAGAGAGTCATGGGGGAAATAAGTAAACAAAAAATGCACTTTCTTCTATGAATTGAGCAGCAGTTTGAAAAGAAACGTGGTGAAAGGATTAAATATTGAGAGGAGTGCATTCATCCTTTCCTAATTTGCTTTCTTGTTAACGCACTTAGTACGACAGTGAATATGAGAAATTGATCTCTCTCATAGACTGAACATTATACAGTGAAAATTTCTGATCAAATAAAGATGTTAGTTTACAGAATTTTTACTCCTAATTTATATATAATCTTTCAGGAAAAAAAAGTTATGGAATTAACACATATAGAAGATATCAGTTTGCTTTTATGTTTAATTAGCATTGAATATATTATTTGCGAATTAAACGCCAAATAGCTGAACAATTTGGGTTCTGAAATATTCTTTAAAGGAAATTTCGTTATAATTGAAGTCCATTTCTTCAAGCCTTTGCTAAGATACATTTTTGGATTGATTGATTTCGAAATCAGTTAGAGTTGTGAGTGTATGAACATCTAAACCTATACGCATGCACACACATAAAATCTCCATTATATATCTGCTCGACACATCATAAAAAATTCAATATCATTATAATTTTAACACTGATATACCAGTATGAATAATCTTACTGCTCTTAAAATAATTTAGTTCAGACATATAGGAAAAATATCGGTAAAGCAGAAACAATAAGATTTCATTTGTTGAACTTTTTATCTGAGTCGAAATTTTCTTTAATTATTTTTCTCTTATTGAATTTATTTATCAATTAATTGCTTATTTGATTCCAGCAATTGTAATTCTGAAACTGATCACCACATGATTAAACTTTGAAGGGTACATAACTTCGTAACAGGTTTTTGTGAAAGAGATTTCTTAAGATCAAATGTCCAACTGGGATTATACTAAAGAAGCACTTAATAAATTGTATGAAAATAAAGCTAAAAATAAAAAAGGAAAGCCTTATTTCCTCTCACTTAAGGCCGTATTCTAAATAAAAAAAAAGGATCCAATGATTAAAATAATTCAAATTATTTCTAAATATCTGGTTTCCCTTATCAGTATGCTACTCCAATCTAGAAGTTCCATCTACTATGAACTTATAAAGTTGACTTATAGACTCCTGAACTTAGAGACATAAAGGGGGTATTACCTCGATAACAGTTTAGTTATTTTTTTTAGACCTTCTTTTGCGGATGCAGGTATCATTTTGTTTTAGAGACTAAACTTTGGCCTGTTTACCAAAACCCCTCTTGGTTCCCAGTAATACCTTTATCGAAGATATTAGGTTAAAAATCTTTGCTCCCTGGAAAACTTACCAAATTTCTAATCTAAACTTCTTTTTTCTTAAAATGCATCATACATGAACTATATGGTGAAATATGCTCTGAGAATTTTTTTCCAAAAAATAAAAAATTGAGTGTTTTCTTTTGAGATGTTTCTATCATCAGAATGTTCGATTATTGAGCAAAAACTTGCAAAAGATTAATGAGGTAAGATTGGTGTTGTGGTAAAGTTAGAAGCACTGAAATACGACGGTAATTTTTTTTATTTGTCTATTATCACCTGATTTTTTCAACCTATATTATTCTTGAAAACATACTCGATTTAATGTTTCTCTACAAATGATATTATGTACAAATAACCTGTAAAAATAACTATCATATATAGTATTTTATATGAAAGTTTAATGTGAAACTTTTTCAATTTCTTCGACTAAATTTAGATTTCAAGTTATAGCAGCCTCCAGATATCATATTTAGAGTTGCTTATGCGAAACTTGAACTTGTGAAAGACGCGGCTCATTCACAATATTTTCTTTGAACAGACAAAAGACACATTTTTTTTTGCGTTTCCCTACCAATTCATAAATTGCTCAAATGACATATTCTTTTCAGGTGGAATTAAAAAAAAAATAGCTCATCACGCACACTATATTTAAGCGCAGACATTGATACGTTTCCTGATATTATACAGATTATGAATGTATTTACGACTGTTTTTCTCGATACTTTTCAGACATGCACTTGTAACAATCAGGTGTATGGTATTCATTTTGGAGAGCAAATACGCAGCAAATATTTCAGTATTTCTAAGTACATTGTTGATGTATTTTGGGTCCATTGTTTACATGTGTCGCTATCTCTGTTGTAATAACTGTGCATATCATTTACTTACCTTTGTTTCCTGATGGTCCGGGTGGTCCTGCCGCACCTCTAACTCCATGACGTCCATTATCGCCTGGGTTTCCTTTTGGTCCCGAGTTACCTTTATCACCTTTTTCTCCTTTTGTTCCTGCAAAAAATTAAAGATAAAACAGCTGGTTAAAACCTAAGAAAATAATTAATTTTTCACATCAAGTGTGTAAAGACCAAATGCAATAAACAATATGAATTTTAAGATGAAACCAAAATCCTTTTTGATGAGCCTGCAGATAATTCATTTATTGTACAGATAATTTGACTAATCATTATTTGAAGAAATCCGTTGCACAATGGTTATAATTATTAGAAATTGACCAGAGATCTAATCTTGGACGAGTCTATACGTTACTTCACGCAAATGCCCCCAGGAAAAAAAAACAAAAAAAACATAAGTTTCTTTTTCTCAAGTCATCGGTAAATTGTAGAGTAATATGACACTTTTGGTCTTGGCAAGGAAACCAATCAATCTAGGAGAAAAGAAACTTGGTGCTTTAGCCTCTGGTTAGCCAACCAGCGTTGGATCTGGCTTCTTTATTTTAATGGCATATCAACATTTGTAGGTTATTTAATGCCAAAGCTATTCTCCTAGAAGAACAGTAGTGGTACTATTTAACCCATAGCTGGGAGGATAAGAGGGTTCATACCTTTCGCAAGGGTATTTGCCCGAAAGTGAGCGTTGGAGAAAGAGAAACTGTATTCAAAACCCGAATGTTGTTGTTTTGATAATTTGATCTTTTATCGATTCATCCAAAAAGTTTGGTTGCTTCTAAACAAGCTTTTAACTCTGTAAAGAAATTACATTGAGTTAATCTGCAAATATTTAGCTTGGTTTATGGTTCCCATTGACTTGATGGTCAAAGACATTTTGGTATGATTTGACTAATTATCCATGAAGTATTTAAAGTTCTTTTGGATTACTTACAGACTGAATAAACAATTATAACAAAGATGTTTCTATATTCACACGTTGATCATAGTTCTTTAAAATTTTCGTACTTCTTCATCTCTTTACTAACATTTTTCTGATCATTAACCTCAACAACGAGGCATCTAAAGAGAATGTGATCCCCTCCACTATGAAGTTATGGGCAACAGTAGCTAGCCAACTCTGGTTCTACCGAAATCACTGTGCTTTTTTACAGCCCACCATAAGCAACAATGGCTGCAGTTCCAATTCTCGTAAAATTTGAGTATGCGCAGGGTGATTTGTTATTGCTAAATGATCAACAAATACTTTTCTATCAACTTCAAATTCTTTATATCTGTATCTCTTTACATCTATCTGTTCTGTGAAGCATACACAGGTAAAGAGGCTCATTTGGACATAGTAATATGTACTCATACATTTATAATTACAATATAACATAGGTTAGATAAGGCATTTATATATAACAGACTCTCACCGGCTCCTTGGTCTAGTGGATAGAGTGTTCGCTAATGGTACGGAAGACTGGGGTTCAATCCTAAGAATAGTCATACCAAAAACTTGATACCTTCTTGCTTAACACTCAGCATTATAATGTTCGTATCTATGGTAAAGGTGAGCAATCCATAGAAAAGAGTAGTTTTACTTATTTACTATTAAAGATATATGGTGTGGGTATACTCCATTTGCAGTTAAACTGTAAATTCAACTTAAATGTCAGGTAAATCTATACTGAAATAAACATTTTGCTCAAAAGTATTTGTAATAAAAAACAAAATAAGCATAATATTCACCCAAATTATAATTGTTGTTTTCACGAAGAAAAAATTGGATATTGTTACTGTTGTAGAGTAGCTAGCATCCCTTCAGCATTTTATCAGATGATTTGGCTCATAGCCTACAATTTAGGACGTCAACAGTTGATTAATAAGTTGAATTTCTGATTAATATTCAGACTGATCTTACTTCGTTTGGTTATACAGCATTTTGACCCTACTCTATTCCTTGGAAGTTGTCTTGTTAATTGTTTGTAGATTATTTTTCTGTTTTTTTTTTATATGTATCCGTTTGCACCGGATACTTTGCTGAATAAATATATTAAGCACACATTCTTCTCTGTATATCATTCACCTCAAGAACACAACAGTTAAACTATCTGTATCGTTTGCAGATTATGTATTCTGAGCGAATAAAACATCCCCCAATAAGAATTATTGATCAATTGTCCAATGATGAAGAAGGTCAGCAATGTTTATACTTACAGGCCTTAGAATATTTGTCACAAAGATTGGCATGTCAGTATTGCAATTATGTACACAAAAAAATTCCTATGTTGATTAATCAATTCATGTGTAAAGTAATGAAGTGTGGTATACCAAGTCAATATGAATGTTGGAGAATCACCATATATATATATATATATATATAAGTGTGTATGTTGGTATGAAAGAGTATTATTCCACTCTAATTATACTTTATTGTATGCTATTTAGGAAGTTTAGTAAATATTGATAACTATCTACCGACTTCTATGACTTGTATTTTAAAACAATGACAGAGTTTAGTTTAACACTGTCTTACTTAACATGGCAAAAAATAAATAGTCTTTCTTCACCGGAAAATAGAGGCGCCATTTTATTCAATTTCTTCAGAATTCTAATCTTGTATTTCAATAGCGTCACATTGGTTTATTCAGTTTCTAGACACAGTGTTTCTAGGAAGCTGAGTTAACATCTATTTGATGAATTCATCGCCAGGCTTTCATATCTGATCAAACAATAGCAACAATGATAATTAATTTGTAACATCAGACAAAGAGGAATTGTATTTCCGTTGATTTGGATCGAGTGTAAGTGACATCCTTAATAATTGCAATATAAAGATATCTTTGATCAATGAACAGGTGTAAAGTCAATTGGGTAGACATAAATTGAGAGATAGGATTTTTAAAAAAATGTATCAGCTGTATAGATTACATCAATGAAGAACATAGACAACCGTAGTAATATCAATAACCACTAAATATTTACACATTAGGTTAAAACAAAATTCCCTGCACCAGACTTTTAAAAATGAATCTTAGAAATATATTAGAATTCTATCATTCTATTGCTTTTGCTATTGGTCATGCCTTAAAAGAAATCAGCTTCAATGAAAATTGATTGTTATGCATATATACCGCCAAATGTCTAAGTGAATTCTAAGTTAAAAGAAAAATCCTCTTTACATTGAATGGAATGTGACAGTTCCATTCCAGGTTTCAGTGATTAATGTATCTGTACAGTTTCCTTTGTCTGAAAATAGTAAAAGTACTGATAAGGACTATTCCATGAATATTTCTATTTCCAATTCCAAGGAATCTTTTCCACATACCATGGCACCCGAAAAGACAGGTTTAATTCCTGATGCCTGAGACGTTCCCAAAATGCTAATACGAAAGGAAATGAACAATTTTTGTCGATAGTTTTACAGCCATGTAGGGTTTTACAATTTTAAACATGGACTGAATTCATAGTTGCCTTCTTCTAGGTTAGATACCAACCGGTTAGACTTGATATCCTAATATTTCCTGTTAAACCATATTGGAAGAACATACGGTTTAATCATCCTCGTCATAGTGTTTGAGGAACTCTGGCACGTCAGAACTCCTTTTCTGTCTCGTGACAAGGCGAACCGAGGAATCCACAACATTCACTAACAAGTCTTGAGAAGAGCAGAGGTAGTTGTTCGCTCCTCAGGGTTAGCACATAGAGCCTCCTTCCTTTATATTCCAGACCTGAGAAGAGTAAGTGGTTTCCCTCTTTTTGTTGCATTGACTCTTCTGTTTGTTTCTTGAACGCTTGTGCCTCTTGTATAGCCTGTAGAGGGACCTGAGTCCCTTACTCGTATTGTGTATAATTCAATGTCTTATTATATTAATGAACTTGTTCTTGTAGAATTCACGGCTCTAACGAGCAGAATAAACAAGAATAACAACATTTACCGGCTCAGCAGCCCCAGCTTGCATCCGGCTGGCAGAAAAAGGTTGAAAACGCGGTAAGTCAATACCGAACACGTAACACATGAAACATGACTGAAGCAAGCTGGTGTATATATATATATACACTAATATGACCACTCACTGGGCCTGCAACTAATCAATGTCCAGTGAATGGATTTGGCCACCTTCGAATAGTGAAATGTCCCAACGTCCATATAATCTCACTTCAACTCGTAATTCATCATCACCCATGTGAGCACTGACTCATTGCTACTGAGCCTTACGATAGAATTCCAACAGTTCTCTTTCCAAACGAATATCCTGTGCTAGGTTATCCCAAATGGAGTAACATAATGCATTTTGATAAACGGAGTGTTATCCATGAATTAGCACCTCTTTAAAACTCATACCCATAAATCAAGTGTATCTATGCTTGTCGTAATGAACACGGTAACCCTAAATTTAAGTGCTCATGTTTTGGTATCTTCACTGGGTCAATAAATATGTATGTCTCATATATATATATATATATATATATGCATACATAAGGGTCATTCAATAAGAGAAATTATTTTGTAAAAATTATTTTTTTTTGTATTTTTTATTGATGTAACCCTTGCATTGATTCAAAATGGTTTATCGCAAAAATTAGTTCAATACCACAATACTATTTGTTTTGAGGCAATTCAAATAGTGGAAAATTGGTGCTCTCCGCTTTGCTTACTAAGAAGTGCAAGTCATGTGACACTTTCAGACAAACGAAAAGTTTGTTTGGAGATTCAGGTTTTCGTTAAAAAAGTGTTTGCAAATGGATTAGGCATGCCACTACGAGCCTGAATCAAAAAATACTCTATGGAGGGGAAACACACTGACTTTCTGGTAAAGAAATGTTTCTGAACACAGCGAAGAAAGTCATGCTGACAGTCTTCTGCGACATAAAAGAAGCCATCCCAATTGATTTATTTGAAAAATGAGCAACTGTAAACACTACTTTGTACTTCCTAGTCCTTTGGCAAAATTCACCTTATTCATTGAATGACTCGTGTATACATAGTGATGGTTCCCTACAAGTATTGTCCTCAAAGTATTGGTTTCCGGTTGGAAAACAGTATACCGTAGAAGAGAGATCAATGAAGTCTATAGATGTTTGACATTAAATCTAAAGTAAACGAATATATCTGGTGCAACTAAATAAGGAGAAAAGCCTCAAGTTGTTGCGTTGTCGTTCTGAATAAGATATTCTATTCTATTGATAAAACTAGTTAAAAAAGAACGTCTATTATATCCGTATTCACAAAATATACAAAATCAACTAATTGAAATTTGCAGTCAAAATAGAGAGCTATCCGATAGAATGAGGAAATTTTTATTGTTAGATATCATCACTTGCCACCTGCACAAATGAAATTATATCTTCTAATAGTTTAAAAAATAAATATAGTTTATCTTTATAACTAGATCTCAGCAGAGACACCAGATGAGCGTGTGACTTTAAAAGAAAGTTATATATGCCGTTAATGTTTCAAAAGTATTCGTTTGTTTAGGGAGAGGCATTTTTCATGAAATATTTCGTATGGGCAATTCGTAGTCTGTTTAGTCCAATTTTTGTAGATTTCACTTGGAACGGGATTGGAAGTGGCCACTTAGTCGGTGAAGTATTTGTGTATTTCAGATCGACAACAGTATTCAACTTGATTCTTAAAACACATAAACTACCACTCCTTAAAAGTTTGTTACCATACAGTCTTAAAATTTCCATTTAATCATGAGCTATAATGAAGAGAACGTTGTGGAATTCCTTAGCTATAGTATCATCACTATCAATTTGCTTATATGCCGCTTAAATTTTAGGCGGACATTACATTTAATTTCGACGATTCATTTGATAATTTTAAATAAGAAAACAAGAAAACTACCCTATAAGCATTAAATGTTATTTCCCTTGCAAAATAAAGTTGTTTTATGTTTTTTTTTAGAAATTATTGATTTTATATGCAGGATACGGTGGAATGGTATCCTGCATTTTAAAATTTCAGCAGTGTAAGCACGAGTTTCAGAGAGCAGGTGGCAAGTATGTCTTTGAGAAGTAGCAGTCATGCCATCATATATGCCGTTGATATCTATGGAAGTTTTCCGAGATGTTTTTCCAGAGTGCCTCATCTCACTCAGTAGTGATAGCATGTGCTCTGCTCGCTCACCATATCTCCCCTTTTAACATTATCTAATTTGGTGATACATAAAGGCTCAAGTGACGAATAGAAATATTTTATTCTTCATGAAATCGTAGAAATTATAATGGCAAGACGAACGCTGCAGAAATTCAAGTTCCTCACCGCTAACGTTATAGTCTTAAAAATGAGAAGACAATAAGAAAACAAAGAGGCAAATATATTTTTCTTTTTATAGCAAAAATAAGAATAGCTTTTATGTTGTGTTTTTTTTTTTTTTTACGTTCCAAAACCAATGGACCATACAGCTGATCTTATTCTTATTTATTTTTTTATTGTTCATTTTTTTTTTTTATCTTTATTTTCTGATTTATTTTTTATTTATTTATTTATATTCCTTTAATTTATCTTCTGAATACGAACTGTAACTCCACATTTGCTACTCTGCGACAGGAGCGAAGTATGTAAAGATCCATCTGATGAGACGGAGAGTATAACAATAATATTCTCCGCCGAAATGAATTTATCATGATGACTTAACCGAGTTTGAGTCTCCATTAAATTTTACTATATATATCATTATCATCATGTCGTGCCGCCAGCACGTATATCCCTGACCATCTCTCGCCACTTCTCCCTATCTTTCATCGCCTCCGGCAGGTCTTCAGGGTTACATCCTGTGTCTTCACATAGCTGCTGTATGTAGGTTCGATCCGGTCGTCCTGCTTTTGCTTGGCCATATGTGGGGGTCCATATGAGTACATCACTTACGAGCTCGTCCTTGCTTCTCCAGCAGTGTCCTGCGTGTCTGGTTTGTCTAACGTGTATAGTTTTCGTGATGGGAGGCAAGTGGCCGTATAGTTGGTGTCTCGTGGGATGTTGTCGCCAGGACTTGTTCAATATTGCTCTCAACATTCTTGTTTAGTTGCCGTCTAGCTTCTTCTCCAGCCGTTTAGTTAGCGTTCATGTAGTGCATCCATGTAGCAGTATTGATACAACCACTGGTTTAATTGTATACCAACCCTTGATACGTATTTAATGCGAAATCTTGTGTCTGTGTGTGAGAATAGTTTGAAGTTAACTTAATATTGAAATAAGTTAGAGCTCATTTGCTTTCACACTGTTAAATGGTTTTAAGTATTGCTATTCAATACTAATGATTTTATTTAATATTGGTCCGTTGTTTACACTGCTTAGATGGTAACAAGTACTGCTATTTCATAGCAACTTACTCTCAACAACTGCCTTCTAGTGCTTTTAAGATAAAGAGGGTTGGCTCTCGTTTTTTCTCAAAAGCAATTCGAAGAAAACGGTGGGTATAATCATGTGGGTGCTTGGGCTTGATAAGAACAGCCGAATGATAGTATCAGACAACTCCAAACGCCCCCCTAACCCATTAAAGGACAAAATAGATTGTTGCATGTCACTGGGCCACAGCTGTTGCTATATCATGGACAGCTCACCCACCAGGATCTCGTCCTCAACCATTTCGGGTCACTACTCATGGCCAACAAGTAGCCTCCTTAGTGGTTACAACTTTCTTATTCTACAACTCTAGCTCAGAAGGTGCTATATCATATTAAATTTATAAATAGAAAATTCATGCAATCATTATGTGAATAGAAAGTTTCTCAAGTGGATTGTTAACGAGACTCACCGATTCTAATATCGATGCCATCAACTGTTACATCACCCAAACTCCGTTATCATCTACTAGGTTCAACGATAATATTCTCGAATATATATATATATATATATATATATATATATATATATATATATATATATATAAAAGAAAAAAACTCTGTAGACAAAAATATTTGCATTAACGAAATTTGTGTGGTCCACCTCCGTTTCACTTCTAGCCTGTCACTTCAATTAATTTTGAGTCATAAATTTCTTGGTTTATTACGAATTTGACGTCGCAAATGCATATTCAACAAAGGGGAATGAAATAAAAGCAATCCATGTGACAGATACAATTATTCAAAACTTTGAATTTGTTGTTTTAATTTTTATTTGCCAAAATTGGCATCTTTTCTTCACAAGAACAATCTGTTCCAGGCAAATATTTGAATATTAAGTTTTAATTTGTTTACCTAAGTTTGCCGCCTTTTTACCTAAACCTTCTTTGTTATTCAACTCTTTCCACGTTCACATGTACACACGCCTTTCTGTTTTGAAGTAATTTGAACTATTTTAATATATTCATAGATTGTGGAGTATCATAAAATCTTTTCGATACAAATTTGCTAGATCAGTATATTTTAAGATTTATTTTTATCGATTTTGGGCCTATTTGGTGACTGGTGATAGAGAATTTACATCTATGTTAGGATTATTTATGTGTGTATGTCATTGAATTGAATAAGTCAGCGTTCTTTTACGTTAAGCAGCAACAATGACATACGAGCCAGTTCTGTATTGTGCATCTCTTTCTCCATGAAGCAACCAGTATTTATGGTACCCCGGAATATTCCATTACCGCATCTGATCGATCTCATTCCCCGAGTCTTGATTGGCCACTGATTTCAGTGTAGATATGGTGATAGATAAATGTCTACAATTCTGCATTATGCTCCCAGTGACGGTACTTAGTTAGTCCTAATCTACTGTCCGGTGCATAGATACACGGATCACACCGGATATGTCTTGGCTTGTAGGTAGTTAGTTAAAGCAGCATGACGTAGGTGCCGAGGAGGACTAGCATTCACGTCACGCGGCTGAGACCGGCGTGCTTGAGTATCAGGAGGCCTTCCCCCAGGCTCTAACCCTTTCTAGAGAAGCTAGGTTTATCACCTAGCACTCTTTTCAAGGAAATGCCGACGAGGCTCAAGTTATTGTTCGAACCACCGGGCGTGTGTGGGCTACGGTCCTGCGGCTGGTACCAAAAATAAAAACAGGTCTGGGGTAGCACGTACGCAAGGCGCACGACAAAGACCAGTGACTGTACTAAGTTATGGCTAAGTTCATATGTTTGCCAACTGGGTGCTCGTTGGAATCCCAATGCAATGGTGAGTACCTTATTACTTTAAAGAAAAGTGGTGTAATGGTTAAAGCGATGAACTGCGGAATCGTAGTACGCGAGTTCGTACTCCAGTCGCGCTATTACGTTCACTTTCGGGCAAATACCCTTGGGAAAGGTATGAACCCCCTTATTATCCCTCCAGCTATAGATAAATAGTAGGACGGACTAGGTTCTTCAGCCTCGGTGAGGCAACTAGTCTAGGAGAAGGAAAACTCTGAATTCAAACCTGTTAAACTCCGCTTAAAAATTGACCTTGTGTCATATCCTGCCCGAGCGGAGGGGTTGGTAAATAGTACCTTATTACTTTAATTACATCAGGGGAGTAACTTCTACATGTGTGTGTGTGTGTGAATTCTTGAGGGTATAGTTACTAACTTGGATTTAATTTCTCAAAGGAGAAATATCTTTTGTCTTAAATACAATCGAATGTCAATCGGTTTATGTAAATATTTTCCTGCTTTTAAGAGATGAGTGATTATAATTTGTTTACAAAAATGTAATTGGACTAGGTCTTCATGTAGTCTCTTATGTCTGTCATTGTAAACGTTTTACCTTAGTTTTAGATTTAAAAGCTAAATTCAATACAGGTTGGTAGACTTTTACAAGTTCGCTTGTTGTGCAAGAGAATAAGCTATTTTTCCTAACTAAACTGAAAACTGTGAACCTTCAACCACTATATAAATAAATCGACTTTTTTATCAGCTTGTATTTTTATGGGCCATGAATATGAAATGGTAATTTCCCTGTTTGTTAAGATATTACATTAAAGTTAGATTAATTTTCTCTAAAAGAAAAGATCGATTCTATTACAAGGGGATTTTTCTGTGTAATACATTCTTCTAGGTGAGGAATTTTTAATTAAATTCTATTTGTTTCAGATTACCAGTTTATCGTTCTCGTAAACAAATCAATTAGAATTCATCACGCTTTATTACTTGCTCAAATGTACATTACCTGTACATTTTTCAGAGATGTCTGACTTTTCTGATTTGATATTTAGGTTTCCTGTTCAGCTTATGTTAGTACAAACACTACTAAGGTGTTAATGATAGTGAAAAGTTTGGAGGCGTTGTAGGCTTTGTTATTATCTTTGAAGGAAATTGAATCGGCGAGCCAAGTTTGCGTTTCTCTACGGTAAGCACGTTTGCTTTTTATTAGACACCTTCGCTCTTAAGAAAGGCTTGAATTATTTACTTTTGCTTTCTCTCAGCAATGTATAAATAGAATGTCAGACTGGACTCTGTAACCAACAGTGGAAAAGTGGTCTAAGATAGGGAAAGTTCTAAATTCAAAGCTTGCTGCGACAGGGTTACCAGTTCAACATTGTAAAACAATTGCTAAAACATATAGCTGATCGTAGAATTTGTCTCTCTGTTACATCTTTTTATTACAAGAAAAAAAAGTTATTTTGCTTAACAATTCATATTATTGAAAATCGAATCGACTAATCGAGTTCTACCTTTTGCTTTGTTTCTGTTCATTTTCCACTAATTCCCTTAGTTGAAGAACGATTCTCTCAGTTTCTCTTAATTTTTCGCTTTTCGCCCTTTCTTCACGGGATGCACGTGGAATACTAAAAAGCTTAGTTCCTAGTCAGCATTCTAATCCAACCGTTAGCACCTTCCACTTCACCTAAATGGAGCTTAAGCTTGGTTTATTGCTCGCTGCGTGGGGCACCCCTGAAGCGAAATACTGACAGACTATAAGCAGTTGTTAGCATTACTCCGGTAATGTAACTCTTGCGATCAGTTGATTTTCAATGAGAACGTCACAGGGAAAATATTTCGCTAACTTTTTCTTGGAAGTGAAGATGAATGTATTCTTCAATATGAGGCACTTGCAACAGTAAAAGGTTGTTCTGACCTTAGTTTATATAAAGTGGAATTTTTAACAGAATTAAGACCATCCAGATAAATAAAATGAGCTAGAATTCTAACGTTTAAAACTATCATATATGAGTATCATGAAAACTAAACTAAATATAACCAACATATACATATGTGTTGCTAAAACTTTTCAGAAGAGTAATGAGCAGTTATATTGTAATGGTAACATGAGGCATTACTTGATTGGAAAAAAAACAAGAAAAATCATAATGAGAGAAAAAAGCGGATAGATCAGATGGAATTAAAGAAAAATGTCGATGTATTAATAGAATACTAAAGTATAGAATTTATGGCAAAAGAAAGAAAGAGGATAAGACATAGGTAGTACCAATCCATACATCAATAATTACGTAACTAGCGAAGTTAGCTATGCCAGCATGATAATAAGCCATATAAAATTGATACAATTGATTCAAAAATCAATAATATATAAACTAAGAATGAATAGAAGTGTTGATGGTAATCAGTAAATGTTCTTTTTATGCTTGTTTGTTGACGTTGTTTATTCAGAATATGACAATCCTTCAAACGTTATTTCATACGTTGGCTTTTGACGGTTATTGGAAGAACAGTTATAATATGTTGACTTTATTGAATTAATGCCATCCTGTCTCAGAGAAATAAAAAAGTTATCAGAAAAAGTTTTTTTTATAAGCGTATTCGGATATTTCTTTTCAGATATGAATATTTTCCATATCTTCAAAAAGGAGAAAATTTTCCAAAAGAGTGTCAATTATGCCAGTAGAAATAGGCATAAGAAGAAACATAGATAAAGTTTTAAAAAAGAAAACAAATATTGAAATGGAGAAATATGCTTCAAAATAGAAACTGCCAAAAGGGAAGGAAATTTCAAAAAATGTATTTAAGTTTTCTTTATACATCACTTACATGATAGCGCACGATTTTACATGTTCATAGAAAAGTATAAATCTTCATCGGTTATTTACAGATTAAATTATGTTCATAGATATGCACCGTTGTTAATACATATAAGAAAACGATGAAATTATATAGAGTAGCGAACATAAAGATCCGAACAATGTTAAGAAAATGTCTAAACGTGAAATAGCTTTTTTTATTTTTAAGCTTCATAGAACAATTTATCCAGGAAAAATGAGGATATAAAGGTAAATTATATAATTCCGAAATATAAAGATTAATTAACTTATTTTAATAAAGATATAATAATAATTATATAAAATTCGAAAAAAAAATAGATGATTAAAAACATTAGAACGATTAGGAAAATCATGCTATTATAATGACTACATCATATCTAAATGGAAATATAGTTCATAATTCATTAGTGCTTGATGTGTAGACCTTTACTTTCAGTAACATCTTGACATCTTTGACTATACGAGTGAACGAATTAATGTCTTGCATTCATCAACGGATATTTTCTCCCATTCTCCTTTCAAATTAGTCAATAGTTCATCGACGTTTCTTGGATTCTTTTCATTAGCTCTTTCATTTAGGAGCTTTCAAACATTCTCAATACGATGTATGCCTAGGCTTTGAGCAGGCCACTCCATAACAGTAACATCATCCCCAGAAAGAATTATCTTAACAGACTTCGATGTGTGACACGGAGCGTTATATTTCATAAATACAGCAGGTTTATTAATTGTAATTCTCAAATAAGGTACATGTTTCTTCAATATCTCTTAGTAGACAGTTGCGTTAATTTTACCGTGTAGTCTGAAAAGAAGTCCGGTACCAGCAGTTGCCCTCATGCCAAACACCATCACACTTTATCCTCGACGTTTAACGCTGCTTTTAGTGCATTGAGACTAATGTTGTTCCTTAGGGCTGTGCCTACCGAACATTATCCCGTCACAGCCGAACTGGTTAAACTTTGATTCATCGCTGAAACGAACACAATGCCATTGCTCTTCAGTCCATATGACTTGTTCACTGGTAAATTTCAATCGACTCATTTTGTTCTTTTTAGAAATGTAAGGCTTCGTAGAAGCTACTAGACTGTTCAAATTTATTTCATTAAATCTTCGGGAAATAGTGTGCCTTGGTATTTTTATGCTAAAGTTAGCATTAGTTCTTTTAGAGATAGCGGTTGCCGTTGTGTTCTGGTATTATTCAGGGGAAAATTATCAAATAAGACTCAAAACACTGTATTTGTATTGCAATGTCCTTCATATCTATATAGTTAGCTATATTTATAAGAGAAATGTTTAAGTAGAAAAAAAAGGAAGCTAGAATCATTTATCCCGAATAAAATAGACTCCAAAATAAGTGGTAAGAACTCATATTGAAATGCGGATACTAAAACAAATTTCTTCTCAGATACCTGAAATCAACGACTCCAAAGATAAAAAATATGAAGAAAGTAAGTGAAGGAATGAAAATTTATAAACATAAATAAATGCTAAAATAAATGAAAAGCAAATAGATGAGTACCAAATTATACAAAAAAAAATAGAAGCAATAAATAGAACGAGACAAGAAGGTTGATAATGAATTGATAAAGCTAGTAAAATAGACATATTTTAGTAAAGGTAGAAAAAATCTAATCGAAGTTACTGCAATAATCATACGATAAAAACCTAAAAGCCGTACATCAAACGTAGAATCGACAAATAAAGATATCACTAGCATAACAAGATCTAGGCGCAGAGATAAGCAAGCCTTAACCGGAATGAACCACACAAAATATTTCAAATGATTGGTGTTGAAATAACTTGCTTGATAAATATTCTGTGGATATCAATGCTTACATTTGGGCTGGCAAAGGCTTCTGTGTTTTTCGCCAAGCTATCACTCTTCAATTAGGGATATATATCTTGACTTTGGCGGATATATAGTTACGGAGAAAGAAAGGGAGAAGATAATATATAGAGAGAAGCAAGATAATAAGGGAGAAAGAGAGATGGGTTATAAGGACAAAAAAGGAAAAACAAATGAGAAAGTAAAAGGAGGGTAATCCTGAAATGAGAGCTATAGCAGTAGGTAAGCGCCTGTTACGGAAAAGGAGGGAGAGAGTTATGCTGACAGGTGTAACAGAAAGAGAAACACTACGAGTACGGTAAGGGGAAGATGAGAAAGAGAGAGAACGGAATGTAATAGCAAACCCCAGTGCATAATAGCAACAGAACCACAGTAGATTAACGTTAAGTTAACGAGAGAAATGTATCAGCAGCAATACGACCGGCGGCGGTGATTGGCTGAAACAAATTCAGACGGGAAGCCATTAAAGTGGGCGCGGAATAAAATTTAAAAAAAAACGGGGAATGTCAGTTCAAGACAGATCACGATGATGTGAGGACGGCCGAAAGTTGGTACCCATCGGGGTGAGCTGCAGTGGATAAGCCTTCGTGCAGAAAATGCATGAACCTCAAGCATTCCCCTTTGAAGATTCGAGGAAGGAAAACAACAAATATGATGACCCCTAAAATAACGATAACCAAACTGTGTCTCTGTGTTGGATATTTCTCATAACGATTTTTGTCCAGACTTTTGTTTTAGATACCCGTTTTATTGTTTAATATTCTTTTCCATAAATTGTTGCATGCGCCATTCCACCCACACAAGAAATATATTCGATTGGACATTCCACCTTTCCTGTTGTTATTTCTACTTGTTTTCTTTTTGTAATAAATGTTCTCGTTCCTAAAATAACATTAGGTCGTGCTCGTCTCCTTTATTACTCGAAGACAGAGCTCAGGCGAATGGATATCAACCTTCTTCGTTTCTTTTTCTCAGTTATGTATTTGAGACAGGATCTGAGGAATATATAAGACATTTTAGGGGATCGCATGTGGTAATCACGGAAGGGCATTTGTTTTCCTCACCAAACGAATTATCTGAACTCATAAGAATATATATATATATATATATATATATATATATATATATAGTGTGTCTGTGTGAGATAGAATAGCCAAGAAAGATAACGATACCTGGTAACTGTCAGTTTCTCGCTAATGTGCTGATCTGACCAAGAGATATTGGGTTATATTTGGTGTCTTTTATGGGTTGCATGCTGTGACTGAGGAGGCTGATCTAGTCCTATTAATATTATCCCTTCATTACTATTTTTAATATTTCCTCATTACAATTCTTATTACTTTCTTGGTACTCCCTCATTATTGATATTATTTATATTTTGGTATCTCTTCTTGACCGTTATTTTTTACTAAACAGTGTTTAGTCTGGCAGAAAAGCCTTAGTTTGCTTTGGTCAATCTATACATCCTGGTTCGTTGCTGTTTAACCTTTGTGATCTATCAGAACATGTGCTTTCAGTGAAATTTGACCACAAATCATCACGGTATGTTTTTTTTTTATTTACAGTATCATGGCATCGACTTTATGGCAGGTGGTTTGCTTACGAATAAAACTTTCGCTCAGTCGCCTGGGGTTGCAGAATACACTGACAGCATCTCTGCAGACGTTAAGACTCCCCAAACGAGTGTCCGGGATATGACATTAAGCGATCTGATGGTGAGGTTCCAGTAATGCTGGAGCTTGGGGAATGTTGAATACCCCTTCATTACCTTTGCACCTAAGTCCACTCTGGTCCGGATTGGTAGCATCAGATAAGCTCTTATCTATGGGTCAAACAGAACTGTTTGATATTTTAACTGAGTGCAAACAAATGATTCATGCTAAACTGAATTACTTGAAATAGAAATGTTTAATCATTTTTCTGTGAGTAAACAAATCAACGATCCTTAATTGAATTATTAGTGATACACAGCAATACTTGGAAACATTTAACTGTGTGCAAACAAATGATTAATAGTAAATGAAATTATTCGTATTCGATAGAAATGAGTGAAACTATTCCACTGTCCATACAAAAAGGGGCTCAGTCTCATTTAAAAATGTAATCTACAAAATAAATTTAGGAATCATATATTCAATATATACATATAAAATGATTTGGCATTAAATAACCGGCTATTGTTGATATGCCATAAAACCAAATCAAACTAATAAATCGCATATTATATTTGTTTTCGACTGGCAAAAGGTGCACTCAATGATAATTAGAGTTAGAATAGTAACCCTCATTGCATAACTGTTATTGGTAAAGGAAATAAAACCCGAACCCAAGTTCAAATGCTAAAAAATATCTTAATGAATATTGGATATAAAGTTAATAAGATAGGGTAAGTATAATTTTTATACTATTGGGAGAGAAATGAAGAGTGCATCTAACAAAATTATTTAAAACGGACCTATTATGTTACAAAATGTTTTTTCAAAAGATGAGCGTGCAATTCCTTTTTCCGTTTAGATTTGAATGTAGAATTTACAACTGTGAACTTATATATATGTGTGTGTGTGTATGTTTTTTGTCATGAATAATTTCAATTTATATAAAATATTATTTATTCAGAAATAATTCGATTGTAAAATTTCAATCAAAAGTATTTTCCTCAATATTTTTAATCACCTCTTGCCACTTGTCATATACAATTCATTTGGTTTCGAGCTTGATAAATTATCCACAAATATTTTCACCTGATATTCCAGAGAAAAAACATTTGTGTCCTCAGAGTATTTTCAAGTGAAAGAAAAGGATGAAAATCACTTGATGTATCATCTAGTGTATATGATTATATATTTATCCTGTTGACGAATGGGGGTGGGCGTTTCTTAAAACATTTATGACTACGTTGCACCTCTTAGTCTAAATCGAGTGAATGATTGTAGTTTAAAAAGGCAAAATAAATAATACCTTTGTGATCTCACTATACAGCTTTACTGATGTTCTAAGAAGGTCTACTTGTGGGATTGTCTATATGTGTTATCAACTTTACTTTGCCTTTAACATTGTCATAAAATAATCTTTTTTTTCGTAATATTTAATGATATTATGCAGAACAGAACATTTCTCGGCATTGAATAATGAATGATTGCAATGGATACTCGATCTTCGTCATTCAGTTAGTATATGAGAAACAAGAACCCCCAGCTTGTTCAGTTTTCTTATCTTTTTTTTATGTGGTGGAAAATTGTGGACTTGGATGTGTTGAAGTCAAGTACTAATTTGTTATTACCTTTACGTGGATATCAATTAAGGTATTTTTATAAAGGTCTGAGTGTCTCGATCTTGTTTCATCTTTCAATGAGGTATCACTAGAATACAACTTTCAAAACCTGTTTTGAACTAAATAGAGAGGTATGACACTTTGATCATAAACACTGGAAATTTTCGTAGCTGCTTTTTAGCGTCTTTTTTTTTAATTCTTGAACTCTCACAAAGATGAATGACAAATATGTACTTTTAGTTCCTCCATTTTTATTTGCACTCTTTCACTATTGATCTAAGAGTGACCGACGACGACACTTTTTAATCATGCAATTTCCAGTTGTGGTGAAAACATTGGTAGTTTAAAAAACAAAGTTACAACTTGTTTTTAAAAAAAAATTAAATTATTCATGACGTAAAATGCTTGATATATAGAATAAAGCATATAATGAGAAAGTAATAGAGAACTCAAAGCCACATATAACTACAAATCATATCACATTTTCTCACTCATGAGGCAGTGTAATATCAACATCGCAATGTCATTTCTTTCTGTTTTATAATATATATATTTTACCAGCTAGCCATACATATAATGTGTACTTAGGGTAAAAAAATATCCTTGATATACATGTGTGATTAAATGCCATAGGCAAGGAATTAAAAACATGCTTTCTCTAATATTTTCTTTCCCTAGAAGAGAAGAAATTAATAAAATGTTGCAATTTTTATAAGGGTTGTCGAAATTATTTTGTTATTGTAATTTCCATTATTTGCTCTGGCATTATCAATATCCATATCCTTAATTCTGAAAACAACGCCTGTAATTTTATGTTGATTGTTTTCTAAATTTAATTTTGAATTTATGCATCACGGAATTTTTGTCTTACGATGAGGAGCACGAAGCAACACGCAAAAAAATCATACATACATTCAAGCAAATAATTATTTTCCTTTGTAACAAATGTAATAAAATTATCTACATTAGAGCAAACTGAAGTGGCGCCCGACATTCAGGCAGCAGAACTATTAATAAAGGAGCCAAAAATAATAAGGATAAAAATAAAATAGTCTAATGCACTTTTTTTAAACAGAAAAAAAAGTAGAATATCAAGAAATAATACGCTTTAATAAAGTGTAATTTGAATAAACACATGGACCAGATTGAATAGGATTTCATATCTGAAGAAAATTTCACGTGTATTCTAAGAGATATTCAGGCAACCCAATTTTAGAAAATAACGATTTCAGAACCTATTTGTAAACGGATACTTATTTTTCTTTTCCTGTTGAGTTCTTGTCATTTTTGTCGATGAACTTTAATTTTTGAATTATTTTTCACTTGTTGATACAATTTAACTTGAAGATATTGCAAGACTTTTGAAAACCACAAAGTTTTCATACATATTCTTGAGGTTAGGTATATGCTAGGATATTAAATTGTACCTTTTTATGTAAGATATTCTGACCCCATTTTGACAACGAACCTGCATTTTATGTCTGTCCAAATTGTTGTACAATGATCTCTTCAGTAAATATCATTGGTAGATTCAATTATGACTATAAACAAACGTTTATACTGTTTAGAATACAATTACAGACTCGCCTTCAATCCGCAAGGTTTTTACAGAACTTAACGTCCCCAAAATTCAAAGAAATATTACAATATATTAACAATTATAAAAATAGGACCGGGTAATAGCTCGCGACTCGGACTTTCACATGCTATCACCAGATGGTCGAAGATTTGAAGGCTGGAGTTGTGAGTTATTGCTCTGCCTTATTTTTTTATATAATTGTTTATATATATATATATATATACTCACCGCTGGGCCATGTTCGCCAATGGCCCGGGAGACCTGGGTTCAATCCCAGGTCGAGTCATACCAAAGACTTTAAAAATGGTACTTGATACCACCTTGCTTAACACTCAGCATTATAAGGTACGGTTCAAGGGTAAAGTGGAGCAATCCTGGGAATGAAGTAGCGCCCTCCCCTACACCTTGGTGTAGTAGCTATCGAAAAGAGAGCCTTCGGGTCACCCTCGACTATGGTCGCTAACTTTACTTACTTTACTTATATATACTCACTAGTAGAAATATGCGATAATATAGAACGTTTTGGAGCAGAATATCTGGAAACTCTAATTGCCAGGCTTCGGCCCAAAACATTTTTTGTAGTCTACCACACTTGAGTTCAATACTCGTTTATCCCCAAAATAGTGTGAACAAGCATGTAGATTATAAACTATACCCATTCTTGTAACTACAATGAAGTAATGCTAGTTTTGTATTAGAGGTTCTTCCTTTATACTCAATATAATCTTTTTTTATTTTTTATCTCAATATTTTGGTTTATAAATTGAACTAGTCATCACAGAGACTGAGGTTTATGCAAGTAATACGCAACTAAATGAATGCTTGAAAAAAATTATAAATTGTAATGTTTATTCAAGAATCTCTACACACACTAGGAATTAAAGATATTTTATCATAGTAATGTAACATCATTGTATCTGTGATTCTGGCAAACTTTATATCAAGCACATGGCTGCATAAAGATATAAATATGCTTTTAAAAATACTGAGTGTAAAGCAATTAGAAAAGAAAAATGAGAAATGATTAAAAGTCTGAAACACAATGATTTACCAAATCAGTTGAAATATGAGATTTAGCACTTTTCCTGTTTCCAATTATTAAATAAGTTAACACTTGAAATATATGATTTAGTATTTTTCTAGTTGCCAATAATCAAATCAGTATACACTCCCAGGTAATGATTCTTATTTCCAGTAAACATTAGCAATATGATTTTATTAAAATTAAAATCAGATATTGAATTTTCACGAGAGGAGTTTGCCTTCTTTAAACCCCCATAATCAAATTGGAAAGTAAATATCATGTATCATCACATCGTCTTTCTTGTAAAATATTTCCTAAAATTACGTACGCTGTTTTTATATATCTTTTACTCCCTTACATCATTGAGATGTAGGGACACACACACACACACGTTGTTCTTTCTTGTATCTATCTATCCCCACACATACTTACATATATGAATTTATACTCAAAGATATCTATATATACACAATAAAATCAGAGGTATTTGAATTTAGAGCGGTGGTATTTAGCCTCTTTAGGCCCCCTAATCGCGCAGGAAAGTGAATTTCATGTCGTTCATTCTCTTTCTCGTTAAATTTTACATTAGAATGCATACTTTGTTCTTAAGTTTCTTCCATGTAAACTGGATGAATAGGTACTTTCAAAAGGGGTTGTGCGCCGTGTTATAAGCTTTATTAGGGGATCCACTACATGGACGCTAACCAAACGGCTGGAGAAGAAACTTGACGGCAACTACACAAGAATGTTGAGAGCAATATTGAACAAGTCCTGGCGACAACATCCCACGAGACGCCCATCACGAAAACTATACAGGTCAGACGAGCCAGACACGCCGGACACTGCTGGAGAAGCAAAGACGAGCTCGTAAGTGACATACTACTACTGACCCCCACATATGGCCAAACAAAAGCAGGACGACCAGCCCGAACTTACATACAGCAGCTATGTGAGGACACAGGATGTAACCCAGAAGACCTGCCGGAGGCGATGAACGATAGGGAAAAGTGGCGAGAGATGGTCAAGGATATCCGTGCTGGCGGCACGACATGATGATGATCATCATCATTTGGGATCGAAAGTTTTTTGTAGAGACTTTGGATCCCTGTGGTGACCTGGTGGTGGTAACAAGTTGACGAAATTCTGTTAAGCTAAACAAAGGTTTATTTACTACAAGGTAGCAAGCAGTCACCAAGAGAAAGGGCACATAGAAGCGTGAGACGACCGTAAACTAGACAATTATAAGCAACTTATCCTAACGAGAAAAATATGAACGAGCTGCTGCAGGCATCGGCCTCTATGTCAATGAACACAAGACGTAATATATGTGATTTAATAAAACATGTAACATCTCCACACTAAACGGTAGCTTTCTGAAACTAGTTGTCAAGTTCACCTACCTAGGAAGCAGTGTCTCATCAACCGAGACGGACATCAACACATGGACAGCTATCGATAAGTTATCAGTCATAGAGAAGTCAGACTTGACCGATAAAAGGAAACGCAGTTTTTTTCCAAGCAGCGGTCGTGTCAATACGGCAATATGGATGCTCTACATGGACGTTAACTAAACGTATGCAGAAAAAAGCTTGACGGCAACTACACAAGAATGCTGCGAGCAATATTGAACAAGTCGTGGAGGCAGTACCCTACAAAGCAGTAGCTGTACGGCCACCAACCACCCATCATGAAAACTATCAAATTTCAACGAGCCAGGCATCTGGGGCACTGCTAGAGAAGTAGGGACGTGCTCATAAGTGATGTACTCATGTGGACCCCTTCACATGGACGAGCAAAGGCAGGACGACCAGCTCGAATCTACATAGAGCAGCTCTGTGTAGATACGGGATGTAGCCCTGAAGACCTACCGGAATCAATGGACAATAGGGAGGGGTGGCGAGAGAGGGTCAGAGATATCCGTGCTGATGGCGTGATATGATGATGTTTCGGTTTGATGTCATATCAACCATAGAAGGTGATTTAATGCCAAATCAATTCATATACATATAAAAAGTTCCATTTCAAGCAATTCAGTTCAGTGTAAGTACAGTTTTTGTTCACACAGTTAAATGTCAAAACAGTTCTATTTCAAGCAATTAAGTTAAGAATAAGTACACAGGTTAGTTCTATTTGATCCATGCATGTCTGGTTCGTCTAACTTTGATAGTTTTCGTGATGGGTGGTAGGTGACCGTACAGCTACTGCTTTGTGGTGTGCTACCCCCAGGATTTGTTCAATATCGCTCGCAGCCTTCTTGTGCAGTTGCCGTCAAGGTTTTTTTCCATACGTTTAGTTAGTGTCGATGTAGTGCACCTATACAGCAGTGTCGAAAGGACTGCTGCTTGGAAGAAACTGCGTTTTATTTTATCGGTCAGGTTTGACTTCGATATAACCGATAGCCGATCGGTAGCTCTCCATGGCTCTGCTAATCGCGTGTTGATGTCTGTCTCAGTTGATGAGACACTGCTTCTGCCAACCTTGTTCTTTTAGAAGAACAGCATTGATTCTATATAACCCATCGCAGGAACAAGAAGTCGTTCATACGCTTCCTAAGTGTATTGGTCTGAAAATGAACTTAATAGCGTGATTGGAATTCAAATCCCCTTTATATCAAGGCTTCTGTCCAGCACTTTAAACATTAAAGCCACGGGTACTTCCCCTACCCTTATAAGATAAATGTCACCTCAAAGGTGAGAATTTGGATTCTATTTAATGAGTATTCGGGTGGTTTTCATCACAACCTTAAATAAAATATTAGACGTTTTGGACTGGGTCAATACAATTTATTGTCAAATCAGAATTGCCATTTTAATTTAGACATAATACATATAGGCATTGAATAAAATCTATATAGAGATATAAAATAAAACGCATTGGAGAATATTAAGGTGATAAGGAAAGACAGTTAAATAGATAAAGTTCTTTAACGACTCATCTCAAATGGCATAGATATCAACTTAAACGATCCTTAAAACACTTTTGTAAAAGGAAATACAGATTTAGCGGGACATAAAAAACCTCTTAATAAATGAATAATGCCTGACTAAGTAGTCATGGCTAATATGAAGCATATCCTGCCTATGCTTAAAGTATATCTCCTGAATGGAGAGTTCATAGCAGGGATAATGTGAAGTTCATTTGAAGAAACAGGGAGAGCTGAAAATAAATTCCATTCAATGAATAGTTACGCTAAGTAAACAATACATTTTTCGTTGCATCATTTATAGTATATTAAGACTTTTAAAACCTACTGAAAAAACTTTCTACAAACAAAAAGAAAAAGTTTCTTCAGACGATGACTTAAGTTCGAAAATAGTTGACAAAATAAGATAAAATCAAATAACAGAAATTAAATATTCTTATTTGCTTCATTACTTTTGCTCATTATTTATTCTGACAGTTTTTTTTTTTACTTACGATATAATTGAACCAAGACTTGTTCCGATAACTGCATATGCGAGAAACAGAAAGTCATAAAACACTGTTAAATATGTCTTCGCTATCCTAAATTAGATATACATGATCTATCACTCATATGAAGCACTCCTTATTAATAGATATAACAAGCACTATTAATAATATCACAAACACACACACATTATATATATATATATATATATATATATATATATATATATATATATATATAATGTAGTAATCCAGTGATAGACTGTTTCATTGAATAACAACTCTTCAGTATCTATAATGATCTAGATTGATATACTTTCTATTTTTTCATTCATTGGTTAACCATCCGACTTAGAATGACTTATGTTCAAGTCTCGCAAAAAGAGCTAAGTCCACCACCGATAAACCTCTTCACTACTCAGATGGGTCTCAGCTTAGCAATAGAAGGCACTGTAAATAGCATTCATCCTCTGTGCCAGACTTAGCAAATCTCAGTAAATAACATGAGCAAAAGAACACGTACAATCTACATAAACCAGACATTTGTGTTATTGTTTTCAGTGGGTGTCCGCTATGTCTTAGGCACATTCTAATCAGAAATCACTTTTCTTGAAAATTCTATTTAATTTTTGGAGTGTCCAGAATATGATGATATTAAACCAAGAAACAACAGCATCTGAACTATCAGCGTAAGAACCAAAACAGATGCAGCTGTCGTGCTAATTAAAGGAATGTGAAAGAATTCAAATAGATTTCTTCAAATTCAATTATATAGCCGTCCTTGTGATGCGAGAGGCTCGCGAAATCTTCTCTTTTTCACTACTTGTTTATTTTGTATAATTTTCATTTCTGTCTTTATTTTAATTCTCTGTATTCGACAAATATATAATAACACGCATCGGATGGGCTTTTCGCTATCTGAGGGAAACATCTCACCATTCTATGCTCGTCTGATTTTTAGCAAGATATGTAAATATATGTAGTTTGCCGCCTATTTCTGCGCATTTCATATCGAATCAACGAAATTCAGGTTGAATGTATATTTAACAAAACTATTGTTATATGTTGCTATAAAAGTGATGCACATTTTTCCTGAGTATTAATATTAATGCGTGCATATAACTTGGATTTTATATTTCAAATCTTATGGCGAGTGAAATCATTTTAAACAACTTGCACGAAACCTAACAGATTATATTGTGCAGAGATAACATTCCCTCTCCCACACAAAAACGGGAATTCTTACACACCGGAGCCCAGTCAGTATTACTGTTCAGTTACACTGCTTGGAATTAAAGGAAAGGCTTGAAGATAAAGCAAGATAAGAACTACACTGGGACGCTCCGTGCTGTTTTAAACAATTTCTGGAAGTAGTGTCCCACAAAACGGCAGCTGTAGCTTGAATGGTTAGTGGGATCTGTGGTAAGACAAGCAAGACATTAGGGAAGTAAGGATGGATGCATTAGCTACATTCTCCTATGGACTACTACACATGGACACACAAGTGTTGAATGGCCAAGACTTAGATTTATCAGCTCTGAACGAACATTTGATACCACAAACTTCTTTACAAAATATAACTATCGCTTCAGCACCCGCGAGAACGCACGGGATTCCTCAGGCCAGATTCACTCTTGCAAGCGATGCTATGAATGTGACAAGAGAAAAGACTGCCTTCGGCGTTGAAATTAATGCTAGGAATCTCAAATATTTTATAAGACATGATAAAGACTCACATACTTTGTTACAGAATTTGTACGAATCACTCGTAGGTTTGCCGCGGAAGAACAAGTTTTTTTTCTTAATTCATAAAAGTACTTAAATACTAGCTAGTAGGATAAACCGAAAATATACATTTTCTTATCATCTGATGTCAGTCTTAAGATTATTCGTTTCATGAATTTTTATAAAAAAAATCAAATCTTTGATCGAATGAAGATCAACTTATTTAATGTTATATATATATATATATATATATAGAGGATACACTCTTATGAAAAGAAGAGTTGAAATAAAAAAAAAGAAGCAACACCTGCAGAGACGGAAAATTAACTTGAACTGGAAATTCGCTGACAAAAATCCTGGAATTAAAAAGAAAAATAATCTTATCAAAACAGTCGCCGCTATAAAAATCACAGTGAATGCAAGAACACACCCTTTTACTTCCTGAAGACAACGTAAGACGCTGGAAACACGCATTGAACAAACATAGATAACTTTAAAACCAATCCCCTCGAATGAGTTACCCCTATTAATTTAAAAGTATTTACTTTTTTCTCTCATTGGACGAAAACTAATTATATACCGTACAGTCGTCTGTTCTGCAATTATATACTTTTTATTTTATTATAAATCAAAATATTCAGACAATATCTTCAATCTTGTTACTCGTAAGAGATTATTTTTAATTAGCTTTCTATGAATGCTTTTTTTCTAATGAAGATATTCGGGTTTAGGAACATTTAAATTTTTCATGAAATTAAAATCGTAAACAGCAATTTTACGCTTGAAAAAGTTACCCTAATTTCTGGACAGCTGATTTAGATGAACAGATTTTAAAAAATGTACTTAATGATATTTAAATTTCATTGCAACTTACATACACTAAAGAAAAGTCTATAATAGGAATATTTCATCCGAAACTTTGTGACGAAAACAAAGATTATTGATAATAATAACAATAAAGAGCAGAATATATATAGTTTTTGTTGACGTATTTTTAATCAACTAAATTAAGTACTTCCTCTTTTTCTATATTTCTGAATTTAGTTCGCGCCGTATTTCATAATTTTTAATACCATTTTATGTCATCAACTTAACGGAGCTACTTTCTTGAGATCACTACCACAACATGGGTGACAGTTTAAAATGTGGGAGGTATATCTGTCACACCCTTGATTAAAATGTAAAAAAACCCCAAAAAACACGCAGGACAAAGTATTAGTACGATAATTGTTAGAGTGTTCGCCAATGCCCCGGGAGAACTGGGTTCAATCCCAGGTCGAGTCATACTAAAGACTCAAAAAATGGTACTTTATGCTGCCTTGCTTAACACTCAGCATTATAAAGTACGAATCAAGGGTAAAGTGGAGCAGTCCAGGGAATGCAGTAGCGCCCTCCCCTACACCTTGTTATAGTGACTATCGAAAAAGGAGCCTTCGGGTTACTCTCGACTTAGGTCACCAACTTTACTTACTTACGATGACAACACACCGTCAATAAATGAACATTAACAATTTATTGTGCATCTTTTTGTTATGCCAAATTTTCAATTCGTTAACCAAATTATTTTCTGCTCAGTGATTGGAAAATATTATCTGATTGTGAGGCTGCATTTCTAGAGAGTGTCATTGCCCTTACTCCCCGGTCCACTCTGATACGAAATTAATAACTCGTCTATGTGTCAAACATATTTGTTTATATATATATATATATATATATATATAGGATTATTTGGTATCATATAACAATGCATAAAACCTTATGTGACTATAAAAAAAAACATGTAGATATAAACGTTCAATGTTCACAGTTTCCTGAAAATATGTTTGGAATAACCACAGTTTGATTGACATGAAGAAATGAAACAAACAACCCGATACCGTTGGCAAATTTCGACGGAAAATTTACTCCATTCCTTGTTGAAATTATCGTATTGCGAGATGATCTAGGAATTTAATTTCCTTAAATTCATTTTTAATTCACACCATAAAGTTTCAAAAGCCTTTGTATCTGATGATCACGAAAGCCATAGCAAAAAAAGATCTCTTCCTTTTCAAACCATTTAATCATCAATTCTGATCAACGATTGAAATTATTGTCTTTTAGAATATTTTTCTTAGGTATGGGAATTTCGAGCCGAACGTTTCATATAACCTTTAAGAATAATCTGATAGTTTTCTTTTTTTAATAGTTTGATTGATCCGCTCAAGATGACCCTCTGATTTTGCATAAAGCAACAGAATAGCAAATTGAATCTCTTCTACACTTTAATGTCAGGAAGATGTAATTCGGCAAATAACTTTTTTCTTGATTTGCCAGAGGTTTTGTTTGATTGAGTGATTGAAACGTTCCGACTTTGTCTAAACAAACCAGAAGATTTTTCGATTCCGAAATGTTTTATTTTTGTTTAGGCTTATTTTACAAAAAAAATTCGAATCCATTCTTCAGAGCTAAACAAATTCAAAACAATTACTCTATGAAAAATAGGATATTTTGAAGTAGACTCTGTGATAAAATATCACATTTGGCCAAAATTGCCGAACGGGTAAGCTATCCAAGAGCATCAAAGGGGTCAGTTAAAATTGAAGATAAGTTTTACTGAACTATTCCTACGAGTTATAATAGTTTATATAAACCAAACTAATCTTTTTTTCCGAATGTTTTGAAATATTGTTTAAATATTCTTTTAAAGAAAAGTATTTATGCCATATTAATTACATATGTTGCATTTAGTTATAGGGTAATAGCAATTTTACCAAACGCCTGCGAAGAATGTAATCGTATCAATTGTTTAATACTTGATGGTGTTCAATTACTTCTGTTTCTCGACTGTGGTTGCCCACGCAAACCCACAGATATGCGTAAATGGTGAAAATGAAAATGGAGATAGCGACAGAGGTCTTTATAAGGTTATGAATCATTAATCTTGTCGTTGCCATAAGCATCTATTATCGTTTACATATACAAACTAATGACATAACGCGTCCATGAAAACACAAAAATTCACACTCATATATGTATATATGAGATGTATTAAGAAGTCACATCTCTTACAAACAACAATAATAACACTTACCAGCTCGGCAGTCCCAGTCTATCTTTCTGCCGGCAGATAAAGAATAAAACGGGCCGGTATATATTTACGCTGATATAGCTAATCCTGGGCTGGCGACCAACCGCTGCCCAGGAAATGAACTTAGCAACATGCGCATGACAGAATCTTCTGATGGCCATAAAACCTTTTCCTTCCTCAGAGCTCACTTCAAGAGACCTGATACGACAGATTTTCAACTGGAAGTGAGTCCATCTTTACAAAAACAAAATGATCACCAAATGCGTTAATTTTCTTCAAATTAATCAATACACATGTTCCAGTGAGTTTTCAATAGGTCGAAACACCTAAGGAACTTTTTTGTTGATATGTAAATCCACGTGGTTGTACTTGGATTAATGCCCGCCTTCCTTGAGATAAACTGTCAGTTTCGAAAACAAGAAAAAATTTGCATGGACCTTGGGTTGATGAGTATGAAGGGTCTTGTTTTTTCATCATACTGTTTCATCAAAAAATATTTTCGAGGATGAGCATTGAATCTACTGGAAGTGTGAAGATATTTACTTTATTATATAAGTCCTTCACCTATGCCAAAGATTGCCTTTAAATTTTGAGTAAATTAATAATTCAGTCTAAATACTTTTTGATAACCCAAAGTGAGTGACTGAGTGAGTGACAGTGAGAGAGACAAAGAGAAAACTAGATTATTAAGTACAAACACGGATGAAATGATATTTCACATTTGAATAAATATATTGAAAATATTGAAAATCAAATTTGCTTGCAGTTAAATTTACACACATTAATCGATGAAGTACTGATTTAGATTTCTATCATGTTTGAATTTACGCAAATATTGATACTTTCATTTATCAATTCCGTCCTTTTTACTTATAATTTTCTTTAAATGATTATCTATATATCTATCAGTCATACTTTTCTCTCAAGAAACTAACAAACGGGATATTAAAAAAAAACAGTATAACTACAAAAACAAGCTGAAATAAGTTGTATAAATGTAAATGAACATTCACATTTAGAATGCACTGAAAGTTCTTATGCATTGTTAAACAGAATAAGTAAAGATTAACAGATAACTATGAAATGAAAGTTCAAACAGATTAAAAAAAAGATAAGCGTGTAATATTTAAAAAAAAGACTCATTGTAAAACAATGTAGTCGAAGTAACCAAGTAGAAGAAAATCAATGCTCAAGAACGGACGTTAATTGGCACTTGATAAAGAAAGAAACCAAACAACTGGATAATACCATTACCCATCAAGTTATATTTCAATTCATCTACTCCGTCAAGGATTAGAAAAAATCTATTCCGTTTTAGCCATTATGTCCTTAAGAATAATGAATATTCGGTACGTTGAATTTATTAAATTTAATTCACGTGAGTGTTTTATACTAGTTAAAAAAAATTAACATGGGCATGGCAGGTTGAGAGTAAAAACTAGTTGCTCAACTTTCCCGGCAGAAATATAAATGAGATAGTTTACCTTCATCCCAAGAGTATGTCTGACTAAAACAATGGAGTAAAAAAAGGAAAGACCCATAAAAACATGTTTTCATAACTAATAAAATTGAGTCTTAGAAAGTAACTCAAAATTGTAAATTACATGCAATTGTACATATATGGAAAAATCTAATACACTCAGAATTCGGTCATGACTATGTTTAAGAATACTTCAAATAAGTGAACCTGCTTTAGATACTAACAGTTCAATCAGTACAAACTTCCCTTTCTTATATATATATATATATATATATCATTAGGAAAATCCATGGGGACGAAAGTAGAAGTTAAACTTACTCCCCTTTTAACACAGATATCCTCAGCGATCTTGTGTTATTCCAGTCATATGTATAGATGCAAGTACATCAATGTATTTGTAGCTTTAATGATATATTATTCCAAAGTTAAATATGTATGATTTGTCATTAAATAACGCACAAGATTGTATATGCCATAATATACAAGTAGACCAAATGAAATATTTTCTTCAGCAATGAAGTTAATTTAGTGGGGAATATCAATCAGATCGATCTGTTTCATTTTAAAGGCATGTTAACTTTCGTATGTAATTTAAAGCTAAAACAACCTTTTAGAAGTAATGGAGTTATGTGACTTTAACCTGATGGAGTAAAGGCGTTCATACCTTTTAGTAACCATATCAATTAAGAATTTCTTGGTTGTGTTTTACGGCATATTGTTATATTTTGACCTTCGACCCGGCCCAAAAATGCTATTCCAAGGTAATACACCGGAAGGAAGTAACACATTCCAACGGCCAGTAATCGAAAGAGATCGCGTGGGCGGATTAAGGCTTATGATATGGGACAAGGTGAAGGTTTCATTGTGCCATAACAGTCATGCACCGGAAGAGAGTAACCTCTGAACTGCATGACAGTTATTTCCGCTTGATGACGATTGAACATTTGATTTCAAAGATCCAGTCGGCGATCGTGTGGGCGTTGAGTTATTATTTAACTCAGTTGAGTTTGGGTCCCAGAGCAGTTGCCAGCAGATTCCCAGAGGGTTAGAGACGAGGTGTGGTAGGGAAGGTCACACCCGACCGAGGGGGTTCTCGGAAACCCCCGATGCAGTTGCCAGCAGACTTCCAGACAGTAGAGACCAGATGTGGTAGGGAAGGCCACAGCCGACCGAGGGGGCCCTCGGAAAAGCCCCGATGGAGTGGACCCCAAGGCCTCTGGTTGAACATCAGGAGAACAATAAAGACACAACGTGACGGTCATAACAGTGGGGTCAAAATATGAAGTTTATGTTCGGTCTCCAGCATCCTCTCACATGCAACCCTTCAACAACCCTTTCGAACCCTTGCAATAAAATGAGAGGTAAATATGTTGCTAAAGAAGTCTTCATGCGTCTTCCTTCCTGCATCTTAATTCTTCTTGCATCTTCCTTCCTTCATGCGTGTTAATTATGGTGTCGTTGTGATGCTGAATGAACGTGTAAATAACTATATAACAATATCAAACCTTGTAGCTTAATGCCAAATCCGCTTTATACACATATATTAGATATATATGATTTGTAAATGAATAATTTGCGGATAAGAATTTTCATAAGATCTGGAGGTCTTTTATTTGTGCATTGTTAAATGCTTTCAAGTATTGCTATCTAACACTACTAATTTAATTCAACATTTTATATGCATTTGATATAGATGGTGTAGATTAAAGAAAATGATTTAATATTTCTATTTGTCTGTAACAAATACTTACACTCCAGGTCAGAGTGGACTTGAACCTGAGATAAAGAGCAAGTAAGGAGTACTCCACATTGATCAAAGCTTCAAGATTTCAGCCTCACCTTCAAATGATTAAGTTTCATATAAAGGACACTCGTTTGGGAGGTCTTTCTTCTCTGCTGAGATGCAGTCAGTGTATTGTGCAGCTCTAGTCGACTAGGCTTCCTCTAATATTGATCAACTTTAATTATATATATATATATTTCAATCATACATCCTACATCTTCATCGTCGTTTTCGGGTTATTTCCGCATCCAGTAACCCCTGCATGACTCTGGAAGAGCCAAGCCGCCTCCGTAATCGCGACGTGCTACGCTCATGCCTCTACCAAAGCTATATATATATATATATATACGACGCACTTCAGAATAAAAGTATATATCGTGTCTCTCGCTGTCCAATACATCGATTTCGGGGTTCGGGAAGACTTTTGATTTGTTATTACCGATATTTAGCAAACAAGTATTGTCAATCCATCATCTGATTAAAATGTACGTATAATTGTTAATGATTAAAGTGATTACAGATATACGTATGGGGATTTTAATATTGGTATAAACCAAAAGGTTCAAATTGTTTCATGGTTAAATATTTCCATATGACTGTATCGATTCAAAAATAAATACTTTTCACGAATTTAGAAGATAGTCTATGAATTCAACACATTAAAACAAACCAGGTTATGTACACTGATAATCATCAATTTTGGTATCCTTGTATTCATACGTTTTATTGCATGTTTAATTCCGTAAGAATTACTTGGTTTTACAATAGATCAAAAGCTTCTAAAAGAAATGATAGAACATTTATCAAGATTGGTTACCTTCTACATTTTTCTTCCATGAATATCCATCGTCGAACTGGAATCATCAGTTATGAGCCGAAATACATTAAAAAAAGGGCAGTACATAACATTTTTTAGAGAAAGAATTCAATGTAACGACAGAATTTATTGAAATTTTGCTCTATTAACTCTCATCTTCTCTCTTTCTCTCATATATATATATAAATATATATATATGAGATTAATAAAAAAAAATACGTTGCAGTGAGAGAGAATCGAATTATTCTCCCTCAAGCTATGGGTAAATGGTAGGGCAGACTGGTTTATTCATCCTTGGTGAAGCAACTAGTCAAGGAGAAGGAAAACTGAATTCGAACCTGTTAAATTCCGCTTATAAATTGACCTCGTGTCATATCCTTCCCAAGCAGTGGGGTTGGTAAATATGATTAGAGAGAATCGAAAATCCTGACAATATTTTCAAACGTAGTTTGTCAACCATTGCACCTTAAGAAAATTCCTATTTGAAAATAAAATACTATTCTTACCAATATATTTTTATCTGTTCGGCATTTTGTTTTTAACAATCACAATTATGCCACCTCTCTTCTACTTACATCAAATTATATTCTTTTCAATCAAAAATGTATTTACTAATCTTAGCATCTGCTCACGCCAATAAGAAACGATACAATATCTTATTGATTATCGGATGTGTTGGTTATATACTGACGTTAATATCTATTAAACTCTCATTAACCTGAATTGTATGGATGCAAGAATAATACTAACTCTAATATGTCGAGGCATTATTCTGAGAGCATAGAAATCCCCGAATTGACATTTGTCATAAAGAGATGCACAGAAGGACAGTTTCACAAGTTATTGTTAGAGTATTCCTTTCCATTGAGACCGTCAATACGATCTGGTTGTAACACGAATAGTCTAAGATGAAGGAACGTATCTTAAATACTGACACATACAACGATAAATGTAATCATAAAACTATGATTTATTATTAGGGTGTCATTTCCAAGGTTTAACAAAGAGTTTTTTCCTGGTATATATTTGTTGATACTCTACAACAGTTTACGAATAGTGAAGCTGCAAAAGACATGTGCTATTTATTGTAACTCATATTACACGTATGTTAATATTTCAATTTGTTGCCTTTTCTATAAAATAGAGAGGGAAATATGGGTGTAAGGCCCTAGTTTTTGTAAAGAATAGGTTATATGCAATAAGAAAAAAGGTTGTAATGTTCAAAGACTTGATTACCACTGAAACAGGAATAATGCCGAGTTTAGAATACTCTGACTGCATCTCCTGCAGTGAGAATATGAAACTGAATTATAACTGTTGTTGAGGCTCTCATTCTGGACATCTAGGGAGTGTGGAATACCCTTTCCTCGGCAAGGAAGTCTCTGTGACGAAATGCTTGAAGTGCTGGATTGCAACCTCGAAGTAAGCTAGTTCGAACTCCTGTCATGCTATTTCGTTTATTTTCAGACTAAAACCCTTGGGAAACGTATCAAACTGTCTTATCTTCCCAGCTGTTGGTTAAGTAGTATCTTTACTGTTCTTCAACATGAAGGGCTTTGGCATTAAATAACCAACGAAGGTTGATATGTCATTAAACAAGAAAATCAAATAAAACTTTGACATTAATTTTAAGTTTACTCTGTTTTGGAGCAATACGACTTGTAAGGGTCTCATGTATTGGTCGGATATATCTGTTTAAAAATAGTCGTTGAAATGGAATGGCCAAAATCGTTTTGAAAAGACCTGCTGTGAGAAGGAATATCATAGACGAGAAAGTTTAGCACTACAGCTTTATCTGCAACTGGCCGTGCTCCCAGTTAGAGACTGGTGTATAAAGGCAGTACTAAATGCTTCTGATGCAGGAATCCTGAATAATTCCAAACAATAGAGCCTCATGTCTACAGTCTGTCTGCGTCTTTAAAACGGAGAAAGAGTGGAGTTTTATTTACGTAGACTCGGCCATTTTGTTTTGTCAGAATTGGCCAAAATTCATTAATCATAAGTAGGTTCCGCTTGACGGTGTTAATTTTTTTTTTTTTATTCTAGGAATGAACCTGATCACCTTCCGGCTACCGTTAGCTTATATGTCAACACATGGATGAGACAATCTCGTCCCAAACAACTTCATAAAATTTGTAAATATTAACCCGATTCTATAACTTCTAATAAGATAAACCTTGTCGGGTTGACAGGCCTTTGGAATGAATTATTGATGAAATATGAACCATAATTTATAATGAAGTAAAATCATTTCTATTGAAATAATATTCTCCACTTTATTATCGGCAATTTGTTAGTTTCTGCGTACATTTATAGTAGCTAATATACATATTTCTCTAGTAAACAATTTGCTGGCATATCTCAAAATTCTCGTTTTACTGAATTGCATTTTTCGAATTATTTGGGTATGAAATATCTTGGCATTGTGATATGATTAGAATCTGTGTAATGAATCAAAATCCGTAACTTGGTTCTAAGTTATACTCAGAATTAATTAATTGTGCTGTAGAAGATGTGTGATCTTGCACTTACATGGGATTTGGGATCAGAACAAAAAACCGTCTTTAAAGAACCTCAACAAATTTGATAAACTCATTCTGACCTTAATATATAAACTTCATATCTTTCTATAACTTAATGTAAATAACTACGATTACATCTCATTAATGATTATGAACGTATCTTGATCATGTAGAAAAATTATATCAAGTCAAGCTGATTATGTCGTAAGATATAAGATAATAATATTACTTTTAGATCTTAATCTATTCAAGTGAGAAAAACGTATAAGATAGTCATATTAATGTTTATAGATGTACCTGTGTTAACAAATGATTGAAGACAAAAAAAAATGAGAATATTGGGACAAATACCCGGAACTTACACGGGAACATAAAAACCTGTGGAAGGTGGTAGTTGTATGCATAAGAGTTGACAGTTAGGAACTGTGTCAGAACAATAAATAAAAGAAGAAATAAATGAGTTTGTAGTTTGATAAAAATACATTTATTGTTGATGAATACAAGAAAATTTGTTTGTAGGTTTTGCACTTCCAGTTGACCATTATGTCAACTGACAGAAAATGAAACGTTGGAAAATAATTTCTAACAGAAAAGCAGACAGAAACTATTGAAAATTAAGGTGTTTATTTTGCTTGTTTTGATTGGAGAGATTGGAACGATTCCAAAGTGACGATTCCACAGGATTAGAAGAACTGTTTGTCTAGGAAAAAGTTATTACTCTTTCTACCAGCAAAAAAAAAAAACACTCTTGAAAACAGCTAGATATAAATGAAAGAGGTGGACTATTCAAGAGTTGTGCAGCCACCTAATATTCAGCGTTATTACGGACAAGTAAATATATTAGTTGTAATAATGCGAATATGAAGTAGGTAATTTACGGAGTTTGATTTACTGTTATATTTACTGTATTGTACTAATAATCTATGTGAAAGTAAAATAAAGACATATCTATATTGTCAAATCTTGCTGTCCAGCTTCTGATTTACTGGTATGAAATGTGCGAGTATCAAAGTTAATCTGTATAAATTGTGACAAGGAAAATTTCGGAAAATTTTCAGTTTAACCAAAATTGAATAGGACAGCAAGACAAAAAATCAATAAAAACTTGTCAAAATAATCTTGAAGTAGTTTTTTAAAGCAACATGCTAAAGAGAATGACCTCTGTCAATGTGTGTGTGTGTGTGTGTGTCTATTTATATACAAACTCACGCATTATAGAGAGATAAAACATCGGATTGTCATGTTTTGCTCTCAGGATAGCATCTTCAGAATTAATTTGATTCCATTAGCTTCAGGGTATAGAAATAAAGGAATGTCACAGGTACTATAACCCATTCAAAAGTTTTGGGTATAAGTTCGTTGAATGCTAAGGGGATTATTTCGGTTTTACGGCTTATCAACCTTTTTAGGTCATCTAATAACTTCTACCGTTCACACCCCGTTCTGTGTGTTTATTTGTGTTCTATTAAAAAAATATTTTCTTTCATTACATTCTTTTTCATTTTTGCATAAAATTACAAACAAAATCTAATCTCAAATAGCAAGGTTATTTATGCAACACTTTATCAAGTTTATGTACTTTTTATGATTTCTTGTCAACTATTTTTATCAATAATTTTGACTATTAATATACATCATCTTAATTCGAAATGAACTTTAGTAGAAACACACACTTACAGATATGGATATATACTATTACTGTGTAAAATAACAACAAACGTGGCGCCAACCAAATGGGAAGTGGTGTAGTGCATAGTTTTAGACGTATTAATTAAACGCAGGTGCTACTATACGTGCTTGAGTTCGTAAAAGCAGCTGGTAAGTAGAATCAAGTTTCTGCGAAGCAGAGTTCTAATCACACAGGAAGCTAATATCGTATTCATGTTTTCGAATCGCACTATTTCTAACTGTTGTCCAAGCAACTAGAATAAGGAAAATAAGAAATAATCAGAGTAAAATTTTTTAACCATAATGCTTACCAAAGTCCGTTCCCAAGAGGGAATTTGATGAGAGGATACAAAAATGAAAACTGGTTAAAATATTAACCCCTCTAATTCTGAAGCAATTAAATTGCAGTTTTTTTTCATTCACTAAAAAAAAAAACAAAAAAAAAACAACATTGTAAACTACTTGTTAACGGAGGAATTCTTGAGAAAAATACTTTATATAAAACTCTGCTTGCTGTTGTATGAATTAGTATAATATGATATACTTTCAGAAACGTGTTACTAAATTGAGCAAACGCTAAAGTTGAATAAAGACTCATATATCAAAACAGAATATGATTTGTACATTTGAAAAATAAAAGGCAAACTTCAAACCCATTGCCAAATACAGAAGCAGTACGATTGAAAACAACCATACTAAATTATAATGTGTCATTGCCCTCTCGATGACCCTATCCTTTATAGAAAGGTTATCACCCTAAAAGAATGGTTTCATGTATATGACACTAAACCATCTGAAAGGGAAGCTACAGTTCTCGAGATCTGGGGAGTGTTTTGTACCACATCATTACTATTTGTCACTCTGTCTCGGAGCGGTAGAACATATTATAATTCCCTCTATGAGTATAATTGTACTATTTGTGAATTATTCCTATTCTATAGGACCGTGTGAAAAAGAAACTGCAACAAAAAATGTAAAAATGACCGTACAATGAACATGATTCCCAAACCTTTTGTCATAAATAATCCTAAACGGGTTGACATGTCATTAAAATAAATAAATCTGAGTTAAAGTTATTTGTAGATATAAAACATTAGCCCTCATCGAAGCCAGTGGAAAATACGGTGGCAGCATTAATGAATATAATAATACGTAATTACACTGTGTCTAAACACTGTTGGGGAATATTAAAAAAAATGTTGGTCCTTTTACTACAATAATTCTTTATGATTTATTTTCTTTTACATTTCATGCAAAGCTATCGGTGATATATTTTTAATAGAACATTAAGAAAACGAAGTTTATTACCGGTAGAAAAGAAGACAATTACATCTATGTACTAGATGAATGATGATTTTTCGTATGGACAAAATCGTAAAGGATTGGAACAAAGAGAAAGTTCAGTAAAGATAAAATGTCGATATTAACATCATGAAAGAAAAGAAAATAAATTCCAAAGAGATATCTTAATAGATTTTCTTCATAGGGAATGTCCTGAAGAATATTTTTGCTCGAATTGTAAAATGACCAGACAGGCGTCGAGGGAGACGAAAGTGACAGCTACGAAACAATTTATCAGCCTAGTCTAATTCAATTATTAAAGTGACAGCTACAGTCAGTTATCCTACCAAGAATGATATATGCTAATTGTGTGTATATATATATATATGTGTGTGTGTGTACGAACGTTTATAATTTGCTAATATATCTATATTGATGCATATGCAAAAGTATACACAAATTTGTCCAGAGATATGTGTTCATATATAATTTACTTATACATGCACACGTATCCACTGACACACACACACACACACATATATATATATATATATATATATATATATATATATATCATTAAAAGAAAAGTTGAAAAATGCGCAGAACATATCTATGTGTTTTTCGAAAAAATACGTTCCTTGTAAATGACTGGAAAGGTAATTTTTGCCAGCATCTTTCATTGACATACTGAAATTTAAGATTTTGTTGAAGTTAAAAAAAAAAAAAAAGAAAAGAAAAGTGTAAAGTTTGTGTCGATATTAGATTGTGTCTACATTGAAGAACCTCAATAAAGAAGTAAACACTCATCAATTCTGTTTTACACACACACACATTATAAATGAATACATATGTATCAGTGTGTGTGTGTCCCTGTGTTATTGTTAAATTTATAAGTGTATATGTAAATATAAACACACACGTTTGTATATTCATTTATAGTGTGCATTTATAATAACTACATGTCACCATTGTAAATGAATACACAAACACACACATATATAAATGAAAGGGAGAAAGATGATGACAAAAATCATTGTAATCAAGCTGTCCTCATTAACTTTAATTTAGGCACAACTTTTTTGAAAAAGATTGGAAAAAGTGCTCTGCGCTTCTCTCCCGCAACCCCGTGTTTTATGTTTACACACACATCAAACAGACAGCTGTTACGAGTTGCTAAATCAAACGCGGTGGTTAGATATATTTAAAAAAAACTACTCAACAACAGCTGATAGGAGCCATGTAGCTAAAAAGAAATATGGTTGCATTTGTTAATATAATTTAAGAACAATTTATGTCTAAATATGTTAAAAAGTAGTTCATGCCAAAACCGCAGAACTGATTATATATATATAAGAGAGAGAGAGATTCAAACAGACGGATAGATGGATATTTACGCTGGTTGATGGAAAGATTAACCGAAAAAAAGTCAACGAAAACACATAGGACAATCAAATGGCAAATTAAACTGCTAACAAAAAAAACAAACAATAATTAATATAATTCAACGCAGACATGTCAAAAGAATAATGTAGGAGAATCGAAAAGTAAATGAAATATGACATCCTGGGAGCAAGGTCATAAATGTTGATTCTCCACTGATGCTATAAACACAAAAGACCCTGAATGTATCTTTCAAGGAAATTTGGCGAAAGCTGCAAAAGCTAAGAGAACGTACTGAGATTTTCTAGCTTTTGCGGATTTAGACAGTCTCTTCAAATAATGGGCTTATTTACTGAAGAGGGCTTTTCGCTGTCTCAGTGACGTGTGTCAGGTGAAGTATCTTAGAGAGAAGCTTAACGAGGCCTTTATGTCATTTACTAAGATTTTCGACTCAAATGAAGTCGGGTTAATATGAGAGGCATCATTTACACATACCACCGGAAAGAAGATGAATGAGATATAACAACGGGGTTTAGGCTTAGTTAAAATTCCAAAGAAGATTGCATAATCCATGGGTACTAATATATATATATATATATACTTGTGTGTGCGCGCGCACGCCTTTTTGTGCTAACATATGGATATTCATGTTTATATAGACATGCATTTATGCACGTAAAATACATTTGCGTTCATATGAGAGTGAGAAATATTTCATGCTTTTAAGCTGTTGAAACAGTTACGAAAGTTTATGAATCTTAGTTTAGAATGACGCATAGCTATGAGCTATTTTTTTCTCCGAAATATCTTCTAGATTAATTACATTGAACAATAGAATTGTATTGAAACATAAATGTTTTTAGTACAAATCATTTGACTGAAGTTACTAATGTACTTTCGGGATATATATGTTTGTATGTGTATATATATTTCATGCTCACGTGTGTCTGTTTTCAGGATGGCAAAAGTATATATCAAAATGCATAAGAAATGAATTTTATGTATATACTCTTTTAATGAATACAGCACTACTGCAAGTGACTTACATCTAAGTAATCTGAAAAAAAAAATTCCAAGTTAGTCAATGAGAACGTTTCATATTCAAAATCTCAGAAAAGTACAAATATTTGATGTAACTTTTCATAATTTGCCACTTAAGCGCTATTCTGAGTTTGGTTGGGGTACATTCTGTGACACAATCTATGGGGCATGAAAAAAACATTTGAAAATATAAAGGAAGCCAGGGGAAGTAGACACCGACCTGAATGTTCAAACTACGAAATATTCGAAATGATTTCTGAACCTTTTTTTTTAAATATAAAATAAAACCATAGAGTTTGAGTTTATAATATACGTTTGGGGTGATTGTTTCAAAGAAGCAATGCATATATACGTTTTAATAAAAAGAAAAACCTTCTTGACAAAATATTAGTTCTTTAACGACAAATAAAACACACTTAAGCAATAGTGAAGCATGGATGGCATTAAAATCATTATATATATTTATCCATATATTTGAGTGAGAGGCGAGTGGGGAGCGTTCGTATTGAAACTTTACCGTCAAAGGAAATGGTCATGGTAAACCCGGTTAAAATTCAGGACTAGAATGTTTACATTTCACAGAGCACTTAAAGTCTTGGAAAATAACGAAGTCAAAAGTTTCGCCTCACTTCATGGGTAAATATTAGGGCAGACTTATTTTAAACTTTGGTTTGTCAACTGGGATATATGGAGGAAAACACTGAATGCAAACCTGTTAAACTCCGCATAAAATTGACCTTGTGCTCCACCCAGTCCGTGCAGAGGGGTTTATATATATATAAGATACGTAAATTGATGGGTGTATACATTTACTTTTACCTAAAAATTGCATGGATTTTATTTGCATGTGTCAGTATATCTGAATTAGTTATTAGAATAGAACATTTTAATAAACAAATGAAAAATAAGCCTGAATATATTGTAGGTTTGAACAATATTTACCAGAGATTTTAGTTCTGTTTTTTTTTTTTTTAATCCTACAGTGAAAACCTGTAAACATTCCGAAAATAATTGAATATGGATGAGAAGCTTTCCTAGGAAAAATTAATTCAATTCACTCAGATAAATGCGATTGAGTTTGTATATTTTTCTTATTTAACTTTTTTGAATGGGACACACATATTCAACACACGCATAATTAGAAAAGAAATCATGAATTAACGAGGTTTGAATTCACACTAGTTATTCAATTGCAAAAGTTTTCATTGTTTTGGTTTGTTCAGTTTTTTTGTTTAATGGCATATCAACCTTCATAGGTTTGTAAATGCCAAAACCATTTTTGTAAAAGAAGTATAATTGTACTATCTAACCGATAACCAGGAGAGATAAGGGAGTTCATACCTTTTCTAAGGGGATAATTCCGAAAGTGAATGTATTAGAGCGACTGGGGTTCGAACTCGCTTACTTCGAGGACGCAGCCAAGCACTTTAGCTCGTATGAGATAAGAATGTTTTATAGAAATACTTATGCTAAACATTAAATCTTGAAACTATTTAACGCGGATTGAACAAACTATTAAAATTAGATTGAACTATCAGTAATAGATTGCAGTACTTGGAACGATATAAGGTATTGTTATATAATTGCGAAAGGATTTTTTTTATATTATCATTTTTCGTTGGTTATATATTATCATTCGGTTTGGTTAGGCTTAGAACTATTTGGCTTAGTGCACGTACAGGTGCACACATTGAGGAGGATGTGACAATCACAAATGTCATAATAAAGCCCCCAGATAGGAAATGTGAGTGGGTGTGAATGATATCATGCCCAGAAGCAATGGGCTGGGAATTTTGGTGATTTTTGAAAAAGCAGTTAGTTGAGATTTGTCTCTGGGCGAGGCAAGGTGAGATTCGGATCTGGGCGAGGCCAGTCCAGTTGTGGTCTACGGGATGCGCCGCACGTTTGTTGGGTCAGTTAGTTGAGATTTTGACTCTGGGCCGAGGGTTCAGCTGGGGAATTGACTGTGGGCGATATAGGAACAGTCAGTATAGTAAAAATTGTGTCTCTCTCTCCTCGTGTCGAAAAACTAAAAGTCAAAAAAAGTTAATAAACGTTTCGTACCTGAACAAAGAGAGTCGTCAGTGTTTTTCGGTATTTCCATGCATCTGAACATTTTACATATCCGTATATTTCTATAGTTGTATCATGGCTATGCAACAGTATGAATCTTTGGTATTAGCCATATTTGAAACATTTAGCTGTGTGTGCTCTAAAGTATTAAAAAAAAAGTTAACCATACACTATTCGCTTACAAATAGAAAATATATATATGTGTGTGTGTGTGTGTGTGGTTCGCATCTCAACGTTTGTGGGTATTTGAATCATGTTATATCATACAATTTTGCATTACATAATCCACAAGGGCTGATATACCGAAAAATTCAACCAAACGTATGTATTCATATACACATATATGTACACGCTTGTGCAGGCACAAGCATATCTTGATGCTTATACATCAATGAATGGTTATAGATACACGCAAATGTTACATATTTACGCTATTCCAAATATATATATATGTATATATATATATTATATAATCATGCATGCAAGACGTTTTCATTCTAATTCTCATTGATGACTCAATATTTAAATGTAGTCGGAGTGAAAATAATTAAGATTTTCCTCTGCTATATGAGTTAAATTTGATACGAAGATTCTTTACACTTTCCCGAAAATATAACGTTCAAAAATTCGTTAAAAAATGATTATTATTACAGACTGCTTGATCGTACTTATCAGTTACTCTTAATGTTGTAAGAATCAAGCCAAAATTTTGCCATCTTGAAACTTAAATTATAAACTTTGGAAAGATACAAAATAACTTCCTCGATATTTCGTCTTTAACCAAAAGTAGAAGTACTATTTAAAGAGATTTAGATTGCATTGAAAGCCAGAAGAATAGATTTAAAGAAAATTTAATAAATAAAACGTCCTAAGCCAGAGATCTAAATACATCGAGTCGGGTAATCGATAAAAATGATGATTTTTTTCATCTCAGTAGATGGAAAAGTATATTTCTGTTCGTATAATCCTTATGCATACTATTGTGACTGAATTAAAGTCCATTTTTTTCTGTTACATTTTTACGTAAGGATAACCGGCGCATTGAAATGATGAGTGTTGATTGCGTAGCAAGGGAGATCTTGACTGGACCAGCTACGTATTGCTGTTTTTAGATAAATATCATTATGCTAATGCAAATACATGCATTCTCATACAATTGATCATTTTTCCTGTTGTCACCCATAAAACTTCTGTGAATGTTCCAGTTAATTGGTGGTGTAATGTGGCTATCAGAGATCCAACTTAAAATAAAATCCACGACAATTATGGGAGTAAATAAAAACCATCAAATAATATACTTTGTGAGATGGTGTTAGGCTAAGGCTATTTTTTTATGGTGTGTATCTTTCCGAAAGCATGTTATCAAATTTTTACTTATAATACAATTATGTTATATAATTTTGAATTTAAATCTAATTTCAGTAATTTAGTAAACAAAAAATACCTTTATCACTATTTTCAAAACTATGAAATTTGACAGTATTGTTTATGGGTTTTTAAGAGACAACTGATTCTAATTAGAAAATGCCATCTAATTAGAGAAACAATTTTCGCAATGAAATAAATTGTAACTGGAAAAAATAGACAAATCGATTTTTCTTAACTCCATCTTTAGCTATTGCAAGAGGAATGTGAAAACGCTGACATATTATTTTTCATATTACAACATCAAATTATTTAGGTTTCAGTTTCTTCATTTAATAGGATACCCACCTTGAATGGCTAAAAGCCATTCTTATAAAAGAACAGTAATGATACATCATCATCAAGTCGGGCCGCTAGCACGGATATCCCTGACCCTCTCTCGCCACTTCTCCTTATCGTTCATCGCCTCCAGCAGGTCTTCAGGGTTACATCCCGTATCCTCACATAGCTGATGTATGTATGTTCGAGCTGGTCGCCCTGCTTTTGCATCTCCCAGGCAGCGGTCGTATCGATACTGCTGTATGGATGCACTACTTGGACGCTAACTAAGCGGCTGGAGAAGAAGCTGGACGGCAATTACACAAGAATGTTGCGAGCAATATTGAACAAGTCCTGGCGGCAACACCCTACAAGGCACCAACTATACGGCCACCTGCCTCCCACAGGAAAACTATCCAATTTAGACGAATCAGACATGCAGGATACTGCTAGAGAAGCAGGGCTGAGCTCATAAGCGATGTACTCCTATGGGCCCTCACATATGGTTATGATACTATTAACTTATATCTGGGGTTGGTATTATAATTTCGAAAGTAAACGCAATAGTATGAGTGAAGTTTGAACTCTCTGATACGATATCGCAGTCCAACAGAGAGACTCGCCTCGTTTTCAGCAGACAGACAATTAGATCTAAAAAAACACTGAATTCCATTTTAATATACATATTAACATATGATAAAACCGGAATATAGTCAGTTTGCAGCAATTTTATGTAGGGTTGAGATCAAGTCGTGAAGGCAATTCAAATATTTTAACTTTTTCTTTACCCTGAGAAACTGGTGACTAATGATTCACTATCAGTAATAGAGTTTTCAATACTTAATTAATCCCATTTGTATTCTCCGATTTTAGAGTAAACATATCAAATCCAAGTTTAATTAAAAAATATTCATAAAAATACTTTCAAAAGTTTGATTATGCTTCATTAGTAACGTGCTTTTAGTTTGGAAGAACAATGTAGAATCCTTACAGTTGATATGTTATCTCTTCATTTATGATCACTATTCTTTGCTACTTTCGCAACCGAAAACTGATATCTCTTGTTATTAGTAAATTACTAAAATGCACATATCGTATTGAATATGTTAGAGTAATACAAAAATATACACCGATCCCCTCTCTGTCTCATATATATATATATATATATATATATATATATAGATATATACTGGCCCATTTGCATAATGTTTAGATTGTTCTCCAATGGCCTGGGAGAAAGGAGTTCAATCCCAGGTCGAGTCATTCCAAAGACTCAAAAATGGTACTTGATGCAGCCTTGCTTAACAGTTAGCATTATAAGGTATGGATCAAAGGTAAAGTGGAAAAATTCAAAGAAATAAGTAGCGCTCTTCCGTACACCTCAGAAAATCCCTCAGTTTCTGATACTAATTCACGTATATAGAGTAAGTATAATTGCAAACATTTTGAGCCATTATCGATAGATATTTGTTCCTAAAACACTGAATTCCATTTTAAATGCTAATATTAGTTGAATATTATAAGAAAATGCGTTGAAAATACTGGAAACTAAAATTAAGTGACTGCTAATTCATAAGTAATTAAAAAAAGCTAGTGGCAGAGAGTTATGCTAAATGCGATTAAAAAAACTGACGATAACAACTTATACACTAAATTTAAAACTGAAAAGTAAAAACAATGTGTTACAGGGTAGTAGAAATTATTAAATGTAACTGCAGTCCTTTTAACGATAGCTTAAAAAAAAAGGAAGATGGAGTCTTAAATATTTGAAAAGATTGGCTTTCCTAGTCAAGGACTTTAGAGTTCGATACAGTTGATTCAGATAAGCCATTGTGAGAATTGAAAGAGAACGATCCAAAAAATACTAGACTAATCAGTTCGCCTGCAATAAGGAAAGTCATTCTTGATTATATAAGACATGGGAATATCTGCACAGGTAGCAACCGTTTTTACAGTTCAGCCATCTTAATAACTGCCATTTTCGGTAGGTGTGAATCACCAGACCATGCAGATAGCTGTCATCAGAAACAGAGCTACATCAGTTTAGTGATTTTCATTGATATAAAGATCTGTGAAATACATTGTTTTGGAGAATAGACTAAAGCCCGTCTAATCGGTTAGTTAGCCGATGTATATATTTGCACAACGGTTCTGCCACGTCTATTATCTGAAACAAGATCAATTTTCTGAGCGGAGGCAAGCTTGTTTGAATTTTTAAAAAAAGTTTCTCTTCTCTTAGACGGTTTACTGAAGAATCCAGTCTACCCAATTATTTTTCCATAGCTGGGTTGACGATAGATGGATTCATGCATTTTCTGAGAGCATTAGCAAACAGCCTAGTCTGGGATTTAAAATTGGATCGCCAATTCCATTTCCTACGACAATAATCGTTATGATAGGCGCAGCTCTTACTCAATTTAACTTCTTATCTGGCTTCTGAAGTTAATAGTTGAAGGTAGGCAAGTATGAATTGCTAAAGTTTAGAATCCATATATAAGTTTTATCTCTACAATAGAAAATGTCAACTTCAGCATATGCTTATTTCCTATACATTAAGTATATATGGCGCAGTCATTCAATAAATATAAGAACGTATATATTTAACAAATACTACCCATTAGGTCATTGATCATATTAATAATTTCAATCGTATATGACACCACCATTTTTATCATTAGCGTTCATTAAGCTCAAACCATTAAAAGCTCATCGGAACACACACACACACACACACACACACACACACACACACACATACATTGTTTTTAATATCTTCGTAGATGCTTATTATATTAGATTTTTATTGAATTTACAGTATACTTAATTTCCCTTGTCTTCACGTCATAAAATTCTAGGCAATACGAAGTAAAAATTCAGACACTTATAAAGAAACAAAGCTATAATCAAATTGGTAAGATAATCAGTAATAAGATCTATATCATGCCAACGTCTCAGAAAACTTGCAATCTGTAATTAAATCGATGCTTTCTCGCCAAGTCCTGGTTAAATACTTTCATTTCCAATTGGTTCAATGCAATAAAAAATAAATAAAGGCTTTAGTATAACAAAATAAGACCCAATTCACAACTTTTTTGTCGCGTTATTAAAAAAATAATTACAAAATATAAAATAATCCCCGACTTGGACTACATATTTACTTTACGTTTTTTGTGGAAAAGATTAATTTAGAATTTTTCAGTTTTTTATCATAAAATATTTGCTTTAGAAGAAACAAAATTATTTACATTGTAGTCTAGTTTAGTTTTAACTCTGAAAGATCAGATAACTGTATTATAAAAACAACAATGAGTGATATTCAGATGATTTCTTTTTCGTGAATAAATCCCCTTGGCGTAGTGACTAACACACTGCAAATTTTCAGCTATTCAATGAAAAAGTTACGTGCCTTAACTATTATTAGAATATATACTGCTAAATATTTAAAAATTGAACATTTTCTAAATATGATAATTTCATATTTTTACCAGTAGTAATAGGAATCTATATATTCGATCAGTTAAGACAAATATACAACGTGTGTGTATAAGTTTTGGATATAGTTTTTAGCCATCTACCATCATGTATTTCCTTCTCTTAGTGTTTATAGACATTACATTATCTATTATACACCTACATATTCTTTTAACATACACACGAGTATGGACAGATACATTTAAAGAAAAAAACATATCCATAGGCTATTATTAAACGAGTCCAAAAGAGGAAATATTACAATCAATCAAAATATTCACTTTAGCTTCTATGCACTTAACCCAGTAGTATATTATTTCGACGAATTCTCTTTCTGATTATCTGCCATTTAGAAGATCGATAATTTCATTGAATTTTCATCAGTGCGATTCCTCCTAGATACATTCCGCCTTTAATGTATTGGCCTCAGTGCTTTAAATGGTACTATATGCAGTATCGGATTAATCTAAAAGCCTTATGTACCACATGCGAAAAGTCCAGTATTTGTTTAATCTGGTCCTAATCATAGGAAGGAGAACATTTGGTTGAATTATCAGTATAACTAACAAACTCAATGTCAGGAATGTTTTCTTGGGCTTTGATGCAATTATTTATGCTTATTAATCCGCCCCCACCATATATATATATATATATATATATATATATATATATATATATATATATATATATAGTTTGTAGTTTAATTTGTTCCCAATTATTGGCACATATATATTTTGACACCATAATGTGTTTCAGAGATCTTTAGATATAAATTCGAATTACTTGGAGTTTCAATTGTTCACTGCTAAGCTAATATTTTCCAGTTTATTCTCAGCTGTAAGAAAACCATTTTTCAATCAGATACAATAGTTTCTATAAAAATATTCGGCAGTCTAAAGTCGTCTTTTTATTTAAAAATTTACATGACTATTCTGAGAGTGTCTCTCGGAAAATGATTTTAAAAAGTTAATACCTACATTGGGCATACTACAACTCCCATCGACTTATGACCACTTCTCCGTCATAAATGCCATAAAACATCATCTAATGACAAAGTAAAAAAAGACACTGACAAACTCAAATAATCCGATATCAGAAAGATTCTCAAGAATAATGCAAAAATCATGTATTAAAACAACAATAACAATCGCCTAGAAATCCTCGAAGCGATAAGCATAAAAAATAAAATAAAAAACTATGATAAATAAAATAGCCATCAACACAGGCATTAATATAGTAAACATATTCAATATCTAACCTAATCAGCCACCCTAACATGAAGAGCCAACCCCATTAAAAAGCAAAAACAAAAAAAAACATGAATAAAACTCAAAGCCAAAAAAACAACCTCAATCAACTCCTGAAGATGACCTACAAAATGATCAAAAGCGGTTGGGGCAAGTATGGGACGCTTTCTTCACCATCTCGACTCGGACATGAAATAAAAATTAGAAGAAAACTTGAATGTCTTCATTCGAAGATCACGAAAATGAAACAATCCGCGGACTTTAACCGAACATGCTTAGATATATATGTGTGTGTGGGTTTGTATACATGCATACATACATACATATATATATATATATATATAGAGAGAGAGAGAGAGAGGGTGATGTTCATGAAAAAAAGGGATTTTTTTAATAATAAAATACTTTTATTTTTAAAAAAATCAAAGAATATAAACTCAGTATTAGTTGAATTGGTTTAGAGCAATTTTCGTATTAATCTAAGTAAATATACATTTTAAGGCAATTTAAAATGGCTTCAAAACGAATATTGATTTAGTCTTGATCAGAAGTCAGTCATCCAAGTTTTGGTGTCTAAGAAATGGAAACAGTCTGGCATTTACAAGAGAATGTGAGATGTGTGCGAAGAAACAGATTTCAGAAAAAAAAATCACCTAAAAACAGTTTACTTATAAGCTGAGAATGGGTTTTCACATTTCTGTCAAACCACGCCGACTCTACGGTAAAATATATTTTCAGTGCGCAATGATAAGAGAGTAATGTATTCTGAAATCGGAAAGGACTAACCACTAGAGATTTCATTGAAATATGTGCAACTCTAAAAGGCGTTTGCATTTAAAAACACCTACGGTGATAATTAACTTATACTATTGATTGACCCCCCCATATATATATATATATATACACTCACGTGGGTTGGCTACAAAGTTAATTGGTTGGGCATGATACTCTCATGGAATATGACAAACTAAGATTTATTTTTACGTAGAATTGCTTGCAGATAACACACTTCTTTAATCGGTGTTGTTGTGCTTTGATACCCTTGGTAAAAACAATAATCAACAGCAGATAAGAGGTTTGTAGCTTATATTCGCGTATATAAGTAGAAGAAAGAGTACACCAATAAGAATAAAGGAAAAACAAGAGGATAATTTTCAGCGGAACATCTTTAACAATCATGAATTTCCAAACCAGTGAAACGTAGTAAAGAAAAACATACATATAAAGCAATCAAAAACTAATATATATATATATATATATATATATATATATTGTTCTTTTGCTTGCTGTAGCGTTGCAATTTTATTTTCGGTAATTGTTTCAATGTTGAAGAATTTGGTAAAAATACTACCAAAAATAGTTTTCATTATGTTACACATGAAATCTTGGTATCTTTGGGTTAGAAGAAACTTTACTGTATAGTTGTATTTATCAATGGAATATCTATCTATCTATCTATATATATATATATATATGTGTGTGTAAGGCAGCTGTCTGTAATTATATCCGATTGGATTAATGTTAAAAATATTCTACAATTTGTAAACAAGAAATTTGAATCATTTATCTGGCATTAAATACCCTTCTTCTTTCATAAGTACAGAAAAACTTATTAAAATAGAGATCAGTTGGATAAGTTGCATGACAGTTTCCATTCACACACTCCAGTTTTATTTTCATTTCTGTTTTAAACTATAAAGCAATGCAATCCCGACCGGATTTTAACATCCTGCCCTCTAAATCCTGGATGCTCAAAAATATTATCCTTAACAAATTGTAACGTATTTTCTTTTTTAAAATCTTATAAAAAAGAAAATGATTAATTTATGAATGTATTTTAAGGGGAAATGTAAATGGTAAGCATTCAGATTTAGTAATCTCTTTCAGCAGGAGAAATATGTTTGTCAAAGTAAACAAGTATTTAAAATTAATTCAGATGATTATAAAAACGTCATCATTTGCATTATTAATGGCTTAAAAGATGATTTTTACATGCATGCTATCAAATAAAAACAAAAGCTATTCATTTATGTTTTTCTACCAATATATATATGCCTATTCTTCCGTTCATTATATATATATATAAGGATCATTGATAAGTTTCCACGCTTTTTCCTTTTGGGCACTTTTATTGATAGTACACACATAAAACTCTAGTCCCCTTTGAAGTAATCTCCCCCGGCTGCAATGCACTTGTTGTACCCTTCCAACAACTTCTGGAAGGCCCCATGTGTAAGCGTGTCGATGAACTTCGTCATAGCCACTTTGATCTCCTCAATTGTCTCATAACGGCAGCCTCTGAGCTTAGGAAATAACCAAAAGCCACAGGGAGCAAGGTCTGAACTAATGGGGTCGGTGAGGAACTGACTTGATGCCCATCTTGGTCAAATAGTCTGTGACAAGGATGGAGTTGTGGACTGGTGCATTGTCCTGCTGGAAATGCCATTGACCCGATTTAAAGAGTGCTGGCCTCTTCTCTAGGAATCACTCCTGAACTCCCTTAAAACCTCAACATAGTAACCCTGACCCTAACCCTCTGGCGAATCAACTCTGGTGTATTGACTTCTTCACTCCTCCTTCACCTTTCATCATCCCTCACAGATTCCCTGCCTTCCTTGAATCTCTCATGTCACTCAAATACTGATGCTCGATTCATGCAAGATGGTCCAAAAGCAGTCTGAAGCATTCCATACGTTTCTGTAGCATTCTTTCCAAGTTTAAAACACAATTTTATTGTATATCGTTCTTCTAAAGTGTTAGATTACATTTTTGAAATTCACTAGCAGTGACAATAAGGCTTTAGTAGGATGTACTCCAATTGCTGCTGTAGCTGTTCATTTGAATCTGAAATCATAAAAATTGGTCAGTCATCTCATAAGATGTATAGCGATAACATACTGTATTTTCAAGAGTCTCTGACGATTTTAAATGCCTGTACAAAAAAAATAATAAAGGCTGGAAACTTACTGAATGCACCATGTATATACTTTTCTTTTATGATTCTTTACCATTGTTCTTTAGGTTAACTCCGAAAAATATTAATAGAGGTGGGGTGTTATAAGTATTTCCGGGAAACCCTGTGTAAATTCGTAGTTTTACTTTTACGACTATAAAACTTTTGTCGATTCACTCAAGACCCCATAGCGTTGTGGAGTCTCTTATTTAAAGCATTGGGCTTCGATATTACTTGTTTCCTTTTGGCGACTTTTTAGCATTTTTATATAAGATTTTTATGACTGTTTTTGTGTATGATATTTTAATGGTTATATTTTAATTGTATTTAATTATTTATTACTTGTTTTGATTTCCACCATCAATGAAAAGTACTTTTTATTAATACTAATTCATCACCTATAGGAATAGATTTCAAAAGTTTGCCCCCAACACCATGTCTTTTTAAACTGTGTTTTTTTTGCGTATTTCACACACACACACACACACACACACACACATATATATAAAGTGTATGTGTTTTTGTGCAATTTCTCCCTCTTGTACATTATTACTGCCTGATCCTATTAAAGATTTTGGAAACGATGATAGGACAAAACCATCACAACGGGCATAAATGAAAAGAAACCCTAATTTTTTTTAGATAACTGTAACATCATTTCTGTATGTCCCCCAAACTCTTTCTCTCTCGTGCGTATGAACCTTTGCGTACGTGCTTATAGCGATAAAGTATACATTTTTTGTCCTATATTATTAGTATGGTTGCTAACTCATTGCGTGGTTTCAGCTTTGATTCAAAATCATCTCAAAGCATTTCACAATCTCATGTTATGTTAAATAAAAGGATTACTTGTAAAAAATAATTATGCTTTTTTTTGTATTTAAACATGATCTCGTAAGAAAACGAAATTGGAAGCTTCTGTTGTTGCAGAAAATAAATTACGTACAATATTTGGTTACTGTTGAATTTTCTAAAACAGAGAGTTACAGTTGAGGACAAAGTTATTTACAACCCCGATCAAAATGTAATTTATTTTTAAATCAGGCGTTTACACATATAATCTCTCTCTTTCTTATATATATATATATATATATAAAGGCTGTGTTAATTTCTACTTCGGTTAAAAATCTGATGAAAAATATTTCTAATGGATAGGCTGGAATATTTTTTAAATACCGAGAGAATGTGTATACTCAATTAAAAAAGTCACTAATCTATAGTTTTATATAAAAATGAAATATTTTTATCGATGAATCAAACCATGTCTAACGACACTTAGTTTATAAAATCAGAAACGTACTGGTTAATTGATTTTAACGGTAAATCAACTCGTCTAATGATACTTTTTGCAAAGATGGTAATGTATCACGTTCATCATGATTTGTGTAGCTTTTCCTTAATTTTTTTTGCATATAAGAATACTTGACAACATTTAACTAATTCCCATTTAGTTGTAAGTTTTCAAGTTACTACTACTACTACTTATAATAATAAGCGAACAATTTAACTTAAGGTATTTTTAAATAATTATCAAAGGTTATACGCTATCAAGTATTCTAATATAAATAATTATAAACAGACACTTTTGATCCACAGATGGAACTCTAACAGATACTGAGACTTTGGAATAATGACAATGAATGAACTCGAAACTCCCAAGATCTCCAGAACAAGAGCCTCACAATCGCATGCAATTTAGTATCATACTTAAAACACCTTCAGTTGTGGGTGGAGCTTAATCCTTTGCAAGAGATACATTCATAATATTCTAAGCCCCGTCAATATAGCGGTAAGTTGACTGAATAGAGTTCCTAAACTAAACGCAATTCAGTTATATCGAAATATATTCTGTTATATTTGGATGTGTGTCCAAATATTCTTAAAGTTGTCTAAATTTCTGAGACGAAGCTCGATGATTTTTATCATTAAGGGTTTTCAAACTATTGTCTTCATCTTTATAGTTATTTCCACAACGTTTCGGGCGATACGTCCTCTGGCCTTCTTGAGGTGTTTGTTGAACTCGGGAACCTACACGGAACTTCGAACTACATCCTTTATTGAATCCACGGGGGTAACCTATTCTTATTCCATTAGCCATAACCGGGTACAAGTGTTAAGTACTCCAGTATTTTACTCGCCTGCAGTCAGGGTTGAACCTATAACTACTAGATGATTGTTTCCTTTGAAGCTTAGCGTAACGGTTATGGGCGTTAGTTCCCTATGTGTCCTGCTGGACAGTTTATGGTGAATGTTTGGGACTTATAAACTTAATGTTCTTATTTAACAAAGATTACTATTATGAATGCTTTTTACCTGTGCTCATATTCAATTTTTTTTTTTTTTGTGGAAATAACAATAAAGATGAAGACAATAGTCCGAAAACCCTTAATGACAAAAGTATTCTTAAAGGTTCAAATATTTAACTCATGACCCTACTTATACTATGATGGCGATGATTCGTTTGCTATCTTGATGGTATTTGGTAAGCTTAACTTAGTTTGCATAGGCCGAAAGTACGTGGCTCCAAGGAAGATTCGAACTAATATAATGATGGTCAACTAGTCAGGTCTACTATTATACTATTAAAATAACTTTTCATAATACTTTAATAATTTCATTTATGCAACTAATATGGTAGCATAATTCCTTTCGTTATTTTCTCTAAGCTTTCAAAACAGGTTATAAAAAAAAATAGAATAAGGATTTTTCCAGTGATATGAATTTTCTTCTTTGGAACTTTTGGCAAAACATTGAATTCTAAATAAGATTTTGGTTGAATCATGAAAATGTTGTCATAGTTGTTATATTGCATTATACACTCGGTGGTGTGAAACCGAAATAGATATTAAATACGAAATGTATCCGAAAAAGAATAATTTTATTAATTCTTCCATAAATTTACGACCGCCCTGTCAGTAGGGATTGCAATACTGTATTTTCTGGTAGAGGGTTAAGACACCCCTCACAAAAGAAATAGGTGTCTTGGGTATGACATTCAAATGCATTTGATAATGAGGTTCCTGTTTTTGTGATTTGGGAGTATAGAGTACGATTTCTTGCCATTTATCCGATGTCAGCTCTGACTGGAATGGTAATAGTTGTTAGGGTTCAATCTATGGATTATAAAGATATGTTTAAAAATGAGTCCTATTTGATAGGGCCGTGTACAAAAGAAAAAGATAATTAATGAAACAACTTCACAAAAATTGTATAAATAAACGTACAATGAATGCATCTAACCTCTTCTTATAAAATAGCCGTAGACGTGTTGATATGCCGTTAAAATTAATCAAAAATTAATGGGGATTTTGCCTTTCGGAGTTGTCATAACGATTCTTGATACGCTATTCTTCGTGTGTGTTTTTTTAAACAATTTGGGATGTATTCTGCAAGTCATTTTGAGAATAAAAGTGTACAAGGTTCGAAATACATTTCCGTTTTTTGTCTGAAATTGACATTTCAGGGAGGATTTCAGCTTTAAATAAAAAAAAAAGCCGTCAAATTCTCAGTCTAGGCGATTAGCATCCTCATGTCATTTAGATTTAGGTCTTTTTTCATTCATTTGTTAGCAAATGTGGCAGAAAGTGATGCATCATTATTTTTTTGTCTTTCAAAATCATGTGATGACCGTAAATTTTAACAATTTCATAATCCTTCGGAAGTTTGTTGAATAGTCTCGAATTTTGGAAGAAACAAATAGCGCGCATATACATGATTTAAATCTAATATATTTAACACAATACTATTGTGATATACAGCGTGCTTCTTTGTACAAAATCAAAATCGCGGCTGCATGATTTTAAATCGTGATCAAGATTAAAAGCCTGATTTCTTTTCGGACACTCATATTCAGGCAAACATTTAATAATTTTACGCGTACATATTTTGCTTAGCTTGTTGTCCAATACCAAACAAGAACAACGGTTTACTGCGCATTGATAATCCACTTCTCAACACAATCTATTTGTTTAATAGTGTATTTAGACATAAGTTTTCTTCCATAGATCAGAAAGAATATTATACAACGGAATTATTAATATGCCTTCGTATATTTGGACATTTTTCAAAGCTAGATTGATTTGAGCAAATAAAAAATTTAGCAAAGATTGAAATCCAATCTATATACTCAATTTCCTAAGCATCGCAAAAGAGTAGGCATCCAAATACTGATATTTAGCTTGATATTTTTTAATGGTCCAATACTATGAATTTGATGGAGAATGCAAAGATCAAACTGGCTTAAATGAAGGCTGATATAATACACCTCCTTTCTTGGACGAGGCTGTGTGCGTTACACTATGGTCTAATGACTTTGTGAAAGGTATTAATATATTTGTTCTCTCCCCAGTTATGGGTAAAATAGTAGCCTTGAATGGCAACCGTTTTAGGGGAAAGTAAATATTGAATTTAAAGCACCTGTAGGCTGTTTAAAAATATGTTGCGTCGTAACTTGCTCGAGGAGGATTTGTAAGGTATACATGATACACCTCTCCTTACGCTTTTAATCCATTATATGAGTAACATAGACCAGCAGAAATTGTTTGTTGTCCATCGCTTTTCAAGAAACAATTATATACCTTTATGTTTGTATGTTAGCGTTGAGGTGTAAACACTATTTAGAGAATTTATCTTACTTCTATTTAATTTAACCTTTCGAAAAAAATAAACCGGTAACCTACAGCTTCTAATGTTATAGTTAAACATTTGATAATTTATGATAGAATAAATGAATACAAAAAATATTAGTAAACACAAATATATTCAAAAAAGAATAATTAAATGCTTTACGATAACTACCATTAGTTTTGAATCTTTTACTAATTCAATTTTGAGCAGAGAAGACATAAAAAGGCACTAGCTTCTAAGAAGCATTTCTTCGTTTCGACAGATGTTTTATTAAAAAAATGGGATGAATACAAAACAAAAAAAAACCCCGACTATAACGAGGGAAATATGCACTATTCAAATACCCTGGGTATATTATTTTCACGATAATGGTCAAAAATTTTCTCGCATATACACATTGATGAGTGAAAACATTCTTTTTACTTGCATAATAAGAATTAGATTGTTAATGACAGTGGAAATTGCCAATATCATAAAATGGTGCCAGTAGTGTAGTCGTTATCGTCGTAGGAAATGGACACGGCGACACGAGTTCAAATCCTGGACCTGACCGACTGCATTTCACATAGCACTAATTCCCTTGGGGAAGGTATGAATCCAATTATTCTCCCTCTAGCTATGGGTAAATAGTAGGACAGACTAGGTTCTTCAGCCTTGGTTAGGCAACTAGTCTAGGAGAAGGAAAACTCTGAATTCAAACCTGTTAAACTCCGCTTAAAAATTGACCGTGTGTCATATCCTGCCCGAGCGGAGGGGTTGGTAAATAGTATCTTACAATGAATGGTGTCTTGGTCGCTTCTTGGGTCTGGTAATATGATATTCAAAAAAGGTATTTTCGCTGCTACTTATGTTATAAAGGAAGTTCAATAAAGCCAACTTGTTTGAAAAACCCAACCAATCAACATTAAATCATGGATCAAGACGTTTGGGATATCAAATTCTACAGTGATATCTCAATGTCTCCGTATTCTCTTATCTTGGGCTAAAGCTGCAATGTACCTAATATTGTCTTTATTGTTGACAACGTTGCGTACGTTCAAATGTTAACACAGTATGATTGAAAATATCAACTCTTTGGTTTCCAAAGGAACTCTATGACAACACGTTCTTACTAGAGTATATTTATACACCTGAGATCTAATAGGATAGTGCATCAATCTCTGAAGTGATTACGTGGAGAAAGTAATGATATTGAATATGCACAAGTTTTATTTGTTAGTTCTTTGCCCGTAGGATTAATAAATGTTTATAACTCATATTTCGGATACATACATATATATAAAAGTAGAGAGAGAGAGAGAGAGCTGTCTCTTCAAAAATATTTAGGTTGAGCCATCAATTTGGATAACTGTATATAGTTTTAGATCAATGCAATATGTAAAATGTATGATACAATTTAAATACAAATAAACGTCAATGTCTAAACAAAGTAGACATACATTCCTTTTGACATTTCATAAATATATACTTATAGATTTTAATATTTTATATTTACCGGACATTGGCCTAGCGGTTAGAGTGTTCGCCAATGGCCCGGGAGACCTGGGTTCAATCCCAGGTTGAGTCATACCAAAGACTCAAAAAATGGTACTTGATGCCTCCTTGCCTAACACTCAGCATTATAAGGTGCGGATCAAGGGTAAAGTAGAGCCATCCAGGGAAGGAGTAGCGCCCTCCCCTACATCTTGGTGTAGTAGCTATCGAAAAGGGAGCCTTCGGGTTACCCTCGACTATGGTCGCCAACTTTACTTTTTACTTATATTTACTGGTCTATTGAAATAGTGCTTAGAGAGCTAGTCAATGGTCTTGGAGACCGAGGTACGATCCTTGGTAGAATCATACCAAAGAGTCAAAAATGTTACAAAATATTTCTTTGCTTAACACTCATCACTATAAAGTAGATATCAAGAATAAAATAGAGCAATCCAGGGAAAGGAGTAGTTCTCTTTCCAACACATCTGGGTAGTAACGATTCAAAAGGAGACAACGGTCACCAACTTTACAACTTTACTCATATTTATTTGGCATTCACTAAAAGGAACCACAACATCTGTCCAAGAAATATTCCAATGCCATTAACAGATTTGAAAACATCCTTCTGAATGAAGATATCAAAATAATCGGAGCATCTAAATGTCAGTTTTTACGATATAAAATCGTATTCAAGTTAAAAAGCATATTTACATATAGCAGAAAATATGAGGAAATGAAAGTTTACAAATGTTTATATTTAAATAAAAGAATACATGTATAAAAAGAGGATCAACAATGGGTGTATTATTATAATACAGTTACAAGCAACATAGAAATATACATGAAAAATGGAAAAAAAAATTCGAGTAAAAACGATTGCCTTTCTCAGTTACTGTTTATCCAAACTGACTAATATTTTCCGGAAATTAAAAATATCTTGATACATAGAACGTCTAAAAAGTTATAGTCAGTCAAATAAGGGAAAATATCGAACACTGTTAACAAATACAAAATATGCAGAAAGGAAAAAATAAGGACATCAATATCTAATACAAATTCACTAAACAACCTGAACTGATAAAACAAACAAACAAAACAAGAGAAGAGTAATGAGAGAGATCTAGTATCCAAGAATATAAAATACAATTATTTTTTTTCGAAGTATATGAAAATTCTCAAGAATACGTGAAATTGAAGACAATTCAAATTTAGATTTTAAAATATTTCAATTCACTTTACGTTACTTTATTTACCTTAGGATGAATATTATTACTTTTCCTACATGTTTATGACCCCATAAAATAAGACACTCATTATATCAATCACAATACTTTAGATTTCACGAATAAAATCGGTAAAAAGTAAAAAAATAAATCAATCTCATTTTAAATAAAAGGAAACTAGAAACATCTTTAATAATAATAATAATAATAATATATATATATATATATATATATATATATATATATATATATATATAAAGTTACTGGAATAAATTATCACGTTGACACTTCAAAGCTATTTTGATTGCTTTCACACTTGCCGAATTAGACACACCCAATTTCAAAGATTTTTTTATAGGTTTCATTATTTCTTGCGTACAACTTATTTTTTCTAACTTTTCTTGGTGCGTGTTTCCTAATCAAAGTGAAAAATCAATTCTGTGCTCCCTTCAGGACACATTTTATGTCTCAAGTTTGAGCTGCAATCATATTACACGAACAAATTAAAATAAACATTTACAAAACAGACACTGAGAGCTCACCTTAGTTGTTGAGTATAAAACAAAACAAAAAAAACATAGAATGCTGACTAGAACAGAAGTTTCGCACGGAAATATTAAAGACATCCACGCACGAAACAGATACATAAGAGATATTCATAAACCAGGAAAGTCACGTTGAACAAACTTAAACAGCAGCACACACACAGACGGAAACATTTAATGTCATCTGTGGATTTACGAGTTATGTAATAATGCAGGAAATACAAAAAAAGATAGAACAGAAACATAACATTACATACCCATAATCTATAAAAAAAATTCCCATGCACCAAAAGGAAATAAAAACACAATTGTGTATATCACATATATTTTTTACACATAACCCCTTCTTGTTAAAAAATAAAAGAGGTATCGCTAGTAAAACACAATACTGTATACTTTATTGATTGGTTTTAACGTCATGACAACCAGTTCTGGGTTATTTCAGGTCTAGAGTTTTGTTTAACGGCATATCAACTTCTGAGGGTCATTTAATATCAGAAGTGTTAAATTGGTTTTGTTTCTATTCTTGTTTTAGGATTTAGGGTATGGGTTTTGGTAATGTTTTATTATATTTGGCTAGATTTTGATGAAGAGGTAGCTTTCTTTTTGAAAGCTAAAGATTTCTTCTGGTTTGAAGTTTTTGAAGAGGTCCTTTAAATTGTTTATTTGGTTAGGTGAATTAGTCTAAACCTGCTACAGTTTATGAGAATATGTTTGACTGTGAGAGGTACTTTGCATGTTGAACATACTGGGGAGGGTCTTCCCTTTTAGGAATGAGTAATGTGGGTGTGGCCAATACGAAGTCGGGAGATTATCACTTCGTTTTTTCTATTTCTTCTGTAGCCTGCTGGCCATTCACCTATGGTTTATTGAATATGGTGGAACTTATTCTGTGTTTGATAATCCTGAGATTTTTACCATTTCTTGAGTATAGGTTTGTTAATGAGTGGTTTTCGGTCGGTGTATGGAATTTTTGTATTGGATATATGTTTTTGGAGTGCTTGTTTTTTTTTAGCTTTGTCTATCCTTGTTGTATATTAACCTTCGACTCGGCCAAACATGCAATTTCAAAGTGATGCACCGGAAGGAAATGACACATTCCGATGGCAGTTATGAGAAGAACTCGCGTAGGCGGTCTTGGCTGACAATATGGGACAAGATAAAATCCCATGGTATACTCATAGACTGATGCACCAGAAATGAGTGACCTATGAACTGCATGACAGTTATTTCCGCTTGATGACGATCAAACATGCCATTCCAAAGAATGAGTGGACGATTGAACTATTATATAACTCGGTGGAGACAGGAGGTCACTTAGTTGGAGATCAGATGAGTTAGAGACAAGATGTGGTAGAGAAAGCCAACACCCGGCAGAAGGGGCCTTTGGGACCCCCGATTGAGTTTGGAGACCCGTTGGTGACAAGATGCGGTAGAGGAAGCCAGCATCCAGCAGAGAGTGGTCCCCCGGACCTCCGGTTGAGCAGCCCTGGAGAACGAGAAACACAACGTTGATGGCCCTAAGAGTGGAGGTCAATATGTTGCAGTTCGGTTTGGACTCCAACTCCCTTTCACACACAAACCTTTCAAATAAAGTCAGAGGTATATTTTTCAAAAAGACTGTTTTGCTCGTCTTCTTCATTGTGTCGTTGTATTCTGCATGTGTATGTGTATATATGCATATTTATTATGTGGCTATGCAACATCCTTTCATTTCCCTGTTTGCCAATATGGCTAGGTATCCAAGTAAGTATGATGTTATTATTTTTAGAAAGTTCATTTTATCTAGTTGTCGTGTGATGAGAGGATTTGATGAATCTTTGCTTTGTAGACGTTGGAGAACTGATTTGGAGTGTGAATAGGTGATGAATTTACATGATTTATGATTTGCTATAATGTTCATGGCTTGGTCAATAGCTATGGCTTCTGCACTATAGATTGATGATTCATTTGGGAGATATTTTAACATTTTTTGGTGTTGGAAGACAACAGCACAACCAACTTTCATTACCTGTTTGGATCCATCTGTAGAGATGGGGTGATGGTCAGGGAAGTTGTTTTGGATGTTGGAAAAGCTCTCTTGGAAGGTGATGGGTTGTGTTTTGGTTTTGGAAAGTTTGGTTGGGTCTAGCTTTATTTTTGGTTGGTTTATGATTCATGGTGCTGTTTTGGGGAGGATTGTATCATGTATTATTTTAGGATTGGTTTTGATTTCATTTAGGTTGGTTCAGTGTCAGTCATGTTAATTGTACGTTCATATTTTCTCTTTTTGTATAATTGTTTCTTAAAAGTTTGTTTTTTTCACACAGTCTTACGAATATTTTTACTCGTGCCTATTTGAGCCAACAAGCATTAATATTCCAAATCAGAGTGGCATGGGAGAAATAGCAATGAAGGGGTTCAACACACTCACCAGTTTTTCCAAAGAGACTCACAATCAGATGCAGTTTAGTGTCATACCAAAGGTATCCATTTTTTTACAGTCAGCAGATTCTAAATCTCGTCAAGACGAAACTTCACGATAGTGTATTCAGTTTTGACAATGTGCTTTTCTCTCATGGTAAACCCACAGAAAGTTACGAGAAAACTGTGAAAACAGCATTTCGAAAATCTACCAGGAAACCCACCGAAAGTTACACATGAACCAATCACCAGAAATATTTGTAAGCAACGAGACATTAAACTAGGACCGTTCACTCAAGAAGAACTCGACTCGGTTCTCAGAAAAATTAAAAATAGGAAAGCCGCAGGGGTTGACGAGGTTCCCCCAGAAGTATGGAAGACCAGACAATTCGACGACATACTGCTCCGACACAGCAACGCAGTCTATAATAAAAATCCGATAGACAGATGGATGAAGGGATGCATCCTCCCCTTCCCGAAAAGGGTGACCTCGGATAAGCCAAGAACTACTGAGGTATAGCATTTATATCCATAGCAGCGAAAATTTACAAGGCCCTACTAGGAAACTGCATAGAACCCAAAGTTGACAATAGGAAAAACCAAATTGGTTTCTGAAGAAATAGATCCACGACCTCACAAATATTGTCCATCCGTAGAATCCTTGAAGACGTACGGGCAAAAAAATACAGGCGATAATACTATTTGTCGACTTTACCAAAGCCTTTGATTCCATTCACAGAGGTAAGATGCAACAAATCCTACTAGAATACGGCCAAAAGAGACCGTCGCTGCAATAACGATTCTCTATAGAAAGACCAAAGTAAAAGTACGTTCACCGGATAAAGACACAGAATACTTCGACATTGTAGCAGGGGTACTGCAAGTGGACATGATAGCTCCATACCTCTTTATCATTTGTCTAGACTACGTGCTTAGAACATCGATTGAGAAAACCAAAGAAAACGGCTTCGAGCAGACAAAAAAAAAAAGAAGCAGAAGGTACCCCAGAAAAACAATTACCAACGCCGACTACGCCGATGACATTGCGATACTGGCAAATACACCAAACCAAGCCGAAGCTCTACAGCATAGTTTGGAACGAGCAGCCGCAGGCATTGGCCTCCGTGTCAATGCACACAAAACTGAATACATGTGCTTTAATCAAACAGGTGACATTTACACACTAGACGGAAGCTCTCTGAAACTGGTAGACAAGTTCACCTACCTAGGAAGCAGTGTCTCATCAACCGAAAAAGACATCGACACGCGGCTAATGAAGGCATGGACAGCTATCGATAAGCTATCGATCATATGGAAGTCAGACCTGACCAAGCAGCAGTCGTATCGATACTGTTTATATGGATGGACGCTAAAAAAAACGGCTGGAGATAAGGTTAGACGGCAATTACACAAGAAAGCTGTGGCCAATATTGAACAAGTCCTGGAGGCAACACCCCAAAAGCACCAACTATAAGCCACCTACTTCCCATCATGAAAACTATCCAAGTTAGACGAACCAGACATGCAGGACACTCCTAGAGAAGCAGGGACGAGCTCATAAGGGATGTACTCCTATGGACCCCCACATATGGTCGAACAAAATTAGGACGACCTGCTCGAAAATACATACAGCAGCTATATGAGGATATGGATGTAGCCCTGAAGACCTGCCAGAGTCGATGAACTATAGGGAGAAGTGGCAAGAGAGGGTCTGGAATATCCGTGCTGGCGGCACGACATGATGATGATGATGAAGACGAGTCAAAAGTAACTAAATACCTACAATGGTATGAAGTTTGTCAAGGCTGTCCCACAAATCATTTCACTCGAGTTCCAGTGCAACTGTAGATTTGTGCTCGCCGATCCCAATTAAAAACGACTGTAGTGAGTTTGATTTTAACTTTGAAATCCGTTGCACATTTTCAATTTTTCTATTCAGACGTTTTTATCTTTCGTAGTCTGCCAGTATAATTTCCTTTGTAAGCATACGATTTCTGTTATAAGTACCGAATTGTACACACAACTGACAAGGGACAAAAATGTCTTTCGACACAATCCACTATGATTTGCTTTCTTGAATGAGTTTTACGATCTTGTACATTGATTCATTTGACACCTCTATTGTTGGAGCCATATTTCCTTTCAACTAATTATATCCAACGACTAACAGAGGTCTGCAATAACTTTCTTTAATTGTAGAACGATTTGCATCTCTAAGCTTCTGCTGGTATTTGTTTTACAAATGCAAGTTACAAGATTTTGACATTTTTTTTCAGCATTGTGTTGTTCCATAATATTTACCTCTGCATAGCTTGATAAAATATTTCAATTATCTAATCTACTTCAAGTAATACCTTATGAAGTCAGAATATTCAGGAGTTCAAGAGAAATAGTTTAAGCCTTATCTTTTATTAGTTTATTTACAACCAAATAAACATCTTGGTTTGTTAATTCCATAATTTTTGCTAAGTTTAATATTGTGGAATACAAAGATTTGATTAGGGTTACAAATTCAAATTTCTGATAAAAAAAAACAAACTTGCGTTCATTTTTAACTCGGTTACTGCCAATAGCGTAAGTCCTGATAAAGGATAAGAATTATCATCCATACCTAAACACATACTTACCTTCCTTAATACTACGCATTTGTATGAATAATGTCAAATTGTTTCGAATATAAACTTAAAATTCACGTTTCTTTTGCTTTGCTGAAATCACTAACATTATTATTATGATATACCAGTTTATTTATTTAGAAAATTAAATAACACGGATTTCCAAAATATCACGTTCCTCTCATATGTTACATTGTAATTGTTTGATTGCGGATGATTAAAAGAGGTTTATGTTTTCCATGCCACGTGTGATTTTGGCTCTTCTCTCCTTTATCAGTAAACTATGAATAATTATAATAGTTTTTAAGAGACACATTTGAGCAGTTTCCAGTAACTTCGACACAATTCTCACAATAGGAATTTCATCCTCTTAAAATGTCTAACTACCATCCAGGCTATAGAGCCTTACTTGACAAGTTATTCAACAGAAACTAGGAAGAATGCTGAGTTCTTTCCATTCAACATTTTCTTTTAACTGAATCAACTCGAGATTATTATAATAAAACTGGGACACATTTAAATATATTTCCAATGGTATTTTAAATCGTTGAGATGTTATATCGGTATTTTCTCAGAGCTATGAGATTAATTTGACAGTGCTTATCTCCTGTTCAAGTAATACGTTGTAGGTAAAGGTTAAATGGTACTAGCAGTAAGGAGCAATCTCCGATCTGACCTACATTAAAACCGTCAATCATTTAAGGGTCATTTTCGGTAACCTCTTTAACTTCGATCAAAATTCTGATTCTTAGTGGATAAATTTAAGTTATAGTAGGTGATTAATTCGAGAAAAGTTATATACAGGAAGAAATTTTCATATGACATAGAATACTGAAAAGCGATCAAAATTACGGATACCTTTTGCATGTGTATACAACTCCATTTACGGGTATTCTAACGTAATGTAACCAAATCTATAAATTTTTAGTAATACAATATATGACCACATTTTATTCTATTTCGAACTGGCAAAGATGGCGCATAAATTCTAAATTATTTGAGCTGCATCATAGTAATAAAAACACTGATCATATAAAAATAGTTACAAAAAAGCCATTTCTAAAGAGAAATTGAGAAAGACTCAGCATCATTTTATGAAGGGGAATATTGCCAGATATTCGGTCCTCAGAAAATATTGTCTATGCGGATAATTAAAAGAAACGTTTTATTTTTTAACGTTTAGGGAAAAATTGAACTAAATAAAATAAACTGGGCGGTGACAGTGAATTGAACGCGCGATCGCGATACAGGTTTGGTCATAAGAATTAATTGGATGTTCACAGTAAGAAAAGTAAAATACTTTTAACAGCTCACAAAAGAAAGTCAGAAAAGCGGATTTAATTGTAAGATATAAAAATCAGAAACTGTTAAAAGGGTCGTTGCTTGAAACCTTAAACCACTGTAGAATACGAAAAAGAAGGTGATACTATTATTAGTAGTTTTGTGTATGTTATCAACGTAATAAGCCTACGATTTGACAGAACACATGTAAAGGAGCCGATGGATGATGATTGAACTCTCTTTCCAATAATAATTGATCTTCGAGACTAGATTTTGTGTGTATATATATAATTACTGGTCCAACGAGAGAAAAGTATATATTTTTCAATGAATGTCCACAAATGATTTCAGATTTGGCATTTGGGTTTTTATTATTTCATGAACAAGTGCTGTACATATGATTCAGACTTTGTCTTTTTTTAGAGATTTTGAACCGTTAGGTTAAGTTTCGGCTGTTGTTTTTATTGTAAATATTGTTTTGAAAGGATTTGATCTCTGTAGAAGTCACTGCTATAACGTGCCGAATAAACAGGAATAATAACAACACTTACCAGCTCAGTGGCCTCAGCTAGCATCCAGCTGGCAGACAATAAATAAAACAGGCGGTAACTCAGTAACGAGCCCATAATATGACTGAAGCAAGCCAGGTATATATATATATATATATATATATATCAATTCACTGAGCCTGCAACCAATCTCCGTCCAGAAAATAGACTTGGACACTTGCGAATAATAGAATGCCTTAATGTCCTAATAATATAATTTCGACTTCTAACTCATCGTTTTTATGCAAATGAGTGCTGACTCATAGCTACTGAGGTTTACAAAAGAATACCAACAATGTCTTTGTGTATGTATGCATGGGTGTACCTTCACAAGGGCGTATTTATGTACAGACCGAAACAGAGAAAGAAAACAAAGTAGGCCAAAAATCAACTCAACATCCATGAAAGTGTGTGTGTACAGGTATGTATGCATATTTGCGTGTATACACATAGAATATAATAATATATATTTATAAAACAGGGGTATTCACGAACAATTAATTTCTAGAGGGCATTAAAATATAGATATCTGAAATTAAATGAAAGTTGACTAAACCTGTCCTTAGTGAATATACATGAATGTGTTTATTTGTGCACATTTACACCCCACCGAAAAAATACCTACTTATATATTAAAATAACACTTACTTACATACACATAAAAAAAACGTCTGCATAGAATAGAAGTCCTTATGGACAATTAATTCCAACGGGACATTCACAGACACAAATCTTTGGATTAAAAAAATGTATCAAAATAATCTTTACCATAAAAGCAGCTGGAACATAACAATTCAAAATCTCCTGCAGGAGACGTAAAATTTGAAACACGTGTACAACAAGATTACATGAAATAAAAACCTAACTACCACAGTTGAAACCATGCGCACTCCCATATATATATATATATATATATATATATTTGCTCAAATGTAAACTGAACCAACTGTGCACACACTAGAAATCAAATATGATTTAGTTTCAACCACTTCCTACTTCTAGTACGTGTACAGTTGCTGCCTTTTCGTTTAGAGTGTATATTACTGAAAATCTGTCAAAACAAACATGGGTAGAAGACATTTCAATTTGTTCAAATAGCCGTGAGAAAATAAGCAACAATTAGCAATTTGAAATAAAAATCAAAACATTTAAAAAGTAAGCTTTTGTTGCATTTACAATATAAAAAGAAATAATAGCAAAAATGATTCTAACATTTTAAATGAAAAGCAGAACAAGAATGCCTGATACAACTTCACGTATAATGAGATGCTCTTTAAACGATAATAACGTTCAAGGCAATGTTACATGCAACGTTACCACAAGAAACAATGATAATGATGAGCAACGAAAGTAAATGGGAAAAAATATCTTATCACAATTTACGCTAACCCATAGAAAATATCCAAATCCTATTACATTATGAAGCTATGTATTCAAATAAAGGATGAAACAGGCAAACCCCTTAACAAAATTGGAAAGTATGAAAAACGTTCCAACTTATGGAGGTGGATATAACAGCAACATTATACCCAGAAGAAAAAATATGCATTATATCCTGAACCAAATATATTGCTGAAAAGCAAAGAGAATTGATTTTAAAGTGTAGACATATGAATAAATTTTCTTGAGACATTTACCACGAGGTTGAACTGAGGGTTAAATATTTACGATTTCTTGTGTTCCGTTCATAAAAATCGATAAAAATGTGTATTCCCGCCCGATGTGCACACACCATATCGTGTATCCAATCCTTTTTACCTTAGGTTATGATTGCCTTGTAACATTGTCTTTCGTTCCGACTGATGATTACGAAAATCCAAGTAACGGAAAAAATAATTTTTATATTCTAGGTTTTAAACTTAGTCTATTATTAACATTGAGCCCTTTTAAACTTTTTTTCATTTCTAGTCATTTATTTTTACAGTTTGTGCGCGCATCTCTCAATCTACATCAGTCTCTCTCTCTCATTCTCAATATATATATATATATATATATATATATATAGGCAGCATTTCTTCGTTAATGCAAATTTCATTAAACATAATAGACATTTTATGTCTACATATTTTCTTTTGGATCCGTTCGAATTCCCGTATTACTTTTATCGTATTCTGGGGGAATTGATTTATGTATTGTCCATAGTTGCATGTATCCCTAGTACTTTCTGTCCGACTTTGGGCCATCATCAGGGGAGGATCTATTACAAAAGTGATGTAACTTTTGTTTTAGCATATTTCTTCTGTGTAAGGGCGTCTTTTCCGTTGGAGGTTATGGCGTTTGTTTTTGAATGTGATTCTATATTTAGTGCCAGTAGCTAAAGACATTTAAGTACATTAGCACTGGTTTGAAAATTAATTTTATTAAGTGTCGACTGCAGGTTTCTGATATGTAATGCTTCGAGAATCTGAAGTTTTTGTTTATTATTTTGATGTTCTAATATTGTTGTGTTGTCGGTGAGAATTTTCCGTAGTTGTGTTGTTGGGCATGAATGTTTTTTTAAATGCGGAGCTATTGAACTTGTGTCTGAAAGGTGCATTGTAAGTCTCCTCGACAGGGTAGTTGAGGTTAAACCAACATATATATTATTATTATCAGAGATACAATCTCCTAAAGGACATTTAAATTTATATATAACGTTGGTTTTTTGCAAAACTCCAATCGAGGGAGGGGAATTATTTCTAATGACTAAATTCGAGGTTTTTAACTTATTATAATATATAATAAATTTTATTTTTTTATTAGGATCAGTGGGGAGTATGTTTTTGTGAATCAATGTTTTCAAGATTTTTTCATTGGATTTGTAATTGTAGCGCATTTGGTTACGATAAAAAAGTGAAAAACTTATTATTAATAGAATTAATTTTCAAACCAGTGCTAATGTACTTAAATGTCTTTAGCTACTGGCACTAAATATAGAATCACATTCAGAAACAAACGCTATAACCTCCAACGGCAAAAACGCCCTTACACAGTAGTAATATGCTAAAACAAAAGTTACATCACTTTTGTAATAGATCCTCCCCTGATGATGGCCCAAAGTCGGGCAGAAAGTACTACGGATACATGCAACTATGGACAATACATAAATCAATTCCCTCAGAATACGATAAAAGTAATACGGGAATTCGAACGGATCCAAAAGAAAATATGTAGACATAAAATGTCTATTATATTTAATGAAATATACATATATATAGTAAAAGAACAATCTTAAATTATTACTATAAGATATAAACACTCACACTTGAAGTTTATTACTCTAACTTACTGTTGACTCATAACAGAAAAAAGACGGTCCTTTAACACATCTTTGACTTTTTGATAATTCAAACGTTATGTACAGAAAACTATGTTTATTCTTGTCCTGATAAAGTAGAATTTGTAAAAACTGCAATTTGTAACGAATCATATCACCCGTTTGCAAAATTGTACTGTCTCGTCCGGAATTTGTCGCTCTTGTCCTAAAATTTCTGTGGACTATGATGGTAACTAGCCGGATAATAATGGATATCAAAGATTTTCTTGTACAGAAACATGCAATTTCTTTTACAAGTCTTATGTAGCATGCACAACCGGGGATGATCTCTCGAAGTCGGTCTAAAAATGTCGCGGCACAATATTAACAGAATTAATTTTGCTTAAATAAAACCCACAATATATCTTCTCGGCATGACAATAGGGGTCTAGGTGCTTTTGAATGTTTTAATAATGCATTAAAAGTAAGTTATAACATTTCTATAACTTATATATCTTTTAAAAATAATTTTTGCTACGATCGCTTTTGCTCTCACCTTCTTTGTGTGCGCACGAGAAGTAAAAAAATCAGTTATAGAAAGTCTAATCAAAATAATAAGTGCAAAGATTCGTTTAAAGATATGAAATTTTCATTTTTCTTCTTTTTTCTACACACTAGATAGAAAAAAATATTCATCCCTTTTGTAAAAGTTACAACCATTATATAGTAAAACCAATAAGGTACTCATCATCGAAGGGGAAGTTTAACGAGCATCCCGTTAGCAAACAAGAGAACAAGCAATGACTAAGTACAGTCAATGGGAGCATCCTGCAGAACGGTGTATCCACACTGAAACCAGTAATCAATCAGGACTCCAGGAATGGGATCCCTCAGATGCAGGTATGGGATATTCCGCAGTAACATAGATACTGATTGCTTTATGCACCAAGCAGTTGTAATCAGCTAGTTAGTTTTTTTCAACACAACTGTACGCTGACTCACTCAACCCAACACCCGTCATTTTTTGTTGTTGTTACAGTGCTGGTCAAATATAAAGCTTAAGCGAATATCTACAACGGTTCACCCCACCAAAAACGTAATAAAATTTTATCACATTTATGATTAGGTGTATTTTCACTCCCCATTTTTTAAAACAACGTGTTGTAACCATTGTTGTTATTGAAGAAGATACAGCCCTAACGCGCAAGTTAAATAATAAACAGCACTTACCGGCTGCGCCGCCCGGCTATCATCTGGCTGGCAGAAAAAAATATGTCTATGAGTGGGCCAGTATGTATGCACGCTAGCATAGCCCCTCCTGGTCTTGCAGCCAATCACCACCCAGGAAATGAACAAGACCACATGCACATCGTGGAATGCCATGATGCACATATAATCTTCACTTCCTTATGCTCAAGTCCGTATTCATTTTGACGCGTAATTCAACACGTGCACTACACCCAAGTAAAATATACAACATCTTAGCTTAGATTTTGGCCCATTTTCAAAGGTATAATAGTAAAACAGGTAAAGTTGGTGACTTTAGTCGAGGTTGAACTGAGGGCTCCCTTTTCAATAGCTACTACAACAAAGTATAGGGGAGGGCGCTACTACTTCCTTGAATTGCTCCACTTTACCCTTGATCCCTACCTTATAATGCTGAGTGTTAAGCAAGGCGGAATCAAGTACCATTTTTTTGAGTTTTTGGTATGACTCAACCTTCGGCGAACACTCTACTCATAAATCCAGTGGTCCGGTATAAAAGTATAATTGGCGCCCAATAATAAACGTACTCAGTAGAAATAGTCAACTAGCCTCAGTTATAACAAATTGTATATATCTGCCACGGGTAGAATGTGACACAGGGTCTATTTTAAGTTGAGTACAGCTGGTTTGAACTTCTTCTAGAAGATTAGTTAACCTCCTTAAAATTGAAAAGGATCATCACTGCTCAACTTTGGTGATTTATGGAAAGTTCTGTTTCAGCGTAACGTTACTGTAAATCTTTATATGTTTTTATTCTCCAGAAAAAAAATCAAAGGAAAATGTTCGCTCATTTATAGCATGGTATTTATTTATCCGAAATTGTTATCTCTAAATGACTTCCACCATAATTCATTACATTTCTTACGATGAAATTGAAATATAATAGAAGCGGTAGAGGCGATGTACGATAATTGTCTGCTTGAAATTCATTTATTTCTAAGTACCTTGGAGTTAGTCGAGTCTAAGTGAAGTCATAATTATCTTATAGAAGTCTTTACGTAAATACATTT
>OY757905.1:24132739-24230239 GCA_963585895.1 Sepioteuthis lessoniana
TGTTAAATTTGGTCATGGGCAAAACTATAGTGTCACAAAGTGAAGAACATATTTTACACTGACTAAGTATTTCCCATGGAACTACCAAAACAAGACAGGGGCCTTTATTTATTCAACTCAATTCCATCTGAAAATTCTTGACTTGAATGGACCTGTGTTTGATTCGAAATTAAAACAAAGTAGTTTAGCCTGCTCGACCAGCCTACCCAACTACGTACAAAGTAATATATATGGTAATTTACCAAGCTTTTCTTAGATTTTGTAAGAGGCCATATGAATGGGGCATCCAATGAGACTTGAACTCACTTATGAAGGTTTGCTAGTGTAGCTTTCGATGTAATATATGTATGAACGTTTTAAGGTGTCTCATGGTGGTGTAATGTATATCAAGCTGGTATCTTGTATGCATTGATATTGAATATGAATGCTATTTTCACTGGATGCTTTATATTTTCGGCCTTGTGCCAAACCTAATTCATGCTTTATTCGATAAACCTCTCAAATAATATTCACGAAAATCCATTAATCGCACTTTCAAACTGACCTAATTCTATATGTACATACTGTATTCATGTGTGGTGGGAAATAAACGAAAATTTTAAAGGGAGAGTCCCCGTAGCGTAGTGGCTGACGGGCTGACCCACGACGTTGAGTTAAAACTCTAGATGCATTGAGTTTACTTTCGGATTTATACTTTCGGTTAAGCTATGAACCACCTTTTCCGCCCCCTAGCTATAGGTTAAATAGTACCGCAAAAATTCTTTGACAAGGATGGCTTTGATATTCAATAACCCGACTTTTTGTTTACCATTAGTTAAAGAAGCCAAAAAGCAAGTACTTTTTTAGCTATGAACATAAGGCAACTAAGGTGAAACAAGGTCAATAAACGTCACTTGTTAATCTGCAGTGTCACAGGCAATAATGAACATACAAAATATGTTAGCTGTTTCTTTAGATGACAGCCGACTACTCTCATTACGACAAAGATGTCACTTCCTATCATTTTTGTTCAGTTGATGGATTGTGTGTATATATACCTGAGATTCGTGTGATATCAGAACGGTTTATTTTGTGCTGAGTTTCTACCGAGGGGAAATATATGGAATTAGCATACGCAGTATTCAACTTAGAATTGTTTTAGCAGTAAATGAGCAAATAACAGATTAGAAGGAAAATATTTTTAAAAAGCTGAACATTATGACTTCATAAAATATACCTTAAATAGACATGATTGAATTATTTACATTAATGATATTTTTCCAAGGCACTCGGAATAATAAATGGAATACTCAGTGGAATAATTATAGAATGATATTGTTAGTTGTATTCCTAAAACAAATACCAGCAGAAACCTTTATATAAAAACGTTTTCAGTTAAAGGAAATCAAATATAGACCTCACAAAGTGGTTGGAATAATATAAATGAATGGCTCCAGCCAAAGATTTGTCAATTGAAAGAAGATAAAGATTGTAAAATTATTCAAGAAGGCAATCTACAGTGGCAGTTGCCGGAAGAGGTTAATTGTTTGCACTCAGTTGTTTTAAACGAGGTGCAAATATAAAACAAATGAGGTGGTTAAAAATATCGGTAGAGAACGAATGATATTCTGTTATATCTGTCATTAGTTTATTTTGTGATAAAACAACTTATTATAACTGTGCTAATTCCGAAAGTTTTGGCAAGGATAGTATATGTGCTGAGTCGAGTCAACGTCGTTATGATCGAAACATTGTTGTTGATTGGTATAACCATAGAGGTAACAAAGAGTTTGATTACATTAGAAATCTGATACACATCCATTAAGGAAAAATAAGTGGTATAAAATCAACACCGAAAACAATTCATGGAAAACTTTACAACATAATAGCATCTATGCTGGTAATTTGCATAATTATTAATGGCTGTGATTATACATGTAATTGCATCATTATGTCAGCGAATTAGCATTATTTTCCCATCTCTGACACTGGATTTTTCTTTCATTTTCAATACACAATATAGACAGGTAATGTCAAAAATTATCAGAGAATTTTAAAATCAGAATTTGCCTGATTCGATGCATGACCATTAACCCAGTTCCGTATGGCTATAGCTATTTTGCTTTTTTGACTAAATAATGAATAATTGCTAACACTGAAAGGAATAGCGATGAGGTCAGTGATGAAAAAAGTTGAAATCTTGCATAAATTTATCGGTTTCAAAAAACTCATCATTAAAATTGAAACATGACTGTTTCATTTCCTTCCTAACACTTAGATATACTCGTTTACTCTCTCACCATAATATATATATATATATATATATATATATATATATATATATATTCAGTATAATCTGTTTTTGATTTATTTTAACGTGACATAGTATATCAGGTTACTATAAAAGTTTTCTTATGTATGCAAAGCCATGGCCAAATCTAATGTGAATACATTAGAATTACACGTTAATTATTCCTAGAAAGTAATATTTGTTATTACAAAGTGCATTACAATGTTTCTCTTAAAAAGCCTTTTTAATTTTCTTCATAATTATTGTACTCCTTCCATTGGAGTCTGAGAGACAGTAGGTCCGATCAGACATTTCTCAGTTTTCTAGCCGATCTCAACTAAGCTGTATTCTGGATGGTCTTGATTTTTCCTCGGATTTCCAATTATTTCCGTCTTTTTTTCCAAATCTTTTGGGACTCTTTCAAGCGCAGCAATTACAATTGGTATCACCATCACCCTCATGTTCAACAGCTTTTTTGCTTTCTGATAAATCCAAGTATTTTTTCTATTTTTTCGATTTCTTTTATTTCCATTTAGGAGTCCATGGAACAGCAATATTCACTTGACAACAAGTTATTTTTTCTATTTAACAAATATTAAGTTTAGTTTTCTGGCCAAGATTACGTGATTTGACTGTATCTTAAAACACCAGAGAATTTTATGCGTTTCATTCTCTCAGACAGATTCTGATTTTTTCATTTACTATTTGATAGCATGGTCAAATTTAAGTTTTATACACAGTTCCTCCAGGATCCCCTTTCCCACCATATCATCTAATTTTGACCTCCTTTTTGCAGCTGTTAAATGCATTCGCTTTTGTGATTAACCTCATAAGCTAAACTTACTATTCCGTAGCGTATTATTAATTTTCACTTCTATAATTGGTCCTTTTAGCGTTGTTTAGTGCTGCTATTAAAAATATTCACTGTCACTCTTGTCGTGTATTTTCCTCGGCTATGTCTGGGTCTTCGCGTGAAAAAAAAAACTCACGAGTTTGTCGTTTGAAATGTCCATGCAGTTGTTTTCTCTGTTTTCTAGTTTTTGATGTTTTTCTTTTTGTTCTTAATTTGTTTAATGCTGTTGCTGGCCGTTGTAAGTATTCTTTCTTTCCTCTTTTCAATGGAGTCCTCGATTTAACCCATCTATGCAAACCTCCTGCTTTTTTTTTTGACGCATACAGTTTATTTAATCTCTTGCATTTAAGGACTAGGGTAAAGTAATCAAATTTGTTGTTCGTTGGTCCATTTTTCCGAGTTCCTCCATTGTTTATTTTAAGAATGGTCATGAGTATCTCACAAGGAGACTGTCCCGGTGTTAATCGTTTTGATATTATTTATGCTGCTCAGTTTGATTTAGACACGTTTTCTGGTTTGTCTGAGGAACTTTTTTTTATCTTATCTTCGCTTGTTTGATATTTCTTAGTACTTGCAATTTTTCTTCTCTCTTGACGTTGTAATTATTCCTGAATTTGCTGTGGTATTACTCCTGTTGTTTTTCTTTCCGCAGTATTCATTATGAGCATGGCTCATTTTTCAATGACAGATTCCATTTCATTATCTTAGCTGTGTATTTTTATTGAATACATCAAAGTCTGTAGTTATTTTTCATTTTTAGCAAATAGCTTGATACCAGCAATATACATAAGTTGATAAAAAATTTTCCTGTGATTTTTGAGAATTAGTAGCCTTTAGTCAACTTTCTAAGTATGTAATTCAGTTGCATCATTGCTTTTACAAAAAATTGATGGGAGACTAAGTCTCCCTGGTAGATTTTTCCGAATTTTCACCACTGCTAGAATATGTCTTCGAGTTGTTAATTCCATTTAAACGTTTTTCATGGCCTCTGTGACGAATTTTAAGACGTTTTCGGATATTTTGTAAATTTTTTAAACGTGCTATTATCCAAGTTGCAGGACTATATCATTGACATCGATGTAGTAAATCCTTATCATGGTTACATTTTTCCTCCTTGTTTTGACCTCCTTGAGTATATGCTGATTTATATTTTGTTGATCACGTCTGTTCCTTTTATTCCCTTGTTGAATCCTCTCTGTTCTTTTGGAAAGAATCTGTTTCATACAAGCAAGTAAAATATCTCTTCTTTAATCTGTTCAGTCTGGAATTTCCAGATTGGAAGTAGACACGTTATCGGTCTATATTTGCTGGGGATCCTTTTTGGATTAAGGTAATTTCATTCTTTGTCATCCATTATCGTATATTTGATACTCCAAGGCATTTAAATTCAGCCTTTTCATTACCTTCTTTCAATTTGCATATTTAACTCCAAAAATATTTTGCTTCCATTGCATGCAATTATTGATCTGTCCTCACGCATTCTCAATTGAATTTTTTGTAATTTTTTAAAAACTTATTTTGTAATATCCTGTTTTGTTTGCCTTTTTTTACCCTATTTCGGTATCTTTTAAGTCTCCTTTCTTTTGTCAATATTGTTTTTGTCATTTCATCTCTATATAACCTTATGTATTTTTTTCTTCCTTGACACTTTCGATTGTTGTCACACTTTCTTTTTTGTCCTTCTAGCGTAATTTTCCAGTCCAGGTTTTATATCATTGTTCGGGTTCCTTTGCAATACACCGATTTTTTCACAGACTAGTTTAGTCCTTGAAAGAATTAGCTCTTTTAGTTTAGTAATTTTGTCTGTTGTAATAGATATTAGTTTGTTTAGTTTTTCTGAGTCTGTCTTAACTTTTTTCCCGTCTTCGTTCCAGAGAAATTGTAATGTAATCTTTCAGTAATAATTTTCCTTATTAATTCAACATTTTTTTCAGGCATTTTTGTTTTTGCGGTGGTCTGTGTTGTTTTTATTTTCAGTATTTTCTGTTTCAATTCCGATAGAGAGTGCTTGTTGATATCCTTCACTACTTATATATTCACATATTCCTAGTATCTTAAGATCAGAAAACCAACCTTCTTAAAATCCTTCTTGCTTGGTCAGTTAAACTTTGGCTTTGCTTTAAATCTAGTTGATTCAGCCCAATTTTTTTCTACACCATCTTAATTCTGGAACACTTTTAAAGTATCAATGGAGTACACTATGATTACTGTCTTGTTGTTTTTCGTAGTAGTAGTTGTATTCTTTAACCTTCAAAAATATTCTCTTTAGTTTACATCAACAGCTAGAGAGCATAATCATTAAAAAAAAAGAAAGCCTCCATGTAGTAGTATGTATAGATTTTAGATTAACATTTTTGATTGAAAAAATAAAATAACTGGATGGAATAAACGCAGTCATTATAAGTATATTGTATGTTTCCTTTTTATTTTAAAAGCAATTTCCATTTTAAAACTTTGAATAATGACATTTTATAATCACGAAATTTTCTTTCCGATATTTACAATTTCCTTTTTAGATGTATTTATCAATACAGTAACTATCCCTGAACTCATTGATTCCACTTGTAATAGCTATTAAGTGTTATATATTTAAGAATTAAAGAATTCTAAATAGCAATTAATGGTCATCTTTGTTATATCAAGAATTTGGATGATTATAAAATGATGTTTAGAGAGAATCGCAGACCAGGTAAGATAATCATCCAGTTAAGGAATATACTAAAAATACATATTCTGAGTAAGGGATTATTAAGAGTATTGTGCTCATACAAGTCACGTTATAATATGCCATTTTCTGGGTGGTAGGTACGAATATTTATAATTAATTTTAATTGCCTATCGTTTTTTTTTTCTCAATTTAATATGTTTTATTAAAATTGCTGGCTTAATTTGTATTACGTATTTTGGTCTTTTTCTCCTTACGTTTAAAAACTCTTTTCTTCCCCTCATGACGTAATGTTTTCTAATGATTTTTACTCAAGGGTTTGATAAAATTTATTTCCTCTTCTTACATTTATTCTATGTGAAAATTCCCTAGATCTTTTTTCTACGATAGACTCTGTGTATTGTTGTTCATTGTTTCTTTAGTTATCGAATTCCTAATCGTATGTTGTTTTTATTTGTTTTATGGAAGAGTCGTTACTATTTATTAGTTTTCTGTGTGTATTTTGTTAATTGTATGTGACAGTTTTATATTCATTTTATCTAAGCTTTCAAATTTTGGAAATTCTGTGAATTATGATGCTAATCTTTTATAAAATTGTTAACATAATGATGTCTTCATCTTACTAGCAGAGGCATTAATACAAATGTCTTGTTTAAAACACCGCCAATAAACATAATTGGCAGTGAAAATTGTTTTCTGTCTGGTGTTATAATGACGAAATAAAAAATGACAATTTCGCTCAAGTATATTTTTCATTTTGAAAGAATCGGTTAATATGTATACTGTGTTTCCCAAGCAGCTAAATAACCAATTATTCTTAGAATGTTCTGTTTACTTAAGGTCTGACTTGTGCAATCACAGAACTTGTTAATATAGTGTACCTATAGAAAACATCTATTGACATCAGTAGTTTGAATACTGAGGTTTCACAGAAAATAATTTTCTAAAAAATATCCTGGAAAATCTTTTTTTTTTTATTTTTCATTTATTTTATTCCTTTACGTGAATTTCATTATTTTTAATCAGTCGTTTTTCTTTAAGTCTGAATGACAGCTAGTCTCCTCTGTTCTCCAAAACATTCTATGTCTTCAAGTTAATTTGTGGTTTAAATGATTTGATACTTTTCTGATCTTCAGTCCTTGTTGTCACTTTTCAAAGTTCTTTGGAGCAGTTTTAAGCACACAAACTACAATTGTTATCGCTATCTTCATGTTCCACAATGTTTTCAGCTCTCTAGCAAGATACCAGTGTTTTTCTATCTATTTATTTCTTTTATTTTTACACCGTGGTCCACTGAAACAGCAAAATCCACAAGATAACAAGTTATTTTTTTTGCAGTTTATTTTCACGATGCGGTCCGTTGAAACATCTAGAAGATGAAGAGTAATATTTTTTTCTGGTTAGCTCGAGGTCAGGTGTTCTCAGAAAATTTTACGGATCTCGTTTTCTGGGAGAAATTCTCGTTTTTTACTATTTGTGAACATGGTTTAATTTTTATCACTTGAACCATTTTCATGGGATCACATTTTCTACCTAGTTGCCTAGTCTTGAATACATTTTTTTTCGTGAGTTTGCTGCATTTGTAACGAAAATGAACGACTTAGAAGAAAATTGAAATAAAATAAATAAAGCAGTATCTGATTAGCCAGACTGATGCGCTCGTGGTAATTAAAAATCACAAGGGAGGACTGGAGGTTCGAGGATCGTGTGCGCATGCGCGGAGGAAGTGGATGTTTCTGCCCCCGACTCAACGAGCGGAAATGAGGGGACGACTCGTGTCCTTTTGGGAGTTGACGACAAGACGTGATAAGGGAAAGACGGGGTTGAACACCAGCTGCTAATATGTAAGGAAACGGAAGTTTACGAGCTTCAATTTTTAAGGCACTCCAAAGAGGAGCCTTAGCTTATACGTGACCCAGCGGACAAGCATATTAGAACCAGGAAAAATTCAAGGCCTGAGTTTTAACTCTCTTTCTACCCATGATATGTTGCTTGTCTTGCTGAATCAACCATCTCATGTTTCTATACTCTATTTCTTTCTCCCAGCGACTACCTAGTAGTAAAGAAACATGCATAGTTAAATAGAATTTATTGTGTTCGTCCACTTTTTACCACAATGAGGTCAGAACGGGGTCTAAAAGTGCTTTTGGTACCGACACGGTACACATTTTCTTATGTGGTGACGGAAATGAAATGGTTAATCACATATCTTAAAATTGCAATTCGTCTACGTATTAAAAATTTCGCTTCATCATTATTTTTTTTTTTTAATTGTATATTTAATATTTTTTTTGTAATGGAGAAAGCCCTATGCAAAAGCGTGTGTAATTTGAAGAAAGTGTACTAGTAGAAAGTTGCATGATTTCTTCCCATGAGAATCAGTGTGTGACAAACAAAAGGAGACTACTTTGAAAGAAATGGCAAAAAAAGATTTTATAGGAAGACATTTTTATGTAAAAAAAATTACCGAATATTTACGTAATACTATGCAATTATCAACCATAAACGAATATATTTGTTCATTTATTTATCCTCTTCAACACTGCGTATTTAAGAATAACTGTATGCCAAGGGGAAAAGAATGAATTATAAAAAAAGCAATAGATGTTGGATTTCGTTAAATGCGTTTTTATCTTAAAGGAATACAATGTCAAGCTATTCGTAAATTCTTCAATTGCCTTTAATGTCTTCCTACTTGGAAACCCTCTTGATTTAACAGCGGGACAAAATGGAGGTTAAAGCAGAGTTCATTCGCTCGATAATGGCAATTTTGATTTTGTACATTCTTTTCAATTCGAAGTCCAGTGACCTATTTTGATTACAATTCTCCCTCTTTCACAGTTATTGAAAATTCTCCAAAAGTCAAGTACCAATTAATTTTCTTTTGTTTTATTTTACCTTATTGACTCTCCCAGGATGGCTGCGAGCTGTATAGTTTTTACTTCTATAGAGTTTCTTTTTAAATACGTAAATTAAATGAAAAGTATAAGAAATAGAGTAAATCAAAAATAGACGAATGACATAAAGTAAAGATGGATTCTTAAGAAAGTAAAAAATGAGGAGAAGATGAATTGAAAGACAAGAGTAATTTTATTTTCTTTGCACAAAAAATGCCATCGTGAAGGAACTTTACCCTGAAACAAGATTGGGAAAATTGCCAACTTTTATAACATTAAATCCTGTTAGAGTCCCAGACTGCTAAGAAATGGCACATTAGTAGCAACCATCATTTTAAACTTGAACTATACACACTCCATCCACACAGCCAATAAGAATATCACCATTGTAAACATTCATGCAAGTAGCATTAAAATAACGATCACTCCATTTCAACGATCTCATTTTTTTCATAGATTTTTGTTAAAGTGTCAGGATGATTACTTTATAAAGTTAACTTCCTTCTAAAATGAAAGTTTGGTGAGTACAAAATAAATGCACTTATACAAGCTAAATATACTCAAGTGTAAGAATTTCTCCGATTGAATAATATATATGTATATATATTATCGCATAGACGAGAAACTGACAGCTACTAAACGACGTTTATACCTTAGATATACAGTGTGTTTATGAAAGATTGATATAAGTTTTCTTTGAAATAGCCACGAATATTCGAAATGTAAATGTTTGAGAAACTACATAGTCCAGGCAAAGGAAACCAAAAAAGTTTTATGTTTATCAAAATAATATCAGTTCATTAAAATTTATTTGAAAATTCAAAGGTATCAATTTTTCATGTTTCAAAATGAGATAATATATAATTGTTTTCTGAAACTCAGAAATGCTCTATCATCGATATTCAGGGCTATTTATTTATGAATATAGAAAGCTACATTCTCATTATCTATCTATCTATATATATATATATATATAGAGAGAGAGAGAGAGAGAGAGACAGTGTCAAAATGTCAGCCAGAAAAATAGGTACATCAGTGTTTTCTTCATGAAAGCAATGCATTTTAAATGCCCTTACTCTGTGAATAAAGCAATTTCAAGTCCTATATTGAACTGGATAGTATTGTGGGATCTTGTTTCATAGTTCTCGATATAACTAAGATAACAATGATATTATACTTAGGATGCTTCACATCTTTTGAAATACAATAAATATATATATAATGTGTGACATCTGTAACGAACAGTAAATATATAACAATGTCATTTATATCATTTTTGAATAAATAATCTTATCAAAGTGATATATCTATGATTTTTCACTGATAACTACTTAGAATACATCTATCTCTCGGTGCTACTCGATCAATTTTTTTCTATTTCCTTCAATACTCAAATCTTCTTCTTTAATTTGTGTTCATTGTTTCTCATATTTTCATGTTTATTTAATATTAATATGTAACACCGTCTCCACTAGAAATCCGAGGCTTATTAACGGAGTGAATCCCAGCACACCCGTTGATAACGATTGTTATTTTTTTTTTAAATACATTTTAATTTCCTTATCTAGAAAGTTTTTCGATGTTCTGCCTGACTAATTTTTTGGGTTGGCATTCACCACCAATATTAACATTGGTATATCCATGGTATACTAACATTAAATAACGGATGTAAACATTACCTCATTTACATCGGCAGAAGCATCTATTGCAGATATATAATATTCATACAAGTTGTACTGAAAAAAAAATGCCCAAATGTATCCCGACAGATAAAATATACATATATCGGGTTATAGTTCGTGAAAGGAGCATAAAAATAAAAAGGCTTACCTGAGTTTGATGATCAGATAAATGGAGAATTCCATGGTGCCTTTACGGTTTAATGTTTGGGAGGTATTGATTTCTACTGCTCATAGAATAGAGTATAAAATAAGGTAAACATGGTTTCCGGGGTCTCTTATGTGATAATTCGCAAATCACCTAAGGGACACGCACATTCAATAAGGACTACAATTATTTGTTCCACTACAACGTACACACACTATGATTTTTTTATTTATTTATGTAGATATTAAACTGTAACGTTAGACTGAAATATTTCTCTTTGTAATAACGCAATCTGAAATCGCAAACATGGTTTCATTTTAATTTTCTAACGGTTGCAGTGCACAATACATTATATTTTACTTATATGAATTACTGTAGATAGTACTTTTTGTAATTCGTTTTCTGGATGGGATCGAACTGTCGAAAACCACAGCAGTGCGCTGAAGGTTTTATTTTATCATCCGCATCAAAGTTTAGCTACATTCTTAAAGGTTTCTTATAGTAATGAGATCCTTAAGTACTTGAGCATTAAATTCACTATTTCATCAGAATGAAATAGAACACTAAAAAAAACGTGAATACGGCGAATGTTATAATTATACTTAAGACGTATAATTTTCGACGTGAAATTCGATCTATTATCGCCAGTGTCTCCATAAAAAAAATGCCGCATTCTTTTTATTTATAGCCAAGAGGGTGTCGATTTGCATTATAAGCCTTGATGTAACTTCTGCTTCTCAAAAACAAAGAAAACCAGAACCAAATAAATAAATGAATACATAATAATAATAAGTTATGGCTTCGGGATTCATTTTGGGGAAGGTTTCAACACCGACTATAATACAACTTTCCTTTTTCGTTACCATCAAAATCAATAGAACTAATTTACTAGCACAAGCCGAATCACAGTTCTGTTCTGTTTCATCATCATCCAAAATCAACTATTTTCTTCTGATGATAATGTTTAGACACGTCGTGATGTCAGTGTCATGAACCTCAAATCACATTCATTATAACAAGCCTTACGTGTCACTTCAAATTTTCTTTTTTATTTATTTACTTTTTTGCTTTTATATTTCCCTACTTTGACTGAGCACAAAGTAGAGAAAAAAAAAACGAACAAAATAAATTCTTTAAAACATTTCCTGAGACATATTCTTTTTATACTCTCTCTCTAAATATATATATAATGTATATATATATATATATATATATATATATAATCAGATGTTGTTGTTGTGTGTGTGTGTATATAATCAAGTGTTGATGTGCATATATATATATATAATATATATATATATATATGGAGAGATAATATGATTAGAGATATTTCGTATAAAAAGAACGATAATGCATAACTAAATGTTTAGATGAACTACAATGCATATAGTCTCTGATATTGATACACCCAGACATGCATAAATGTCTAAAAATCATCTTGGCCCTGTAAATGCAGGTGAGTTTGAGTAGATATTCTCTTATATGAATGTATAATTATACATATCTAGACTTACGATACACCATACATACATGTAATTAAACATAGTTCAAATATTTTTTGCATATATAAAACTAAGTAGGAAGACAACATTGAACGCAAATACGAACATGATAAATGTGTGTGTGTGTGTGTGTGTGTGTGTGCGCGATTTAAATATTACATTTTCTCCATTAATATTTTTTACCTTGTTTTATTCATCCTACATAAAGTAAATTCGACAAAAGTAATCGCATATCTACATCTTCTTTAAGAAGGCGGAGGAAAGAATTATCTGAATACACACTCAGATAAGTTTTCCTCAAAACCATGGCTGAACTTGAGTTAGTTTAGGTTTCCTAAAAATTAATCGTTTACGAAAGGTCAATAATTTTGTAGGATTTATGAAAGTTTCACACGGGATAACTTTTAAAGAAAACTCTTGGGATAGTAAAATAAAAAAGGTGACTTAAACTATATAAACTATTATTAAGACACAGACATTTTTCTACGTGAAAAGGTGTGTATATATATATCTTCGTATATATCAATGTATGAATGTGTGCGTATCTCTCTCTCTCTCTCTCTCTATATATATATATATATATATATATATATATATATATATATATATATAGGATAACATAGATGCGTATTTAAACAACTGCATATGTATGGATGTACATGTATTTACTCTGGCATATTTATATAGATTAAACTATATATATATATACACACACACACACGGATTATAAGAAAAGGTTAATGCTGGTCTGTCCATTTTTTATGTATACACAGGTATGTATTAATGCGTGTGCATGTAAGAATATATATATACCTAAATGACACGTCCATAGACGTAAGCATATATATATATATAAGTAGATGTACCTATATGTACGTATATATAATATATAAACATGCGTGTGTATTTGGGCAGCAGTCTTTCATTTAAGATTTGTTTTGTGCATATAATTCTATTATGATCCCTTTAACTTTATGAAAAGTCCTTTGGATTTAGATTGGCGTTGGGAGATTAATTTACCAAATTCGAGTTCTTTTGGACCCTTTATATGCCATCATCAAAGAGGTCGCAAATGTAAAAGAAATGTGTTTTTAAAATCAGTTTAGATTGCAAAAAATATTTTATTGCTGAAAACATAAACGTATAGTTGGTTTAATCTGAGATATTAGAAGATCAACGGAAACAGAATATTTTAAATTACAAAAAACATTTTTATACTTGGATACATTAACCGGTAGTTTGATTAAACCGAAATAGTTAGAAGGCAAATATTATTTTTAGAACTCTAATCATATCATATAAATTTAAAACCGAACTATATCCACAGAAAAAGAAATTTTAAAACTTTATTTTTAATTTTCTTAAATAACTCCTGCCAAAAAAACTATTTACAATTATTGTCACTATTTTCAAAATAGTTTTATTAACTATAGGCTTTTTTGTTTTATATGTAGGAGTGACAGGATTCGTCGTCTTCGCTTATCAATTTCATGTACTGTTAGAGTAAATTTTTCAACTAGACTTTTTTGAAATTTGGATTTAGGGAGGAAGTGGCTTCAAGGATGTATGACTTATCATTTTTGTTGCAGACTTAGTCGCCCTTGGAATATTTGTATACATATACGACGTTTGTCCTATCGAGAAGTTCAATGAAGGTGGAAGAGTTATTGAAAATAGTTTGGAAGTTTTAAATTCATTTTAAAAAATGACAAGTATTATTTTTTGTGAGCATCAGTAGGGAGAACATTTTTTCAATATATATTCATCTTTCTTATAATCATTATGAAAGTGGTTTCGATAGCAAAGTTTAATTTGGTGTTTATGGTTTAGGGTCTTGTCAATGGAAGGCTATTCAGTTTTATTAATGAAATGTTTAATTTTATTTTCAACAGTGTTGGTGGGAATACCATTATCAATAAGTGTTTGTTTATTATTTTTAAATTCGTTAAAGAATATTGAGAGGATGAGATTAGTTTAGCTCTTTAAGTGTTTTATGGTGTTTCGTTCATCGCGGAAGGGGCATTCACTATGGTAACGGAAGGTGCAAAGATTAATGTTGGTAGGTTTTTTTATACGTGGAAGTGATAAATTCGTTAATTTTGCTTGTGTCAATAAAGACACCAAGAAATGGAATTTTATTGTTGATATTGACTTCTAGTGTGAAGTTAAGAACGGAGTTATTTTGAAAGGTCTTTTATATTATGTTGATTTTATAGTGCAATTAGTGAGGAATAGTATGTCATCAATATAGCTTAAATAAATATTAGATTTGTTAATGGTATTAAAAACATTATTTTCAAAGTTTGACATAAATTGTTTTCTAAGAACGGGTCCCAAAACAAACCCCATCACAATTCCATTTTTTGGGAAATAAATATTTCTATAGGGATCAAAATTGCTACCTCAGTTATAGAGAGTAAAAGTAATTTGCATTGCGTATTAGAGTTGATTTTGATTTTCAGTTGGAAGAACGTTGAGTGCTGATAATATATATTTTTATCAACTATTTGTAGAACTGAAGTATTTGTAAATACATTTTCCAGATCGAGAGAGGATATAATTGCATTGTTAGGTTTAAGCATTTTAAGAATTTCAATAAGTTCTTGTGTAAATTTAATACTGAAATTTAGGGAAATGTGTAATTAGTTCGTTAATGGTTTTAGTAAGTTGGTACATGTGTGTAGATACTTGTGAAATAATTGGTCTCCGTGGGCAGCCAGTTTTATGAATCTTAACAGTTCTATACATATATCCTCGCTTGTATTCACCTATTGTTATGGACTATTTTATATTGTGACGGTTTGGTTTGTTGGGTTTTATGGCATATCAACTTTTGTAGGTTATTTAACGCCAAATCCATTCTTATGTAAATAATCTGTTCTATTTAAAACATTTCAGTTTAGCATAAGTACACAGTTTAATTGTCAAAAACATTTCTATTTCAAACTATTCATGTAGTTATATGTAACAAGTCAAATAAGTGTAAATACAGTTTTAATGTCGAAAAACAGTTCTATTTCAAATAATTCAGTTAAGCATAAGCACGCAATTTAAATGTAAGTACTGTTTAATTGTCAAAACATTTTATTTCAAGCTATTCAGTTTACTCAATTCAGTTTAGCATAAGAATGCTGTTAGTTCTATTTAACCCATAGATAGGACCCTTATCAGGTGCTAACACTCTGGGCCAGAGTGGACCTGGGAGCGATGGCAATAAAGGGATATGTTTACTTAAGATGATTTTATTAATTTATTATACACAGTATGTACCTAAGTGTTTATTTTTTCTTTATTGTTGTTATTTTGTCTTTTCATTAGACTATGCCGATACATTGGGCTATCAGCATCGTTGTGAGCTGCAGGATCATCTTTTTTGAAATAAGTATTGTTCAGCAGTAGTCCTTCGTTTAAACAGGTTTGATTAAATAATAAAAACATATTTTCGATTTAATTCTATTAGGATCCTTTCAAGTTTCCTGTCAAATGATAAAATTTGAGGTCGGAGTTGGTTGATGAAAGTACCGAAATTTTCCCGAGTGATTTCGATCCTTTCATAGGCCATCATTAGGGGAGGGGTTGTAAATTTAAATAATGTTTTCTAAAAAGTTTTGAAATTTCAAAAATAACATTTTTATAATTGAATAATTAAACGTATAGTAGAAAGACCAAGGCTAACATGGATAGTTTTTGGGGGAATTCAAGTGACATCAAACACGTTTTTAAACAGAACGGTAACAGAATATTTTAAATTATATATATATATATATATATATATATATATATATATATATATATATACTCATATGTATGTTGGCCAGTAAGCTTGGGCTGTAGAATACACCAACTGCTTCTCTGCAGGGGTGTAAAACGAGTGTCCTAGATATGACACTAAACACTCTGATGGTGAGGTTCCAGTAATGGTGGAGCTTTTGGGAATGTGGAGTGCCTATTCATTGCTATCCCCCCAGTTCCACTCTGGCCTGGAGTGGTAGCACCTGATAAGGGTCCTATATATGGGCTAAATAGAACTGTGTTTTCTTGAGTTTACTATTTTTGCATTTAAACAGCGCATTTATGCTATACTAAATTATTCAAAATAGAACTGTTTTGACATCGAAACTGTGTACTTATGCTAAACTGAATTATCTGTATTGAACTGCTTTGACATTAACTCTGTGTATTGCACAGTCGGCTGGGACAGTATAATACACTGACTGCACCTCTGGAGAGGAGTAAGACGCCACCCATGAGTGTCCTGGATATGACACTAAACAATCCGATAGTGAGGTTCCAGTAATGCTGGAGCTTTGGGGAATGTGAAGTACCCCTTCATTGCCATTGCTCCCATGTCCGCTCGGGCTCGGAGTGGTAGCACCTGATTGGGTCCTATCCATGGGTTAAATAGAACAAACTGCATACTTATGCTAAACTGAATTGTTTGACTTAGAACTGTTCGACTAAACGGTATAACTTAGAATAGAAATATTTTTTGACAATTAAACTGTATTTACATTTAAACTGCATGCTTATGCTAAACTGAAATGTTTGAAATGGAAGTGTTTTACACGTTGACACTGTACTTACACTAAACTGAATTGTTTATTATAGAACTGTTTTCACATTTAACTGGGAGTAAAGAAAACCTATCCTTATAGTAAACTGAATTAGAACTGTTTGAATAAACTGAAGAGCTTAAAATAGAAATGTTTTTGACAATTAAACTGTGTACTCATGCTAGACTATATTGTTTGAAGTAAAACTGACTATTTGCATAAAAATGGATTTGGTGTTAAATAACCTACAAAGATTGATATGCCATAAAACAATATATGTAAGTATATATAAATGAATATACACGCGTGTGTGTGTGTGTATACATGTGTGTGTGTTTCTCTCTAATACATATATATAAATATGTATTTATGACTCTTTATATAAGTATATATACATATGTGTGTATACGTAAATATATATGGGTACACATCTATCAATGTATGGATGTAAGTACACACACAAATATATAAATACGTGCCAACATATACATTTATGTAACTCTTGGCCTCTGGAATGTTTCTTTTTCCCTATCTATTTACAAGTGTGTACTCTGTGTACATACATGTATGTTCATGTACACACATATACATTTAGTTTTTTTTTTCTTTTCTCTCTCTTGAGTTGAAAGTAAGATTATGTGTGTATGTATACATTTTAGCGGTTGGGAATAAATTTTGGTTCTGTTGGCATCTATTATATGTTTTGCATTTTTAAATGTTCGTTTCAATTATTTCATTTCATACACACACACATATATATAATATATATAAGCACATATATAGGTTAATTCATATGTATGCTCATTCGTATATACCTGTGATCATATTAAACACACACACACACACACACACACACACACACACACACACACACACACACACACACACACACATATATATATATTTATATATCATGGAAAATTAACTCCAGCAGGACATTCATAGACACATATCCTGGAATTAAAAATAATCACGATCCTATCATAATTATCTTTTCTATAAGAGCCCGAGAAACGACTGCCCGAACCATTTTAAAGACGCGGATTAATTCAGTAACACGTGTATATCATAGTTATATGAACTAAAACCTAAGGTACTTGATTCAAATTAATTTGTGGATCTCTTTTTTTTAAAATATTGTATGCATATTATATAATGTGTATTCATGCATAAGTTCCGTATCTGTATATATAGATATGTATGTATAAATATATCTGTTTAAAAAATGTTTTTATGAGGATATACTTATATACGTACATACACAAACACACACATATATGTCTCTATGTGTGTGTTTCTCTGTCTGTCTCTCTCTCTTATATATATGTGTGTGTGTGTGTGTGTATGCCTTTTTCAGTCTGTTTTCCTTGAAGACTCCTTACCGTATTTTTTTGCTTTTCCTTATTTTTAAATTTTTTTTTTTTTTACATAAGTGAGTGTGAAACAATCGTTGAATGAAGCTATCCAGAGTTTTTGTTAGAGATAGAAATTACGTCGTAAGAGTTTTAGATGGTGTAGACGTGTTGGTTATTGTCAGTGTATGTGGACTTTTTTCCCCTGAGTTCATATCCTGATTGAAATTATCCATTTTTTCAGTATATTTGCGAATATTATGAATCCTATTATTCTCATTTTAGTTATAGCTAAATGTGTTGAAGAGTCGACTCTTTAAGCTTAACACGGTAACCGATGAATAAAATCAGACTTCAGACCAATTGTAAACCTCGCAAAGGATTAGCTCTTCCAAATATTCCAGCCCAAAACATAAACAGCTTCCCCGTAACACGATGATAATAAGTTACGGGCCTTGCAAAGAAGAAAGGATCTGTATTTTTTGCTACAAAATTTGTTTTTGAAGTTTCAATTTTTTAAAACACCAATATTAATGCTGATTTGGAAATACCTCTCTTCGTAAGTTCACAGGCAAACACCTCGTTACTATAACATCAGCTAACGCTTATGATACCACGAGAGTAAAAATATTTTATAGTAAACTTTCGTGGACTAACTTATCATCGAAGTTAAGACAGTGGTTTATAAGGGATTATTAATGCACATATCACTTTAATGAAAGGAAAAATATATCCACATGATTATTTGGCGGCCGGATAGAGACCTAAATGGAAGCAGCAGTCATTTTAATCGTATAAACATATTATTTGTTCAATTAGTATTCCATCATTTTAAGGACCGTGAAGAAATGATAAAAATTGGGTGTGGTAAGTTGATTTGTATTTAATGTGTCTTTATTCATTTACCAAGTTCTAACAGACTTTTGTGGGTTCGTATCTTTATGAGAGACCATTATGGTCAATTTCCATCGACTCATCCTAAAGAAATCACAGTTTACCACAAACCATTTTGCAAGATTTTTGTCCTGCGTGAATGCATTTCACTGGCATTGACACTTAAATCTTTTTTAACGTTATGTTGGAACACAAAAACTGAATAAAAATAAACACAGCTCACTAGTCGGTATCCAGAGTTTATACAACAAATAAATAAAACGAAAAACACTATGCATTAATCAACAGAGCCACATGTGGAAGAAAAGTAAGTCTTTAATTTCTATAAAAATTCCGACAGGTCATGGCAAATGAAATACAAATAAATCAATTTCTCAAGCCCCTAAAATACCTAGTGCACATTAGACTATCATGTATATTAGATAATGCACGAACCAATTTTAGTTTAATAGCATGTTTGCCCTATTTATAACACAAAACTGAAACCCGACTGAGAGTGTCCATTTCTAGATCTCCAGTATGTGTGGATGCCCATTAATTGTCTTTACTCCCAGATTCACTTTGATCTGAATCTGTTATGGTCTCATCTTTTGGTCAAATAGATTCGTTCGAAAATTATTAGTATTGGGTAGCAATACATGATACTAAACACTGTGTGTAAATCATTTGTATCAATATCTACTCGGTCATATTTATTTTCTGAGGATGTTAGCTCTTTTAATGTCGTCCTCGAGTCCATATATTGACGCATCCGTGCAGTGCATCTGTTCACTTCGATAGCAAGAAACTAATTTTTCAAACCAGAATCCATGTATGCCATCAAGACCAGGAGTTTTCCAGTTAGGTAATTTTTATTGATGCTCTGCCTTAGTGAAAGTGTACTTTAGCCTCAGAGACTTTTCGATTGTTTGCAACTCTTTTTCCATGTTGCTTATCTATCCGGCTTTTTTCTTATGATCTCTGTTACTATACCCTGCTTCAAAATCGTTTTGCTTCCTTCGCTCCCGGTTGCTTAAATGTATTTACATGCCCCCTACTTACAGGTATAATTTTCTTTTGTTGTAATCGAAAGTCCTCTATTGTCTATATTTTTTGGTTCTGTCTCGGTATCTTTTCAGTTCTTCCTTCTTTAGCCAACATCTTCTGGTTTATCTGTTGTTCTAATTATGTTGTTTTTTTTTTTCTCTTAGCCCCAACTTCCCATGTTTTTTCCTTTGTCTTATTCTGTCCTTGCTGTCGTAGATTTCTTATGTTTGTTAACACTATAATTTCCCATTCCAGTTTGACTTTCTTTTCGTGTTCTTCAGGGAAAACTCAATATTTTCATTGACTAATTTCGCACCAACGTTGATTTGATCGTTTAATTCCGCGAGATTGTTCATAAGGATATTGGTGAAGTAGCTTATTTTTTCAGTTTTCCATTCTTAATTCCGGAGAAAAGGCAATGCGGTTTTCTTTCAGACGTAATTCTCTTCATAATCTCTACATTCTTTTTTTGTGTTAGTGTTTGTTCCATATCGTTAGGTGTGTGGCGTCTCAGTTGTTGTTAGTGTTTGATTTTGGTTAGGAGTTTCTGCTTTTATTGTATTCAGCGTCTTGGTTACTATATTAGTGGCGCGTTGACATGTTTCCTATATATTTGTTGGTATATCTCCAATATTTCAATACTAGAAAACCAGCCTTTCTTTATCAAAGCCCGAAACTGGTCAGCGAGTTTTCGGTTTGTTCTTTTAAATTCAGCGAATTCTACCCCAAATTCTATAATTCTTTTTCTACACCTTCTTTGTGCAAGGGGGCTCCTAAAATAACTGTAAAGAGCAAGTTTGTTTTCTTCCCTATATTATTTTCTACGCTGTATTTTCTGACATGAGTGATTGCTTCGTTCGTCGTTAGTGAAATTGAAAAAGAGCAGCCAACATAGGGGTTCTATTAGGCATCCTGCCTATGTTGGCTATCATGGGAGCGCCTGCTGTTTGTATCGCACGATGACTTATGTTTCGTTTTGTCGTTGTTTTATGAATAGTATATTGTTGCTATACCAGACCCAGGGATTGTTTAAAATCTCTACTGACACAGAAGTGACCAAGAACCTTTTGGTAAATAAACTTTTCAGCGGGTCATGAAAAAAAAAAAAAAGAAACCATCCAGACTACAGCATGGTCAAGATCAGCCCGAATACTGAGAAGAATCCTGGTGACATAAGGAGACTTGCTGTCTGAAAGACCATCAGCTAACATTGGTGTGAAAAGCTCTCAAAAGTATAAAATAATAAAGTTTGCCTCGTCATTTTACCAATTTACGTTTTGCCAGAGGTGATTACTGATTTACTAGTGTCATTTTGCCGGTGGTGGTTTACCAGAGTCACTTCACCGTATCAATTTCCCAGTTTCATTTTTACTAGTGAGGATGTGCTAGTCTCTGTATTTGCCATTATCAGTGTGTCACTACCAGCGTCGATTTCTCAGTTGCAATTTATCAATGTCAGTTTTGCTTGAGTTAATTTTCCTTTGGTGATTTGCCGTTTTTATTTCCCAGTTTGTCAAACCACTGGTACTTTTTTCTGTGCTATTTTCCCAAAAGCAATTTTCAAGTGTCAATTTGGGCTCTGAGCAATCTCAAAAAAACTTGGAAGAGAGCCTGGAAATCAGTTTGAATACGATGAAGAGTTACGGAAATTTGGGGAGACTTTCTCTCACTCAGACTTTACCGAAAGAACACCAGCTGACGATGGTGTAAAAATCTCTAATAATAATAATAATAATAATAATGTGCCATAATGGCAGGAATAGAACTGCGAAATTAAGAAAAGTATCGGAAAACTTCGATCAACTGGAAATTATAAATATTTGATTATAATGGAAACAGATATCATCAAACAAATGGAGATGACATTTAAAAAAATAAGAAGAGAGTTCAATAGACGAACGAGAAAACTTCTGCCACCAATCTCTGCAGCAGAAATCTTACCAAAGGAATAAAGGCCCGGGCAGTAGCCCTTGTAAGATAATCGGGACCAATCTTAAAATGGAGAAAGAGAAAATCAAAACACAAGAATGTTGATTACGATGTACTAGGCCTTAGATGACATAAACAGATTATACGTGTCAAGAAAGATGCTTAAACTTCTTTTTTTTTTCAATGATAGCATCTGATGAAAAGCACTGTTTACACTTTTGCCGGATTGTTATCGTATCACTCTAAAGAGAGTTTATCGTCATTTCCACATTAGATATGCAGGTATCAAGAAAGAAACTCTTACTTCTTCTTGCTTTTATAAAAAAAACTCTATATTTTCCTTCGATTGTTTTCATGTTATATAGTCAGGTGGTTCAGAAAATACTAAACAAATACTTATTCATAAGAGGTATCTTTATTTCGTTTATTTATTCTCTGTGTAGGTGTATATATACATATACACTAGCATCAATTAGGTGAGGGAGAGAGTGATAATGCTAGATAGAGGAAAGGATTCCGTACACGTCGTCTATCATCTGAGTCTTACGTGCGTATTGTCATACGTTTTGTATAACCACCGTGTTTTGCCTAATTGAATCATAAGTAGGACACACTCAAAGTCAATTCGCCTGCCCTTAGCCACGTCTCCTTCCATCTACTTATAGTTTGTACTCAATTTCCTATCCCTCGGGGTCAAGGTGTCAAGAGTAGTCAGTATCCAATGTCAGAGGGTGTGATCATTCTCTATGCCAGTGAGTGCTAATTTCCTTTCGCTATACATTAAACAGAAAACCCTTCTGTTTTCCATCTGTCTTTTTTCTTGTAACTATAAAAAACAAAAACCTATTTTTTTCTAATCATATATTAAGAAAATTTCTTTATTATTTAATTTTTTTTTTGTGTGCAAAACATTCTTTGTATAACATCTAGGACAATTTTTGATTAATATATAAAGCAATCAAGAATATTTCAGTGGAATAATTACTTGGTAAAAATAGTAAAACATAAAGTCGTTTGATTATACTTTTACTTGAACGCTTACAACCAGGATTCTGAGCTGATCATCAGCAGATTAATATTTTACAAAACATGATCGCCCAAGATTCATTTTAGCACTATTCACATCATTTATAAATTACCATACATATATCAGTAAAGTACACATGAAAATATATATATATATATATATAGAGAGAGAGAGATTGACAGAGGATTGTGTATATCATTTATTGTACATATGCCTGTATATCTATTTTGACCGATTATTGTGCATATCAGTTAATGTACACAGGCCTGTATATCTATTTTCTCTGTAGTAATGAATGTTCGCTTAAGTGGTAGACAAAAATTTCTCAGTAAAATGAATTAGTTAAAACAGATTTTTCAAAATTAGCAATGAATGATAATCGAGCCTATTTAAAAATAGAAAGTGAAAATAAACTCTTAAGACAATTAGATTTCACCAGGCGCTTATTTATAGTAAAATAAACTAATAAAGTTGGCTTTTTAATGAATCGCTCTTGGGTGTCTGACAAAGGTTCCGTTAAACCTAAAACATTGCAGAACTTTCGAGATTATACAAAATGTATTAAATGAGTCCAAAAAGTTTTCAGTGTTTTCTATTGTCTTACCTCTTTAACTATTATAAAATGCATAAGAGGACGATGGGTACTTTTCCACACACTTTCTTTATCTCTTTAAGAGAGAGAGAGAGTACAGTGGGCCATATATGAAATTTTGTATATGCGTAGATTTTCATATGTTAATAAAAATGACTGAGTACATATTCCTATATTTACTTCCATGTATACTTGCAGACACACACACACAGTCTATTTGTGAGTTTATATAATCTATCGATAGAAACACCAAGATATACATGTAAACGTATGAATACGCGCAAATACATATTTGTACATTTATTTAAGCGTATTTGCTTATTTGAATAAGATATTTGCTTAATGTTTTTATAAATCGACAGGTAAGTGGATTTTATTCATGTTTTCGTTTGTTTTTTTTCTGTATTATCTCTGTCAGTAAAAGAAAATTCTTATATATGCGTAAATAGAAAACTAAATGAACGTATGTGTATGCGCGTACGCAGCAAATTCTCTAAATCTTCTTTCTTTTATTTAGCGAAAAGAAATAAAAAATGATTTTTGAAAAATATTATCGATAAAGACACGTAATAAGATCAATGGAACTTTCTAAAAATGTCTACTATCCGCTATAATCGATTATTGTATGATTCTTCTGTATTAAGTCCAGCTGTTTTACATCGTTCCTCGAGTCGATAGAAATATTACCGAGTCAATCTCTCTTCAAAATCTAGTTCTTTACTGAGGCGACCATTGAATGTTGATTCACTTTTGTTTATTGTGTATAAGTGTCTATTTATACATATTAGTCTAAACGTTTAGAGAATATTCCTATATTTTATGCGTGTGCATGTTTTACAACATCAACAATACCCCTTGTTATAGAAACACGTTTGTGCCGATGTTTCTCAGTGAAGATCACGACACATATATGCGTGTTTGTAGAGGTGTCCTTATTATCACATCTTGCTTTTATCTTTCTCTCTGTTTTTGTAATAAATAATCAAAGTTTAAACGAAGGGGATGTTGTTACATAAAGTATTTCTCTGAATGTAATAATAACCATATTAGCGGATGGTTCTGTCTTTCGATTATTCAGTTCGTTCCTGTCTGTCTTCTCAGAGTACTTGTCTCCCCGAATGTAATAATACATTTACATATGCGTCGTTTCATGTATGTCTACGTGTATTTGTTTCATCTTTCTCTGAAGTTATAATTTATAGTAACTGCTCCAAGGCTGATTCAGAACAGGAATTCATCTAAATACATTACTCATTGTAAATATATTTCAACAAACGTATATATATATATATATATATATATTAGTGCGTAGACCTGGTTAGTTTAGTTACTATTTGTATTGTACTAAACTTTTGATTTTCTGAAGAATACGTAATTCATTTTCAAAAAATTCAAACACTGTTCAGGATTTCTGTTTCTTCTATCAAACAGTGTTTACCTGAGAGCAAATTTTCTATTGACATAAATAAATTGTACGTGTGCATATAATTTTGTGTTACAACATCAGTTTTAATCTGTGTGATTGATGTACACCACAGAATTAACATTATTAACTAGGAAATAGATTATGAAAATATATGCTTTTTTTCTCATAAGAGCAAGACTATATATGTTCACGAGCATATATGTGTTGTTGATTGGGTTTTATGGCATACCAACCTTTTTAGGATATTTAACGCCAAATCCATTTTTATGAAAATAGTTCTATTTCAAACAATTAGGTTTAGCAAACGTACGCAGTATAAATGTAAGTACAGTTCGATTGTGAAAAACATTTCTATTTCAAGCTATTCAGTTTAGTCAAGCAGTTATAATTCAGCTAATTCTATTTAGTGTTAGTACAGTTTCAATGTCAAAAACAGTTCCATTTCAAATAATTTAGTTTAGCATAAGCACGCAGTTTAAATGTTAGCATGGTTTAATTGTCAAAAACATTTCTATGTTAAACAATTCAGTTTAGCTTAAGTATGCCGTTAGTTCTATTTAACCCATGGATAGGGCCCTATCAAATGCTACTACGCCGGACCAGAGTGGACCTGGGAGCAATGGCAATAAAGGGGTACTCCAGCAATACTGGAACTTCACCATCAGATTGTTTAGTGTCATATATCAGGACACTCGTTGGGGGGTCTTACTCCTCTGCAGAGTTGCAGCCAACTGGACAACATATATATATGTGTGTGTGCGTGTGTGTTTATAATATATATATACGTATATATGTGTGTGTGCATATACATGCAATTATGTATAGTAATAGTGTGTGTGTGCATGTTTCCTCCCCTCCTAATGACAATCTCATGACTATAAACGTGTTGATGATAAGTGCGTTTACATTGAATCTTATAGTAATGAGACTTACATAATTTATAATGAAAACATTCTTATTTTCAGATTTAACCAGCTTTACTAGCGCCTTTTTGAAGACTTTTCCGATTTAAGGAAAAACATTTTCATAATTATTTGTTATTGTCACCATAAGCATTCATCTTTTTCAACACACACATATATACATATATATATATATATATATATATCTCCCGGCATAATAATTATACACACTCAGTAAAGAGACTATGGCAGAACCTTCTGAAAAGAAATCAAATTAACATACAATATGGTAAATTTCCTTTAATTCTAAAGCAAAGTGGTGAATATGAATTGAACTAATTTCAACGTTTCAAATGCCTGATTATATATCAACTCTCACAATAAAATTACACTAATTTTTGAAATAAAAGTAGTTAGTCATAAATACACCTTCTGCGCAGAAAAAAACTCGGAATAGATACATTCCACAATAAAATATTTATCTACAGAATAAACTGTTTAGTTAGCACAATATTAATGGATGCCGAATTTACATTACCAAGTGAAAAGAAGGCAAAAAATGATGTTAGATATATAAACCATTTAATTTCCAATATTTTTAGTATATTTTTATATTTTTCTCCTATACTTTCAAGAACTAACATTGATAGCACCAGAAAAGACATTGTCTGAAGATGACTAAATGTTCAATTTGGAGTGATTAAATTACTTGAGAAAGGCATGAAGAAGCACTTCAGAATGATTGTTTTTATACAGAATATTGACTACAAATACTGCAAAATTATTCTTGTAAAGATCATATAACACTATGTAAAATTGATTCAATGTAAGATACACCTGACACCCATTCATGAATTTTTTTAGGTTGAAATTGGTTCTTATTTCATTGCTAATATTTAAAGATACTAAAAACACCCGCTGAATTTTTATCGAGTAATTTCTTTTTAAATTTCAACCCCTATGTTCAGATCTAAATACTTAATCCTATGATTTGCCAAACAGCTCGATTGGATTATCTGAGCCCAGTCTCGTAGAGTTCTATAATACACTGACTGCATATCTACAGAGGGACAAAACTTGCCCAACTAGTGTCATAGAGATAAGATTCTGATGACGAAGCTCCAGCCTTGGTGAATGTGGAGTACCCTTTCAGTGCCATTTATCCCAGGTCTACTCTAACCTTGAGTGGTAGCACCTAATAAGTCCTATCTATGGTCCAAATAGAAAAAAAAACTGTGTGTGCAAACAAATAGCTGATGTTAAATTGTGATTGTTTTATAGGAGTATTTGAAACCATTTAACTGTGTGAAAAATAGAACTCAGGTTTATTTAAGAATGTCATCTATAAAAATATGTGTTTACAAATATATAAGCATTTGACATTAAATAACCCTCAATAGTTGATATGCCATAAAACCAAACAGGATTATCTAATATCACGTTGTTGCTGATTAGCTGCCTAATTTCTATTGCCTCTGCTCTCTGAGTGTTCAAACATTGGTTCATTTAATACTTTTTTCTATTCTAGTTATGTTTTTTCTAGTTCTGATTAACTTTTTGCTACATGGTCAAAGACAGGAAACTTGAAACCAACTTAAGAGTATCTGTATTTTGATTAAATATTTATTTGCCCTTATCCGATTCACGTTGAGTTAAAATAACTTATCTTATTCACTTGCTGGTCCCTTTACAAATGCGTTATACAAAACGATAAAAATGCCCAGAATATATAAAGGATATAAATATTAAAAAAAAAACAACAAACAAACTAATTCGTATATTTATTTCTAAGAGTAGAACACATTTTTTCAAGCATGCATGAGCTGACACATGCGTATTGAAACGATTCAGTGACTTTTGAGAATCATTTTATATAATTTAACATTGCGTAGACAAGTGCACTCGGTCTGATTATAATTGAGGTGGAAAAGTGATATAGTCACCAAGTGATGTTGAATTAGTGTCTCTGTTATTCTGAATTATGCATAGATACAATCAGCGAGGCTGAGTGTCAGTATATATGCATGTATGGAGAAACAGAGAGACCCATAAACCCATCAGTTCCTTTTGAAAGAGCCGATAATAATTATAGTGAGTCTTTTATTGAGTAAGAAGTGAAGGTTTATAATAACTATTTCATTGGTATCTCCGTTATATTAAGAATTGCGGTCGTTATAAAATGAGATTTAACACGAATGTAAAGCCCAAAAAATTAAAATTTATTAGCAAATTGAATGTTAATTGATTTACTTCACGAAAAAAATATCGCTATGATTTCCATTTTTTTTCTTTCTTAACGCTACTGATATACATATAAATAGATAAAAGAGGGCTTAGCGTAACGCTTCTACCAGAAGGAGTTGAATTGGTGAGCAAAATTCAAATTGTGGACAAGGCTGCATTACACTTTGCGCTAATGCCTTTGGGTAAGAACATGAATCTATCATTTCAACTCAGTAAGGAAAAATAGAAAAAGCTGACAGGACTCTCATACCTTATGTAGCCCACAATCGGAGAAAAAAAAACTGTTAAATCTAACAGAATTTTCTCTGCTAAGAATTTAACCTTGTGTGGCGGCACCCTGCCCGTGGAAGAAGAGTTGGATATATACATAAATATATATATCTTGGAACCATAGTTATATGTGTGTGTGTGTGTGTGTGTGTGCGCGCACATAAGTCTATCTGTATTGTGTCAGTGTCTGCATATATATATACACATTTCAACACATATTTATACATTATAATGTGTGTTAATTTATACATTTATTTACACACATACATCTGTGGGTTTATATATATAGGCTGATTGGCATAATGTTTATAGTTTTTGCCAATAATCTGGGAGATCTGGGTCCAATCCCAGGTCAAGTCATACCAAAGACTTAAAAATGCCTTCTTTCCTAAGAATCAGCATTATTAGCAACAGATCAAGAGTAAGTGGAGCAATCCAAGGTCGGCCAACTAATTAACTATATATATATATATATTTCTTGATTTTTTTAAAATAGAAAATTAACGTTTTTTTATGTGACACTGAATAGAATTTTAACAAGGTAAGTAATACCTGCGTAAATGTGCCTTAATTAATTTGTATTTCATTAGGAAAATGTATTCAGTAGATTAGAGCCTAAAGTATGCTTAAGAAAACTGAAGGAATAGCCCAGTCATTTTTCCAATGTAAATTAACGTCAAAAGATGCTTGACAAAATAAACAAAGAAAATGTTTATTCATGCTCTTCTGCATGCCACATGGAACAATGATATCTAAATTTAATTTAAAAAAAAAACAATGTAGAAAAAAAAAAAACTACGGACGCATGACGTAATGTGCTACACAAAGGAAACATAATATAATGGATGGAACTAATTCTGAATAAAAGGGACAAAGAAAAGTTACTGCAAAGATTTAAAAAAATAAAACAGTAGCATCAATAATTCAATTTCGGTAGCACAAAAACGATGTTGGAATTGCAGAATAGCGGTGACAGAATTTGAACTTGACAGAACAAGCAAAATTGAATAATCAGAAACACTAACTCAAATTTAATATCTGATAGAAAATCATGTTCTTACAAAATGTTTTCATTTATTTTGTGTTTTGAAACAGTACATTGTATTTTTTGAAAACTCCTACAAACACTTTTTAGATGTCTTTTTCCAAGTTTTCAAAAACATTAAGTTAAAAACCTATTTTTTAAAGATTTATTTTAACTAATGCTCAAGTTTAGATTATAGAAAACTGTCTAGTATAGATTACATCGCAAAATCTTTGAGTAAGCCGCAAGACGCTGATTGCAGAATAATAGGCTGATTTAAAACTGCTTTTCTCGATAGACGTTTTACTGCATAACTAGAATGCGTATATTAATGTCATCTTTAGCAAGACTGTATCACATTTCAGATTATTAATGTATTGGGTTTATTCTTTGCAAATGTGAGCCACTTCTGTGATTATGTACAAGATTAATCTGTTAACAATCACATTCTTAGAGGTGAAAAGACGTCGGCAAAATACAGTCATAGAGCATAAACATACACGATCTAGCAAACGTGGATAAAAGAATGTCAGCAAATGCTCAAAATATATGACTGAGAGGTTTATTTTATTCTAATAGTCATATAAAGCTTAGGAGTGAAACTATCTGCTGGTCGACAAACTAAGCAGATGTAATACTACCAAGAGGAATGTACAAGGAAGACTCACTCTTTACTGTTGGTGAGAAATAATTTTCTAAGAAAATGCAAAGATTACAGATTTACAAATTTGCAAGAAAAGATAAACTCCCTTATGCAGAGAGATGATATCAAATATTTGGCAAAAATGAATAAAGAACGTGAAACCCTTACACAAACTATCAGAGTCTATAGCGAAGTCATTGGAATGGAATTTGGAATAGGAAAATAGAAAAAACGGAAAGGATAGAGCTGCTCAACCAAGAATGTATCAGTGGACTTGAAGAAAAATACAATAACAATGGTCTAGCAATAATAGAAGCGGACACCATCAAGCAAACAGAGATGAAAGCAAAAGAAAGAAAGAAATATTTCAGAACAAGAATGCTTCTCGAAACTGAATCTCATCGATAAAATAATTACGTGGGAAGACCGTCTTGTATGATACTCTAGGCCATTTTTTAAAAAAGGATAAGGGGGAGAAGACTGATGGACAAACGAAGAAGGAAAATGATGATGATGAAAAATTCTCACACTCGAAAGATGACACAGACAGACCATGTACCAATAAAAGAGGAATGACATTCGCCTGCATTGGGTAGATACATTTTAGGGACTCGAGGAATATGCAAAAAAGAAAATATTAATTGCAACATAGTGTAAAGGCAATTTCAAGAGAAATTACTAAACGAAAATTATAAAATCTACAAAATAAAAAAAGGGAAGAAAAATAATTGTATGTATATTTCAAGAATTAAAATAAGAAGAAAGGTAAAAAGGATGATGGGAAAATGGCTAAGAAAAAGAAACCTCCAGAAAAGCACTGCCTCTCCTTTAACATCAGAAAGAAAATCACGAAAATGAGACTTAAAAGCATTTCTGGTACTTTCTATTAAATAGTCACTACTAAGTTCACGAAAGAAGACCAGGTATAGTTTTAATTAACAAAAAAATGTCATCTGGTGGGTTTTGCTGTTCGACCAGATCGCATATTGAAAATTAAAGATAGCGAAAAGATTGACAAATACTTGGATTTTACTTGTGAGCCGAAAAAAGTTGTGAAACATGTAGGTGACGGTGATACCAATTGTAGTTTAAGTCCTCTGAATGGTCTCCAAAATCTTTGAAAAAAGACAGTGGGAATTTGAGATCAGTGGAAGAATCAAGACCATCCAGACCAGAGCAGTTAAGATCGGCTAGAATACATAGAAGGATCCTGGAGACCTGAGGTCATTTAGATTTCACGTAAAACTGGTGTGAAAATTTTGCATAGAGTTAAAGTATTAATAAAAACATCATCAGATTTATATTTTAAAGGCAAGCATTGAAGATTAGTCGCTATAAATGGCTCTGGTTTCATTTTTTTTATTATCATCAAGACAATGCATTGTCGTTTTAGCCACACGTAAAGCAAATTAGAATTTTTAAACAACTTCAAATTAAGCAGACTTATGGCCCTGGTAACATGAATGACATATACTGGCTCCCATTAGTAACCCTGGAAACATATTTCTAGTGAACATATATATAAGTTTTTGATGACTAAAAATATAGAGGCATGTGACTGACCTTCAATACCTACATCTCAGCGTTTCAGACTATGAAATCTCTTTTTGCAGATGCATTTGTAGATACCATAGCAACGTACAGAAGCCCTTTGTATTCGCAGACGGAAACTAGTTTTAGAAATCATTCGATCCCTTTCATACTTATAATGGTGTTTTGTCAGGGAGATGAGTAAGGTGAAGGAGAAAATTCAAATCAAATATAAGATAATGCCTTATCATCCTTTATAGAACATTGTTTTCTTTGTTTCATATACCATTTATAAACACATTTATTAGGATCTATATCGGTAAACAGTCCGAAACTTTAGGAAAACATGAGGTCTACATCGTTTAAGACGTTAATAACAACAATTATAAACATACGCATGTAAATAGCACAAACTCGCGAGTGCACCAACAAAAATACACACACTTTTACACTGAAGACTTTTTGGATATAAATTTAAGAATGATACGTATTTTCTCTCTCTCTCTCTTTCTCTCATATAAAACTAATGAAAAACCTTTAACTTAAGCGCATTGGCAAAGAAGAGAGTTATGTTCATATGTCAATATCCGTATTTTTATATAGTTATTTTCGTCATTACACAGACTTATTGATTTACTAAGACATGCATGTAAGTATACACACACATCTTAAATATTATATATAAAACAATCACAGATACACTCATAAATCGCAAACACAGATAATTCATAAATCGAGGAGACTTCATTTTTTAGAAGACCTGACGACCGGAGTCGCACTTAGAAATAGTGAACAATTTTTTAACTCAATTATATATATATAGTCCCAGCTTCTTTATTGAATCTTAGTATATTTTCGTATGAAAAAACATTGTTTGGGGTATCGTCTATCCCTAGTGGCTTATCTAAAACGTTTTTTATTCATTCAATATTTGCTTAAAACTTTAGCATATTTTTATTATTTTCTTACCAAAATATAGCATAACGTATCGTGAGAAAATCCTATTTTTATTCAAACCCACCGTTTAGTCAAATGTCACACACCCTCTCACTTATATATGAGAGAGAGAGAGAGAGAGAAAGAAAGATTTTGCGAGTGAATAAATTTCATGCAAGCAAGTATATAGTAATGATTTCCTTTATAAAAATTTAAGTGAAAAAATGCCATAAATGATATTGTTTTGATATCATTTCTCCGATGAATGTAAGTATTTTTCTATCACTTTTTTTTCTCGTTCATCTGTCATTATTAATGTTTATTACGTTTAGATTAAAATGGATTCTTGCCAAACAAAGAAAATGGCTATTGGAATAAAGTATTGCTTTAATATCTGAAATAGGAAGACCTAACTGCCTTCGAATTCCCCGAGTCAAAATTCAGTCTGTCAAGTCTTGAAAACAGGCCATGTACACTAATAGGATATATTTGACTATTGAGCCAAATGGCTGGACATGCAAGCTATTTAATGTTTGCTGGATATGGCACTGAGGCCGGAATTTGAAGCATACACATGTTTGAGCTCATAATAATTGTAATAATTTCAGATATTGTTTAGTCAATGACTGATTCTAAGGATGTTGGCATTTTTTCGTTCTTTTTTTTTTCATTAAGCTATAGTGGATGTTATCGATATTACATCTTAGTCGGCAAAGTTTTTACTGTCATTTTCATGGGAAAAGTAGCGAAATGAAGGGGAAGAACAGTATTTTTACATAACAGAGATGAAATAGCATATTTAACAAGTCTATAGCATTTCTTCTATTCTCCTCTTTTAATCATTATCATTAAGAATTGATGGAGAAATAGCTCATAACTTCAGACTGTATATAATATCTATTATTCGACTTATGATGCGCTCCCAAGCTCTGGGCTGTCTACGTGACATCAATAAAGGTAGTTTATGCAATATAATGGCAATACGACCCCCGAAAAAGTAAATATCCTTTTTGTTATTAATTATTTATTTATATAACTCTGTAAATTAGGGAGATAATTATATAATTACATTTTATCGGCAATTAACTTCTAACGGAAATAAAAACAATATAACAAATGTGCTATCATATGTTCTATATTGTCTCTTTGAAGTTTGTGTTTGTTGATACAACATATTTCTCAATTTTATTTATTCACTTCGATTAGTTATGTGTAAAATTTAATTAAATATGCTATGTTTTTATTTCTGGAGAAACCTTCAACAATCAGAATGGATATCATTAGGCATTATTCATCACCAAACTCTACAGCATAAAAATCTATAACCAAAAATATGAATACGTAGCAGTCCAAAGTGATGCACTCGTGAATCATAGTTACATCATATCATTTTTTGATAACAACTGTATGGAAAATTTATTCTTAGTCGCAGTATTTCATAAAGGTAGTGTTGCGTAATAAATCGTATCTAATAAAACCCATTTTGAGAGCACAATATTCCGCAAGAAATATAGTCGTAGTATCTTTGGTTTTTGAAAATTAACTTTTTATATAAAAAAAAAAGTCTATTCTTTAACTTCCCCAAATAAATAGATACTATATGAAAAATTTGAATATGACACTTTTCTTATTAAGTGCTAATGCAAATTAAACTGTAAAATTATGTCTACTGAAGCTTAAAGATAAGCTTTTTTATTATCAAGAGGAATGTTCGTACAATTTGAGACAGGCAATGAATATAGGTTCGCAGTCTTCATTTTCATTTTATTTAGACTGACAATTCAGCGTTGAGCGACAGATTTCATTGGGAAAATTGCAGATGAGGACATTAAGTATCAACTAATGTAATCGAATACAACTGGGAGTTAGTAGACTTTGACGGAATTAGGAAAATATAGAAAGTGTCATTTGTCTTGTGTGTTTGTAAGTTTTTTCTTCTTGCGGAAACTTAGAGAATTAATTTATTACGAATAATTGTAGATTCATATGACCAAACGTGTCCATAAACCTTAGTTGAATTAACGAAAAAAGTAAACCATGAGAAGTAATTCACAGGCTAGTCAAAAAGAAAGTGATTTTTTGCATAAACAATTGTAGTAAGACGGAATGAAAGACAGGTTCTACTTGGAATGAAAATCACAAAATGCGAGACACTGAACCGCTTGAATATAGACGTTATTATAAACGGTAATGACGATGCCATATTTTGATTTTCAAACAAACAATTCATCACAAATGACAAACACACACACACATATATATATTTGTGTGTCTGTGTCTGTGCATGTAGTATAAATTTATTTATCTCCTAAAAGATTGGTTTCGACAGGTTTATGAAATACTCAGCAAAACGCAAGAAATGTATCGTGATTTCGTAGAACAGACAGATCAATATATTCTATTTTCTCATATGTTTGTGTACGTTATATATATATATATATATATATATATATATGGTTGTTATCATAGTTATTTAAAGAGTTTGATTCAAATCATTTGATCTTGATATATTAACCGGAATATTAGGCCTGGACACTATTTTATTGTACTGAGCAAAAGGCACTTATTAAATCATGATAATTCTTGTTACATTGTCCAGTGAAGAGCATTCTATATATTTATTGATGTCTCGTTCAGTTTCTTTAAAGTTATTGAAAAGAAATACTACCGCCGAATTACAAAGATAATAAATAAATTTATACTATTATGTTTAAAATCCTTTCTAAACCCTTTAACCTTAGGCAATAAAAAGCAAATTTTATACTTGTTTGATCATTAAATATCGATAATTTATATTTTACGTATAAGTACTAGTCGATAGAAATCAATTTCCATTTATATACTTTGGTTGTTTTTGTATATATCCACGTTCCGGCACTGAAATAGGAATTCGAGTAGGGCGTGTGAATTAAAACGAGTTGCATATTGTGCCAAAACCTGAGTTGAAACTGCCCTGATGTTTTCTATTGTCGTTCTTATCATTCTAGGCTATGCAAGCATATTTGACGATCTTCACAATGTATAAAAAGTCATTGGTGGTATTTGAAATTTCCTTTTTAAATTAGATTTTTTTGAAACTTCTATTGAAACTAATCTAATGATACAGTAATACTTTAAGTTTGAGGATGTTGGAAAATGCCAATTTTACAAGTGAAATGAGGGCAAATGCCAGTTAAAGAAAAAACACGATTTAATTGACCTACAATAAACCAGAATGCCGAAAGTTCTGACAAGATTTTGCCACGCAATCATTGAAGATTGTCAGAAGAAGTTATTTGTATTGAGTGTCTAGGATTGCCGTTCACACCAACAAATGTCAACAGAAGATATGAAAAAATCTACTTCCGCAAAATGTATGTCTTGTTTGCTCATCGAATAAAATTTAACTCTCTGTTTGGTTCACATAAAATATTTTGTTTATTTCACACTTCTCCCTTCAGGCAAAACGGTATTAAATTCCGGTTATTACTGTGTATATATATATATATATATATATAAGCACACATATATACACACACTATGAATTAAAAAAAATTGACCTGATCGGATCTACCGAATAATCATAGATAATAAGATTGAATAATCCCAATTTTTCTTTTAAAGAATAAATAATAAACTTTATTTCTTCACATTCCTTTATAGTATTTTGGTCCACTGTTAACTTTTCAGCTGGTTCTCATTGGTTTGGAGAGTACCGTAAACTCAGATGACTACAGAGGTAGTTGAAAGTAACTCAACAGATGAACGAGAACATGGAATTAGGAGTTGTGGATAGGCTTAGTTTCTTTTTATTTCTTAATGGAATATTTGCGGTACATTTTTTTTACATTCGCACAACCTTTTTATATTGAGAACTGATAGAATTTTACTGATTTTATTTTCATTACAGGTTTTACGTAATGTCTTAATTTTAATTATAAGACTACGTCCTAAAAGTTTCATAGAATGACGCCATATATGTTTGATGCCTTTTTTGAATAATGAGATCCAAGCACAGCCATATTGGTGTATCGCACAAGGGACTGTTGAAAAATTAACCTCATTTGGTTTCATTCCGTTAGTATATCTTGGTAAGTTTATGAATTATATATATATATATATAGAAGCTGCATTTCCTTCCACCAACATATATATGTAAGGTGTTATAAAATACCGTTACTTAATCAGTAAATGGTTAATTGTAAGGATTTTAATTTAAATCTTATGAGTAGAACAAAGTGAGTTATATAATAAAATGATGAAGCATAAAAAACAATTTTTATAAATCAGTACCAATTCTACATATTTTGTCAGTTGTTTCGGTAATTTTGACCCACATATTTTGGCAAACAGAGAATACAAATGCAAAGGGGTGAAAATTTATCTTAAGATTAATATTTGAAAATGTACACATTAAAATATATCTGATGCTTCACCTTCAATTAAAATTTGAGTTTTAAAGGAGCTTCGTCCAATGAAAATTTACTGAGGTATTTGCTTTGAATGATATAGGGATTATTTTCTAAAAAACCTTTTATTCATTGGTCATTTGTTTTTGTAAATAGTTTGATAAACTCTATTATTTTTTAACACACCACATTTTGTTTGTGTGTTTGTGAACCCGCTATTCAGGATATATTTAACATAAATTGTACAAGAATATGTAGAGACTTTTTATATTGCCCTGTCAGTATTTGGTCGATACCATTTGTTGTTGACACGTGTCCTCATTCATTGGTCCATATAAAAAGACTTAGGGACAGAGCTGTCGGTATCTATCACTAGCCTTCGACATTTTCAATGTCCACTTTACGAATACCGTCAGTTGCAATGGACATTTTGCATTTTTCACTAGTCACAATGAAATCGGATGGATATCTCTTTTCCAACCGAAGTCACGGATATCTATTGAAAAGTGATAAGTGTATATGTGTGCGTATATGTTTTTTTTTATACATGTATTTCTATCTGTGTGTATGTGAGTGTGCTAATAGAAATTCTGTGAAGCCTTTAAAGTTTTTGATCCTAGTATTCCGTGTTTGTATGTATCAAATCTGTATTAAAACTGAAATAATTTCTATAACCTTCAGGTTACAGCTTAAAATTTATTTTATAATTTCTAATGTTTCTCAGCAACTTGAACACATTATGTCTATTGCAGTATCTCTTTCATATACGTCATATGTACACAATTCAATGTAATACGAGTAGCAGTAAAACCAAAGTAATAAACACCATGGCAGCTCCTGTTGTAAGGTACTTTGTACCATTCTTAAAATGAAAAAGGGAGACGAATGGATCAATGATGACTAGGCAGAAAGTGTTACACACGAGAGATGACATAGATAGATAATGTGCCAAGAAAAGAATGAGGAAGCGGACTCACAAGCATTGAGGATTGCGTAGATGGATCAATGCAAGGTCTAAATGACTATATTAAGAAAAGCGCAGAAAGCTTAATTACGGTTGCGGCAAAATAAATATAGATAGAAAAATATCACAAAGAAGCTGAAATGGGAAGAAAAACAACTCCAAGGATATTTCAAGCGACAAAAATGCGAGGTTGCGCACGAAAAGACGTGGAGATGGCTTTGAGTAGGAAATCTCAAGAGAGAAACTAGATATCTTCTCATAGTAGCATAAAGCAACGCCATATGGAATAATCATATTTCAGCAAAAAGGATAACATACAACAGAATAGAGAGAGAGTAGCTTATGCAGAGAAAGCTATGAAATGGTCAATCACATAAGCTAATGCAGCTAACTTGCACGGAAGGAAGACAAAACAAGGCAAGGCTGGATGCGAATAGTGTTCCACTGGAAATTGTGTAAAAGATTAAATTTTCAGTATATTATCAAATGGTATAGGGACAAACCTGGACCAGTCCTAGAAAAAAAGATGCATAAAATTCTTTGGGATTTTGAGATACAAACAAATCTAATCCCAGCCAGAAAACCAGACCTAATTATGATTAACAAAAAAAGAGAACTTGTCATTGAATCTTGCCGTTCCAGCGAACCACAGAGTAAAAATAAACAAAAGCAAAAATATAGACAAATACAACAGATCTTGTCAAGGAATTAAAAAAAAAATAAACCGTCAAACATATGGGTGACTGTGATACCAATTGTAATTAGTACACTTGGAACGAACCCCAAAGGATTTGAAAAAGAACTGGAATAGTAGGAAAACTGCGAAAGAATCTAAGCCATTCTCACAACAGCATTAGTAAGAGTTTTAGGAATACTGAGAAAACACATGGAGACCTGAGCAGACTTGTTGCCACTTAAACTCCACCAGCTAACGTACAATTGTAAGATTAATCGTTTAGTTTGTCTTGATTGTGTTTTATGACATATCAGTCCTTACAGCCCATTTCACACCAGATATATATCATTTTTCAGTGAACAATTTGTTGGTAACATTACATCTAATCGAGCCAGGAGTCATTTTTGCAGTAAGATGTTTTTTTTAAGTATTGCTAACACTAACAATTTTAAATGGTTTCCAGTATATTAAATGATTAAATAGTTCTATTTTACCCATAGCTGGGACCGTAGGAAGTATTATCACTTCAGGTTAGAGTGGACCTGGGAGTAATGGCAATGAAGAAATCAGTATTTCCCAAATATCTTGGTCTGCACCCTCACCATTATATACTTTAGTGTCATACCAGTCTGCTTATTCTATAGCTGAAAGAGTGGATAATAGAAAGAAGAAAAACGTATTTACTTCAACATGTACGAGAGATATCCCATAATGAATATACAAAATTATTCAACATTCATTACTCAACAAATAATAATACAACATGAATACGTTACCAGAACAGCTATAATCCATTTCACATAGATGGCATCGATATTGATGCATAGGTCTCATCTGTGTACAATCGCAGATTAATCTCCTCGAAGAACGTGGCGTCAAGTCAATTGTTTTTCTATCAACTGCTTCAGGACCCAATGCTATATCAACTTCTCCACGACAATTTCCTGGGCCAAAAACTATGTAAGATCAAATTCCACAGCTATTTCAAGATATTTCTCCCATCTAAAGTATTGAATAAAAAAGCCACCTGCCTTCTTATCAAAAATAAATTGCATTGTCGGGGCAGCTTAGAAGAAACTGTTTCCCCTGCAAAAATGAAATACCGTACCGAAACAAAGAGGTGTTCTGGGTATAAAACTGCATGTTGTGGTGAGACTCCTCTTCTGGTGTTACTAAGGAGTGTGGAGTATCCCTTTTATACCATTATTTCTATGTACATTCTGATTCAGAATAGTTGTAAAAGTCGCATCTATGGTTCAAATAGGTTTAATTGCAAATTATTTCATTTGGTTTCTGTTTGGTTACTTTGGAAAATAGGATATCAAACCCATCAGTTGTTATTTACAGCGAAAGCCATCCTTGTAGAAGAACAGTAATGTTACTATTTAACCCATAGGAGGTAATATTTACCAACCCCTCCGCTCGGGCAGGATATGACACAACGTCAATTTTTAAGCGGAGTTTAACAGGTTTGAATTCAGAGTTTTCCTTCTCCTAGACTAGTTGCCTAACCAAGGCTGAAGAACCTAGTATGTCCTACTATTTTCCCATAGGAAGTGAGGGTTTTATACATTACCCAATGATATCAGTACAAAAATGAACATTATAGAGTAACTGGAATTCAAACTCACGATATTATTCATTTCTCCACTTTTTGATATGAATGCTAGTTTATATGAATACTGATTTGGCATAATCGTGTGCAAATAAGAAACCCCATCGGAAAAACTACACAAATGTAAATAGAAACGCATCATGAATGCGATCAGTTGATATCATGGAATAAAATAACCCTAGACGGGTTGATATGCCGTTAAGATACAAGTAAAAGTCTGAAAAATATCTTTTTTATACATTTGAAGATAACGGAAATAACTTTGTTGGTAGCGCTGGTTGCTTTTGTAAATCAAGAGAAAACATTTATAATTGATTTTAAGTGAAAAAAGCGGAAGATAATCTCTGAAGGATCATGAACATATTACGATTTTTCGGAACAACTGATTTCGCGTTTTATTACTTTCAACAGATTCAAATCAATTAAAGAAAACAAGTTTTCCATAATCAATTTCTGTGCCGTCATACACTTAGCAATAACTGGTAATATCCATTTTAAAAAAATTTTTATAAGTAGTTTTAGCATTATTAAGGAACGAGACCACATAACAAAATATGTATTTCGAGCACCTGTTAATAACATAAGAGGTAAATCAACGACCACTTCCAGTATATATATATATATTTTAGTACTGTCCATATTACAAACACCAACATTCGAAATTGATTTTTTTCTATTTTCCACTAGTGGCAAATAAAACAAATACAACCCCTTTCCTCCAACAGTGATAAATATTTACTCTGTCTGAATTGTGACCGATAACAAGTTTATAACAAAATGATCATGCAGGCTTGACACTGACATGAGGGGTTTATATATATTTGATTTAAATTAGGTTGTAAATTTGTTTTTAACCTACAACAAGGACTAACTTAGATATTGAATGCTGCATCAGAAAACCTACATGACTCACAGCAGAGTGAGTGTGTGAATAAGTCATTTAAATGAAATGTCATGGTAATAATTAAAATAGTACTGGTATAGATTATAAAAATGTGTGTGAGCATGTGTGTGTGTGTATATATATATATATATATATAGAGAGAGAGAGAGAGAACGAGATAGAACTCATGAATAAAAAAAATACATATATATCTTAATCGTTTTTCGCTTTATTCTTCATATATTTGCATTTTATCATAATAAAACTAAGAGACCGGAGGGAGGAAGTTTTTGAATTAAAACACTGGTGTATATGAGTATTGTGACGGTGCCATTAAAATATTTATCCCAGGACGGGAGGTTTTTTTTTCGCACAAGTGAAGTCAGGGCAGTCTGGCACTTGATCCCTCGCAAAATAAGTTCTAGTTAAGATTCGTTCTTCAGGCACATGGGGAACTGGCAGATAATTTGGGGCTAGACTGACCGCCGCTGGCAAGGGGTTTCCATTTTTCACGTTCACACACCCACCAAACCACTTCGTCTTCCTACCCCATGGATAATGGAAGATGTGGGCCTCTAGGTTTAGATATAATATTATTATTTATTGTAGTCGACAATTCCAATTCCCCGTGTAATAATTCTAAAGGCGAATAGGACATTTAGCGAGAATAAATTGAGGCGAATGAAGCTGAAAAGGAATATGCTAAAGAAGGCAACTCGACGGGCAAACAACGCAACGAATAAGTTTCGACACGATGGGAGATCTAAAATATAACAAGGTTTTTAATACGTGCTGACACAGACAAATATTAAGGTGCCGGCTATATTACCAGCGGATAATACCAAATACAAATGTCTTTCTTTCTTCCTTTCTTTCTTCTTTCTTTAAATTGAGAGAGAGAGAGAGAGAACATACAATTGCAATACTTAGGAAGGGTGGAGGGAGAAAACGGCTTTAAGGTTTACTTAGCTTTTCGACGGGTTTCTTCTGAGAGTTTTTTTTTTCTTTTACGGGCTAGCGGGATTCTGTACAACTTGGCTTAAAGGCACTTTATCTTCTTGTCCAATATTATTTCCGCTTTTCCCCGGAGTTTCGGCGACAGTTTCAATACATCTGGTCACTCCAACTGCTGTCCTGAAACCCGGCTCTGCTTCTTCGCCCGGAGTTGTGGTGACAGTTTTAACAACTCTGGTCACGCCAACTGCTGTCCTAACAACTGCATTTCTCATTCCTTTTTCCGCTGACGAAAAGGGTGATTTCGGCTTTTGGGTTCTGGCAAATCATTTAGCCTCTTTCTTATTCCTTCACCCTGCCAGGCGCATCGTTCGGACTACTATCTCTTTCCACCCAGGTGAGGTTATGGAGTACAGATTGCTTGACCTACATTCTAATTTCCTCTTTTAACGGTCAGGCCGAGGAGTTGACCTACATTCCTTATTCCTCCTTTTAACGGTCAGTCTTTGAAGCCTGTTAATTCAAACACAGAAGAGTAGGGGAAATTTCTTATTTCTCTCCTCTCAGTGGGAGACCACGTGACAGTATATTTACACTGAAGAAAAATGTGTTGTTTTCGTATTTTAGCATAATATCTAGATAAACGCTGCCTTATGTGCGTAACAGGAAATATGAGTTAAAATGATTAAATGCAAATTATTGTTAATTGGAGGACTCATAATGTTAGTAAGTGCAACATATGACTTATCTATTGAGTAAAGAATATACATTTCTGTATGTTCATATCTGACCCCCAAAATATTTTAATAGAAATAAAATCAATACTGGCTTGATTCGAGTCGTTATGAAACTGAGATTCCACATTCAGGTCTTCTGTAAAGGTCCTATGATTGAACAATGATTCTGAAATCCCATGAAACGCAGATAATACTGCATACTATGTTGACAGCCAGGTTTTAATTGGGATGTGATTTCGTGCAATGTTTCCTTTAAGAGGTTAATTTCCATCTCATTTCTAGCATTCCCGTGCTTGTATCACTTATAGGCCCCAGTAGTTTTCACATGCCTATCATATCTGTTCTTCGTATGCCCTTGATATTGCTATCCAAGAAAAACATAGAATAATTGACATCTTGGATCGTCCAATATGTCTAGCCTCAAAACTAATTCTGCGGTCAATATGTATTCAGTCTTATCCATGTTACATGTGTACCGAATTTACACAACTCTTTTTTATTTAGAACACCTCTCATAAAATACTCAGATTATATACTCTGCATTGGAGTGATTACTCTCACCATGAAAAAGAGGGTTTCCGGGAATCACACAAAACTGCATCTGATGGCGAGTCTCTTGTTTCTGAAAGTAGGGTGTACCTTTTCATATCTATTAAACTGAGGTATAATTTTACCCGAAAGAATAATTGATTTTATAAATCATTGCACAAAAATTTTGAAACTAAACAGTAATGTTGATATAAACGTACGATGTAGACAATTCATAAGCATTTAGATAATAATGACTCCAGACGTGTTAACGTTAAAATCTCTCAAATATGGATATACAAAATATTATTGATTAAAGAAAATGAATGAAATCACAGACGTCCCCAACATTAAGTTTTCCATTTTCTTGATCTTCAACATTTACCTGGTGATAATGATATTATGGAAAGTAAAACTAATTTTATTCCTTTTTTTTTAAATAACTAATATATATATATATATATATATATATATATATAATCAAGTTATGCCATCCATCCCAATAGTCCATCATTCTCGACTGGTTCTATAGATTGTGTCCCCTCTGAGCTGATTCATATAGGTATTTGCTAGTCGTCCAAATATACGTATATATATATATATATATATACATACACAGATGTGTTTTAAAACAAGGACACGAACAAAGTCGCACACGAATATCTATATCAGACAACTCTTTTTTATTGATGATCAAAATTAGTTTGATTTCAATTATATTTTGCTATAGGGTGACGGCAATAAGACATGTTTTCCATCAACGTAGAAACAAATCTAATTTCTTAGCACGTTTGAAATCAAAAGAGGAAACGAATTATTTGCGGCTGAAAATTTCAAGCAGAAAAGAACCGGCGAAGAAACGACTCTGTTTATAAAATTAGAAGACATTACTGATGCAAACGAATGTCAGCATGTACAGCTGAAAATTCCAGATGAAGAAGAAATATAACAAGCTCAGGGATGCTGGGAATATTGTACGATGATATTCCCTGAAACTACAAGCAAATTATGCACACGAGACAGTTTGTTGACATTTATGTATAAATACATACTACTCCATAGATATAAAATTCACATGTACATGAATTTATTAATCTAGCAATATTATATATATATATATAGAGAGAGAGAGAGTGAGGAATATTTAACATATATGTACATATATCTATCATATGTGAAATTATTTGTGGACTCTTGTACATTGACACTCCAATTCTAGCTAATCAGGCATTGGTTCTGGGAGGACACTGGATTCCGTCAAGGGTCTCTTTAGAGAGATAGCATATAGGAATGGATGGCGAGAGAGTTAAGAGAATATGTACTATCAGAGCGATTAATGATGGCATATTTTCATAGATATATAGATATGTATATCTAGGTATATAAATATGAACAATCACACACACACGTATATATATATATATATAGTAGCAGTTGGTTGTCACTATCTCACTTCGTGGGTTTGTAGCAAACCAAATGCGATATAATTTGTAGAGTGTTCAATATCTGTGATAGAGCTTTTATATAATAATAATAATAATAATAATAAGTAAATATATATTAGTTTTGATATATATCTAATATAAAGGAAGCTTGTCCGTGACCTCAGGTTTCCTGACGTTTTATTAAGGACAATCATCAGGCAGAGAACAAAAGACAATGAAAAAATCGAAAAATGCTCAAAAGAACCTTAGAATTGTGCACAGCTCTTTATGTCTTATAGTGTGTGGACGTATCACTGATGTTTAGTATGTGTGTGCATGAAGATACATGCACCATGCGATAAATTTGGGGTTATTTCCTGGATTAATGTGACGCGATGTCTAGCCCAAGTCGCGACAGATTGACTGAGAAAAAAATTATTTGTTTCTTTATATATTAGTGTGTGTGTGTGTGTGTGTGTGTGTGTGTGTAACGGTTTCTCGTAGGAGATGGACACAGTGACCAGAATGCAAATCTTAGACGAGAATTTGAATTAGATAGCCATGAGTATGAATCCTACTAATCTCCATCCAGGAATGGGTAAAATAGTTAGAAAAACGGGGATCTTTAGTCTTGGTATGACAATCGGTCAACGAGAAGGAATACCATGAATTCAAAACTGCTAAACATTGCATAAAAATTGACCTTGTTTTGCATCCTGTTTATGCAAAGGGGTTGGTAAACACATGCACACACAAACATATATACAAATACAAATTTATATATATAACACACGCACACATACGTATATAAATATAAATACGTATACACAAAGAATATATATGTATAATTCAATAAATACCGAATCAGAAAACGAAATTCAAGCCAATTTTTTTCCGTTTAAAAATTGATCTGGTGTAATATGATGTCCGCAGAAGAAGAGATAGGTAAATCTGTACATAAGAGAAATTGTATACTTTCTCCTGATCTATAATAAAAAGAATATGATAATATTCACACACAAACACACACATATATATTTTCACGCGCATAGGAGATGCCGTCAATAAGTTTCCAGACCTCTTTGTTCAGGCATTTAGAATTGTCGTAGACTCTTGAAAATTCACTATGTTATTGCTATACATCTTCTGAGATGACTGACTAGTTTTTTATGATTTCAGATTCAAATGAACAGTTACAGGAGGAATTAGAATACACCCTACTAAAGCCTGATTGTCACAGCTGGAGAATTTCAAAAATGCAATCAGGCCGTGAGGACATTTTAGAAGAATGATATGCAATAAAATTGTGTTTTAAACTTGGAAAAAATGTCACAGAAACGCGTGGAATGCTTCAGACTGCCTTTGGAGCATCTTGCATGAATCGAGCATCAGATTTTGAGTGGCATAAGAGATTCAAGGAAGGAAGTGAGTCTGTGATGGATTATGAGAGGTGTGGAAGGAATATGGAAGTCAGAACACTAGAGTTGATTGAACAAATAAGGAATTTCATGGATAAGGACAGTTGTGTGTCTATAGAGACAATAAGTGCACATTTTGATGTCAGGAGAGTGCATCAGTCTCGAACTCCATCCTTGTCAGAGAATATTCGATCAAGAGGGGCATCAAGACAGTTCCTCAGCCTCCCTATAGTCCAGACCTTGCTCCCTGTGACTTTTGGTTATTCCCTAAGGCCAAGGAAAAACTTACAGGATGTCGTTATGAGACAATTGAGGAGATGAAAGAGGCTGTGACGAAGGTCATTGACACGCTCACACAAGAGGACTTAAATGGGACCTTCCAGAAGTTGTTGGAACGGTACAACAAGTGCATTGCAGCCAGAGGAGATTACTTCGAAGGGGACTCGAGTTTCATGTGTGTACAATCAATAAAAGTGCCTGTACGAAAAAAAAGTATGGAAACTTATTTAATGAGCCTTGTATATATGTGTGTTTTTGTGTATCCATGTCCTCTGCCACATTAACAGGTTTGAATTCAGAGTTTTTCTTCCCCTATACCATTTGTCATTCTTCCCTTCTAATTACCTATAGCTGAAGAGATAATAGTTGTATGCATCCCAGTGACATGGATGGTAATGCTGAGTGAAATGCAAATAGCCTTGTATAGGTTTTTGAATTTGGATCGCTGTGTCCTTTTCATACAATGCTAACTCTAATATAACGTGTGTACGTATGCAATTTTACGGGACTATAAAAAGTTGATCTTGTTCAGATGCATATGAACATTCTCTTTTAAAATGGTGCTATTTATTTACGCGGAAAAGAGTACTACTCACACGTATTAATACGAACACAATATTGTTTTTGTTTTATTAACTGCTTACGTTCCCGGGCAGCAAATCAGAATTTTAATTGGGAATGTAAATAACCTTGATCGTTCGACAACTTTTAGAAATAGCAATGTGGTTACGGCTTCTTACCTGTGTTCGTATGTGAAAAAAGTAGCATAGAAAATCCTACCTTTAGTTTAATCCTTTAGACATTTAATCGTATAAAATTCATTTTCTAGAAATTCTGCATCCAGGACCAGATCTTTTGTACAATTTTGTATATATATATATATATATATAGAGAGAGAGAGAGACAAATGGTTGATCTTACTTATTTATTTGTATATAATCTTCAGTTCGTCCTGCTTTCAGCTAATCTTACGCTATTAGCATAAGTAATATTGTGTCCTCTCTATTTAGGAAACTCCGTTGCTTTGTTGCTCTTCCTCTGGGTCTTCGTTCGGTAAAATCGTCTTTAAGTTCCCCGTAACCAAAGCACTCCAGTTTTTTCCTTCCTATTAATATGAATGATTTTATTTTATAAAGCAATGTCACTTCTTATATCGTTCATTTTGATATGATTTATACGAGAAACTCTCACCTGAGGCGATCTTTCTCAAATACACTCAATTCACTGTTCTATTTTAACTTGAAATTCAAAGTTTCTAAAGCATATATGCCTGTTAGTGGACAGAATTTATGAAATTTGATTTCCTTTGAAATATCTCTTTGTTTCCATATTTCTTCTCAAGTCTACCGACGTATGAAACAAAATAATAGAATTATCATTCTTACTTCAGAGCAGTGTATCTACACTACTTCTCCGAAAAATATAAATTCGTTAATTTTTTAATCATCCAGAGTAACATTATCGCTATCTGGTATTATATATATGTATATATATGCAGAGAGAGACAGACAGTTTCATCGGTATTTACATATTCACTGGCACAATTATTCATACACGTACATATAACATATCTACAAAATAAGCAGTTTTTAAAATCATTACTGAAAGAAAGTAAAACCTTATTCGGATTTTGTAGAAAAATCTTGAAGTTTATTATTCAGAATATTGGTAATACTTGTTGTTTTATTGTTTATGATGACATTGTGCTAATGTTCTTCGTAGACATAATTACTAATCTCATTCTATTTTGCCTTTATATAGTGTGTGTGTGTGTGCCGGTGTAGTAGGGTTAATATTGATTCATAGATTTTATAAGAAATCCAAGTTCGAATTTCGGCTAAATCTTCATATGTTCCTTTATACCTGGATGACCTTAAGAAGTGAACATTGTTTTAAAATTTTTACGTCCAACCTATTCCTTTATTTATTTATTGACTTATTTTAGATTTATACCAATTCTACTGTTCTGACAGGGTGAAAAAAAAAACAAGATGACACAATTTGTAAATTTAAAAAAAAAAAAATGCAAACCGATATCTAGAGAAAAATCCATTAAAATAGAAAGACTAAACATATTTGTGCTGCTTGAAAATATTTAACCAAAACGAAATAAATAAAACACCTAGAGAATAGCTTAATCTAAATGTTAGAATGCTCATTAGAATAAATAGTGCGAAATACTACTACCAACATAATCAGATGTAATCTACCTACTTTCACCTAAGCTGATCATAAAGATAAACTCGGAGGGTTTTGGTCAACTCTATTGTATCGATTAAAAAGACGTCCGAAAGTATAAAAAATCATCACACAAAAAAATGATAGCATATTCTACCTATCAAAGGAGTATTTCCTATTTTTGTCAAAGTCCTTAAACCGCTAAATACAATCATCGTTCTACGTCATTGGTTTCTATTTAAAGCTATTCTAAGCGTTGCACAAATATCTCGGAAAATAACCTTACTAATTTTTCCCATTGAAGTTTTGGAGGGGTTGATTAATCTACAGGCCTGATTACTATGAAAACTATTCTTGTGGTCCTTAAGCTGTTGTGACCAAATTCAATCGGCAGTTTTTATCCATTATGTCAAGTGATATATCGAAGAGTATATTCAATAAACATACATATATGTAAATTATTGGTAAATATTTAGAACATATCCGGGTTTTCCAGTAAAAAAAAAAATAACTATATGATATGTGTGTAAATATTGGGCCATACCCAAACATATAGGAATAAATTTGCTTGGTTCTTAATGTTACGACAGAAATTAGATGCAGAAATGAACGATAGAAACGGAGGAATTAATTTTATATTCCCTTAGCTAAACTATGTATAAACTAGTTTGCTATTTCATAAAATTCACAAATACGAATATACTTGTGTCGCTTTTATAGATAATTATAGTTGCTGTGAATGTCTGTTATTTAAGAGAGTGCCATGAGTCAACTGTCGTCTGATTTTAAAAAAAAAGGAAAATGACACTGACTTATCACTTTTTCAGGTATATATACTTAAATGACTCAAATTTATTCAAAGAAATCACAATTGGATATAGCCACGCTCTTTAGGTGATTTTGGAATCCGTTGCAAGCCTTTCCGACGATCTCCTTTAAACTGATAAATTCTGCTGTTATCCTTGACTTCTGTCCAATCTTTGGTGTTGCACCAAGATTTGATGGTCCCTTGTTTACACTTGCCCCACACATCATAATCATGGCGATTGCAATCTGGAGAGTTGGGCGGCCAGATGTTAGGGGTGATGAGGACACACATTTTCTCACAGCCAACACTGAGTTGCATGGCATAGCTTTCTGGTTCCTGATGAAGAATCTTTAAGAAGCTACCGCACTACCTCCTCCAGGCATTTGATTTAGGCCTCTTTGTCTAGACTGAGGGTATGTTCAAACACAGTCTGAAATCTTTGTTTTATGCCATTTCTAAGTTGGTTCATAGTGCTGCTCTAGTCAGAAAAAGTGCCATACCCACACCTGTTTGCTGCGCAGTCAATAAAACTTGACACAAACAAGGTGTATGCGAGAAATTAATAGTTTAAGATTGCGACAATTTACCCAACACACTTTGTATTACTTCTCTCATGAAAATACCCCTATACAAAAACTTATACATGAGAGAGAAGTAAGTTGTAGTTGTATAGTTATTTTAAACATTGAGTGCTATTGCTTTGAAAATTGTGGCGAAATATTAATATAATTACTATTTTACTAAACGAAGGCATTTCAGAATCATCGTGTAATAAATTTTTTTTTCACAAGTCACAGCATATATACAACACATATATCATGGTATGTATCAATACCTGAATAAGTATCCTTGTGTGCCTAAGTCAAAACAGGTACCTATATTCTTACACTATACCGATAACTAATCTCTAAAATTCATTGTCTCAAAAGTACATACAGACATATCACAAAAAAAGACAAAAAAAAAAAAAATTAAAAAAATAAACAAAAGTAACAAACAAAAAGGAACGCTTAATTTCTACAAAAAATTGTTGAATAATTTATGAATATTTCATTGTACAAAATAAAATGTTTAATTTTCTATGACGAACTTTCCTCTGTTTCAATCTTTGAGTTGTTTCATTAAACAGAATTAATATCTGCTTCGGTATTTAGACCAAAAGTATTTTCGTCAGAATTTTACTGAACATTTTCTTTGTTTTATTATCTTTGAATCACCAAATCAGAAGACATTTTAAGCCGGTTGATTTTGCAATAGACAAGTTTTCATACTTTTGAGGAATGTGCGTAACTATATTTTTTTCCTCTATCAAATGAAATCTGATAAATGTAAAAACCAATAGTGTTTATGAGAAAATAGCCTCGGTAAACGTGGATGAAAATTACTTGCACAAAATGTTTATTTTTCTGAATCAGGATTCATTTGGCACTGTAGAAACTTACTTTTAAGAAATCCCTGCTAACGTGGTTTTGAAAATAATTCAGACTGAAAAATGATCGTTTGCCGACAATCTGAGTTTATTTCTACGATTTCAACTACCCATTGATTTTTCTGTTAAAGACTGATTTACTCAAGTTTTATTTTTCTTCAGATTGTTTTAACACAACAGTCCATTTCATGAAGATTTTAAAACAGCATTCTGAAGCTTATTTTGATACACTGATGCGTCCTCTAAAATTTTTTATTGGATATATTTTATTGTTTATCTTCTAATTTGCTGGTATGTAAATAATTTTCATCAGCCGAAAAAGGTACCGTGGTTCATTTTCCGTTATCAAGGAATTATACAATCACACTAACAGCTGATTATCTCATTTTCCTGACATCTGACACTGCTGAATGTTAAGAAAGGAGGTAGCAAGTACCATTTTCTGAGACTTTAGTATGACTAGATTTGGTATTTAACCCAAGTCTCCTGGACCAGTACCGAAGGTAGATCAACAAAATGAATTCACTTCTGGAAGACACGAACATATATGAGATATCTAATCTAACCATCAACAAAAACATTGCCTTCTTCAACAAACTTAAAAAAAAAACTCATAAAGAACAAAATCCTGGACATCTCTCATCGAACATCACCCTACAACCCCAATATTATACAGCCTACCCAAATTCCACGAACCAGACATCTGTCTACGACTAATATATATATATATATATATATATATATATATATATATATATAAGTTCTGTTGTATATTGTACTTGAATGTTGTTCACATATGTCAAATTACGTGTCGAGCTAAATACTGATTGAGCATGAGGATTATATGCGCATCAGGTTTTTCCACGATGCGCAGGTGGTCTAGTCCATTCCTCGGCGTTGATTGGGTGCCAGCCCAGGAGTGGCTATGCTAGCGTGAGAATATACTGTCTCGCTCATTGACACATTTTTTCTGCCAGCCGGACACCAGCCGGGTCGCCGAGCCGGTAAGTGTTATCATCATTTTATCCTGCGCTTTAGAGCAGTGGCTTCTTCATATATATAAAAGTAATGTAAAATTGTCGACCGTAGTCGAGGTTGACTTGAAGGCTTCCTTTTTAATAGTTACTACACTGAGTAGGAAGGGCAGTCGCTACACCTTTCACTGGGTGGCTTCACTTTGCCCTCGATACGTGCCATATAATGGAAGGAGATACTATAAGACTTAATATCACTTCAGTAAAGATAAACTGTCACCAGCCCTCTTTGTAGTTTTACCCCTCAGAACCACTCTATCAGCATATTTATAGAAACCCAAGGGATATCTCCCTATATATAGATATATAAAACATACAGCAGTGGAGGTAATGTGATATGCAAAGCCATTTTCCGAAAGTTATTGATACCGTGAAAGGATATACGTGGTGCTTATGCGTTGAATTGGAAAAAAAATAGATGATATAAACATAACTTCAACTTTTTCCCACAGAAATAAGTCAAATGGATCACATTATCTGACCATATACGCCAGATAAGAGACGAAACAGCCAGATCACCAGTCATCATCATCATGTCGTGCCACAGGCACGGATATCCCTCTCTCGCCACTTTTCCCAATCGTTCATCGCCTCTAGCAGGTCTTCGGAGCCACATTCTCACATAGCCGCTGAATATATGTTCGTTCTGGTCGCCCTGTTTTTTCCCAGCCATATGTGGGGGTCCATAGATGTACATCGCTTATGAGCCCGTCCCTACTTCTCCAGCAGTGTCCTAATACTATGAAAAAACCTAAAGTGTCTGGAGTAAAACTGAAATATGTAGAAAATAATAAATTGCTGAAAAACAAAACTTATTGTTCTCTAAGTTTGACATATAAAAAAAATATTTTCGGGTTTATTTCCCAGTATTTTGACTGGACTAAAAATTTGAAATATATTTTTCGTGCGAGTGTCGCATGAACAATCCTCATGAAATTTGGCCATTTTTTTCTCACGATAATTACAGCTGAATACCTAATTTTTCAAAATATTTACCCTGAGGATTGTGTGATCCACATCATACTTTAAGTAACAAACTTAAAAGAGTATATAATTTATACATTCAAGGTTTTAAACTTATTCCATCATAGTTGAAGTGTGTACTTTTTATGCAGTTTTCTTATTTGCATTTTATCTTTATTATTATATCACACGCACAGTTCATGAACACAAACACATGCATATATATATATATATATATATATATATAAACATTCACGCAAGACCAAGTTGCGACTCAAGTTGATTTTTTCAGCGGAGTTTCGTAGGTTTGAATTCAGAGATTCTATCACTTAGATCGGTTGACATACCAAAATTTTTAGAGCAAAGACTGCCCTTCCATATTCCTACATCTTGTGTGAGAATAGTGGCATGATAGTTAACGAGATCGAATGTGACTTCATAGTAAGCGCGTTCGAACCTCAGTGGTACTAATATATTTACTTTCGGATTAATACGCTTAAAAGCTGTGATCTCCCTAATCCCTTCTGGCTATGGGTTAAATAGTACCATTAATCCCATTCTACAAGGATGGTTTTAGCGTTAAATAGCTCACCAAGATTGATAAGCAAAATAAACAAAACACACACACACATATATATATATATATATATATATATATATATATATATATATCGAGAGAAATGAGGAGTAACTGAAAAGTGTTTTTTTGGGGGGGTTCGAAAAAATAAAGCCCCTGGCATTCAACATTTCTTCCAACCAGTATTCCATTAGTAAAATCACCTCAAGAACTCATGCACCGTAATTATTGAAAAAGGTGTCCACTTTGTTCATGAATCTCCTTATGGTCTAGAAAATGTCTGAAACTTTTTAGAACTAATTTTACAAGCTGATGGGCGTCTTATGATTATTTCTGGCTGCGGGTAATTGAGAAGGCGACATCTAAATTGGATTCAGTGGGTACTAATACGGATGTATACTCTTATTGCTCGCGTCCTTCGCTGCCGACATACTGATAGACTTTTCGAGAGTAATATCTGAGTGATTTTTTTTTGTTTGTATTCCCGTTCTCTTTCATCACATATCACACACTTGGTTAGATGTCTCAGCAACTTGGCTGTGTTGTTAGGGATGGGTCTGTGGATAATCATTTTGGGAGCAGTGATGCGTGCAGAAAAAAAGTAAGAGAAGAATAAAAAAAAATGAAATGTCGGGAGAATTATGAATAGAATAGAAATAAATTGAAAGAAATAATGAAAACGTAAAAAAAGGATAATGAAATAAAAGAGGCGGAAGGAGTAAATAAACTACAAATAGCAGTAATAAAGGGATGTGAAAAGGAAGAAAAGAAAGCAGGAAACTTAAGATTAGAAAAGAAAATCGAAAGATTGAAGAAATGAACATTAACCAATGAAAACTTATGGGGCAATAATGAAAGAGAAAATCTTAACGAGGAATCATATACGAAAAGTAAGTGGTAAAATGAACGAAATAATAATAGGTGAGATGCAATGAAAGAAAGTCGTAAAATGTAAAATCAGGAATTTTAAGTAAAGAAAACTTCGAACAAAATTGATTTGTTCAAATATAAATATACGCCAGGCAGCAAGACATTGAATATAATGACTGTATTCTCAGCATATTGGTAGGCACTCCCCATTCTAAAAAAAAAAAAAAAAAATAGGTGTCCTGTGTATGACACTTATTGTATCTAATGGCGAAGCTTCAGATCTGGAATTTTGGAAGTACACCTTCATTGCCATTCCCGCAGGTTCATTGTGACCCGAAGTTTCAGTACCTGCCATGTTGCATCGATTAGTCAAATAAATCTGTGAGAAGATTGTTCGTTTTTAATAGGACCATATACAAAACAATATTCTCTTCAGAAAATACTACATAAAAAAAATGAAAGTACGAACAATGAACACGATCAACTTGCCTTTAAGCATAAAATAACCCAGTACAGATGTAAATGCTTCTTAAAATCAATTCATTAATCAATATATAAATATTAGAAATGAGTTTTAAATCCAATTTATAAATAGAATGTAGGTAAATAAGCAAATAAGATAGAGATGAACAAAAGAAAGGTTAGAGAGAAAAATATTGAGAAATCGAAAAGTAAAAATGAATATTTTGGCTTATGGATCACAGCCGAAAAAAATGAATGGGATTTAAACCAGAGAATTTAAACAGCAAGCACGCAAGTAGAAAGAAATAAAGCAATAATAAGAATATCAAAAACAAAAGGAAATCATCAAGAAAAAAAAAGAAGAAAAATATGCTAACATTTTAAAAAGGATAAAGAAAGCCACGTAAAGAAATTGAAGTACGTTGGAATACGGATCACTGCAGTAACACTAAGAAATAAACAGATTGGAAGAAAAATCTTCGAAGATAAAATAAAAATAAATACTATATAAGAAGGGAATATATTTGAAAATTGATGACACAAACATTCACAAGTAAACGAAAAAAACAACAAAATGTTACACACGAACTTTATTTCCTGAAACTAAAGACAGATAGAACAAAATAAAGAATGATAAAAGAAAGACAGAAGAATGAAAACTAAAACGCATAAAAAGAATATAAATTTTGGCCAGTTCAAAAACAATTCTGAGTGCTGTCGAAATACGCTCGTAAATTCTGGTGTGTTGTTCGTACGTTCTAACTTGAATGACAAACACTAGGACAAGCGTGTCTAAGAGGGTCATAATGCATCCATAAACTCTATAATTACATTCAAGATACATATCCAACATTTATTAGCTCTGTATTTAATGCAGAAAAAAGAGTGTATATATAGTGTTCGTGTGTGAGTACTACATCCAGTGTTTGAAAAGAGCTGATTTAAATGTTTGCTGGTATGTACTGGATGCAGACTTGATTACACGCACTCATATATATACCAATCCCTAAGCTTGTGAAAAACTTGATACTATGCCAATTTTAAGTGGATTTTATCAGGTTTGAATTTTTGTTATCCTAGATTGGTTGTCATAATAATCTTAAAGAGCCTTGTCTAGCCTACTAGTTGGAGAGAGATCAGGGTTAGAGCCCTACGTGAAATGCAAACAGCGTCCTCCAGGATATGGACTCGGATCACCGTGTAGTTTTCTTTTTATTTAGAGGGATATATATATATATATATATATATATATATAATTTAGTTTGCCAAATTTATTGATAAAGATTAGGCATTATCGGTCATAGAGTATATATAACAAAACCCAGTCAAAAGTGCTTGGTAAGTGTCATTTTCTCGGCTTTGTGGTCGTCAGACTATGACATACGGACATTTATCTATGTTATGAACGAGAGCTACGTCAATGTATAATTTTATGCATATGTATTGAGAAGGATATTGGCATTTTAAAATACGTCCTAGAATATTTATGACAGTATGCATAATTTTATATAAACGATGAAAGTTTGTTTTAGTTCGTGACATTTGAACATTATTTCACCGATTGACAATATAACAAACAAAACATTGAAGTTGAGTAGAGTCGATGTTCTGGTTAAAATTCATATTTCAGATTAAGTGTTAAAATCTGTGCTTAATAAAAATGTATATATGTATATGTAATCCACAGATAATATAAATAGTCGGCTACTGCAGAGAATTATAAATGTTAACTCATAAAATGTTGCTTCATATATATAGGGATAGAGTAGACATAAGACTTCTCGGTTTGATGATCACAGAAATTGACACTCAACGGTGCTTGGTGACTGTGTCTACACTAACCAAGCTTAAATCTACCTATATTCTGCAAAACAGTATTGAGCATTCTTTATTTGTAGATAGGACACGCTATTTTATTAATACACACACACAATATTTAATTAAACCTGATACATTTGACTTTAAGCCTTTCCCTAGTTTTCCCATCAGCTCGCTAAAATCTATCTTCACTTTCACAACAAAAATCTTTAATGAAACCTTATACATTTGACTTTAAACCTATTCCTATTTCTTGCCTATCAGCTTCCGAAAATCTCTCTTCACTTTCACAACAAAAGAATCTTCAATGAAACTTGATACATTTTAAATTTAAAACCTTTTCCCTTCTTCCTGCTATATCTATGCCCTCTCCGATATCTTTTAATTTTCCTCATTTGCTTTTAAATAGAAAAACTTAGAAAACAGTCTCAGTTTGAAAAAGTTCGATGGAATAAAAAGAACGAAATATCACGCATCTGAAGTGTTTGACTTATCCAATTTTCCACATATTTCTATCATATATATATAACCGTAGGCTATTCAAAAGCGTCACAATAGTTAGATAATTTATGAACGAAATCCAATTAAAATGCTAAGCATTTTCGGTCCAGATAAGCATCGTTCAAAATATTTAGACTGAATCGCTTCACTGAAAATATTCAAAGAACGAAGATAAGTGAGAAATAATTTGAATCTTTCACTCCATTCTAAATAGAATTGCCTATATTATCATGGACTTCTGTAGTAATGAGGCCACAAAGAATTAATTGGTAGATCCTATATATATATATATATATATATATATATGGGTTTCCGTACGGACAGGATATGACACAAGGTCAATTGTAAGAGCAATATTACTGGGGTTTTTTTTTCCTGTATTTGATATAATCATTTCTGCCTTTGGTAAAATTTGCATTACAAATTATGTGCGTTCTAAAATGTGATTGAATAATGTTCATCATGTGATTCGTAGAATTTTTACCTACTGAAAACATTAAGTGTTTTGATGTAATTTTCTTATATTGGTGATATTTTGTGGGAATTTTAACCATTTTTTCTTCATTTTTCCGAAAGATTTTTTATATTAATATTATTAAAGGCCAGTGTGTAACGCAAGGCCGATCTCTTCAGTAACGTATTGCTGGTTTCAATTTAGAGTTTTCTTTCTCTTTGACTGGTTGCCAAACCAATGCGGAAAATCATTGTCTTCTCTTCTATTTACGATAGTGGGAGGGAAAATAACTGATTAATATACTTTCCAGGAACATTTGTGCTATTTGAAATGCAATCAATCTCGCTCAGAATTTGAATAAGTGTCAACGTGTTCATTTCCTTCGACGATAACGCTTACACTATAGGCACCTCTCTCTCTCTCTCTCTATATATATATATATATATATATATACACACATGTTTATTCCTCATTTTCCTTCCAGCTATAGAAAATAGGACAGTTTTTGTTCTTAAAATCTTGGTATTGAAGAAGCTACTGCCCTAACGCACAGGAGAAAATAATACTGACCGGCTCGGCAGCCCGGCTGACATCGGCTAACAAACAAATGCCAAGGAGTGAGCCAGAATATATGGTTGCTAGCGTAGCCACTCCTAGGCTCACAGCCAATCAACTCACTGGGAATAGACGAGACGACCTCTGCATGGTGGAACGCCCCGATGTGCCTATAATCTTCCTTTCCTGATGCTCAAGTGACTATTCCCTTTCACGCGTAATTCAACACGTGAACTACACTCACGTACTGAATTTTGACAGGTATGGCAACCAGTCTTAGAGAAAGAATCTCTGAATTCAAACTGCTTAAAAAATTGAATTTGTGTCGCATCATTCTCATGCGACGCAGTCGATTATATATATATATATATATATATATATATATATAAAGTTATTTACTAAGGTATTAGTTTATTTGTGACACAATGCCAGAAGTATACAGCACTAACTGAAAACTGGGCTAGGTAAGAATAATCTGTAAAATTTGCTAACCGACAATTGGAACATCTGAATCTCTCTCTAATATATATATATATATATATATATATATATATATAATGAATAGTGGAAAGGTTTATGCGGAAATACTCTTTTTTCTATTTCAGGTGGTATTATTAAGAGATTTAATAACATCAACGTATTGGATGGAGTTGTAATGTGTGTTTCCCGAATAAAAGATATGAATCTTTTCGCAGCTTTAGACATTTTGCCCCGTTGCCAATTAGTTTATAAACCTAGCCCAAACTCCATATTAAAATAATGTCCGCTAAGATGTCAAAACGGCTTTGGTGGTCAATTTAATATTTACTGTTGTTGCAACCTTCTCTTCTTGTCTTAGATCTAAGAGATGACTTGACAAGCATGTTATTTGTAATGATGCTGGAGGTTATAGGAACTGAAGAGCTACCCGTGAGAATTGTGGTCGCCGTTCAATATAGATTGGAGATTTTGTAGTGGTTGGATAATCGTTGGCTTCCTTGCATTGGTCCCGGGTTGGAAAAAGTTGTATACGTGGCGGAAGAAGCTGTGTCGGTGGGTTTAGTGAAGAGAAAGAGACTGGAAACGGACAGCTTATATTGTGGCTCGAAATTAACTTAATCACATAGTTTCACGCCTTGTATCGCTGCAGGTAAGGTCGATACTACATTCGAGTCATTAAGTCGATAGAGAGAGAGAGAGAGAGAGAGAGAGAGAGAGAGAAAGATGAACTTATGTTCAGGATGGCCGCAGTAGATGATGTTTAGGATGTGATAAGGGAGGTGCCTGATGTTTTGGCTGGCACGGCTGACGCTATCACTTTCTTTAGAACGGAAAGGTTGGTTTGTGGGCTTCGTTCAGTTTGGCTGACCGTGTGTTAGTATGTTGGTAGAAAAAACGGTACAGAATTCTTGTACGATATGTAATCTTTATATATGTATATAATCACGATGATACATATATTTTTTATCAGTTTTTATTATTCTTTTATCATGTCATCATTTTCATCTCGAATATTTTTCCACTTTTGTGCTTACCACCTCTTTCAATACACTATGTTACCTTTACTCGTTTAACATTCTCTTATATTTTTCAGAAAATCTTTAAAAAAAAATCACTATTCATGTAATTAATATATTGTCTCATAATTACCTGCCGAATCTTTTATGTTTGGGATTTTTATCACTACTTTATAAAGTATATTTAAGTAATGTGGCTTGACTAAGTTCGTTTTTGTCTGATTAGAATCACACACACATCGAATGTGATCTAGTGAAGGTAAAGCATGTAATCTAGTCAGGTTAATTTAGTACACTTCTTGATTGTGCTGCTTTGACATTAAATAAAACGACCCCTGGACAGAAGAAGTAAAGCAAAACCAGAAAGAGCAATGTGTTAAAAAGACCACACTTTTTTGTTAGAGTTAATAGTACTAAAACTTAATGTGTGCCATATTTGACTTTTGTAGGTATTCTTATTCTCTCCTCATCATAAAGTAGAATGAAACGAGAATTCTGAACTAAAGCCACGGAAGCCAGTGTTACATTATTCTACTCCATTAAATTTAAGACGGAAGATCAAAGGCCGTTCTCCGAAAATTTCATTATATTTGCACAGGTCTAAACTCAGCTAAACTTAGTAAAATTCAATTTATTTTTTTTCTACTCATTCCCTTCTGTTAATGTTTTTCATTATCAGTCATAGTACTTTTTATTTTTCTGGTTTTCGTCAAAAAGAAATGAAGACATTTCTACAGGTTTTCTTTTCTGTTTGATATTTCTTGCATTTTTAAAAAAAATATTCAATCAACTGCACCTTTGCACTTCTCCTATGATTAAAAAATATATCAATTACGCTACTACGCTTGCTGTAGAGTAATATGAAACACAATTACGATGCAGAACATTTTCTCTTGAAATTATATATATATATATATATATATATAAAGGTTAGCTTTAGAACGTATTCGATGCTATTACTTTTGTGTAGTTATAAACCCTAAAAATAGAATTATGGGCATTAGAATCCGTTATTCGAAGTTTTACGTGTAAGCACAATCATCAGAGGGATACTTTTGTGTATGTATGGAAGAGAGATTTTTCACAAGATGTCTTCACAATTTTTATCTCTTGTATACAACGTCATTATAGTTTAAAAATCAATATTTCGTGCACTTGCTTTAAAATGATAACTAACAAACAATCTTTTGATTCTCTTCTAATAAGAGGTTTGCGTATAAATATGTGGCCAAGCAATGAAATCTAAAAGAACAACTAACGTGGAGTTGTGACTTACAAACTATTATCCCCACTATTATTATGTGATATTGTGCTTGACCAGGTTGATTTAGTATTGCACATACACATATATAAATCACTGTCTGGAGAAAAATAATTTTCTCCGCTCAAGAATTGGTATGTCAGTTGGGGGCTTTGTGGGTTCGCTCATTACAGACTCAGTAATCTATTCTCAAGGTATATCTTGCCCCTGTTATTTGACCTGGAGAGACAAGTCTCAGAGCCTGCTAAAGAACGGTAAAGGTCTTTGTCTATTTTACTTTCTCTCATCAGTAAGCATTTTTTTCCTTTTTTGTGCTTTTTCTACATGCTTCTTGTACATAGAAACATGAATATATATATATATATATATATATACAACTATTGCGTTTGCGTATTCTTTATTCTTAATACCATTGGTATGTATATAATGCATATAACATCTTTCGTGTACAAATGCATTTTTCTTGTCTTTCCTTTAGTTTTACTCAGTATTGGTATATCACAGATATCCTATTGCGAATGTTGGAATTCGGCAAGTGGGGGCTTGATTGAATATATTTCTTAGCATAAAGCAAACTCATTTCGCTCTCGTGTATTGGTCGTTTGATTATTGATAGTCCAAAAATAATTTATTTATGAAATTAATATCTGAAGCCAAGGATTCCTCCTCATCATTCACCATATATTTCAATTTCAACATCCGTTTATTAACGAATAATATTGAAGACGTTATTTCTGATAGCAAACATTTAATAATTCAAGTGAATTAGATCCTCAATATGTGCCTAGATTTCTTAAGCTTGTTTTAGAGTAAACTTCAAAATTGTTTTACAGTTTGCAATGCTAGTTATAAAGCATGACCCCTTGGAAATTTCTCGGAACGAAAAAAAATCAAGATGAACTATTAAAGGAAGAAAGGACGATAAGCAATGTTATTACATAAATCCTATAATTGCCTTTGCTAAAAATAAGGCGAAATTATACAATCACAATCTATGTAATATTTAATACAAGGTGACAGCAATAGTAAAGAAGAGACAGTAGCTGGAAGGGTCCTTTGCTAAAAGCAATCATTACTTTAAACTTAAGATGTTCTTCTTTATTGATGAATTTGTTGCTAACTTTTTTCCCGTCTTTTTCCTTTCTTTGATTAAATGAATATAAATGAATTAAGCTTTTGCTTCCATAATCATAATAAGAGCAACTGAAACTTTTACGACCTCTGCTAGAATAGTATATCATATTATTAATACAACAGATCTTAGTACAACAGCAACTATTCCTTTCTTTTTTTACTTTCTCCAACATACTCAGTTTTCACCTAGTGTCCATGAAAAACTGTTCAGCGAAGAAAGCAATGAACAAAGGTTATATCCAACGGGCCGCCCATAACAAATCAGATCTACAACGAGAATAACAGCAGAGTAAAACAAAAGCAAGCATTGTAGGTTTATACTGTATACACTGTCCAGTTCACCGTGTCTATTCGTTCGCCTGCTCGATTGGCCGGGCGGTTAGTTATTCTCTCATCGGACAGACCGGCTGTTTGTTCGCCTGCTCCGTCCCTCTTGATATTTGCTTACTGTCAGCGTCTGGTACAAGTGATATTAGTTTCACCATCGAACCATTCGGATATTAGCTTGGAATGAGTCAATCAAACGATTTTATCTCTACATTCATTCTAGTGTTTCACCGTTCGATCACAACAAATCGAACTGCTAAACGCTGTATTTGGTCGTGTTTCAACATTTCAGCTCCTTTCTTGTCCTGTTCTTCTATCTCGGTCAGTTTTAAAATATGTGAATCTATGCATGAATATAAATTCCTTTTTTAATATAATTATTTCATAACTATCATTCACGAGTAGGATGTGACATAAGGTCAATACATTCAGACGGAGTTTAACAAGTTGCAATTGAGTTTCCCTTCTACGAGATTAGTTGTCATATCACGGCTAGGGAACCTAGTTTACTCAGCTTTTGGTCCATTGCTGGAGGGAAAATAGTTAAACTCATACATTTTCCAAGAATATTTGCGCTATCGGAAATGTAAACACCCAGGTTCAGGACTTTCAATCTGGTCTCCGTTTTCATTTCCGACGACAATAAGCTTTACACAAACAGCTTCTCAATAATATCATTATTTACGTATTCATTATCTTTTCTTTCCTCATTCCGACTTCGTAGGTGATATAGTTTCAGTATTCGAGTTCTAGACGAAATATACTATTTTGAATACAAATTTTGACGCTGAAAAACCGGACAATCTTGGAAAATTAGTACATGACCTCCTCAGTCAAAAAGAAATCTTCAAGCTGAAAAACTGTTATATATATATATATATATATATATAATGGAAAACACCTCTAGATAATAGATGCGATAGGGCAACAATATGCCCATGGCCTGACACGTAGTTTTTAGCTGGACTTGAGAAGAATATTTGTTGTTGGATTTTAGATATATTCAAATGGAATAAGCAATTGATTTAAGGAATTTTACTCGGAAAGAAATTATTTTTTATATGAAATGAGTATTTGTTAAATCAATTGAATGAGTTTTATATTATTAGTCTACAGACTTTTGACTTTGCTGCATATATGATGTGCAGTTTTATCTGCAATGCAAGATTTGTAATGAATTTAAAGAAACTATATAAATAGATAACAAGTTTTCTTAAGTTCGTTCATTAGTCAATAATTTTTCTTTTACAAATCGATTATTCTTACTCTTTGATATCTTATGTCCTGTTAATCAATGACAGAGAGTCAATAATTTCTCATGTTGAAACCAATTAGCTGAGCATTTATCCTATTTATCAATAATTTCCAAACTATTTTAAATGTTTTAACAATTTCAATGGTAATGAGAACTCATTTATTTTACGTGATTTTCTCGACAATCAGTCAAACCTTGTGTAGTGTAGAATATATACGACACCTTTTTTTTTATATAAAAAATGTATCAATTCTTAGGAAATAAAGAGTACTGATACTTTTTACAAGAAAATTCTAAGGACATTTACGTAAGATCCAAGAGCCACAAATATTTAGGTTGAAACGGATTTGAGTCTAATTCTAAAACCAATAATGTTTGTTCGTTCAATTAAAAGCCAAGATTTGGAATGCTAGTTTCCAACGTTGAAAGTTCTTAACTTTAATTGGGAGTCTGGTGCCAACTAATATTCCTCATCTTATAAGTTAATACCTCGGGTATGATCAAATGCATTCGTTCTTCCATAATGGACACGGCTTTCCCTCTATCAGTATACGCAAAGTAGAGTATGTGTTTTTATATTAGCTTGCGGTTGGTTTACATTAACTGTAAGAGTAATTGAATGTAGCTGTTTATAATAAATTAATAAATGCAGTTATTAATGAATACCTATTCTGCAATACTTTGTGATGTAAATGCTCTATCATAAAAATGTCAAGCCAGTAAAGTTTTTATTGTTTTTCGTTTCCATATTAAGATATCATCCATTGTAATTTATCTTTCTGTAATTCATACGGAGGATAAGTGAGTATAGAAGAAAAATATATTTCTCTGCTTCTTTTATGGATTTACCTTACAACCTCTATCACTGTTATATATATGTGTATGTGTGTGATAATTGTATTAAAATGTTTTTTTCTTTAATCAAGAAATGGCTCTTGAAGCAGGATAACACCTAAAATAAATATTTAACTGACCTCCGCATGTCAGCTTCATTACTAAAAAGTTTACTTATTTGAAAACAGAACAATCGCTTGTAGAAACACGCACACGTCTTTGTGTGTGTGGTTCTCCATATGTACAGAAAAGGTAAAACGACTTTTTTGCCAAATATGACTTTTTTCCCTTTATCTTTTCCTCATTTATCTGATCTGATCCAATTCGGCATTTTTATGCTGATGATTTTTTGAACAGCCTCTTGCCTCAACGTTAGGCAAATTTTAGAGGCATATAAAGAAAAGAAATGTTGTCTGCTTTCTTGGAAAATAAGAAAATAATGGATGCTATATCTATTTTCAATTACGACAGTCGACTGGCTAAGAAATGCATTTACGTTTTCTTGGGAAAAAAAGAAACTCATGTGCAATTATGTGAGTTGATTATGATACCTAATATTGAGTGTCAATAACATTTACTTTTGACTAAATCGCACTTATCCCTCCTTGTCTGCCTGCTTCCTATTTTTGTTCATTTCTCTTAATCTCTATTGTCATCTCATTCATTCGCGCCGGTTCATTCAACTTGATAGTTGGATAAATTAACTATTAGCTATGACTACTTACAGGCTTCAGTTAGCTGCTCCTTGGTGGCTGACACTGAGAGGAAAGTCATTATCTCTTATGTCCTTCAGCACTTGTAACACACTCGGCGTTGTCTAAGTGACTTCTAGTTTTATTGTTATAGACTAACATACAAGTACGCCCATTACTGATGGCGTAGATAAACAAATTTATTTGGAGAGCCATTTTCGCAAGAATGCATCGAGAAAGAAAAAAAACGCGGAATCATGTGCTGTTATATCTAATATATAATCAAAAACCTTCTCACACAAAACACAAATACTTTCATGAAAGATTACAAACGTTAATTATACAGTTGTTCTAATAAAGTAGCAAACAAATATGTACAATCGTTAGTCTATAACTATTTCAAATAATGTATTCATTATTACCGTTTTAAAATAGAATTAATGATTAGTTTACAATTTATTTTGGTGAATGAAATGGGTTCTGTTTTGGACCTTTTTTTAATAGGGCAAGAAGCAACTCCCTATCTATATATATATATATTGGCAGCATTTTTTTTTTTTGAAACTTATTTGGTTAAACAGGAAATATCGTCACTGCCTATTTTGTCGTTGATACGGGCAAGTCTTCGTAAGATTCGTTTGACTTTTTTATGGCATAGATTTCGTATAGTGCCGTATTTTTTCCCCAAGTACATTCGGTCCCAGCTGTAGCCATCATCAGGATAGCGTATATTGAAATGATAAACACAATAGAGTATAAAGAGTAATAGGAAGAACAAATGGGAGTTGAATTTAAGGAAGAAAATACTTTTACCATAGGTAAGAGGAAGAAATGGCAGGATATGCGCTTTATTCTATCTGGAAAGTGGCTGGTACGTAGTGCATTCCAAAATATTCCAGACATTTTTTGTACAGGCCTGGAAAATTGTCGTAGACTCTTAAAAATTCAATATGTTTTTGCTGTACATCTGATGAGATGACCGACCAATTTTTATGATATAAAGTTCAAATGAAAAGCTACAGCCTGATTATCATAGCTGGTGAATTTCAAAAATGCAATCTAGACGTGAGGAAGAACGATATACAATAAAATTCTGTTTTAAACTTGGAAAGAATGCCACAGAAATGTATGGAAAGCTTCAGACTGATTTTTGACCATCTTGTATTTGAGAGGCATAAGAGATTCAAGGAAGGCAGCGTGTATGTGAGGGATGATGAGAGATGTGTGAGAAGTTAGGGTTAGAGTTACTATGTTGAGGTTTTAAGGGAGTTCAGGAAAAGATTCCGTCCGAAGAGGTCAGCACTCTTCAAATCGGGTCAGTGGCATTTCCACCAGGACAATGCTCCAGTCCACCACTCCATCCTTTTCATAGACTATTTGAGCAAGATGGGCATCAAGACAGTTCGTCACCCTCCCTATAGTCCAGACCGTGCTCCCAGTGACTTTTGGTTATTCCCAAAGCTCAGAGGCTGTCGTTAGGAGACAATTGAGGAGTTGAAAGAGGCTGTGACGAAGGTCATTGACATGGTCACACAAGAGGACTCGTTAAACGTCTAGACATATTTCTTGTAGTCAGGTCTACGTAGGTACTGAGAGGGGCACTCTCCAAGTGCTCATTTTAACTGGTACTCTTCATCGTCTTATTAATGCTGCGTGGTTATTTACGAGGATATATTATACTATTTTTTTATGATTTATAGTTATTAGTCTTTATTAGTTAGTTTACATTTCCATGTAAATTCTAATCGTTTATAGAGGTCTTTTCTTCTGGGAAAGTTATTATGACAATTTTTCTTCTATGCAACTATTACAGCACCGTTGACGTCATTCTACTTTGGATCTACATATACATAATCACCGACTTTGAGCATTGTTTATTTATAGATATTGCAAACAATGTAGGTACATAACATTTATAAACAAACATGATTCGACAAATAGGTATATAATTTTCATGTTTACATTTTGGCTGTTCTGAACTAATTTTGACCTTCATTTATCATCTGAGGAAAAGCTTTTTTTGTGTAAACATTTTTTGAAAGTTTTCTTTTTCAAAAGAGCTGATAAGTTACAAGAGATGCAACGAAAAAGGCACTGACAAATGGCATATCTATTTGTTCAATGAGACCGATCTTGTTCAAAATTTACTAAATTTATCTTTTTACACCCACTCATTGATTCATACACACACACACACGCGCGCGTGTGCATTAATGAGTGCGGTAAACGCACCTGGCTAATGAGTTTATCATTAGTTTTGGGAGGAGTACCTTTAAAATTAACAGAAGCTGACCAGTTGGTTTGCGTTGGTCTTACCTTTTTTCGCACGACTTAGACTCGCGTCCTTGTTTCTGTTGAGCAGTGGACGCAACAGTGACTTGGTTTCTGTCTAAATCTGGCTTATAAGCTTCTCTGACATTTTCATGAATGCCGTATGTTTAATTTACCTTCATCACCTTTCACTGGTATTTCCTTGAGTAATACTTTTCCTCGCCGGAAAAAGAGTAATGCTTGCATATCTCTCTCAGGTCTATTAAATCTGTTTTTTTTTTGTTTGTTTTTTTTTCCATATTTTGTCTTTTCTATGCTTATCTTATACTCTCGTCTTTTACTTCGAGAGTAAGACGTGTTTCTCCTTTATAATTCTTCACGTATTTCCAAGAAATTCAGGTTATTAGATTGTCACGTGATAAGAAGCTTAATTACTCTGATGTGTTGATTACGATGGGTGAACTGACAACCAAAAGTGATTCGAATCTAAAATAGATTACAAATGTTTTAATAAATAATTTCAGTCAGATATTCGCCACAGTTGACAATAAATAAGGAGTAACAAAACAAGCTTCATTTTTTTCAACGAACGAATAATCCGTAAATGAATCAATATCGTACTGATGAATAAAATATCAAACTATAATTCTTATATTTGAATCTTAAATCAACCTTCTGGATTCACCTAAAACATGAGCTCATAATCCCATCAGGAAATTTTAAACAAAACAAGAATAAATAAATTAGATACGATACATACTAAAATTAAAATAGCTGGCTGCCCATCCAATGTTTCTTTCCTGGAGGATAACGGAAGAAGGCGCTAAAGACAACGCAATTGTTGCCACAACATACATTCATTACACTAGAGGTAAGTCAGGACGAATTCATTGTACTTGCAATCGATTAAACATATATGTCACTTTTTTAGAAATCATTACAAACTGTGCAATTTATTCATTACATTTAAATTGTTACGTGACACGAACTTGAATAATAACTTCACTTAAAACATTCCTATTAAATATTGGAGGAATAACAAAAGGGAAACTTCTTCTCAAAATCAAACACCGAGACAAAAATAGACATAACCACAGGCGAAAGAGAAAAAAAAACAGTCATTGTTGATCATATACTGAGAAGAAAAGGCAATCATTAAACTTTCTGGAATGAAGACATAAACAGAGAAAGTAGACATTGAATATTGATAAAGTTTAAGGATATAGCATACATCAATAAATCAGAGGAGTGTATGTCAGACTAGCACAGAATTCATCTCGCTGTGCAACAGAAAGGAGGAGCCCAAAACAGATTTCATTGAAAATATCTAATAAAATATTCGTTAGCAAAAATTATTTGATAATAAACAAGGAGAGAAGAACATAAGTCTCTTGATGCAAGTGAATATTATATTAGGAGAAAACGAGAACGTACTGGTTGAAACTATCAGTGAAAAAGAAAAACAAGGTTAGTAGTTCGAATAATTCTTTGAATGCTGATAGTATTTCAAATGTATAGACAGTATCAAGCTTAGTAGACTTTGATGGTTTGGTTTATTTAGTTTAATGGCATATCAACTCTTTGTAGGTTATTTAATGCCAAAGCCATTCTCCTAGAAGAACAGTAGTGGTACTATTTAACCCATAGTTGGGAGGATAAGGGGGTTCATACCTTTCCCAAGGGTATTTGTCCGAAAGTGAACGTAATAGCGCGAAGCAGACTTTGAATGAGACCACATCACGTGTTGTAATGGTTAACAAGCTAGTTTAACAGACAGTGAATTCGATTCTTACTGAGTTACCATACTTCATGACTTGTGCTTCAAGATAGGTAACCTTAGCTTTGAAGAGTATGCCGTATCCCTTCATTGATATTTCTTCCAGGTCTACTTCAACAAAGAATGGTTATACCTGTTAAAATCCGGTCGATTTTAAATGACTAAGTTCCATTATTAAAACTGAAAACATTCACATATATTGACACTCATCTCAGTGATAAATACACAACTTATAGTATTTTTTTTCTTTTTGAATAATCTAAATGTATGCAGCTCTTTGTATAATAATCTTGGAAAAAAAAAATAAAAAGGAACATTTTTGGAAACATCACTGAACATTTGAAGCAAAACAAAGCAATATCGGAAGTTTATTTAAAATTTCAAAACATTACCAAGGGAAATAATTTAAATAAACTTCCGATATTGTTTTGTTTTGCTTCAAATGTTCAGTGATCTAGAATAGATATTTTTCAATACATTTTGGAATTTTGAATAGCCACTTCATAGAGCCTGTCTTTGAAGCGGGTGCCCCTTGAATTTCCACACAAACACTGATGTTTTATTGCGTATCGTTCATGAAGACACAGGTATGAAAGTACTTTATTAATATTGGTATTTTTTGTTTGACTTTTTGTAGTTATTTTGCATTTAAAGATTTTATTGATATTTATACAAAAGGAAATGTTTTTCTCCACATCAATATAGTCAATGAATGACTACATATATAATCAGTAAGAAATTAATATATGTATCTGAATAGATAGGTTTAAAGTATCTGGGTCTGCTGAACACAAATGTATACACTTTCACGCGTTAATCTATTTGCATATGTATTAAAAACGAAAGATCATGACCATTAGTATAGAACGAGTACATATACTTATTACTTATGTTATTATTTACTCTTTTGTAATTGTATATATAATATATAAGAGAAACAGAGTGGGTTGCTTTAATAAAAGTGATGTTTTGGGATTCAGAGATATAAAATCATAATTACAATATCATGTGCTTAGAAATAAAGTCTGCGTGAAATCGATTATATAAAGGAATGCCTTCTGACGTCTAGTTACATGAATATTGACTTGAATAGGCAGAATTTCTGACCCTGCCACATTTAGCAAACCGAACTGTAGTCAGTAACGTAATACGCGATGCGATCTTTGAAGAACTTACACGTATCTATTAATAACTAAGAATTTAGAAATTCAAACTTGTTTGACATGCGCTAAACCTTTACATAGCTGCATCGTTTGATATTGAACGGAATGCGTGTTTAAGTCAAAGTTTCTCTTCTGTAAGATTAAGATTAATATGTTTGCACACTTCAGTAATTGACGCAAAATTAGATAATTTAATGTTGCTTTTGAATCCTGCATCACCAGCACTGGTCATCGTTATAGAGACAAGAGTGAAAGCCAGTGAATAAGATTTGATTTTTCAAGACAGATAAGCCTTTTTATGAATGTCCTCTTGGCAATTCTTAAAAAAATGGCTTATTGTATCCTCTGCAGAAGGGTGTGCACAGTATAAAGCTTAAATTCATTGGATCGTGAGGCTCCAGTTTTATTGATATGCGGAGTGTGGTGTACATAATTATTACCGTTACTCATATATTTATTCTGACTCAGAGTACATGTTTGCATTTCATCAAATTGACAATATATATATATATATATATAAAAGATTTTTTTGTATTGGATAAGACAGTATGCAAATAAAAATAATAACAAAACAAAAAAATGTAAATATGTATGCAGTTTCCTAACCTCTTGGAATAAAATATCTATAGACGCGTTGACGTGACGATAAAACCAATCAATCATCTTATTCTTAAATAAATGGTTCCTCACAATAAGATCCACCATATTATAAGTATTATGCCGTATTAAATCCCTTTTATCAAATATTTTTTGAAATCTTACTTATGAAGATAAAGCATTCATTTTCTTTTGACTTTCTTCTAAATGTTGTAGATATATGTAAAAGTAAAGCTGGCGACCATAGTCGAGGGTGACCCGAAGGCTCCCTTTTCGATAGCTACTACACCAAGGTGTAGGGGAGGGCGCTACTCCTTTCCCTGGATTACTCCACTTTACCCTTGATGCATACCTTATAATGCTGAGTGTTCAAGTACCATTTTTTGAGTCTTTGATGTGACTCGACCTGGGATTGAACCCAGGTCTCCCGAGACATTGGCGAACATTCTAACCGTTCGACCAAAAGGAAATTACAAAAATTCATTTAACGATGAGGCAAAAAAGTTTGAGGATAACAAAAACGTTATAAGTCCTCGTTTCGAAGATCAGGTGCTTTTATTTCAAATAGCGGTTTTTAAAATAGCTTTCGTGTAAGACAGATAAAATACGAATAAAACAATAATGAAGCAACAAAGAAAAATAAACGTATCCAATTTGGATTTAACCATAGACATCAATGTTTTGATAAAGAAATTGGAAGCTGTTCTTGTAAATGGGGAAAAAGGAAAATTAAATTGGGCACTGAAATTAACTTGAAACATTTTATTCACGACAGAGAACAAGATCTCCGATTTATAGACAATGAAAGGAAGTTAAAGTGAAATTATGTTCACGATAGTCGATGGTGTATCGGTGAGCCTATTGCAGGTAAAACTAGTTGAAAAAGAAAAAAAAAACACAACTGAATGCAAATAAAAATGCAGACTGTCCACACCCACGCAATACATGCACACTCACATATATAACAAACAGTTTTTGATTAACTATAAAACATCATTCAGATAACCAAGCAGATTTTTATTATTTTAAATGAGATTCTAGATCTTTCAATTCAGGATACTACATGGTTGTATTTCCTACATAACTGATCTAGCCTTATGTATATACAATGATTTGCACCTGAGTCTGACTTTCAAGTGAACATCAACGAATCATCAAAGAGATCATTCTGTGGATATGCTGAAATTTGGTCAGGACTCCTCCAATAACATGAGTCAACAAACTAAGATTAAAATTCTGATTGGGTGTTAGTAAAAAAAATGATTATCTAAGATTCGAGAACATTTCGCGTTTGCTAACCTAAAACCAAACATTTATAAACACACATTCGGATAAATTATTGCATATATCTAACATAAAATCAGTACTTGCTTTATATAGAGGTATAATAATCATTGATGTGTATATATTGATATAAACATAGAATAAATAGACTTTCATGTAATTTGCAAAGACCGTACAAATGAAGTACTGATTTTTTCGTAGAATTTTACCACTAGACCTCTAAAAACTGTTTGAAGCATCCTTAAATATATTTGTTTGTGGAAGATCTTTAAGAAATGTTTGAATGGAATTCGTATATATAAGAAAACCGAATGATTTGAAAATGAAAATGAGATTTTTAGTCTAGTGGAGTAGTATCAGGCATTTCTTATGTACTACAAGGAAGAGAAGAATGATATTTATTCATTTTTTATATCTTTATCGGTTAGAATTAGTTTTTCTCGTTTATGTCTTTTAGCATCCCTTACAAGTGTCATTTTTTAGAAATGTGCATATATTCTGAATAGATAGCTGTACATTTATTTTAGCCGACTCTTAAATTTAGGTAAATAAACAATGCATACAATGCCCGTTAATAGACGAGTCTGCTTGTCTCAACGCACACACACAAAATAGATATATAAAATCAGATTTTACTCATAACGTTTTGTCGATTTTAACGTTTTCTATTTTATCTTATAGTCTCATGAGAATTTCCATGGATATTCTTTATCTTTTTTTTTATATTAGAATGGTAATTTTTAGGAAAGAAATGTTTTTGGTGTAATTTACAGTTTTTCAGTGAACTGTATATTTTCATTACAAAACGTCTGCAAAGACATAAATATTAACAGTGGTATATGGTAAAGACCACGAACCAGTGAAACAGCCCCAGACAAAATGGAATAACTTTTCTTCAATTACTAAAGAAACTTACATTTTGTTTAGAATATCATGAACCTCATTTAAAATGATTTTTTCATTATTTTCGCTGATTGGGGGATTTCGTTTTGTCATTTTTTGAATTAATATTTCTTTCTCCTAAACTCTCTGACCGTAAAAAACTTTCAATACTAGAATAGATACAGCATATTCTGTGTAGGAGGACCATAATTTGAGACAACACTTTAAAATTTACACTTGTTCTACAATTTAGGTGATGAAAAGTGTTTCAAGACGTACATTATACACTTTCCGTCACTCGACATTTTCTTTCTGTAAACACGAAATACTTTCTTCAGTTTTAAAAAATAAATGGCAAACTGATTTACAATCCATTATATTTTCCCTTAATTTACATGGAATTCAGCACGAAAGCATCTACATATCAACACTAACCTGGTATGGTCCTACTTTTTATGCTTCTATCAATAGGTAAAAAAAAAAGATCTGTTTAATAATTATTCGTATTCGATAGGGTCGTGTGCATAAAAAAATCCTCTTAAATAACACAGCAAATGTAAATATGGACCGGCAATGAACCAAATTCGCAAACATCTAGGAAAAACAACCGTACACAAGTTTACATGTCATTAAAATCAGACGACTTAAAGAATCTATCAAATTTAATCGAGATGCAAATTAGTATCAACACGGTGAATATTTTGTTAGATATATTTTGCATTGTCAGGCGTTTACTATTAGCGAATGATGTTTTTTTTCTTTTATATGCTATCAGGAGGTCAGAAATTTTTGAAAAAAAAAATCCTAAAAATTTTCAGTATGAAAATCCGCAAGTAATTTCAAAATATTGGTTAATGCATTGTAATCTTTCTTTAAATTGAGAATTTTTATTTCCTTAAAACATTTTTTTTAATTTTATAAAAGAAATATGATTAAACCAATGAATTTGCATTACAAACTTCAATGATAGAATAAACCTAAGAAATACACTGATTTTGTCAATATCAAATAAGGTAAGATGTTATGCTAGTTTTGAAATACAAGATAAAATGGATAATTTTGCTTAAGTTAAAAAGCAAGTCCTTATCTTTCCATGGCATTAAAAAAAATAATCATTTCTTAAGTCAATAAAATTAAATATAACTGCTATTTCTATTGGTTAAATTTTATGAATACAAATATTTTTTGATTTGAGTGTATGAAACTGGAAAAATAAATATGGGACCTATAATCATAGCCGCCTGGTTTTCTATATGTTGACTTTTACTAAAATGATTACTCTCATGTTCTATGATGATAGTGCCCACGTTAGTTGATAAAGATTATATTTCATATAAAGAGACGTGATGAAGTCACTGCGATTTTTTAAATAGTTTTTCTACTTTCAAATATTTATGCACTATACTGCTAAATGTAATTTTGGTGATCTACTTGTAAAATCCAAAAATAGATTCTATGCATAAATGTTCATTAGTTTTTTGTTCAGAAGTTACGCTTAACCTCGCAAAAAAGTGCGTACTCATAATGAATGAAAAACTTTTAGTTCATACCCTTCACCGTCCAATGTTATATTTCTATATTATCATAGGGCCACGTTTACATTTGGATCAGTATACGAGAAAAAAAAAGTATTGTTTTTACAATGTCGTAAACCTCAACTATTTTTTTAATAGTGTAATGAATAAGTGCTATCTTTCAATTATGTAACTTATGCTTCGATATCAAGTAAAAGCTTATAATCAACTTTATCTTGCTTCTTTACCTAAGAACTCTAAGTACTGACAAAGTTTGGTTTAATGGACCAAGTTTAATCAAGAAAGCTAAGTTTTAAGATGACGATGATGTAGACGGCGAAAACGACGACCAAGAATCCAATTTAAAATGGCATATATTCGCGTCCTGATTTCGTCGTCAGATAGATTACATTTATTAAATTAATGGACATCAACTTTCTTTAAGGTCTATTAAAAATAATTACATGGACTTTTATCTGTTTTCTATCCAGTTGCATTCTTGATAATGCATTACGACAAGGCATTTATATTTCAAGACCCAAATCAAAAGAAAAATCGGGGACAAAATTTAATTATTCATTATTAGCTTTTTAATCAATTTTTTGGGAAAACGAAGACAGATATTGTCGTTCGGGATATAAAATTGATTTCGTTTCTCAAGAAGTATCTTTGAAAATATCCTACTTGGATGCATATTCATGATAGGGTGTTCTAAAAGCATCATAACGCGTACTAGAATGTAGTGTAATTCACAAGAAATTTAAACTAAATATGAAGAGTAAATCCGTTTGCTAGTGACATAATGGTGCTATAGATACTTGTTCGATCCGAGATAAAATCCTTGATTACGTATGCAGTGTTAGAAATTTGGTAAGCTCTCTAACTCTAAAAATTTGCTTAATATCCCTTTATATTTCACTGTGTGTCAGGAAAGCCTAACTTTGTAAATATAAATAAACTCTAAAAGTTCGAAAGATAAAATTGAACCTCACCTCAGAGATGCTCAATTTTGATGCAAGAAATTGTTATTTCATTTGCCTTGTTACAATAATAATTATGTATTTTTTCAAGATCAATGTTCGAGTTTAGATAAATGTTGTCATTTATAATCCTGATTTTCCGGGCAGAAAATATCTTTGTTTTGAATATTCGGATAATAGTCTAAGATATATATCAGAAATTATATGAACTGTGTGATAAACACAAATATTTGTCCACTTTAATTTCATCGTATTGTGTTTCCCATTTTTCTTCATCATTTACTGCAATTTTTATCCCACTTAATCGTTAAATTCCGTTCCAATTTTGGTGTGACCATTCTGGGCCAAAATATAGTGAAGGTGTGCTTTGCAGTCTTTCTGTGAACTGAATGGTTCCTTTTAAAAAAGCCCCTGCAAAACCGCTAACACGCTTTTCTCTTTTTATTGAGTGCACCTAATCAACGAAAATCATTTTCCTTTTAAAATGCAAAGAAAGAGTTCACAAATTACAACTCAATAGAATAAAAATACGAATAAAAAAGTCGGTCTTCATCTTTAAGAATAAGTTTAGGTGCAATCAGCGACATCAAATCAGCCATAATGCCACGTTCTTTTTCAATGATAGAACTGTCTTTTTTCCAAAACATTTTATCTATTCACATAAGAATTAATATAGTCAGTAATTTAACTGAGGGTCTTCGTCTGTTTTAAGTCTACTGAATGTTACCCTCAAATTTATTTTTAGTGAAATTATAATGAATAGTTATGAGGATTTATTCACTTAATAAGAATAGAGAACAACATTGCAAAACTGATATTTCTTTTCTTACCGAAAAAAACACCAAAAGCAATAAAAGAATTGCTTTTGACAACCTTAGGTAGATCCCATCGAACAAGATTTTCGGTAAGGCGTATTTAATTTGATTTACTCTTTTCGAAATCTGCCATGATATTTAATTATTTTTCCTTTTTTTTTCCTGAGATGACGTGAAGAATTTCGATATCATAATTTTAATATAACATTTTTCTTTTAAAAACCTAAGTGCATCGGTTTAGAATTTTACGAAATTCTCTCAACGAATTTCAATAGAATTTTATTTGGTTTTGTCCGTCTTAAATATGAAAGTTGGTTATAATTCTCTCTGCGTGCCGTGACGCATTTCAACTGACGCTTCAGTTGAATACAAAGGGGAAGAAATGTAATTAATATTTCAATGAAACAATACTGATTTCACGGTAGAAATTAATATTTCTACGACATGTGTGAAGTAGCAGCGTCGACGCCCTGAGAATTATCCTTTTTCTATTGAGGTCTAAAATCAACGTAATATTTAAAAATATTTTTGGTTATTTAAAAAAAGAAAAAGCTATTCCTAAATGTGCAATGATTTGCATGTTATGCAATCATTTCTGCCTTCTCTAGAATACGCATTGCTACTTATGCGCGTTCTAAAATGTGATTCAACAGTGTGTATCATATGATTCGCAGATTTATACCTATTGAAAACATATTAAGTGAATTGATGTTAGTTTCTTATATTAATGATATTTTGAGGGAATTTTATTCATTTCTATCTTGATGTTTGAGAAAGGTTTTGTATTAATATTATTAAAAGGCAGTATGTAACACAAAGCCAATTTATTTCGTGGAGTAATGGTGGTTTGAATTTAGTGTTTTTATTCTCTTAAACCGTTTGCCTAACCAAGGCTAAAGTTTCATTTCTGCTCTATTATTTATACATAGCCGTGAGAAGAAACTAAGGACGTATGCCTTTCCTTAGAGCATAAGTACCAAGTGAAACTCAAATAACTTTGTCCAAAATTTGAATTCTGCTCTTCGAGTTTATTTCCTAACACCAAATGTCACGTACCTTCAAGGATTATATTTTGATAAATTAAAAATTCATTGATAATAATCAAACATAGAATTGTTATTTTATATTACAACATATATATGTAAATATAAAATCAGCCGACGTAGAGTCGTGGAGGGCCCTTTATTAATAGTATATAAATCAATAATTTATCCATATTTACTAACCCCTCCGCTCAGACAGGATATGACACAAGGTCAATATTTAAGCGGAGTTTAACAAGTTTGAATTCAGTTTTCCTTCTCCTAGACTAGTTGCCTCACCAATGCTGAAGAACCCGGTCTGCCCTACTATTTACCTATAGCTGGAGGGAGAATAATAGGATTCATACCGTTCCCAATGGTATTAGTGCAACATGAAATGCAATCAGTCTCGTCCAAGATTTGAACTTTTGTCGCCGTGTCAATTTCCTACGACGATAACCATTACACCACGGGCACTTCCATCCTCTCTTAATGGCATATCAATCTTCGTGGGTTAATCTAATGCCAAACCCATCCTTATAGGAGGGAAGTAGTGGTATTATTTAACCCATAGCTGGAAGCATAAGGAGGTCCATACCTTTCCCATGGGAATTTGTCCGAAAGTGAAGGTAATTACGCGACTGGAGTTAGAACTTGCTCACAACGATGCCGCTGTCTAGCGCTTTAACCATTACACCACAGGAACACACTAATAATGTATCAGATATTTATATTAAACTATGAGTTTTTAGTAGTCTTTAAGATATATTTTTGAATCTTATAAATATATCAATCTTGTAAATGTGGACGCTAATTCTTACCTAAAAAATATCTTGAAACAGTTTCAAAGATGCACCAATATACACATGATAATAAGCAATATAAGAGTAAAATGTTTAACATTACTTTCAAAAATGTGGTGTAAATTTCTCAATTGTATGAATTGTTCAGTTTAGGTAAACGTAACTAAATATGTTATAAGTTGATCAGATATGAATTTTCAATATCCTTATAAAAATCAAAATAATATAAAAGCGTAAACTCAAAAGTTTGAATCCTTAAATTTACAATTTTGCAAAACAATAGAAATATCGATACAATATTTTGCATTAATACCGGACATTAATACCGGGAGACCTGGGTTCAATCCCTGGTCGAGTCATACCAAAGACTCAAAAAATGGTACTTGATGCTACCTTGCTTAACACTCAATATTATAAGATAAGGATCAAGGGTAAAGTGGAGCAATTCAAGGAAAGGAGTAGCGCCCTCCCCTACACCTTGGTGTTGTAGCTATCGAAAAGGGAGCCTTCGGGTCCCCCTCGACTAAAGATCGCCAACTTTACTTTTTACTATATCGCATTAAAAATAAAGGAAATATTTCAATAATTTTGTTCCTTTTCATAAAAATAAACAAAAGTTTCTCGCATTCATTATCGTTGCCCATTGATTTTTTTATCAATTTTTCGATCAGTTAGTATTCAAATAAGTAAACTGAATTGTTGTGATTAAAAAGAATATGATGTCTGAGCAAAGAAACTTGCATTTCTTAGCCAAAGATTGTTTGATCAATATTTTTAATTTCGTAAGTACTTGTGACTTTAAAGTCCGGAAAAGTATGAAACCAGATCTTATCAGTTGTCGTATGCAACACATTATCAGATTAACGAGAGAGCCCATGTGAACGCGCATAAACAGAGAAAAATAGCACCGATTCTGGCAACCACTGTCATGAGATCAACGCTTGCTTGGTATTTTTTGCTGTATCCCATTCTAATGCAAGACCATGGTTGAAGTAGATTGAACTCTTCAACAATGATAAGGCAACAAGTCTTGGAAAAGGAAAATTTCGTATTCAAACCAACAGTAGTCCGCTTAAAAGTGTCACATCCTGCCTGGGGCGGAGAGGTGGAGTGCATAAAACCACTTTTGAGGGATATGAACAAATACTATAAAAAATCTCTTTCTGAGTGCTGAAGAAATTATTGATATAATTACAGGGGTGTAAAATATATATAGAGAAATTTAATAAATAAATCTGACCGGTAGGGATAATCAAAGAAAATCTACTGCTTTTACTGGCTAATTGAAAATTATGCAGTTGAACTTTATTGCTTAAATATGTTTTGTTATTTTATGGATTCATGTAATCATTTGTGAATCACAAGATATAAAGTGAATCATTGCATTTGACAAATGGACATAGTATATTTCTTTGAAGGAATAACTGTTATGAAAATTATATATATATATTTTAGATTTAATTAAGATTCATTTTGCGATGTTTTATGGGCAATTTTTAGTCGAAAAAATTATCTATTGACATAGCATTTCGTTTTTGCCTGAAGGAAGAAAATTAACCGATTTAATTTTTAAACACTTTACAAAAACTGAAAGGTTTAAATATTTTTTGAAAATCTCAATATTCTTTTTTTAGTTATTTTTTTTTTTTTGTTTTGAATTCAAATGCTAATAATTCACTTTGTAATTTTTTCTTTTATGTATCCATCGTTTTTTCTAGAAATAAATTGATTTTTGATAATTTTCGTGCAATCTTTCTTACATGGAATTCCTTTTTCTTCTCAATCAACTGCGATTCTTTTTTAACATTCTTGATTCTTCATAATCGCGAGATTTTATCTTATTTCTGTTGCACATCTGCATTTCTTTGTTTTTTTTTTTAATATCTGTTTACCGAATGTTCGACTCTCCATATGGTTTGTCTATTTTTATCTTCTAATTTCTTAAGTTTTGGTAGATGTATTATTTTATACCCTTTTGGTTTTCAGTTATATTGTTAGAAACATAAAAAATGGATTATCTGTTTTAACTTATCACCAATGAATATATTATTTTCCTTATTATAAGGTCAGTCTAGTTGGCTGGAGCAGCAGAATATGCTGATAGCATCATTGAAGAAGGGTTAAGAATCACAAGCGAGTGGTATTGGTATGATATTTAAATGCATCTGGTGGTGATGTTCCTGTTTTGGAGCTGTGTGAAAAAAGAGTACCTTTTTGTTGCTATTACTCTCAGGTCGACTCTGATCCGAATTGGTCGTACTTATTATGGTTCCATCAATGGGTAGCATAGAATTGTTTAATTATTTACTATATTTGAAATCAATTTACTGTATACAAATAAATGGTTCGTTTAAAATTTTTACCCACAAACCATTTGTTTCCAAGTTATGTATTTTAATATCTACGTATAAACAGGATTTGACATCAATTTGCCCGTAAGAGTTGATATGCCTTAAAATACAACCAAACGAGTATGCATCACTGAATATCATATATCTGGCCACAGATAAACATTATATATAGTGATAGGGACAGACACAAGTAAATATTAAGCTTCATCAAAAATGTTCTTAAAATTAGAAAGGATTGATTATGCACGCTTGTATATATTCTAAAGTCATTTGGGTGTTTGATTTGCGCACCAGCCTTACACAATCTTGAGAAGAAAGGGTCATAATGATAGTTTTTTTTTTAAGTTAATTACATTTATATAAAATCTTACATTTACTCACTAGGTCGTAGCAGAAAATTTCTTGTAACCTTTGAACTCCACTGTCTGTGTCAAGCTATGATTAAAAATGGTGATATTTGATATAGAAGTAGCCCCTATGAAATTAGTGGAGTTACACAGCACAGCCTCCAAAGTTCCTAAACTTTCTTGTTTGGCATAATTACAAAATATTCATTGTATATTCATCTGAAGATATGAGCTCACACGTATGATTTATGTCTCTCTCTTGTTCATATTTATCTTTCCTGAAAGCAGTCTGTTATAATTGAATAAAAATAAATCCCTCTTTCAAGTCGATCTCAAGTCACCTATTTCTGCTGAATATGTTATTGCATTCATTAAAATGTACTGAAATGTTAGTTTCAATTTAGAAAAAATTCACAGTTATGAAGAATTTAAAGAATGTTATCCTTGCTTATATAAGTTGATGGAATATAAGAAGACGTCTTGGAGCAACTTATTTATTGTCCATGTTCTGCAAGGGTTAAACACTATTTTATATACAATAATTAAAATGACTGCAGATTTTAAAGAAACTATATAATCAAATGTTAACTGCCGATGAATCGACTGAATAGGTCAATCAATTTTTGACAAGAATATTTAACATTTTTATCTCTTATCTAGCCGTCGTCAATTCCATTATTGGTATTAATCCCCATTTAATCGTTTTTATTCTATCATGAATAACCAGATAATTTTAGCAGTGAAAGTAGCATTTTGCATTTTAAAAGAAAAGGAGAAATAATAACTTGTAGATTGAGTCAACCAGAATTTTTTGACATTTGAAAATGAAAATGTCCTACTTAAGAATTATAACCAAATAACAAAACAATAGAAATAAAATGAATAGAAAATGGATATTAAAATGCAAAAAAAAAAATTATATTTTTCTTTTATTTTTCATTTATTAGTTGCCGTTTATGTCATCTTGTGCAAGAGTTCTTGACAGTTTTCTTTTACAGTTTTGTCACTGCTATTCAGAGAGAGAATTTTTTTCAAAATAAAAGAATCTATTTTAAACTGGCTGCAGAGATATTATGTTCTGTTCTTTTAAACACTTTCATCAAATAAATTTAATGTACAATAATGGACGAATGATAAATGCAACAAATAAAAAAAGACGTTCATTACTTTTCTGGCATTCGAGACTGAATTTTTGAATAAAAAAAACATGAAAGGTTTATATATCACAAATACCCATGTATCTGTCGAGAAATTTTCTTTTAGGTACTCAGAACCTGTTTTAAAAAAGGTCCGCATTGATATTTACAAATGGAATTAAGGGCAAATTTACGGCCTACAACGCGTTGAAAGCTTTAAAAACTAAAATTTATATTCAAGTTTATTTGTCGACCAGTTCATAAAGCACGGTTGTGTAAATATTACTAAAAGTCCCCTGTGTGTGTATAAAACTATAAACCAGAAAAATATGTGAATGCAATTAAGATGTGGCCACTAATAGAATAAAACAAGTTCTAGTTTAATTGAAAATTAAATTACAGTGCAGAGGAATATTTTTTGAGGTGAACGGCACTTTAATAATCGTAATCCTTGATATAATGAGACTATGAAATAATAATCTTTATCCTTCTTTGCTTTCTAAATAGAAGCATTAATGAAGCACGATCAAAAACTCTGATATATTATGAAAGATAACAGACAAGGACGGTTGGTCCCTGATGTTTATTTAAATCCAAAAACTGGAAATTTTCTACATCAGTCTATAAAAAGATACGCGCAATAACCCTTACCTCCATAACTATCTGTGACGGCAAATTGACTAAAAATCCCAAAACGGGACTTTATTTTTGCACGTGTGAAGACGGGGTAGGTTGGCACTTGATCCCCTATAGAATGAGTCCTCGTTCAGAGTTATTCTCTCGGGTATATAAGACCTGGCATATTACGTGAGGGATCAATTTTTAGAGCCAGACTGACCACCGCTGGCAAGGGGTTCCAAATTTCACACTATCACACACCCACCAGGCCGCTAAACTTCCTTCCCCTCGACTATGGAAGAATATGGACCTATAGGTTTTAGTCGTAATAATATTATATTGTAGTAGTCGGCAACTCCGGTTTCCCGTGTGATATTTTAGGAATTAATAGGACAATTCTAAGCAAGATAACATAAGGTGAATAGAAGCTAAAAAGGAAATGTGACAACAACAAATTCGTAGTAGAACGGCAAAGAACAACATAGACCACATGGTAACATAAAAATACATGAATTCCTTTACTACAGTTATATACACTTTCAAAGTGTCAAAACATAATTGGATAGTCCACGAATATAAATGTCTTTTCTTGACTCTTGTTTTTCTTCAAGTTGAGAGAGAGAGTGATATATAAAATTTGGGTATAAAGGAAAATGGCCCCAAAGTTACTTATCTTATTTTTCGACGGGGTTCCACTGGAGAATCTTTCTTCTTTCACGGGCTACTAGACTTTGTTCTGTTTTTAATACTGGCTTGAAGAACTCGGGTCCCTCATGTCTCAGTATTCTTTTGTCTTCAACCCGGAGTAGAATGGCTACGGACCCTGCTCAAAAACTAAACTTTCTTACTATCTACTTCCGCTGAGGGGAAGGGGTCCCCACTTCCGTTTTGAGGTCCCAGCCAATCATTTGGCTTCTCTCTTCTTCCCCTTGGTGTCCGGCGACCTGAGGTTACTAAGTACCAACACCTGTTGATACCCCTCTGTGACCTACATTCTTCCTTAACGGTCACTTTTTTTGACGGCTAGATACTGTTAATTCAACGGGAGGATAGTATTAAATCTTACCTCTATCGTCTCCGTGGGCTATCACGTGACATATCTAAGTGAATGCCGACAAAGGTATGTTATAGCAGTAATAAAAATTTAAAAATAACGTAAGTAATCCAGCAAAACTTATATTCTAACATACACTATTCTACGAATAATTAAGTAACATTATACAAACCCTCATTAATAATGGATTTTCTTAGCATATCCTCCACGAAGAAAAACATAAGGATTTTCTTAGCATATCCACCACGAAGAAAAACATAAACAAGAATCCTAATATTAAAGGAATTGTATAAATCTATTTTACAATAAGTAATTGCATTCTAGCGATGAGCAAGATCAGTCAGAAATTAAAAACCTTATACACAGATGTACATCACTTACAGATAGCAATAAACATCTGGGATTCATCTCATACTCAACAAACATTAAAACGATTAATGTTACCGTAGCTAATTATTATTATAATCATATCCACAAATTGTGTTGATTCCTTTAGCTTCCCTTCTTTTGCCATCCCTACATATCCTCCATAGCTCATAGTTGGTTTTCTAGACTGCATCCAGTGTCCGCAAAAAGCTGATGTACAAGGATCATTGAATAAGTTTCCAGACTTTTTTCGTATGGGCATTTTTATTGATGGTACACTGTGACGGCATAATTAAAATTTTTATTTCAAGACGGGAGTTTATTTTTCGCACGTGTGAAGACGGGGCAGTCTGGCACTTGACCCTCGCAGAATAACTTCCAGTTAAGATTCCCTTTTGGGGCGTAGGGGAACTGGCAGATTATGTGGGGGTTAATTTGGACTAGACTGACCGCCGCTGGCAAGGGGTTTCCATTTTTCACGTTACACACACCCAACAGACCACTTCATCTTCCTACCCCAAGGATAATGGAAGATATGAACCTCTAGGTTTAGATAAGATAATATTAATCGTAGTCGGCGACTCTAATTTCACGTGTAATATTTTAAAAGGCGAATAGGATATTTAGCGAGAATAAATTGAGGCGAATGAGGCTGAAAAGGAACATATCAAAAGACAACTTGATAGGCAGACAACACAATGAATGAATTTCGACACGAGGAGAGATGCAAAATATAACAAGGTTTTTAAAATATACGGACACACATATCTAACGTGTATGCTATATTATCAGCGGATAATATCAAAATAAAAATGTTTTTCTTCCTTATTCTTTTCTTTCTTGCTTCTTTAAATTGAGAGAGAGAGTATGTAATTGCCATACTTAGGAAGGGTGGAGGGAGAAAACAGTCTTAAGGTTTACTTAGCTTTTTGACGGGTTCCTTCTGAGAGTATTTTCTTTTTTACGGGCTTGCAGGATTTTATACAGCTTGGCTTGAAGGCATCTATTATTTTTTTGTCCAAGATTTTTTCCGTTTTACCCCCGGAATTTCGGCGACTGTTTCAATATATCCGGTCACTCCAACTGTTGTCCAGAAACCCGGCTCTGCTTCTTCGCCCGGAGTTTGGCATGAGATTCGTCCGTCCGTTCATAGCGACATCCGTCCTGAAAACTAAATTCTTTATCCATATTTCCGCTGACAAAAAGGGTGCAACTTCCGTTTTTAGGATTCTGGCCAATCATTCGGCCTCTTTCTTCTTCCTTCACCCTGTCAGGTGATTCATTCGGACTACTATCTCTATCCGGTATATCCCCTACTTTATCCATCCGGTCACAGAATCTGTTGGCTTTCATTCTGACCCGAATTTGTTACTTCGGCCGCGAGGAATTGATCTACGTTCCTAATTCCTCTTTTAACGGTCAGTCTTTGGCGGCCTGTTGATTCAAACACGGAGGGGTAGGGGACCTTTCTCATTTCTCTCCTCTCAGTGGTAGACCACGTGAAAACACACATGAAACTCAATTCCCCTTCGAAGTAAACTTCTCTGGCTGCAATACACTTGATGTAACCGTTCCAACAACTTCTGGAAGACCACATGGACGTCCTCTTGTATGAGCGTGTCAATGACCTTCGTTACACCCTCTTTCATCTCTTCAATTGTCTCATAACGACAGCCTCTAAGTTTTTTTCCTGAGCTTAGGGAATAACCAAAAGTCACAGGGAGCAAGGTCTGGACTGTAGGGATGCTGAGGAACTGTCTTGATGCCCATCCTCGTTAAATAGTCTGTGACTAGGACGGAGTGGTGGACTGGTGCATTGTTCCAATGGAAATGCCACTGACCCGATTCGAAGAGTGCTGGCCTCTTCCGACGGAATCTCCCTCTGAACTCCCTTAAAACCTCAACATTTTATCCCTTGTGGACTGTCTGTCCAGTGGAAACCCAGTGCATGTAGTTCATGCCAGTGCTGTAAAAAAAGGGATCATCAATTTTGGGGTGGATTTGCTATGTCTGGTCTTCTTGGGTCTGGGAGAGCCAGCATGCTTCTAACGGGATCTCTGTCTCTTGGTCATAGCAGTAGATCCAGCTTTCATCGCAGGTCACCAGAGCATCAAGAACTGCGGGATCTGAATTGATCAGCTCGACCATTCCCCTACTGTCATGACGTCTTTCTTTCAGATCTTCTCTGAGCACCCTTCGGACAAACTTCGCTCAAATCTTCCGCATCTTCAGTTCCTCGCGAATAATTGTGTGTACAGTTCCCACACTGACATCAAACTGTGCACTTATTGTCTCTAGAGACACACGACGAAATTCTTTATTTGGCCAATCAATTCTGATGTATTAACTTCCTTACTCCTCCCACACCTCTCATCATCCATCACAGACTCCCAGCCTTCATTGAATTTCTTATGCCACTCAAAAACTAATGATCGAAAAGCAGTCTGAAGCATTCCATAAGTTTCTGTGGCATTTTTTCTAAGTTTAAAACACAATTTTATTGCATATCATTCTTCTAAAGTGACAGATTGTATTTTTGAAATTAACCAGTTGTGACAATCAGGCTTTAGTAGGGCGTATTCCAATTGCTGCTGTAGCTGTTCATTTGAACCTGAAATCATAAAAATTGGTCTGTCATCTCATAAGATGTATATCAATAACATACTGAATTATCATGTGTCTACGACAATTTTAAAAGCCTGTACCAAAAAAATTATGGAAACTTTTTGTATATACCTCGTAAGTCTTTGCTGGTAAGCAAATACTGGCGTTTCTATGTGTAAATTCCATATGTGGACGCCGCAAATGAGTTTGCCCTTACTTTTTCTGTCTTTTTCGTTTTTCTTTCTATCTCACAAACCATCCAAGTAAGTGGCCATATAACTACTGTTTTGTGGGATGTTACTTCCAGGTATTATTCAAAACTGCACGTATCATATACAATTCAAAATGGAGATCTCTTGCTAATAGTGATACATAAAAAATATTCAATTATGTAAAACTAATGCTGTCTATCAATTCTCGTGCTCATTGCGCGATTGCGTTTTCAAACACTTACAATGATATAAAAGTAAAGTTGGCGACCGTAGAAGATGGTGACCAGAGGGCTCCATTTTTTCGATAGCTACTACACCGAGGTGTCGGGAGGGTGCTACTCCTTTCCCTGGATTGCTCCACTTTACCCTTGATACGTACCTTATGCTGAGTGTTAAGCAAGGAGGTATCAAGTATCATTTTTTTTAAGTCTTTGGAATGACTCGACCTGGGATTGAACCTTTGTCTTCCGGGCCATTGGGGAACACCCTACCCACTTAGAGAATGAGTCGGATAATGATTCTACTTATAATATCGGATTCTTTTTTTGTTTCAGAATTGAAAATATACAATAACAACTATTAATCCTCGATCAAGAACAACAATTAATCCTTGAATACAATGCCTTGCACAAGTGGGGGGGGGATATTTCGCGTGACTACTTATTTTGAAACGAAATCATTAAAAACTATCTCAAAATAGATGCAAGTTCGAAAGTACATGTATTACAGTCGTACCATCAGGGATTTCATACAATTATTAAACAACCTTCATTCTCCTTTGCTACATATTTCTCCTGTTTTCTTATTAGAATACATCTACAAGAAAACCTACTGTTTAAATACTCATATATATATATATATATATATATAGCTTAATATCAGTGAAAAAGCAGGTATATCAAGGTCAGGATAATGTATATCATTGAGAGAGTCCACGCTGTCATCTATAATATAGTCTGTTTGTCCCAAATTGCAAGTCATTGGAGATTGGCTCATTTTGTTCAGCTCGTTCTAATTGTAATTCGTATCTTTTCTCAAATACAGTTAGTGGGGCTACAACAGTTTTGAGAAGTCATGTGAAAGTGCATTGAGGTAATTTCAACGAAAAAAACCCCCCAAAAAAACAAGCATCTTAGTTGTCACATATGCAGCAGTGCTTGCATGAAAGGACTTGTTCTGGAGAAGTTACATTCGCTCCCATCCATGCAGATATTTAAGATAGAACTATCTAAGAAAAATACATAAAACATTCAATTAAATCATTCGTTATAATTCCTAATCTATAGAAATATATAAATATGCATTTATTAAAATAAACTTTGCACATTCAACAAACTAACAATACAAGAAATAAATTTTCTCAGTAGAATATTAGAATAGTTTCATTCAATAATAACATATTCATCCTCTGCTTTATTCAATGTGTTCATGAAAAAGTATTTATGAATTATTGAATGACGTCCCTAGATGGGTACATCAGTAAGTCAGTACTAAAAATATTATTTTGAAGTATATATATATATATATATATATATATATTTCAATGAACAACGTACCTTTTCAATGCACTTACCTGGATAGGTACATCATTAAGTCTGTACATTTATTTTGAAGTGCAGATATATATATATATATATTTCAACAAACAACCCTCCTTTTCAATGCACTAAAGCCAAAAATTATTTATCAATAACATCGATTGAACATGATAGACTAGATTTTTTTACCGGGGTCCATCACGATAATAACCGTGAAACCATTTCCACGAAATATATAACAAAAATAGGCTCACATTTGCTTGATGTAAGTAAGTAAAGTTAGCGACCATAGTCGAGGGTGACCCGAAGGCTCCCTTTTCGATAGCTACTACACCAAGGTGTAGGGGAGGGCGCTACTCCATTCCCTGGATTGCTCCACTTTACCCTTGAACCGTACCTTATAATGCTGAGTGTTAAGCAAGGTGGTATCAAGTTCCATTTTTAAAGTCTTTGGTATGACTCGACCTGGGATTGAACCCAGGTCTCCCGGGCCAGGCATATGAAATTTGAATAGCTTTTAGGAATGAAGGTAGTAACTTCAATACAAAAGGCTATTTTATGATAAGAATATTCTATCGTAATTGACTACAACAAATATTTATATATAAATAGAGAATATTTTCTAAAACTTTTCTCATTTCATGATAAATTACCATTGGTTGCAAATATTTTATTGTTGGCTTTTAAGCATATCTATAAAAAGAATATCTAGTATAAAGAGAACTTTAGTCAAGTATTCCTGTGTTTTTTACAAGGCCAAAAATATAGCATTGTTTTATTCTAGTTTGTTGTTCCATTTGCATGAAAAATGTATTTGGACCCATACGATAGTCAAAACATTCATGTTCATGCTGATAGATTAAAGCGTCAATGTGCGGATTTGTGAGATTTCACGTATGATTTACTGTCATAGATCACTTCTGGTGGCTTGTTAGAAGAATGATTAACTTCATACAAAATTCAAATCCTTCCATGACCCAGCAGAATATCAGGGCATATACTGTGTCATTTATCACATATCTGGTTACATACCGCCTAAATAATATTCCAGAGATATTAATAGATTATATGACATTAGCAGCAGAGAATAATCAGGGACATGACATATTGAGAAAGGGAGAGATTCAGACTCGTATCAAAGATTTCAATATATAAAATAAGCATGAACTACGTCAGTCAGAATACACACATATATATATATATATATATATATATATATATATATGTGTGTGTATATAGGAAGCGGTGTGAGCGTAACGGTGATCTTCCTGGGAAATAAAAGCAACTCGAGCTGAAATCCTGGATAAGTCTGTCGGTGTTTAACCTGCCCTTGAGAAAGGCAAGGGACTATCCAATCCCGCTACCTAGCTATGAAGAGACTGGGTTATTTGGTTTTCTTAGCAAACACTGTCGGAGAATAAAATCTGCGAATGAAAACCTGGGTCACTCTGCTTAAAAAATTCCCCTAAGTAATATCCTGCTTGTGACTGAGAGCTAGGGTAGATGTGAACATTCACGCATAGTCACACACACTCATGTGAGTATATATACAAAATAGTTTTTTCAGACATTAAGAGATTTTCAAATATACTTACCCCGACTATGAGATGAAAATCATTTGTTTGCACATCATACACGTGCAAATACATGCATATATACCTGTATATGAATATAGGTTTGTGTTGTCTTTTATGTGTACGTATCAAAACAACTTGTCTTTGTTTTTTATTTGTGTTTTTCATACCAATTTTCTGTCTTCCACGATAGTTAACAGAGTAAAATATTTTTAATGTAAGCAAAAGTTGATCCACTAAAATAAATTTTGAGAAGAAGAAATAATTCCTTAAATGATATTTCCTTGCTTTTGCGATCAAAATATTAAGACTAAACATTATAAATGTCTGCATATATATATATATATATATATATATATATATATATATATATAATTGCAAAACTAATTTGTTTTTATAGCCCCTGGGTTTATAAGTACCATGCCGTGAAAAAATAATTTATAGTCTTCGACGAGATTTTAATTTCCAGCCGTATACATCCAAATTTCTTTGACATGGAGAGAGGATTATTGATTAAGTTAGATAAAACTGTAACAAATATCCCCATTTGGTTATTTTACAATCCTTTTCGATTTTCTTTAATAAGAAATACATGCTTAGTATTTTTTGTGGAGGTACATAAAAAGGTTTCAATTAAACATTTTTTTCTTTTACATTTGAAGCTATGATCATTTTTATAAAAAAACAGTCTTCTTCTTTTACAGTCAAAGAACTTGCCTAAAAAAAAATAATATCAAGAACAGAGAAAACAATAAAAATAAATAAATTTCATAAATAAAACGGTATAATCACCAGCATGGCTTTAATAGCTAATGTTATTCTTCTGACGGAAAAAGGCAGATAGATTATTTGTGAAAACAATTTCATGCTGGACAATAGATTTGTTTTCATAATTCAATTCTCTTTATCGTTTCTGAAAGATCTTGAGCCGATAGTTTCCCCAGAGTAATGACTGAAAATATTCCTACCTGTAGGTCCTGGCTGGCCACGTTGACCGAGATCACCTTTGTCGCCTTTATCTCCTTGTCTACCTGGCCTTCCAGGTTCACCTAAATAAAAAGAAAATAAAAATGGATAAATATTGCGGTTAAATAAGTTAGAACGGATATTTGCAAGGAAAAGAATGTTTGCAATACGAACCTTTTTTCCATCTATTTTATTTCAAGTAACCCGAAGTGTTTACACTTTCAAGAAACATGGCTTTCATTAGAAACGTAGTTTGTTGTTAACTTCTACTCTCCAAGTCCATAGATATTTGAAAAGAAATTTCATTAAGGAATATTATTGACAACTTAAAACCATATATTTCTAAGTATGAGGTAGGAATGACCTAAACAATTCAACGGGATTGCAAATTATTCATTTTTGATTGCAATATTTGATGCCATATAATTGTGTGCAGTAAACTATTAAAAAACAATAACACCCAAAAAATATATAAAATGTATAATGAACGCTATTTCTTTAACTCTAAAAACAATCTAAGACTGATCAATAAGCCGATAAGATCAATCAGTTAGGAGAAGATTTAACCACTTGATATAGAAACTCATTGTTACTCCACATCGGTGTGTTGCGATTGGATTTGTAGTCGTATTTGATTGCAGCAGGATAGGTTTTATATCGGTAAAAGTTAACAAAGTACACGGTTGAAACATACTTACGGCCCAAACAGACGTATTAGAATCTTGATCCATTATAAAGATAAGGTCTAAGTGTTTAATGCACTCTACACATTTTGTAAAGACGGATATCGTGTCAGACTGGGCACTTGAACAAGAAGCTTTGATTCAAAGGAGCAATAAATTAAAAGGAGGTTATATATATATATATATATATATATATATGAGAACAGGTGTGTATGTTTGTGTGAGTGAGTTAGAATAGTTAAGACAGTCAACTGCTATTGGTGACTCTATTTCACCTCTATGTAATCCTCAGTCTAAGCGCCATGGACTGTGTCTCTGCTATCCTTATATATATAAGTTAAATAACCTTATTTTACAAGAAAATATTTTTTTTAATTTGCCTCATTCACTTTTTGCGCTTGATTTTGATTTAAGTCTATATTTGAAATATAAAACAATTAAATAGATCTTTAATTGCTTTCAAAGACAATATAAATTTATTAACCTATTTTGTATATACTTTAAAAATATCAAACTTTCAATAAAACGCCTTCTCAGTGGGGATTATTATATTCTGAGAGTTAAACCCCATCAAAGAAAGGGTGATCAGAGTATAAACCTAAAATGGATCTGGTAAAGGGACTTTCGTTCCGGAGATCTGGGAAGTGGCCATTCATCCCAATTTCACTCTGACCAGGAATGGTAGTACCTTTTACAATCCCATCTATGAGTTAAATAGATCTGCTTAAAGATTATTTATATACAATAGGAATGTGTGAAAAATACACTTAACATGGATGTTCAGTGAACATGATTCCATAACTTCTAGACATAAAATAACCGTAGACGGGTTGACATGCCTTCAATTAATCAATATATTTTTTAAACTCTTGTTATTTTAGTTAATAATCTACTGATATGTAAGATATATGTCTCATTATAACGCGTTCTAGTCTTTTGTTTAATGCTCAAAACCTCAAATCCTGTTCTTTGCCAAATAAACCCGGAAAAATCCTCTTTAAGAAACATTTCACCAACCATTATTACTGCAGTGAATTTCATTCACAGTGGGTATCCCAGTTGAGTTGTTTTTTTTTTTTCTATAATGATATAAACCGTATGTACTCCTGTATTGGCCGATTTCTGAAGACCTATATTTCAGATAATATATAGGTGGCAATACTTTAATGAATACCTTTGAATGGTTGAAATCCAAATATACTGAAAAGAATACAAAGCAATTTTTAGTTGTAATAATTAATCCCATAAACTGATAATTTAGTAGCCACAGATTCGTACAGAACTTGAGTAGCTACTGTGGAAGCACTTTTGCCCGTTAAATTTTGTAATTAGCTTGATCATCTCTATGTATACTTCCATTGGAAAAGGCTATAGAAAGCTTCATAACGAAAATTAATTAGCATCAGAGTAATCCGTATCAGTGACAGTCATGAAAATAATCAAACTAATCTTTCAAGCCACTCCTACATCAAAGAGCTTGAATTTCACAGAGTATCAAATATTAGGAGGTTTGCCATGCAAAATAAGTCTCTACTAGGAGAAGAATAATCTATCAGTAACCTGATTGATAATATCAGTCCTAAAACATTACAAAGTAAATCACCATGTTTAATAAAATATAGGCTGAGCGGTTTGAGAGTTCGATTGTCACTTGTTTCCTGCTACTTCTGGACTTGTTTAATAAATATCTAAAGACTGTATAGCTCAACCATAAGGAAACATTAACAAAGGCTTGTGTGCCAAAGGGCTAAGTTTGTAAGTAACCCTACACTAACAACATTTAGATTAGTTTTGTCACAATCACTGAAAGGCAAAAAAAACCCTGGATTAGCAAAAACACTAGTTAAAAATTCAATGTAAAAATAAAAGATGATAATAATACAAATAACGATGGTTATGATGATATACCTTACGTCAATAAGAAGCAATACAGAAATCGTGTCGGTTTGTCAGTGCTGTGTATTTGTAAGCGTCGCTGTGTCTCTTTGTCTTGGCTGGAATGTCAATCAGGTAGAGATAAGATGGCAAAGGTGTCCACGTAGAACTAGAGATTGTCTTGCTCCGCACTTACGGAGGACAAGTGGGTTTCAGAATAATGTCAGACAACACTCGGTAGTACGTGATCGGCCATGGCACGTTACTTCACATTTGATGGTGCATTCGGCAGTTTCTGACAAAGATGGAAGCAGTGTTTTTCGCTAAGCCGCTCGCCTGATCATTCGCTCTAGAGAGACGGAAGTTCTATCTTTTGATTCTTAATGTCCCATGGAAGTACCCGTCCAAAGTACCTGACTGCGAATACAGAAGAGGGCAGAGGTAGGCGAGGTTACGGGAGAAGAGAAAATAGATAATAGGAATAAAGGAGGAAAAATAGAAAAGAGGACAGAAAAGGTGGTGGCGAGAAAGAATATATTAAAGGATAAGAATCGGGTGAGCTCTAAAATGAGTACAAATTTTAAGATAACTAATTGAACGAATCAGTACTCAGAGTGGTAGTGATATTAGTAGTTGTAATAATAGTAGAAGTGATAAGGAATAACTGACAAGAAAATGTTTAGAATAGAATGTGATGAATAAGGGGGGAAAAGAAAAGTAGATACCTTGAAAAACTTTTGAAGCGGATTGAGAAAATACAGATACTTAAGAGAAGAATGGTCAACCCGTGAATTGTAGCAATGAAGAAAAAATCCGTTATTCAATGTTAACAGGAGAAAGGAATTAAGACACGAATTGAGAAAAGAATAAAAAGACTTAAGTATCCTTTTGTAAAATTGATCTATAAAAACTGAAAGAAACGTCCAGAAAAAAAGATATGTTATCAACTTAAAATAAGCTTATGAAAAGAAAGTTCTAAGAAAGAGAAAAAGATGACAGAAGAAGATGAGTTTTCAAAAGAAGAAAAGACTAAAAAGAATTACAGGATGAGATGAATGCTAAAAAGGAATAAAGGAAGGAGGAGACTAAAGAGATGAAGTGTTTTAAATGTAGAAGAGGTCGACAAAGAGGAAGGTAAAAGGAACAGAAAGAAAGGAGCGATTGAGAAGAAAACTAGGGGTGGATTGAGTCAGAAAGAAGAAGAACGAAAGAAGTCTGATAAATAGAATTGCTGAGTAAAGATATAAGGGGAGGAGGCTAGAAAGAAATAGGATTGGAAGACGAGAAGAAAAATAATCAAAAGGAGCAGGCTAAGGAAAGGATGAGACAAAAAAGAGGAGGGGGAGGAGATAAGAGAAAGAAGAACCTGAAAAGATGGAAAAGAAGAGTAATCTGAAAAAGAAAATAAAATGCTGTGAAGAGAAGATACCTGATGAGAAGAAAGAAATTCTTTTCTGAAGATAAAAAGAAAAGGCAACATAAAAATAGCACACAAGTAGAATTAATCACAGTTCAAGAAGTAAATCATTGACTTTATCATTTCAACCCCTTCTCCCCGAGAGTAAATCTATTTCAAAGCACATGTTTGCCATTGCCTTCGAAAATGCTTTGTGTCATCCTTTGCTTCCCATGCAGAACTCAAATAACAGTAACGAGACATTGGATCACAGCACATTCTTCTCTTCATCCGGATAATTCTAGGTTTATATCCTGAGATTCTTCTGAAATAAGACTGTAGACTGAAAATAAGTACATTGTAGATTGCAAATACATTAACCTCAGCTGTTCACCAAAGTAACATTTTATTTACTATTGTGAAACCCTTTTGCAACGGTACCTCAATCTGATAGTGTACCTTAGATTTGGTTCGATTCAATGCAAGTAGTTCAGTGTTTTCATTGTCTTAATTGCCGCAAAGATTTAGAAAGAATTTGGAATTTATTCATTGTATACGGCGCATATAAGCACAAATCAGATAATGTTAATTTTGTATATAATATCCGCTGTTGAATTACTCATGTCCTCCCCTACACCTCAGTATAGTAGCTAATGAAAAGCGAGACTTCGAGTAACCCTCGGCTAAATATTGCTCACTATCGTTAATAGTGCATAAATATTTAAGTTAAGATTGCGTAGACCCAGAATCACGTTTTTTTCCCAATTATATACTTTACTTAATTTTTTTCAACCCGTATGAAGTATAATTTGACTTTTCGGGGTCAGCTGAAAAGTCCAACGCCACAAATATCGCATATCACTTAAAACACCTACACACACGCATATATATCTCCTGATTACATAGGCGTAAAATGGACACTCACCAAGTGCCGTTGAATTTGTCTCCACTATCTTCACACAGATGCGCACACACGTGTTATATATTCAGGTGTTATTTAGAATTCAACCTTAATTCCCATTATTATTGAAATGATGTTTTGAGAATTTTAAAAGGAAAGAACTTGTTCCATTCAAGGGAAATAAATTTTTTTGGTACTTTGTTAAATTTACGTATTGTTTTCTAGAGCCATATTTTGTAAATCCTCTACAAATGAAAAACTGTAATCCTTTATATTTTACTCGGACTTCGTTAATTTTTTTTTCATTATTTCCACGTTTCATTAACTATCATTTATTATTCACTAAGATTAATTCATTGAAACTAATGTAAAATAACTTGACAGAAATTGTTCCCTCTTTTTTATCTATCAGGAAAAGGAAAATATGTTATATTCGGAATTAAAAAATAAAATAAAATAAACAGATAAAATAAGTCTGAATTTAATTTTTTTTGAATCGATATGCCATTGGTCAAGTTAAAAAAATATTTGACAAAAGAAAGGACATTTTGTTTTCAATTAATGAAAATAAGAAAACTAGGGCTTGAAAATTACTGTAAACTTCTTTTTTAATAGGAATAGGGGGAGGGGTATCAAATTAATGATAAACATTCGACAGATTCCAAAATCTGATCGGAAAACATTAAAAATCATTAATTACAGTTATTTCATTTTGGCATGCATTTAAAAAGAATTACATATACATATGTTGAAAATTAGTATAAAACTGACCCAAATATCAGAGGTAGCTTTGGAAAATCACTTTTAAGCTGCGACCGTAGTTGAGGGCGACCAGAAGGCTCCCTTTTCAATAGCTACAACACCGAGGTGTAGGGGAAGACGCTACTCTTTTCCCTGGATTGCGGCACTTTACCCTTGATACGCACCTTATACACTGAGTGTTAAGCAAGGATGTATCAAGTACCATTTTTAAAGTCATTGGTATAACGCGACTTGGGATTGAACCCAGGTCTCCTGGATCACTTTTTCATAATTATATCATAAATCCAATCTTAGAGAAGGCACTTGGTGTGTAATAGTTATCGTTGTTGCAAATTTAATTGGCAACCCGGGAAAGGACTGTTTGCATTTCACACGGTTAAAATACGCTGGGGAAAGATATGCATCCATTTATTCCCCAGACAATTATTTTAAAAATGAGTGCATACTGAAATCATTAATCTTGAAATGTCCCCTGGAAACGGAGTAGTAAAACTTAGAATTCACACGAATAAACTCTGCATTAAAGTTAACCTTTTGTCACATTCTGCTTGTACTGAGGGTTTCGGCTTATTGCGCGAGTTGGTAGAGTGTTCGCTAATGACCAGGGAGTTCAATCTCAGGTTGAGTTATATCAAAGATTCCAAAAATGGTACTTGATGCCTCCTTGTTTAAACTTCAGTATTATAAGATACATATCAATGGTAAAGTGGAACAATCCAGGGAATGGAGTAGCGGCCTGCCCTCCTTAGTAGCTATTGAAAAAAGAGTTTCATGTCGCCCTCGGCTATGATTGGCAAATTATATATATGTATATATTGTGATAACTCTTAAGCATTTATACATCCGAACGTTCTCACAATTGTCTGTGAAAAGGAGCCGTAGTTAGCGTAACGGCTACTATTGAAGAAAATAGAATCAGTATCCAAGTTCAAATCTTGAACTGGTGTGACACGACGTGTGGTTAAATACTTAATTACTATCTAAAAATAGAATTTATGAAATATATCAAAATTAATATATATATGAAAAACAAAAAGATCCTTAAAATAAGTATCTCTTTGTTCAAGGCTTAAATTGACATAAAAAGCCGGTTGATTGTTCCTAAAGGTCAGTTAAGTGTGAGACTATTGTTTT
>OY757905.1:24235239-24575239 GCA_963585895.1 Sepioteuthis lessoniana
ACAATCAAAACAAGTAGAAAACACAGTGAGTGTGGGTTACAATCTCATTTGTAAAATAGTTGTTAGTGCTAACGATATTTGTATTAATGGTAACAGTGTAGATAAAAAAAAATCAAACACGATAAAAAAAGAATATGTAAAAAAAGAGCAAAAGCCTGACAAACAAAGCAAAGTAATAGATAGAAAAATTACGACGAAAAGAAGAAAAAGTGAGAAACAGAAAAAAGAAAGGAAAAAGTAGATGAAGATGATTAAAAGAATGAGAAAGAAGTGATAAGATAAAGGCAAACAACAAGACAAAAATGAGAAAAAAATGAGTTTGAATAAAGGAAGAAGATGGTCAAGAGGAAAAAATATGTGGAGAAGGTGGATATAAGACCGGTTAAGAGGATCAGATGAGACAAGAGTAGAAAATATTTGATTTGGGGATTGAAGTGAAGATTTAAAGATGAAACAAAAAACGAGGTTTGTAAAAGAAAAAAAAAAGAATCGAAGATGTGTAATTGGATGGAATAAAATTAGAAAAATAACGAGTGGAAAAATGATGTTGAAGAATGTTTAGAGGAAAAACAGATCAACAAAAAGGAAAAAGGAATATGAACTTGAGAGGAAAATGAAAAGAAGAATAGAAAAAAGTTTAGGTGTAAGAGAAGACAATAACGAAGAGAAGAAATATCAGGAAAATAAAATGACAAAAATTAGTGTAATGCAAAAAAGAGAAGCACGAATGAAGAGTAAAAAGACAGGTAGAGTGTAACATATATGAGAAGAGGGAAGGGGGACAATGATTCAGATGAAAAAGTAAGTGAAAGAGAAGACTGCAAGTAATAAGTGATAGAAAACAAGAAAAGAGTACATAAAATTTGAACATGAAAGAGCAACCAAACAAGACTGAAATGAAAAGCTAAAAGGGCAAGAAATACCAGAAGATGTGAAAGAGAAGAAAATAACTCAATGACAGTTTTCACAAACACTGAGATGAATTGTCGTAGAACTTTTGAAAAATAATCTGAGAAAAAAAAATTGCTCACTTTGTAAAAATGGAGACATACAAAAAAAGAACAGAAAAAAATAACTTAAGGAAAAACAAAAAAATATACGTTTAAAAATCAATAATAATTGAGGCAAAATACCAAAGGATCCAACTAAAAACAAAAATTAATGGAAAATGAACTAAAGAGATAAGAAAATGCATCATTAAACTGTCCACATTGCTCCCAACGCACCTTTGACACGAAGAATAGACAATTCAAAAGTGATTACATTGAAAAGGAAAATATATAATTCTGAATCATTTCTACAGGAAACTGGCCATTAAAAGCTATCTTACAGTGCTATGTGAGTAACTTTATATACGCAAGTTTAATGAAAGTAAAACACTGTAACGATGTCACTTTAAAGGCTGCGTGAAAGATTTTGTACATTAGAAACCTGTTTGAGGTTTATTTTATCATTTACGTATTCTGTCCGTCATATTTTCATTGAAAAACGTTTAAATTATATGAAGAGTTTAATCTGAAGGGAAATTAATTTTAAAATATCTTAAATTAAGCAATGACAGTTTCATATCTTATTGGAGTTGTACAAGTTATTTTCTATATGCTTATCTTATATATATTGAAAGATTCAATGTTTACTACTTTTACTCAAATAACAATGGTGATCAAAGATTCGACTTGGCACCTGACGTATTTGAAGATGTTATTTAACGGCTACGAATTAGCTGTGTTACTGATATTACAGTCTAATAAAAGTTGAAAATAGGTTTTATTAAGTAAATATTTTACTCCAAATTAATAAATAAAATTGTATTATATATATATATATATATATATATATATATATGTATGTATGTATGTATGTATGTATATGTGTGCGTACATTTATGTATGTATGTGTGTGTGCGTGTGTATATATATATATATATATATATATATATATGTGTGTGTTTCTGTATATATATATATATATGTGTGTGTGTGTATATATATATATATATATATATATATATAAAAGTGTGTATGTGTATGTATATATGTGTGTGTGTGTGTATATATATATATATATGTGTGTGTGTGTGTATATATATATATATATATATATATATATATATATATATATATATGAGAGTAAAGTTGGCGACCGTAGTTAAGGGTGACCAGAAGGCTCCTTTTTCAATAGCTACTACACATATATATAGTGGAGGGCGCTACTTCTTTCCCTGGATCGCTCTACTTTATCCTTGACACGCACCTTATATTGCTGAGTGTTAAGCAAGGAGGTATCAAGTACTATTTTAAAAGTCTGTGATATGACGCGACCTGGGATTGAACCCAGGTCTCTCAGACCATTGGCGAACACTCTACCCACTAGGCCAATGGGCTATATATATATATATATATATATATATATATATATATATATAAATAATCTGTCTAGACATTAATAAAACTGATGTTTATGTGTTTCCAGTGTGTTAATGTCAATTCATCAATGTTAATCATAAATACAGCTAAATACTTTTGATTATTACAAATGTGTTTAGTAAATGTATCACGATCATGGAAAACGTGAATATCGAAAGTCGCCACTTGAAGATTGAGTGTAAAACAGTTTTAAGATTTAAAATCTGTTCACGGAGACGAAGTCCTATCTCAGATGGTTTTGTTACAATAATTTATTTTTGGATTTCCGATTAATTGGGGGATGAAATCCGTTCCGGTCACTTGGTGGCTTCACAAGGAAAATGACAACACTTATCAAAGAGAAACATTGGTGATGAATTCAATAACAATCACCAGCTCGTTAGTCATATTTTGACCAAGTTTCAGAATAGGTACGTAGAAAATATGCATAAGATTGGTTTCAAATAACTTCAATCAGAATTGTTAATGACCTAAATTCACAAGAACGTATTATCATATTTACCAACCCCTCAGCTCGGGTAGGATATGACACAAGGTCAATTTTTACGCGGAGTTAGCAAGTTTGAATTCAGAGTTTTCCTTCTCCTAGAGTAGTTGCCTCGCCAAGGCTGAAGAACACAATCTGCCCAACTATTTACCCATTGCAGGAGGGAGAATAATTGGATTCATACCTTTCTCAAGGGTATTAGTGCAATGTGAAATGCAATCAGTCTCGTCCAAGAATTGACACTCATGTCGCCGAGTCCATTTACTACGACGATAACCATTACACCACGGGCACTTGGTATTATAAACGTATTATAAAAGGCAATAAATCATTGACTTCTGATATGGAGTCTGATAGCAAAAACTACATCTCGATGAGTTAGCAAAGCGCTACTCAGAACGGACAAAGACAGTTGATGTAACTGATATAGTTCCAGAACACGATTTTATAGAAACTAAAAAAATTAAATCAATGTTTAAAAGATGATTAAAACGGCATGACAACTTGCCTAGGTTATGCTATTCCTAGACGTTAGAAAATCTCGTCCATTGCAAAATTTACATTATCTTTTTTTATTGGTTTTTAAGAGATTTTTGCCCTCCCACACAATATTCTTATCTTATACAAATAATACACACAGTGCTGTACGGTTTTACATCTCCCTCTATTAAGATAGTTATTCTTTATATTTAATAATAGTCATTAATTTGCACAATTACATGGTTTTAAGTGACTAATAGTAATATTTAGTAAACAGTCATAGGTTCAAGTAGTGATTCTTAATACTATTTACAGCAATCAAAAATCGTTATCGGAATAGAATAAGTTTTAAACATATCAATTTAACTCCTAAATGGGACCATAACAGGGAGTACCTCACCAATTCATAGCAAAACTAAGAGTAATGACTATGGGAGAGTATTCAACACTCTCAAGATCTCTAGAATTGGAGTCTAATCATCAGATGCAGTTTAGCGTCAGACCGAGGACCCTTTTATTTAGAGTCCCTCGCTTTCTGCCGGGGATACAGTCAGCGTATGACAAATCCTGTTGATTTACCGTGAACTTTTTTGATTGGAAGAACATTTCTTTTGAAAAAGAGCTAAAAAGAAGAAATTTTGATTTTTTTTTTTTAATCTTTAAATTTGTATGTATAACATTTTTTTGAAAAATGTTTCCTATATTTGTACTTTTATCTTTGTTTAAAGTTCTAGAATTTGTCAAAGAATATATTCAGAACCGGTAAAAATTTAAGAAACAATAGAAGAAATTTATTCATTCAATTTCTTTTGTTTGCCGGAAAAAAATATTGTAATCTTATAATAACCTCTGGTAAACTTAATGGCTATAGAGGTCACCTGTATGTAACCTATCAATTTCTGTCAAAGTTACTCTCAAGTACGAGTTTGCCTGTAGGAATTTACCTATTTAATTGCAATACAAGGTCATAAAAGATACCAATTAATTCTCTACACGTAAACCTCCAGAGAACTCGAATGCTGACCCTATCACCCCAACAATTTTTGAGTTCAAAAACAACTTTCTGCTTCAGAGATTCATATTATTTTGATAGAAAAGTGTTCATTTGACTTTAAATGGCATCCTGCACTCTTTGATGACCTCTGGAGACCTAAATGTCCACTGATATCAACCTCACATAGCTTATGTCCCAAAGATATCTTGTGTGTCCTCAAGCAAAACATTACATCAATGGGCATTGATTATTGACCGTGATTCTGGCGTAAATATTTACAAAAAAAATCCTTGAATATTAGTATAGATAAACACATTCACATATAAACTCAGATATGATAGTATAAAAGTTGGGAAAGTGTTGATAAATCCTTTTGCTTTGACCAAAAAGCATACACTCTAGTGTACAAAAATCGAATCGATCTCACTTTCCTTGCATACGCAAAAATACAACAAACTCGCATGCTTTTAATTGCATTCATTTGCGATCGAAATCCCTTTAACTACCTCCCACTCTCTCTCTCTCTATATATATATATGTATATATATATAGGTAGATAGAAGTGGCAATATATATTAGGCAAAGAAGACAGTATTTGCTGTTTAAGTCTAATGTAAAAACCAGTATTTAGAATACAGTATTGACAATCCAAACAACAAAATTTAAAATATCACCTCCAGAAAATCATCTAAAACAAAGTAAATATTGTTTAGGTCTTGTACCGAATTGAAGTATTCTTAAGTGTTGGGAACCGCATATTATTTCTGAGATAAATGATAGAAAAGTTGTATGTGTATTTATACCGATGGTTGGTAATATCCCAATGAACTTACTTTTCCCTGATATTATTAAGCGTGAGTACAATATAAAGATCAATTGAAGATGTTCTAAATATAACTGGAGTGTCAGTAAATAGATAAGTGTTTGTTACCTGGGGTTCCAGGGGCGCCAGCTTTCATTGGTTCGCAATAATCCTTTGTTTTGCGACAAAACTTGTTCAGCGTGTTCACCTGAAAAGATAAAACAATGAAAATATATTTCAAATCATGATTTGGGTACAACATATAAATACGAGGGTCATTCATTGATTAAAGGGAATACTTTTAAAAGAAAGACAAATCATTTTTTGTTGTAATAAATGTAAACTGTGCATAATTTGGAAATGCTTTATAGCAAATTTTCTTTTAATTTCACAACAAATATTTTTGAGTTATTCAGAAGAGTCACAAATCAAAACTGAGGTCTCTGATCAAATCGTTGGCTGCTGAGTAGTGCAGACCATGAAAAATTTACAGAAGATTGTGAGATATGCATAGAGACTTAGAGAGGCAATTTTCTTACTTTAAAAAAGTTTACAAGTTGCCGAAAAGACATTCCATGGAGTGGAAACACTGAATCTCCGGTAAAGAAAAAAAATCTTGGGCCATGTTGTAAGTAATGGTTTTCCATACTGTTTTCTGGAGCATGAAAAATTCACTTAGTTTATTGAATGCCTCTCGTGCATATTAATTTTGAGGGTATCATTTGATTTCAAATAAGAGAACTTAGAATAAAACTATATTAAAATTGAATCATTCCCAAAATATACTCACACCTAAGACACGGGTTGGAAACTATATATATATATATATATATATATATATATATATATTAGTGTTTGTGAGTTTCGCAAACTCTGTTACAGTTGAGTAAATTGAAATTACAGTGTGATTGTTGTAACAATGTATTTGTGTTTTATTGATAAAAAAATATAATATTATAGTGGATATATTCACTAATCACACGATATAATGTTATAGGTATTTGTTTTCTCTCATTCTACGTTAATTATATAATTTTTCCTCTCTTCAGCCAATTTGAATTAATACACTTGATTTATTAATGTTTTCCCATTCGTCACTTCAAAGGATTTTTTAAAATTTATACTGAGATTCATTTTTAAGGAGCAAAAATATTATGAAACATTTGCATAACTAATACTGTGTATCATCTCGAGTTATTCTAATAAACTGAATTGAATATATTTGTCAATTCTTCCAACTTTTTGTGGACATGATCTTATACCAGATGAAGTTGTTTTTGAGAATTTTCAATGAGCAGTACTTGGAAAATAGTTGTCTGTTTTCTTTTTCCTTCCGTTATACATTACTGAAGTTTCATATGCCCAATAAATCCTACCATTTTCAACTCGGATTATTTTACCTTCACACGACTTAAAAAAGATAAAATAAGTATTTTGGTAAATGGCCGATCGCGCCATGTTAAAATGAAATGCATTAGGTGTTAGTGATAGTTATTTTTTTATCCTAATTGTTATGTATGGTAAAATGGCATTTTAGTCAGGTCTTAGTTTGTAATAGCATTAATGTTCTTCAAAGATGGCAATTAGATATTAGTAAAATTCAAAGTTGGAATGAAACAAACGCTTTTAAAATTTGATAAAATATGCAGTGACAGCTATAAGGTTTCTGTGAGCAGTAAACTAATAACTTTAAGATTTAGATTCATAGTACATGTCAAAAAAGATGTTTTGTTCAGCTTTCAAACTAGTCATAACATTTTACTCCTAAATATTACAAGCATTTATTACATGAATAATGAAAAACATGATATAACAGTGACGATTCTTTAAAATATAAATCCTATTCGAATATATCATATACTACCGTTGTACATACCAGAAATTAATACGTTGCTCTGTTTTCCGTTTACTTGGGCAATATTGTTGGTAAAATGGTTTAGTCCTAAAGTCAATTACGCCTTTGTAGCGTGATACAGTAGGTCAATATTATAAAGAGAATTAGAGGCTAATTTCTGGGTTAGAAGAGAGAGAAGAAAAAGCAGACAGAGGATCTACAGAACTGTCAGCTGACCTCGGAGTCAGGGCGAAGCACTCGTTGTAGGTCAGCTAGTGACAGGTGAATGATTGTGCTAATTAAAAATGACTAGAAAAACCCGAAGTCCCAAATCTACTGCGCAGGTGTAGAACCATGGGAAACGGGTATATTCTTCCCTTTGATACCAGGCAGAATCAAGAGGACGACTTGGGTTTGAAAGTTAGTTGGCTAGAAGACCTGACGAAGTAAAAACAACCTTTGAATACCAGCCATGAAGATGTAAAGAGGGACGAAAATGTCTGCCCTCATTTTGGGCTGAAAAGGAGTCTCACACCAGATGCGTGGCTGTGGAGAAAAAATAAGTAAACATGTACGTTAGAACTGTAACAGAAACCCAGAAAGAAGTTTCAAGGTCTGTGCTTGCTTTTTTCTCCTCATCGCATGTTTCTCTTTGTCCATCTAACGGTTGTGACTCAGTTTTCATGCTCTATTTTTTCTCCAGACGCCTACTTTATAAGTTTAGTAGCGGATAAACTTTTGTATTGATGAACTAAGAGTTTTCTGTGTATGTCACCTTTACTTACTGTGGCGTTGCAACAGGGTCAGACAGTCGCTTAAGAGGTAGCGATACACGCATAAACCTGTTCTAGACGTGGTGTTACAAACGTCTATTTGGTACCGTTATGGTATACAAATGCAAAATAGAACATGAAATAACTGCACTCGGACATTTGAAACAAAAATACTAACCTTATAGTACGGCATAAAATTGGGGTAGAGGAATACAAGGGAGTTACACGGGGATTGGAGGTGGGTTTACTGTTTTTGTTATCTTCGTAAAAAATGGAATGGATACACGAATAAAACCCTGGATGAAGCTGTTTGTGTTTCATCATGCCCTAATTCCAAAGGAAAATAAATTATTCCATCTGCTTCACCCAATCATGTGTAAATAGTTGAAAAACTAGATTCTCTAACCTTAGTAAAAATTCTGAATTGAAACCAGAAATACTTCTGAAAAATTAACCTTTTCTGTCGTATCCTGCACGTGGAGAATGGGTAAAGTAAATACGTACTGGTAATTTGTGATGACAGTATGAAATCATTATATTTTCCCTCCGATGGAGGTAATGTGATAAAGGCGAAATTTTGGCAAGTAACTTTAGTCAATCACTCGCGTCAAATGTTCAACTTTTTCCAATTGAGTTTGTTCTTTCAGTTCTTCCTTCCACATAACAATCCCTTATATCTGCTTCCCGGGTCTGTCTTCATTCAATATAACCTTTTAGACAGACTTGCATTTCGGGGTGTTCAGGTGCAATGCTGGTTGTCACCTGTTCATGAATACGTCAATACGTCTAGGAATCATCCGTGGTAACATGACTTTGCATCCTGATGGAATTAAATTGACAAATACGTTTCTTATAATAATTACTCCACTTTATGTATTTGGCATTGTGTGGGGTCTTTGACCGTTATGTTTGTAGAAAGAAACTTTCCTCTACGTTAAAGGAGGATCATTTGTATTGATTCGAAAATATATTCCATTTCAAATTCGATAGAAACGAATTCCACATGAACTATCCCTCACAACGCAGATATCAAGTATAACCTACGAGAAACTCTGATTTTTATCTTCGGATTGTCTAGTTTTTGACCCATACGGCAACTATTAACCAATTGATAATCTCTTTATAAAATCGAGTTGCAAATCTATCTCAATATTTCATTTGTTTTTACAATCAGGTAATATTTCATTATTAAGTTAGTCTTTTTCCCAGTAACATCAAAATGTCCCTTAAAGGCAAATGATAATTTTCGTTGACGCCCGGGGTTATCTTTAAGTCAAACATCCATTGCAGTTTTTTTGCACTTTGTGACCCAGCCTATTGCATGAGGACTATATACATAACTAACAGTTCGTGCTGAAAGAACGGATTCCTTTGATTATTTCTTACCATCCATTCCAGGCAAGTTTCATAGATGGCACCCTATGTCCACACTAAGCAGATGAATGTAAGTTTTTGCTAGTTGGTCAACTCTGGTGTATCCCTATGTAGGAAAGTATATAAGTACTAAAATGTTAAATTATGCCCGTCAGATGAATAGCAGGACAGTGCAACTGTTTGCTTTTATAGTCACCTTAAACAGCCGATCAGAAATTATATATGTGTGTGTGTGTGTGTGTGTGTGGTAGTTTAAGCTACTGGGTTGGTTGATTACAACCTAAGCATTGTGATATTTGATATGTGATCACATTCTAATTTTCAGTTTTGAAATCTCAAATATAAACATCCTGAGTCATAAGTCAACAAATAACCTTAACTCAGCTCATTGCCCTTTACTACAGGATATCATAAACTAGACGATAGTTTTATGTAATCCTGCATTGATTAAAGCACAATATTTCCTATTATATTCAGTTTTCTCGTAAAACAAAAACTGAAAGCCTGTCACAATGTAGAGAATTTTTTTTTCTTTGCATAAATAAAATGAAAAGGTTTCACTTGATTAAATTCAGTTTTCAATCGAATTTGTAGATTAAAAATAACTATTTGGGGTCTCCCTTCTCATTAACCTCCAATTATACGATTTCTAAAGAGATATATTAAGAGAAAAATGCTATTATTAATTAAGTTTTCCTTATTAATATATTTTCAAAACATCAGATTGGAAACTATCTAAATGCAAAATGATTTGTCATCTTGCTTAATGGTGGCCTATAGCAGCTTTTAAGTGGGTCCATTAATAAAATATTATCCTCAGAGGGGCTTTCCAAAGAGATTTTCTATGTTTGCAACGCGTGCAATCTTAAGACCTAAGGGATTTAAAATCTTCGGTACTTTCACTCCTATTCTTTGACTTCGATAATCATTGGAGTATATTTCTTTTCGGTTCTCCCACTGATCCTTGCTTCTGAAATTCTTTTGCAATTTTCTTAATAGGGGAATTTATCCCTTTCGAAAAACAAATTAATGTAGAAGGGATACAAGCTGCTGCAAAATATTTCTAATTAGATTAAGTAATTTTACCTAAATCCCTTGGGATATATTTGAATTTAAGAAAATAATGTATAAGTAATATAAACTGTTACATATTCATCACATAAGCCAATTATCTTTGTTCGAGACCAAATAGAAGGAAACTGTAAATACCGATGTGCCCAGCAGAGGCGTAATACTGCCCCATTCAAAATAGGAATAACATGGGTATGGCACTAAACTGCTTCTGATGGCAAAATTTACCTTCTGGAGATCTGGGAAGTGTACAGTATTTCTTTCATTGTAATCACTCTCGGGCCAGTGACCCAGTGTGATAGTACACGTTAGAGTCACAACTATGGGTCAAATACATCTACTTAAAACTTAATCCAATTCGATAGGACTATATGCAAACAACGATACAAAAAATGTAAATATGAACACAGTTCACAACCATCTCGTCATAAAATAACCCTAGACAGACTAAGATGAAATAAAAATGAATCAAACTTATTTGTCCACAAACTATTTGATCAAAAACAAAAGATTAACCTTTTTTTATCTCCGTGTATATTCATACGTTTTACTTTGATATAAAGATAAGTATAAGAAATTCCCGAATTTGGAATGCTAATTTTAAAGGCAGTGATTTCTTTCCTAAATGTGAAAGATAGCGGAAGAAAAAAATCTTTCTATTTTCAAATAAACACAATCTTATACAGACCCGTGTATGAAATTTTATCTGGTATAGATCAAGCCTAGATCAGAGTTTCACTTTAAATATACATGTTAATATATTTAGCGCCGGAGCGTGTCGTCACTAATGTTTTGCTTGGTTCCTTGGGGAGTTTCGTGTCTTCCAACATCATACTCCTCTCACCAAGCAGATCCTTTCAGAGATTATCAATCTCTGATACTCCCTCCAGTTTACGCAAAAGTTGAAAGTAAATTTGACTATTTATTTATTTGGACGATTATAGACCACTCATCAGCTCTTCTGACTGGTTGTTGCAAACACCAGTCAAATGCGTGGCAGTGTCTATTTTAGTGATCAGCAAGGGCATTAGCATTTTTTAACATATGGATTGTTCGCAATTATTCATTTGCACAGCTCCTGTCTTTCAGTCTTGTACGCAACTCTCGTCGGGCCAGAGTGTCTGATTTTGTGAAGTTTGTTTTTTCTTTCTTCCCCACTAGAAAATTCCCCCCTTACAAATACAACTTTTTCCAAATTAATTAAAGTTAAATTGTATAGGGCATTTAAGTCTTTCCTCAGCGCTTTTTTATCTCTCTTTGGTTTTCCTTGTCAGACACGTTTTTTTCCCTTCTTCATATCCATAACGTTCCGCTGCTTTACTGATAATTATTTTAGCTGTTCTTATTAATCTTTTATCCAATGAGCCTTTATGTGTTATTTCAAGAATCTCGCTTATGTCCTCGTCAAAATCGTGTCATGCCTTTTTGTCTGTGGCCGTGGACAATTTAATCTTTTTTTCAAATATTCTGAGTGTGCCAGGTGAATATTGAGCCTCTGCTTGGTGGGAGGGGGACTCGGCACCTCCTGCGTCTCACTGGCAGAAATTACCACGCGCTGCATCTGGCTTGATTCCACTTGACACTTCATACGTGCATGATGTATTTTTAACCCTCCAATATTTTTGCATTTTTTCCACATGGGCATATTGGTGTAATAGTCTGTGGATGCAAGGCTTGGTTCGTTTCCGATTGATCCGTCCAAACGGGGATCCAGTTCTCCCCCTTTCATGTTCCCCAGGGGGAGTTCACTTATATTTCTATCCATAGCGTTATCTTGAAATCCACAAACGGGTTTCCGAACTGGCATGCTTCCTCAAAACTTAAAAATAAAATATCTAAATCAATTTTCGAAGGCAACAGTTACTCCGAATACTTCCCAGTATTGCGAGATTTCAACCTCAATAATTACTCATATATAGATCAATGCTAAATAGTAAAGAATGAATGTATTCAATTTAATATATACTTAAGGTTATATACAATACACAACGTGCAGACGCACCAACAATTACGATACTACTAACTACCGAAATAACGGCTAGAATTTCTTCAATCTTGTTATATACTGCAAATAATCACCTTTGAAAATACTGCAAATCTGTTCACTCACACGATTTGGTTGGTTGGTTTTTTGGCTTATCAACACTTTTCGGATCATTTAATGTCGAATCAAGTCATTTTTGATAAAAACTATGTTTTTTGATTTGTTTGGTTTTATGTCATATCAACCATTGTAGGTTTTTTAATACCAAATCCATTTTATACATATCATCATCATCATCATATCGTGCTGGCAGCACGGATATCCCTGACCCTCTCTCGCCACTCCTCCCTATCGTTCATCGCCCTAGGTATGTCTTCAGGACAACAACCTGTATCACATAGCTGCTGAATGTACGTTCGAGCTGGTCGTCCTGCTTTTGCGCGGCCATGTGTGGGGATCCATAAGAGTACATCTCTTATGAGTTCATCTCTGCTTCTCCAGCAATGTCCTGCATGTCTGGTTCGTATTACTTGAATAGTTTTCGTGATAGGAGGCAGGTGGCCGTACAGTTGGTGTCTTGTGGGGTGTTGCTGCCAGGACTTGTTGAGGATTGCACGCAGCATTCTTGTGTAATTGCCATCTAGTTTCTTCTCCAGCCGTTTTGTTAGCGTCCATGTAGTGCATCCATATAGCAGTATCGATGTGACCGCTGCCTGGAAGAAACTGCGTTTCATTTTATCGGTTAGGTCTGAGTTCTATTTCAAACAATTCAGTGTCGCAAGTAGTATAAATGTCAAAAACAGTTCTATTTCAAACTATTCAGTTTAGTCAAAGTTAAACAGTTCCTAGTATTGCTATGTATCACTAACAATTCAGTTACACAGTCATTTATGTACACACTGTTAAATGAAAAAATAAATAAAAATTTCAAACAATTTCATTTAGCATGTGTACGCAGTTTAGTTCTATTTGACCCATCGAGAGGACCCTATTAGATGCTACCATTCCAGGCCAAAGTGGACCTGAGAGCGATGGCAATAAAGGGGTACTCCGCATTCCCCCAAACTCCAGCACTACTGGAGCCGGGCCATGGGATTGTTTAGTGTCAAACTCAGGACTCTTGTTTGGAAGTCTTACCCCTGTGCAAAAAAGCAGTCGGTGTATTCGACGACTTTTTCCTGTATTAATCTGACATGTTTAAAAAGGTCACAGTCAAGAGTATTTTGGGCCTTCCACAGAAGCTATATTTATTTGATGTCATGTAAATTTAAAGGCATATTCAGCATGTTCCACAGAAAGCCGGAGAAATGTATCTAATTTTCATAAGATTGGAGAAGAAAACTATCCTGATAATATATGTAATAAGGAAGGAAATTATCGCATGACTTTCATCAAATGTATTGAGCTCTTTGAAAATGCTTAACTTGAAATTTCACCGGATACTTATTTCTAAAACTCTTGTTAATAATTTCGCATACAACAAAAACCGGGTAATCAAAGCACATACTAAACAGAACCAGCACGTACAAAAACATTGCAAAAAAGAATTTGATTCACCTAAGTAACTTTAAGATTCCCTATAATTATATGAGAAAGATAGGTAAACAAGTAAATAATAATGAATTACCATTTCCCACCGAAAAATTAATGTATAGAAAATATTATGAGTCGATTATTACAAGAAGGATAGGAGTTTGAGGAAAAGCGGACATTGCGTTATTTTATTTACAGAGATATTTGACTCATTATGAAAGATATTACTACACGAAAATTAAGCGTATCAGTTTTAATCAATACATTTTACTGAATATAAAAAATCCGCTATACAGAATACACCCCTAGAGACAAGCAGGCGCAAGTTTAATAACTTTTATTTTTTTAGATCGAGTTAAAGAACAACATTAAATAGATCTTTAAGCTTATTTATAACATCTCAGTCTACATCATTTGTATTAATGCGCATAGAATTATTTTAAGAAAACTTAATGAAATGAAATATAATAGAACTATTTCAGATGACTGTTGAAATTATGCACAGAATTTACACATATCTAAATAGGTACATTTTATATGCGGGAGTCAATAGGGATTTGAGAGATTTTTTCAACTAAAGAAAAACAAAATGCGAGTAGTCACTGAAAATAAACCGAAGGAAGTGTTGGGATTCTAAAACACAGTTATTGTATTAAACATCATTGTACATCAAGTGTATTGCAAGGATAAAAAATAGATAGCAAAAACAAAGAGACGAGAAAAGAATTAAAAAAATACATACTAAATTCACAGACATTGCTGTCCCATGATATTTTATCATAAAAAAAGAAATAAAAAATAACTTCATTTTCTGATGTCTATATTAAAATAAAGCAAAAACATTAAGTGTGAATACTTTTTTAGACAAATATATGAAAAAGAAAATATCTGTTTACTTCAGAGGCTGCGTGACAGACGGAAAGCAGGATTTAGTGCTAAGATACATAATGTAAAATGCACACACACATATGCACAGAGAAATGTTTGAGCATTAAGGTTTTGCGTCAATTTTTATTTTCTTGAATTTGGGATTGATTATTGTTCCATGAGAAAAAAAGACAAGAATATATCAGAAGTAATATATTTTTTATAACATTTTTAAAAGAACTATGATTTTCTATTTCTTCATATAGTTAACGATTTACTTGAATGTGTCTTCTGAGTTCATATTTGTTAATATGAATACACACCCGGCTCCCTTTTCTTCTCTCATTATATATATATGTGTTTGTGTGTGCCATAAATGAATTGTGGTCAATATCGATGACATACTATATGTAGATGTAAGTTTGAAATTTTATTAAAAATATTGATTGGCTTCTATTTAAACACGGACATATACCCACTCACTCTCTCTTTTATATATATATATATGTTTGGATGTGCACACGCACGTTTAAACCTAATTTAGTCGTGGTGGCGCTACATAAGGAGCGTGTCTTGAGTTGAAATAGCTTATCAGAGCCGATTCATCTCTAGGTCTACAACCAGTTTCAATTCCAACTCTTTCTTCTTGCCAAACCAAGATTAAAATAACAGTCTGCCCTACTATTTATCTATTGCTAGAGGTAGAATAGTTGGATTTCTCCCTTTTTCATGAGTATTAGCGTAATGTAAAATTCAAACTGCGTCATTCATGATTTGAACACGGAGTACCAACTCCACTCGATATAAAGATAACCACAACACTTCAGGTGACTTCAATATTGAAATTAATTCACCGTTAAATAAAGAATGTCTCTTTCTCAATTTATATACCGCCCTGTCAGCTGGGGCTGTAGAATACGCTGACTGCACCTCTGCAGAGGGGTAAAACCCCCCCAACGAGGCTACCTGTTGGCCGTGGGTGGCGACCCGTGATGCTTAAGGACGGGATCCTGGTGGTTGAGCAGTACTTGGCCTGAAAATCGAGTGGTCAAGTCTCTTGCAACACACCACTTTGGCCCTTACTGGGCTAGACGGGCGGTCGGAGAGGCCCGATCCGATCAATCGGCTGGTCATGACAGTACTCTTAGATTTTTTTTTTTTTTTTTTTTAAATCTAAATGAGGACGATGGCTGTAGGGTCAATCATGCTGTGGAAATACTCGTAGTCCTTTCTGTCCCTGGGGAAGTAGTTATCTTGGGAACGAAAACCCAGGGACAAAAAATTAATTCGTCTATCACCAGCATGAGTATACTGAACATGTAGCCCTGGTGTTGCTAGGAGAATGGGTTTCCCCCTAGGCACATCCCCATATGGGGCTCCGAGGTGGGTGGGGAGCATGTTCAGTGAAACTCATCCAACACTTTTATGGCTTCTATTAAAACAAAAACCCAAGCAAAAAGACCCCATATTGAATGTGATTCAGACAATGATGAGCCATATCCAAGGTTCATCATTCTAGAATCAAAAGAAAAACTACCGCTAACAAAAATATCCCCCTTCATCATAGAAAAATGTATTTCAGCTCTAATATCACCCAAAATCGTAAAAAACTTGAAAAATGGAACCATCCTTATAGAGGTGACAGGAAAAAAACAAGCTGAAATAATATTAAAGCAAAAAAAAATCCACAACATAGATATAAAAGCTTACCCCCATGAGAGATTAAACACCTCTAAAGGGGTGATAAGAAATGGAGAGCTATCATTATGCTCAATAATGGAAATTAAAAATGAACTAAAAAAACAAAATGTAATAGACGTCAAAAGAATAACAATCAAAAAACAAAATGAAATAATTGAAACCAATACCTACATTCTAACCTTTAATAACCCAAAACCCCCTTTAGAAATAAAAATAGGCTATACAGTGGTTAAAGTTGAGACATATATTCCAAATCCCAGAAGATGTCATAACTGCCAGAAATATGGACACTTGAAGCAGCACTGCACAAGAAAACAAGTGTGTGTCAAATGTGGAGAGCAGGAACCAAACCACATAGAGGAATCCTGCAAAAACAGCCTAAACTGTAACAATTGCAAAGGGAATCATAGAGCAGACTCAAAGTACTGCAAAATCTGGGAAAGGGAAAAGGAAATTATCAAAATGAAAATCACCAAAAACATTACCTTCCCTGAAGCAAGAAGACTCATAGAAAATCCCTTTAACAAATTAACTTTCTCTCAGGTAACCAGGACTCCCTCAAACCAAGTAGAAAACGAAGCAAAAACACAAATAAAAACAACAAAAATAGAAGAAGAATTAACAAATTTAATAAACGACCTACATGAACTAATCAAAACCCTTAAAACTATTATACCCAATGTACAACTAACTCCAACTGACAAATCAAAAAACATCCCTTCAACCTCTAGCCAAAAAAATGAAATGCTAACAATCAAAAACAGAAACCGATCAACCTCAAGAACCAGAGAAAAAGAAGAAAAACAAAAACCTACTCAACACACCCCTTCAAAAACCAAAAATAAATCCAGAAACATAGAAAGTATGGAAACCGAAATGGACTCGACACCTACAATCGAAAATACAAAAATTAAATAGTACACCCTAAACCCAAGACACACACTGCATAAATAGTTATGGCCAAATACCAAAATACCCACAAGATAATCCAATGGAACTGTCGTGGCTACAAGGCAAATTACAACGAACTCCAGCTGTTAATAACTGAACAAAATCCTACCATTATATGTCTCCAAGAAACATTCAAAAAAGCAATGATAAAACAAACATGAAAAATTATGAGCAATATGACTATATACATGACACGGGACTAAGAGCTTCGGGTGGTGTATCAATCCTAATAAGGAAAAACATTCCCCAAAGCAAAATCAACATCAGCACCCCCCTACAAGCAGTAGCAATTTCAGCAACTTTACACAAAACCACCGCCATCTGCTCTATATACATTCCACCTCAAGACCCTATAAACGAAGAACAGCTAAATAACTTAATAAATCAACTCCCTAAGCCATATATATTGATGGGAGATTTCAATAGCCACAACATTTTGTGGGGAAGCAGGAGAACGAACAAAATCATTAATAACAACAACCTATGTCTCCACAATCGGAAAGCTCAAACCCACCTAAGCTCATCCTCAGGTACATTCTCTGCTATAGATCTAACACTCAGCGATCCAGCCACCTTTATAGAATATAACTGGAGGGTACATGAAGATTCCTGCGGCAGTGACCACTTTCCAATCATAATAGAAAATACTAAACCAGGAAAATCAGACCCACAGTCTCAAAAACCCCACGATGGAACTTCAAAAAAGCAAACTGGCAAGCCTACAAAAAATTATGCCTTGACACCCTAATCCCAGAAACAAATACAAACCAAGAAGAACCTATAATACATTTCACAAATACCCTAATTAATATAGCAAACAAAACCATACCTAAAACTACAACATCCCCAAAACATAACAATCCCTGGTTTACGGAGGAGTGCAAAACTATGATCAGAGAACGCCAAAGAATCCTTAGGAAATTTAAAACCAACCCTTCATCAGTAAATCTAGACAAATATAGACAACAAAGAGCTAAAACTAGACGCACAATTAAAGAAGCTAAAAGGTCCTCCTGGAGAAACTTCACTGTAAAAATAAACTCAAGTACTAATCCCAAAACAATTTGGAACTTTGTAAAGAAAATATCAAATAAAACTGTCCACACTCCTATAAATCATCTCTCCCAAGGAAGCACAAAAGCTTTGAATGAAAAACAAATAGCTAATCTGATGGCAGAAAACTTGCCCAAGCATCATCTACCAAAAAATATTCCAACAAATTTAACTCCATCAGAATCAAAGAAGAAAAGAACAAAATAAAGTTCACCTCTGACGATACTAAATGCTACAACCAACTTTTCACCCTAGATGAACTCCAAAATTCATTATCCAAATCCAATAACTCAGCTGCTGGTCCAGATGAAATCCACTACACATTTCTTAAAGAATTACCCTCAATTTCCCAGAAATATCTCCTAAACATATATAACAATATCTGGATCTCAGGCAATATCCCTACTTTATGGAAGCAAGCTACAATCATCCCCATCCTCAAAAAAACAAAAAGACCCAACAAATCCCACCAGCTATAGGCCCATAGCCCTAACTAGTTGTGCACGCAAAACTTTAGAAAGGATGATAAACCAAAGACTAATATGGTTTCTTGAATCAAATAAACTGCTCTCAAACCTACAAGCAGGCTTCAGAACAAAAAGAAGCACAATGGACCAGGTGGTTCATATAGAAACCCTAATCAGAGAAACATGCATAAAAAAGGAACACCTGGTGGCAGTCTTTTTTGATCTTGAAAAGGCCTATGACACAACGTGGCCATACGGAATTCTCAAAGACCTTAAAAACTTTGGGTTACAAGGTAGACTTCCCATCTTCATCCAAAACTTTCTTGAAGACCGATCTTTCAGGACACTGATTGGCAGCACATACTCTGATTCGAAGCCACAAGAGGTGGGAGTTCCTCAGGGCAGTATTTTATCAGTATCCCTATTTATAATAAAAATAAACAGCATAACATCCTGCCTCCCTCCAGAAATCAAAGGGTCATTATATGTAGATGACTTCCTCATCTGCTATAATTCAAAAAACATGACAACCATAGAAAGGAAAGTACAACAATGCATAAATAAAATCCAAAAATGGACCACAGAAAATGGATTTACAATTTCAAATAGTAAAACAAAATGTGTACACTTCTGTCAAATCCACAAGATGCACAACCACCCTAAACTTACATTAAATAACACTGAAATACCCATAACAGATGAACATAAATTCCTTGGCATTATCTTTGACTCTAAATTATCCTTTATCCCACATATAAAAAAGCTAAGAATAAAATGCAATCAAGCCATGCAACTATTGAGAGCCATAGCCCACACAGACTGGGGTGCTGATAGAAAGACACTTATCAAGCTATATAGATCTCTAATAAGATCAAAACTTGACTATGGCTGCTTCATATACGGAGCAGCCAGAAAATCCTACTTACAACGACTGGAAACAATACACCACCAAGGACTTCGCCTTACTTTAGGAGCCTTTAATACTTCCCCAAAGGAAAGTCTATACATAGAAGCAAACGAACCCCCTCTCTATTTAAGAAGACAAAAATTAGCACTACAGTACTACATCAAACTCATCTCCTGTCCACAAAATCCTGCTTATGACTACACCGGCAAAACAAAATATGAAAACCTGTATCAAAATAACCCAAAAAAAATCAGACCTTTTAGCTTAAGAATAAGTGACCTCCTCAACGAAATCAAAATCAACACTAAAATAGTACACCATACCATACTCTCCAAAACGGCACCATGGACCATAAGACAACCAACTATAAACTTAGAACTGGCTAAGTTACCCAAAATAAAAACACACCCCATCACTTATCAAGAGAAACTCATAAAAATACAAAATAAGTTCCCAGATCACTATCACAACTATACAGACGGATCCAAACAAGGAAAAAAAGTAGGCTGTGCTGCTATTTCTCAAAAAAAAAGAAACCCTAAAATGCCTACCTAATGAAGCTTCAATTTACAGTGCAGAAACCACAGCCATTGATCTTGCTATGAATATCATAGAAAACCATAAAGCTTCCAAATTTATCATATACACAGACTCCAAATCAGTCCTACTAGCACTACAGAACAGAGATACATCATCCCCCTTGATCACAAAGCTCCTAAACAAACTAAACACCCTCTCTAAAAATAATAACATCATATTCACCTGGATACCAAGTCACATTGGCATCCAAGGAAATGAAAAAGCAGACAAAGCTGCAAAAAAAGCTCTTCAAATTGATATGTGCAAATCAAAAATCCCATATACAGATCTAAAACCAACCATAAAGAAATTTATATCAGACAAATGGCAGAAATCATGGGACAATCAGACCCAAAACAAACTCCATGAAATACAAGAAGCTATCGGAGAGTGGCCAACAGGCTACAGAAGCATCAGAAGAGAAGAAGTAATACTTGCCAGATTGCGTATTGGGCACACCCACATTACTCATTCACACCTGTTAAAAGGGGAGGATGCCCCAGTGTGCCCATCATGCAAAGTACAACTCACAACCAAACATATCCTTCTAAATTGTAACAACCTTAAACATATCCGTACCAAGTACTATCAAGCAAGAAATCTGAGGGACATCTTTAAGAATACAAACCCTGAAAACATTTTTAATTTTCTAAAAGAAAGCAACTTTTTCAGCAAGATATAACCAAACATCTCTATAGAACTGCTACTTTAATGACTGAAATTCAAAATAACCTTTTTGACATTAAATGACCCACAGGGGTTGATATGCCGTTAAACAAAACTCAAACTCAAACTCAATTTATATAACTTAATTTAAAAAGATGTTTCGCACCTATATTTCTCTAAATTCTATTGTTCCTGTGGTGTCTTGTTTCGGCTAGTTCTATGTCTTTACTCTAGCGATTCCACCAGAGAACAAGATGCAGCACAAGTTCAGTTTTTTAATTGAAGTAAAGCTGGCGTTCCATATCTGAGAAAGGATGCCATACTATCTACATAATCGTGGTGAAGGGGATAACTGGTGGATACATGCCTTTCTCAGAAGCATTATGTGGAAGTGAACGCATTTTCACAACTTTGAAATCAGGTCACTGATTCCATTTATTTAGACGATAACCGTTACGCTAAGCAATCCTTCTAGATTACTCTAATTGTATCATTCTCACCGATTCTGAATAAAGGGAATAGATAAAGTTCAGAAATTATTTTAAATGCTCACTTTGATGCTAATATACCATTTTGGTTCAGTTCGAAATAAATATTTTTATATTTCATATCTCTATTTGTAAAACTACCGACTTCTCTGTGAAGATATCTCCTCAACCAGAGATACTCTGTAAATACTCCCAAATTTTCGGCTTAAGCCTATAATAACACTTGTAATCTCTTATAAAAAGTATCACCATCGACAATTCGATTATGTCTGATAATACTGACGAGTTTCCGATTCGATACGCAACGGCTGGTCCATCTGTCGAACGTGACAATCTCTTTAAGCCACATAATTATTACTATGAAGTACTCTCAAATATTGATCCTTTGATTTTTGCCCATAGGTAGCTTATTAGTAAGGAGTTTCTACCGTCACCTCTTTTGATCGGGCACTTAACATAGTCCAACTGTTAGCACACTAGTAGCACTAAAAGATGTAGCTTAGTGAATATAAAATTCCGTAAATGTTCAGTTATCATGATTAAATGTTCGATTAAGCTGAGGATATCAAATAAAGGTTAAGATTATGTGTAATGCAGTGGCTGCATTCTACCAATGATTAACTTGCTGCCGCCAGGATATATGATCGAAAGTAAATGGTAAATCACACTAACTCTCATCGTGAATACGAAAAACGGTCACACGCGAAGTTTGAGGAATTTTTGAAAAGGGTCTTTAAATAACTGGCATAAGAAAAGTAAAGACTTTAATTTCGGACCTAAAAAAAACTCTCCTCAATGAGGACAAGCAACGATTTAACCATTCTTTCACTGACTGCAGAATACCATTTCTGTCTTCTTTGAGACTGGTTCAAAAGAAGGTTGAAATAGTAATAAAGTGTGCACATTTTGAACGTTTTTCTAATATTATCTCGTTTTCACCTCTTTATCTTTTCTTTGTCCCTCCAACTTTTTGGGAGACGCCCTAAAGCAAACCAGAGCTTAATAGGAAAGAAAACTATCGTTGATAGTTTTCAAAGGTTTCAAATTCGCTTTTAAATTTCAGCCCAATCGATTTCTAAAATTTCTACAATATTTTCACTGAGATTGTCTCAGTCTCATATGAAGTTGTAAGAACGAGGTAACTTAAATGATATGAAGAATAAACAGAATATCAAGGTTAATTTGTTAAATATCATTCTACACAGGAATTCTTTGAATATTCACAAGGCTTATATTCCTCGTACTTAAAGTCTTATTATATTTTCGCAAATGTTTTTTCTATCCTGCTATATGTTCATATTATGATTCGTATTTTGTACTTATGATAATACACAATAAGATTCGTATTTTGTACATATGATAAGATACAATAAGATTGCCACAGCGTAGCGAGGATATTTTTCGTATAATAGCATTAAAATATCTAAATTTAGACAATGAACCAATTTGCAGCTGAACAGTTTGGTGTCTGCTCGCTCTCAGGTACATCGATATAATTTCTGATAGAAGACACTTATTGAATGTTAAGTGTTGAATATCTTTGCTTTTCATAGACAATTTATTTAAATATAATTGTACATATTTATTCATCCCTTTCGTCATTATTCACAGGATAAAACAAAAGATCAATTTATAAGGAGAGTACAGCTGGTTTATATTCAAAGTATTCTTTCAACCCAATATATTGCCTTATCAAGGCTTAAATGTACAATCTAAAGTTTACCCATTATCTGAGATGGGAAGCGAGAGATTTATATAAAAGCCTTTTGTGCAAATGTTAAACTCAAACTGCTTCGTCCGGGAATTGAAAATGAGTTGCCGTTTCCAATTTCTAAGTAGATAACCCTTAAAGCATGTGACTCCAGCCTTTTTATATGAATAATATGGCGTTTCATATCGAAATAATTGACAAAAATAAGATTTAAGCATGTGTTAATACTACTTTCTTAGTTATACATTTATACTTAAAATGATAATATTTCAGTTTATAGACTAATAATTAATTTTTTTTGTAGGATATTGACTTAACCCTTTAATAATTAATTTTTTTTTGTAGGATATTGACTTAACCCTTTTGACATCTGTCGATGAAGCTGCACAAGTCGGACAGTGGGAACAAAAATAACTGAAAATACACTTTGTACCTAAAGTAAATGGGACGCAGGTATTCTCGGCGGAAAATCCGCATAAATTGCGTTGGTTGAATGCTAGAAGAAAGCATGATCACGTGTGTTTTGTTGTCAGTTGGCTAGAGGTGTGACCACGAGAATTTGCGCGGGTCGCATGCGAAAAAGAGGCATGTCAACGTGGAACCTGTAGGCGGCAAGCTGGAGGTGTGACCACAAGAATTTGCGTGTGCGTCCGGGATATTATTTAACCCAAAAGTTTTGATCGAATGCAGAAGAGGTTTCACCGAAGATTCGTACCTAGGCGCCTGAGTGGGCAGCTCAGCCGTCTTTGACCCTCTCTCACTCTTCCCATAGCCACATTTTGGGTAATAAAAGTAAAAGAAAAGAAGCAGAATGTATTTTTATCTGTCAGATTTGTTGTCTTTCTCGGCAATACAACGTATTGACGCGAGTCAATTGAGAGTCGACTGCTAAATTCTGCTTAGGATAAGCTACATATATTTAGCAGGTTCTTGATCAGACGATTTTTCTTTCAACGAAGTCGAATATTTACAGGACTACTTCTTATGCAAATCGTTATATCTATATAACTATAGAAATCGATTAGGAAACAGATAGATAGCACAAGAGATAAAAAAACACTATGTTACATATAGATTTGAAAATATCAATAGTAATTTATTTTATGTTATTGTTTCTTAATTTTTTCAATACGTTTAAACTCAGTTATAATGTTAATATACTGAGTATAAAATATACTTTAAGTACAAAAATCACTCAAAAAAAAAATAATGCTTAATCAAAGTGTAGTCTTTAGAATTTTATTTCCAATTTAATTCTGAATGCAAAGATTTAATTAAGTCTTTGATTAATGCAATGGCATTCGCTTTGGTTTGAAGGTTTACTTCATTAAAATGTCTGCCAGAAATTGGAAAATTATTGATTATATAGAAGAAAGAAAACAATATGTCACTGTTAGATGAAGAAAAAAAGACATTTGCATATCAAAATTAATCAGGTAGCGCGTGTAATTAGATCTTGTATGTAAGAACGTTTGTCTAAAATGTACGATGGAACATATGTGATTATCTGGTACTTGCAGCAGATGCGACTAAAGATTTTAGTTCAGTAAGGAGAAGTGATTTTCAATGATATTGACTTATTCAATTTAAAGGTAATGTTGCACATACGAAGTGTATTCAGAAATACTATGGTGTATATCTATAGCAGTAGGCACATATATCGGAAATAATTTATTCTGAAGTGAGAAATAATTGACCGTGTAAGAGACAAGCTATCAAATTTGGCAATATAACATATATGCACGCTCACGCGAATCATATGAAACTAGTTTGCCTTTTATCATATATATATATATATATATATATATATATATATAATCCTCAGACAGATCTGTTTCGTTCTATCAGAAATCTTCAGTATGGCTAGACAGGCTAGATTCCCGAAGCTGGGATCGAAACACGGTTGACTCAAACGCCAATACAAAACATAAACGTGCTCAATATCTATCTCAGAAATATATATATATATTTCTGAGATAGATATTGAGCACTGTTATGTTTTTAAAATGGCCAAGATTTATATATATCTATATATGAATCAAGGACAAATAGATCTGAACAACACATCTGCTTTCATTCGTTTTGAGTTCTTTAGGTCTTTGGAGATTTTATGGTTTCAAGGAATTATTCCTATTTAATAAATGTCGTTAGTTTGCACAAAATTATATGGTTTCAGGTGACGAGTGAAAATGTTTTGTAAACAATTATAACTTTAACTATTCTTAATAAAAATAATTTAAAATTCTATGGCAACATGTATTCTTATCGAACAGACATAAATTCTAAGCAAGTCTATTTGAACCATAGATATGAACTCAACAAGTACCTCCTCGCCAGGTAATAGTGGGCCTGCGAGGAATTAAAATATAATGGGTGCTTCACACGCCCCAAATCACCAGAACTAGATCATCAGATGCACTTTAGTGTCCTACCCAGGATACCCATTATGGACACCCATTATGAGGAATGTTTACCCTCTCCATAAGATACATTCGACCCAGTCAGATTTCCTTTCGAGTTTCTAACGTTACACTTACCTCGGATTAAAATATATTAAATCAATTTATTTGAAAATTATATAATTTTTTAAGGGTTGGTTGTGTTAGGTATAGACACTTGATTTAGGATCCCCATTTGCTTACTTACAAGGCTAGAATTCCAAATATGCTCTACTATTTACTTAAAACAATTCCTATTGGAATTAGCACAAAGTGAAACACAAACAACTGAGTTCAAAATTTGAACTCGTATCACTGAGTCCATTTCTAACGGCGATAACCAAAACGGCATGACATCCCATAAGAACAGAATCCATAGAATATGACACATATGTAAATGCAAACTTATGACTATACAGATGAATAATTTCCGCTTATCTATTACGCATAACTTATTTTGATTATTTTCAAGCATTACGGGAACCTAGTGAGATTTTAATTCACATGCAATGGTCAGCAATTTTAACTAACTTAAAATTAAATTTTGCGAAGCGTCCTCTTTTAAAACAAAGCATATCTTGTATTAGATACAAGAGTGCAAGTATGAGACACTTGATCTCACTGTCCAGTAATAATTGATTCGGGGAATCAGCCAGCGATAAATTGCACAACAAATTGCCTCATTCTATTTCTGTGGTAAGTGCAAAAAAAAAACTTCTACTCTACCCATCTTAAAAGCTACTGAATGGTTTACTTGTATGCATTATTTCTTGGAACTAAAAGATTGAGTGGATTAGCAGAGTGTCATAACGATTGCTTTTGGCCTCGGCCGATGTCCGTACCAATCTTGATCTGATAGAAACGCTGTCCGCTTGATATAATCGGTTTTGGATTTTTACTCATCTGATTACAAAAGAGCCCTAGCCTGACTATGGCTTCTCATCTTGGATATAATACGAATTCTCAATGCCAATGTATTCTACATTTAATCGATATTTGTTCTTGTTAATACCCCAATATCTTCGGGTGAATTTATAAGTAATACTTCTATGAGAAAAAATCTAATAGTAATTTATTTCCGTTTTAACTGACGTGTTATTTGCTTAATACAGTCAAGGTTTAACTCCTGGGAGAGGAAGAACAACACTTGTTTAAGTGAATGAAGATGTATCCTTGACAGTGAAGCAAATTAAAAAAAATAAGCTTTCATTGTCGATGAACATAAATAGCTAGAATTCGAGATTTCATTCAAAGAGCCATTTTATTTTTATTGACTGAAAATCGTAGTAGATTGCTATAAAAAGGTAAATATGTACTCACGTTGAATGTTTATGATATGGAGAGAATGAAAATAGAACCAGAAACATCTAACACAATATGTTATGATTCACAGATCCGAAAACCATACTGCTGTTGAAAAATTAAACTTTAGTTGATGCGCCCAGACAGAAAAGATTATATATATATATATATATCCCTACCTCTTGATATTCATTGTGATTCTGGTCTACCATACTATGCCCATTTGAATACGCTTACAAATCAAATCTTTATTTTTTTTCCCTCGACATGCAATGATGATGTTTTGTTCCCAACTCATAATCACCTCGACATACAGAATTAGATAAGGATTCTTTCTCAATAATAATTTAGCAACATAAGATAGAGACAACTTGTAACATCCGGTAAAAACAATGCACTAAGCATGTACCTTCACACACGCATACACTATATGCCACTCACACATACATACACAATAATACGTATCTATCACCCCCACATACGCACACACTTACAATCACACGAAAAGATTCCAACAAAATCCCAACTGTTTTTGACTGTATTTTGCGATTTTCGTTTAATTTCATTTTGTTAACTGCCGATGATTGTTGTTTTGTAAAAAAAAACAACATATAACTCAGAGGTCGCAGTCTAATTTCCATTGCATTATTATTATTAGCTCTGTCCTAGATATTGAGCAATCTCCATATTATATTGCACTTGGTCCGCCACAGACTCACATAGTGATTTAGTGACCACCAACACTTATCATATAAGTGTGAGTGTGTGTTTTAATCAACCCGGAAGGATTCATCACTGGTTTCGACAATTTATATTATCAATTTATCATGCAACAATATGCTGCTACTTTCGGTGATTCCCCTAACAAGATAATCCTTAGCTCCTATGTGTGGCGGGACAACAATTTACTCGTGAATCATCCAATAGATCAGAAAAAGAATATTAGCAAGAAATATAATTAAGTATGCAGTTAAACTTAAGTTTAATAAAGTGTATGGCTTGCATCTTTGGACTTATTATATTAAAAGAGTCGTGTGCTTAATGTAACATATCAGTGATAATCATTTTCAAGTAAAAGAAAACGTGTATATATGGTTTCTCGATTTTCATTAGTGGGAATCTAATACAGTCAAATTAATGTTCTTAATGAGTTGGCAACTTTTCTTCCCCCTTATCCAGGTCTATATGATTTATTAGCATGCCACACTAGCTTTTATACGTGCAAAAATCAGAAGTTATCAGGACCTCAGTTTGTTTCTAAAGGCAGCAATTCTTTCCAACACACCTGGTCATACGAAACGGCTATTCCTTTAATATATATATATATATATATATATATATATATATATATAGTAAAGGCGTAATTGAGGTAACTTCTTTGTTTTGAATTTTATTTTTTTACCAGTTGCTTCTCGCAGTTTTAAGTCTATCTAAAAGCACTGATCCAACACATAGATTATGAAAGATTCGATCAATATGTCGATCTTATCTCGAACATTCGAACGTGAATCAGTCACTTTGCTTACCCGCCGAGTAAAAGCTTTCCCACCCATGGTAATCCATTGATGCGTGTTCATCTCCAGGTTTCCACTGAACTTCGAACGAACGCTGGCATCAAGAGATGAATTTGGATCTGGCGGTAGAGCGGCTGCTATTGTTTGAACGAATACAACCGCATGTTTGTACAAATAAAATGCATCTGACTATTTGTATTAGAACATACGTCAATAGTAAAGCCACAGGATGCTCAACCATAGATAACAGATTGAGGTGAATGTGGCTGCTTGTCTAAGATGCCATGAAACATTTAAGCTTAATCTAGATGCATAAGAATCACAAGACAGAACTTATATTGTTCCTTCTTCCAACATAATGCTTTTATAGTATTATTAATATTATAAGTAGTAATGCAGATAACTTAAATAAACAAACTACGATAATAATAAAATTTACGATGATTATTGTAATAAAACAGAAGGAGATTAATACCACAATTACTTCTTTTACAGTTACTACTCAGACATCGATGAGGAATGTGAAGATTAAAATCAGAGAAAAATATAATTTCTTTGAAGATAATAGTTGCTATCTCGACATATATAAACTTTCATTGTATGTTATAAGACCTAAAATATGGTGAACCCATCGTGATTAAAACTTCCAAGCAGTATTCTTGTCTTATTCGTTCATTGTGACACTACACGAAGCAACTTCTTTATAGGTAAGCGTCGCTTAATTTTGACTCTTGATTGCTACCATATTAACTGTTATTTAATCCCCTCATGAGAATATTAGAAATGTGAATCAGAAGGTAATTTTGGCCAGTAAAGTACAGATATTCGTAAATTATTGAATATATATTTTCAAACAAATCTTATGTTTGATTTAGTATCGAGAATACAAAAAAAATTAACTGACAGGTATTCACAAAAGTTCTGTAAATGGACCATAGAAAAAGAATGGAATATTCAAAAACATAATTGATATGTCCGGTAGCTGATTAAAATGTGTTGAGGATTGAGACTCCTGAGATAAAACAAATATTAAGAGTATCGAGCAATGAGCAAAATTGTGATCATTGTGAACCACCTGCGAAAAAATTAATGGACGAAATCTTATGAATAATATCCATAAGTAAAAAGTATAAAAACCAGGAATTTGAAGATATCACACCATCCAGGAAAAGACAACAAGTCAAATCTTTGCAAAGAAAAAAAAGGAAGATATTAGTTAAGTATTGATCAGAAGACCATTTTTGCCATGCCATGAAAATTGCATGGGTTGCATAACAGGAAATAGACTTGTTTCCTAAAGTAAACATAATGTTGCTACTTCCTCAGCAAAAGTCTCACGTCAGTTACTTTGGTAGTACGCTAGACAAGATGCGTGTCCACACACAATGCGTAGGCGGGAGGTGAGCCCGGAGGCTTGCATGGGTGCCCGGGAAATTATTATATGAACTAAGAAAAATTTTGACCTCAGCAGAAACGAGCGAAGAAGGTAGGAAACTGGCATAAGAGGTGCTAGATATTACGCCGTTCTGGCACCAGACTGCCCTGTATTAGCAAACTCATGAAAGCAGAGAAACAAGAAACATCTAAGATTATTTAGTTTCTTGGGATAGCCCTGACGGGACTCGCGAAAGTAAAGAAGCGAAGAGAATCTAAGAGGATTTGGTGCATTGAAATGGTCCTGACAGGATTCGTGAAATTAGAGAAGCGAGCATAAACAAGATGATTCGGTGCCGTGTGGTGACCCTGTATCAGTGTTGCAAAAGCTGAACGAAAAAGTAGCAGTTCAATGAAGATTCATGTCTCATCCTGTGTACGTCTCAGCCGTCTTCAACTCTCTTCTTCACTCTACCATTTCATACATTTCGAGTTATAAAAGGAAAATAAAAGAAGCAGATTATATTTTTGTACATCAACGTTGTTGTTGTTCTTTGCTATATAAAGCATATGTCCAAGCATAATATTTATTGATGGTAAAAATTCTTTATAGATGTCTCTAGGAAAGTGTATAATATAAAGCTTCATATTAAAATATGTACAAAACCCTCTCTCATCAGACCAGGTCACGTGACACACACATATATATATATATATATATATATATATATATATATAAAATGGATGAATTTTCAGTCGATAATCACAAGTTGTTTTTTTTTTACGTGGGGAAATGGAGCAAAAATTAATCATTTTTATCTTTAAATTACTGAAAGAGCACAGAAATCTTTCGGGCTTTAAAATATCGACGCATTTTCAAAAAAGTTTTTTTTTCCAATTATCTTTCGCATATCAAATATAGGAATTCAAGCAGATCTTAGATTTAAAGGGAAACATAAGGTAAAGGTAAGTAAACAAAACAAAAAAAAAGCACCATGATAAAACGAAAAACATTGTCTATAGAGGCTGGGAATAATTATAGTTGTGCTAGAAAAAAAATGGAAATATCCGTTGAAAAAAAGAGTGGAATAAAGGAAAATATGAAAGACTGAAATTATTCAAAAAGCACCAGAATGGACAACGGAAAGATTATGAAAATGATGGAATATTTAGGAAATCGTTGATTTCTGTTCTTCAGTAAGTATCATCAGAAAGGGTTATAAATTCAAAGAATTGTGATTGGTCCTTAAAGCGTAAGAATAATTGATAATATGTTTAAGAATTTTGTGTTGGAATGTTCACGGTGTATAGAAATGTTGATTTACCGCGTAATTACCCTTAATACTATATGAATATGGACATATTTTTATTATTCACCTTTTTCAACCGATTTTTAGCAGATGGTATTTTACTGAATTCTGTGCGTTAGTAAGTATCCTAAAGTGTCTAGTACCCTTCTAAGTATTTGAATCGATAATGATGGTGCTGTGGTTAGAATGATCTCAATTATTCCTCTAATATCCAGTTCCCCTAATCTCTTTTCCTAGCCTTTTGCAACAATAGCAAAAATTCCTACCATTGCTATCACCGTCACTTCCATATTCTCAATCTTTTTCCACTCTTTGATATGATCCAGGTATTTGTTAATTTTTCACTTTTTTTTATTTTTTTACCAAATAGTCTGCTTGGATGGAACTTGAGTATGTGTTGTTTTCTTCTTGCTAGTCAACATTAAATCTGGTCTTGTCTTCGAGATTAACATCATTATTATTACACATTCTTCAATAGCATGGTAGGTTCACGTGTCTGCTGGATACCGCCAGAGGTTTAGAAACCAAAAAAGACTTATTAAAATCCCCAGTAGACTAGACAACACTGAGTACTGGCTAGTTTGAATTCGAATTTCATCTTTAGCCTAAGTCGATTTCAATTTTTTCACGGGTTCAAGCGCATCACATTTAATGGGCACGATGCTAAACCTCCCATTTTACAGATTTCTTAGCACCCAGCAGTTTTAGATAGTGAAAGGACAAGAAAAATGATTATGTGGTCTACAAGAACAGCCATGATTATGATATGATAAGTTTTCTTTTTCTTTGTTTACAACAATCATTGCATGTTCTTTAAACTTGGTTGATGATGATGTTCTCCCATGTTATTTATATTTTTTAAAATATTTTCTAAAACACTCACTCCTTCCAATAGGCTTTATACATTCACACAACTAAAATTAAATTTTTTTCACAATTCTCTATATATGACAATCTCCAATCTGATGAGTTTACATTTGCATTCCTTTTAAATCAGTTTGATTCTTTCGATTATGATGTTATTTAACATCTTAAAATTATATTCATAAAAGGCGATTCGTTCATGTTTTTTAGTAGTTTTCTGTAAAAGATTTTATATATCGAGAGTATATTCTGAACAACCCTGAAAAGATAATCCATTTTTTATTTCACGTGTTTTCCCATGATACTTTTTTTTCCATTACTTTCACTTTCTTGAAGAATTCGCAATATTTTTACCCGATAGAACACTTTTTAAGATAGATTTTTATTCACTCAATACAAGGTGTTATAAAATGCTATGATCTGAGATACACCGGATGTTTAAAAAAAAATGATATGATTTCCCGAGCGATTAATGTGATCAATTCTCGTTCAAATGGTCAGGAATTTTAACAGCATGTGTAGAAACAACTCAAGATTTCCTGTTCAGTTTTTAAAAACGTTTTCTGTTCTAGTGAATGTCATTTCTATACAAGAAAATAATAAAATATTAAACATAGAAATTTGAATTGTGTTCCCCGCATTATATTAAATCTGAGATAATTTGAACGAGAATTGATCAAGTTATTTGATTACGAAATATTAATATTTCTGATACACCCTTTGAATAATGTCACTTCATATGATTTGCATTCAATTTAATAACCAGTGTATTGATGATAATTTTGATTACGATGCTTATGATAATTGCGGTGATTTATCTGCAACTGTGCATAGAAATTTTGCCACCTTTATCTTTTGGATAAATATAGTAAGTAAGGATATGTTTATTTTGTTATTGATTGTTATTGTTTTAAATCCTATCGACTTTGGTAGAGATACCCGAGTATCTGTTTTCTTTATTGCCATTAGTTTTCCGCCAATAATTATTATCGTCGACAACAACAATAATCATTGTTGTTCTGGTCAATATTTTATTGATCTTGTAAATCAAGGTTTGTTTGAAGAACCAAGAATAGAAAAAATATCAAGTAAACAAACACATATGCATAGAAACTGAACAAAAGAAAATACAAAGAAAAGCTCAACAAATAGTTTGCAAGAAACTTAATCATTTTATCTTTCGTTTTTCTTTATTAAAAAAATCAGCTTATAAGCTTTATAAAATATGTCTTTGTATTAGAAAATGTCTGCTTTCTAGTTTACACGGATAAGAGTATTAGGGGAAAACAGATTAATAATGAGGTAATACATAAGGTATGTTTCTCTTTCTTTGATTTTTATTGCAGTTTGTCTTAGTTATGTTTTGCGATTTAGAAACTGTTTTCTGTTTGAGAATGAGTGAGATAGATATTATTAAGTAACATCAAAACAGCTTAGCCCGAAGGTTGAAAGGGAGACAAAATGCTAAATGCAAATTAAGAAAGGCAGTTTACACGCATATGAAAACCACAATAATAGCGGTTATATATATATATATATATATATATATATATATATATATGCGTGTGTGTGCCTAGAGTCTTCAGAAACAAGTAGGACTTCGAATGCCTTGGACTAAAATATATGCCTCAATGACCTTGACACTTAAAAAAGCTGCTTCACTATTTGTTCATTAATAAATGGGTTAAATGTCATATAGAGAATACGTTAAAAGTCCAATTGTTCTGTTAAATAATGGGATGTTTTGTGAAGTTGTTTCAGTTCAGAAGAAAACATTTATGGGAAATGTTCTTATGTGTCAAAAGATATGGTGATTGTAGCTTCAGCTAAATGCAATGATAAAATGTTCAACAAAATTGTTAAAATGTGGATTTTCGGTGAACATAGACAATTCTCTTGAGTTGGATAAGGTAGTCTTCCTTTATTGTGAAAACTGACTTCAAAATCGAAAGGCTATCAATTTCAGTGAAGAGAAATGATAAATGAAAATGCGCAACGAGATTTTGTATTATACATTACAGAATTCATATTAAAGAAATAAACTGGGAATAGTATATAAACAGTGAATTGGAGGCTGTGAAAGAACCATGTCTCATTATGGTTTAGGTAAAGCAATTAAGTGTGTTTTTGTTAAAATTCGATTTGCCTTTGGAAACTTTATATATATATATATATATATATATATATATAATTGAAATAACTGTAGGCATACGTATCAGCATGAGCGTAATGGGTGTATATGGGGGTTTACGTAATATACGCATATTATCAAATACGCAATAAACTCCCATAAACATCGATTCCAAATATCTTCGCGTACACATAGATACATTGGTCGAAACATGCAGACACTAATGTTTCACTGGAAGCTGGAACGTATTGCAATTAAAGTCTATTACACCATTAATAAGTATAGTAAGCAAAAATTTAGGAGAATTAAGATGTACATCCGGAGGGGTAAATAAGAAATTGACTGTATGAGACATGGTTTATTGTGAGTTATATTAAAACATTGGAAGAAAAGAAGCTACTTTTCCGAATTGGAGAACACTACCAGAGGATGTATTCAGTGATTGCTAGCAAAACTAAGTGAATATTAAGGAAAAGTGTATGAACATGAACGAAGAGAAATCATAAGTGCTAGGTTGACTGCTCTTACTCAAAGGAACACATGATAGACTAAGTTAAAAGTGAAATTAAAATTAAGGAAAGATGCAAGGGTAAAATAACTGTAGACTTAGTGGGAAAGTGATGCAATACTTTGATATTATGTAAATCATAATGTCTCTCTTTCTATATATATATATATATATATATATATGTCTGCTCGGGAACCGTAATCATATTGATTTTCTATTTAGAAAGGAGTTACAAATGTTAAATTGTATTTCACTTTCCTTAATTCTACTGAATATTGGGATGATCAAAAATGTTTACTTTAAATATATCCGTAAAAAATGACGAAATAGCAGACTGGATAGGGTATTTTTTTTATCTTCAATGTACATCATTATATATTGCTTAAATACAAATTTTGCAATGATGTGCCGACTCAACTAGATTTGATTTGGTTTGATGGCACATCAACCATTATAGGTTATTTAATGCTAAATCCTTTTTATGTATATAGATTAAATATTTGATTTGTAAACATATTTTATCGATAACATTTTCAAACGAGCCTGAGCTCATTTTTTGGCACTCAGTTAAATGATTTCAAGTATTTCCATCCCACACTAATAATTCTATTCAATATCAACCCTTTAAACGCAGTGAAGTGGTTACAGGTATTGCTATATAACACTGATTATTCAATCCAACACTATTCGTTCATTTGTACAAAGTGGTTCCAAATATTGTTTTCTAATTCCAATAAGTTAATTTAGGCACTCAGTTAAAGAGTTTAAATATTACTATTTAGCGATAATAATTAAATTCAACATTACTCCAATTATTGCTATCAAACGAATACTTTCCTTTGGACACAGTTAAACGGTTTCAAGTATCACTATGTAACTCTAAAAATTCAATTTAGATACACAATGAAAGATCTTCAAGTGTTGCTAAACAACACTAATAATCGTATTCAGCATTACTCATTTGTTAGTACACAGTTAACTTCAGCCAGTTATTGCTATGTATCATCACCAATTCAATTAAACATCAATCATTTGTTTACACAGTTAAATGTTCAAACATTTTTATTTCTAACAATTCGATTTAACGTAAGTCATTTGTTTGCAAACTGCTTAAATGTCAAAGAGTTTTATAGGACCCTATCAGGTGTTACCACTCTGGGTCAGAGTGGAACCGCAGCAATGGCAATGAAGGAGTACGCCATCTTTTCTTGAGTTCCAACACTGGGCCCTCACTATTAGATTATTTGATATCATATCCGTGACTCTCGTTGAAGGTTCTTACCCCTCTGAAGATATGTAGTCGGTGTAATCTCTGGCTCTAGCCGATTGGGCTAAATTTTACTCGGTGAAGTTTATATATATATATATATATATATAATGTGAGTCACTCAACATGGTTTAAAAGCATGTAAAGAACAATTATGTTGCCATGGAAAGGTGAGCGATGCCATTATTTTTAATCAAATAAATAGTCGATATTTTTCACCTGTAACAAATTGCTTACACGACGCAATCTTTGTTTTTCCCTTCCTCATTCAATATTTCTTTTTTCCTCTCTTAATATTAGTCTGTAAACTTCAGTCACCTCCCTTCTCCACATCACTCTTGTCCTTTTTTTTCTTTTATTCAATTTCTTTTTCTTTCAAAAATTGCTTTCTTCTGTCCATACTCTCCTCATTCTTTCTTTGTGGAGGGATTTTAGTCGAAAGATGTTCCTATGTTCTCAACTTCCCAACGCGACTGATGCCACTATTTCGAACTCTTATACAAGCAGAAGCAACTACCCCCATATTAATGATCACGCTTGTTATGACAATTTTTATGTTGGCTTTTCAATCACGAATTTCTAGGTGTTAATTTGATGTATTTCATATCAAGGGAATTGCGTCACCTTTCATTCCACACGTAAAATATAATTTTTTTCAATATGTAAAAAGAAAATTTAATAAAATTCAGATCAAGTTGTATGACAATTTATCGGATGCTTTAGAGTGTTTTTAGTATATTTTGGCCAGATAAACTAATCCTCTGTAAGATATACATAGCTCCGAAGAAGACTTTATGGAAAACCTATTAAGATAGAAAGTATCAGACTTAAATCTAAAAGAAAAAAACTTATAATAAAGCAAATGAATAAAAATACTTTGTGTAACAGAGATAAAAAAGGATGAATAAAATCGATAGAAAATACGCAAGGATTTTTAAAAAAGAGGATCAAGATACAATTATGTGTTAATATAAGTTGGAAATGTTTGAAGATAAAACAGGAAATACACAAATAGTTTTCTTTGAATAAACAAAGTATTTTTAAAAAATACGAATACAATAAAAAAGTAAAGAATATAAACAATAGATTGTCCAACAAGGAAAGAAAACCCAAGGGTGAACGTTTTTTTTGTTACTAAGTCGTTTTTAGCTCAATATCTTAGCAATATTTTCATCTACGTAGATTGTACATCATCAAATTCCTCGATAATTGATGGTAAGTGTGTTTGGAAGGTATATTCTACATTATTTATTCACGCTCTTGCTGAGTTTCTATTTTTGAATTAATACAAATAACATTCTGTATTGCAAGCAGGGATACTTTCCAATAAGAATAAATGACAATTTATATATATATATATATATATATATATATATATATCTCTATAGTCATCCACAGACAGATCTGTTTCGTTCTATCAGAACTCATCAGTGTGGCTAGCCACTATCTTCCCGTAGCTGGGATCGAAACCCGGTTGACTCAAACGTCAAAATAAAACTTCTAACCATTTAGCCACGAGGAGATATCAACGGTAGCCGAGACCTCATATATATATATATACGATAAAACTAAGATAACCGGAAGTTGTCAAGCAGTCATTTTTGTAACAGTGCTCTGTTATTCAAGATATAACTATTGATATATTAATATTTCAAAATATAAATATTTCAATCGCAACCGTTAGTTTCATGTTTTCACGATAATTGGCAGTAATGAAAGCTTTTATTTGTCGAAGACTTTGTATTTTATATGCTTTCTTCATTTCTGAAATTCTGTATACGTCTGTCAAAAGGAGAGTGAGAGTGACGGGTACAGTGATACTTTTCATAATCATCCGTTGTTAAAGAAAACGTGACAGCAGCAATTATGTTCGCATTTTGAACATAACAACAATGGTTTTCATTTAAGACTAAAAATCATTTCAACATCAACAGTTTCACAAAATGGTGTGTAACTCATAATTTCGTGAAGAGCATTCACATTTTTAGATACCTAATCTGACGATTGTAACTTTCTCATTTAAAGATTAGCCACATGAAACTTAGAACCATGTCGCAGTCAAAGAGGGAATAGAATGACATTGTTTATCAATGACTTTTCGGCAGTCTTTTAATATTTTGACAAACGTTTACAAAAGATTAATTTTCCAACTTTATATATATATATATATATAAATTAAGTATCAGCTTGAACATAAAGTGAAATTGTTGATTTATTCCAGTTTTACAACTCCTTGAAGCAAGTTCAATATTGCTTATGGTTTGTTGTACTTGGATTTTAGAAACATCGTCAAGAGTTCACTAGTGATCACAAGTTGAGTGGATTTTATGAAATTGTAATCAACTGATCATCTTCGTTGCCGAACTCAATGACAACGATATACAGAAAGTTTGAATTGATCTCGGTCAGTTTATCAAGTTAGAAATTATTTTAATATACTCATTTGGGGGAAACATCTTAAACTTCAGAATGAAGATTATCACTTGGAGTTAATGTATGAATTCGTCGTTGTGCAACAGTATGTACTACTCATAATTCCTGCCAAATGTATGCCATTAAATCAAATATAAATATCATAATTCAAATGAAATATTTCATTTGATTTTAAAGTCTAGTGCACATGTTGTATATAATATATAATGTGTGTGTGTGTGTGTGTTCTTAATTCGGTGTCTCATACGTTTTCCAGGTTAGAGCTGAAAGTACCATAAAATATTCTATATAAAATTTATGTTGTTCTAGAAAAAAATGACTAACATTATTCTGATGTCTCTTGAGTTTTTGATATTATATGTTATCAAACTAACAAACTAAATATTGTTGCATATCATTAAACGAAAACATACTTCTTATCAAAAAATCACTCCAATTAAGCAGTATTTCTTTGCAAGACGTATTAGAGGAAATAAAACAAAATCATCAAATTATTCCAGCTTTCAATCCCATATAACTGTTATATGCAAATATGTCAGTATTTATTACAAATTGGGCTTCTTTATTTAAAGCACACACAGGGTATGGATATAGTAATTTGATCAAATTTATAACTTCGTTCTCACGGAGGTAGAATGGACAATTTAACCTGGGAATCCACACGCATACCAAAGGAGCAGAAGTGCTTTTGGAAGGTCAGAATCCCCAGAAGCAAGATTGTGTAGACCGAAGAACTGGCTCTGGAGGTAGTGGAAAAACTACTACATTCTTGCTTTTTAATACATAACATACCGTTTGATTTACGAAAACAGTAAAGAAAAACCAAAATGTCATACTTTATCAAATTGTTTTCCTTAAAGACAAGAATTTTAATTCATTTTGCAGAAAATGAATGAACTTGAGGAGACTAATGATAGAATAGGGATACAATCAATGGAAATCCTTTTTTGGTTATAATGGAGCTAAATTTAGCTTTGCTATAACATAAAACAATGTTTATCTAAGACATATTTTAAGGGGTTTCGCCTACTTTCTGAACGATTTAGTTTTGTAAATCATGGAAATTGTTCACATTATTTTACTAAGAAAAATGTACTTAGAAGCACAGAAATGGAATTGAAATAAATGGTGCATTGTTAGTCTTCTAAAATACTTATAAATATATAGTACTTCCTTAAAAATTTTAGTATCTATGATTTAAGCAAAAATTTAGAACATATTTGTCTCGGTCTTACTTTTTGTAGCCTTATAAATCTTCAGTTGTTTGCGCATCAATATATGAATAAGTATTCAATGCGAGAGTATACATAATAAAATGTATAGCATAGTATTTACGAGAGAACAACTCACACACCGTCTTAGTTCAGTACGGTAAGGGAAGCTCGACATTTTTAGACTTTATTTTTCAAAAGCGGTTATCATTAGGGAACGATAGAAGTATTGGTTAACATGCCAAAGCCTGACTTAGTTACCTATTTTTTAACCTTTACTCTGCTTTTAACCCATTATAATCTACTGTCCTCAGTTTAGGATATTTAGACTAATTTAAAAAATTATTTTAAATATCCTAAACTGAGGACAGTAGGTTATAATAATATTATGTATAATTAAATACTTATATTTAGGTGATTTAATACACTCTTTGCATTGATAAGATTTACATTTACTGCAATAAAGATTAAATGAATTTCTCAATGTGTCTAATATCTATTTTATATGGTTCTTTATATCAATTTTAAAATCAGAAAAAAATGGGTTAATCTGGAATAATGAGGTAGATTTAGGAAACATTGAAAAGGATTATACTCTTTTTAGGGTGAATGGTAAAACGTTACTTAAAAGAAAAAAAGATAGCACCCATTATAAATATTTTCTTTCTCTTCACACATATATATATATAAAATAATATATATATGAATGTGTGATAGCGTATTTTTCTGGTTAATATATATCTAATTTGTATATTGATGTGTATGCATATTTCTATTCAAAGGTAGATAAAACACAAAGCAAAGAAAGAGAAGTAGCAATTATTATTGAGGTGTTATTCTGTATAGGATATGCTAAATTTAGGGAATAAAACTAGAAAATAGACAAAATCGATGATAGCGTATTACAAATTAGTGTCATGTAGTCCCTCCAAAGAAATGATATATACATAAATGAAAAATAAACTGCATACTTCCCAAATAAATATTTACATGACTTAGTTGCAGTATTATCTAAAAATAGAATCCTGTAGTCCTTAATATTCTTTATTGATATCTTGCACCAGATTCTCTCAGCAGGTTACACGACTTTACTTGATAGTAATTAGACAAAGCATATAAATCTTACATAATTCATTAAGCATTTATTTTTTAGATTACAATATAGTAAAAAAAATGAACATCATAGATAATAATTTGTGAATAACATCTAGTTTAAAGAGTAATAACACTACTAATAAAAAATATACCTCAAAATTTCTAAACACACTCAGAGAGAGAAGGAACACAGCGTATTGGCTACAGTTTCATTTGAGTGCGCAGCTTCAAGAGATGAAGTGACTTATTTTTATCAAAATTTCTCAAAATTATTAAAATAGTTAATAAAACAAATTAAAAACGAGGACTTCATACTAAAATATTTTCTTCAGGTTACCGACATTTTCCAAGGATATTCTCAATTAGCAGTCAGGAAATCTGGTTAATTTTCAAAGCTGAATTTACTTTCTATGTATTTTTTTTTCTTTTAAGAACCAAACGTGTCACCTCTTCGACATTGATATTTTAGCCTCGGCGGTTGTGATCTTGGCTTTAAAAATAATATATAGATAAAAGGGGGAGTATTCAGAGAGAGGAGTTTTACGCTGAATTGTGAAGTGGCAATTATAGCGGTAATTTGAAATTTAGTTTAATTATACTTGAACCTTGATAAATCAATTTCTAACTGTTGGAAAAGCCGCAAATAAAAAAAATATATTCTCGCTGTCTAATTGTCAGTTATCAAGTAGATAATTTCATCTCTAAAACACCAATTTAGTATACCATGAAAAGAACCGATTCTCATTAAAGCCTTACCTTTGCAGTCAAAAGCAAAATAAAAACGGGAGCAATATCAATGTTCCATTTTGACCGATGAAGACCTTACATACGTAAATATGGGGCTAATTTGACTATATGCTTACACACAGACAATTACCAAAGTTTTAAATTAGAAAAAAATCGAGTCAATGTTTTAGAAAATTAGAAAGGGATTGTTTTTCGAAAAAATGTCTTAATAAAATAAATTGCAGAAATGTACATTCAGTCAATCCCTCAAAAGTCCCATCATATAACATTTCAAGGATTGTTTTAATTTCACACAGCATTTTGAAAAATTCAATTTTAAATTAGCAAAATAAAAAAAAAACACATTATTCATGAATTATTTAAACTAACATTCTTATCTTGGATCACTATTTTTTGGCCAGTGTTCTTTCTGTCCTTCCTCAGATATACATCGTGTCTACTAATCTACAAATAATATTGGCATTTTCTTCGATTTGATTTCTTCTTTTTGACAACATTTTTCCACCATGAAAAAATTTAACCTTAGTTCAAATGTCATTGATGATTGTATAAAGCACTTCAGACTAAGATGTATTTTGTTATATTAGTATCACAGAGCTAGAAATAACTCTTTTTAAAAAGGTAGAATTTAATTTATAGATAGATATTGGTAGACCTTTTGACTATTCTCTCTCAAATGTTAGTCTCTGAATTTTCCAAAACAATTCATTGAAACTAAGCAAAGATTCCACCTAGATAAAGGATTCAATTCAACGTTTGTAGAATAATACGAAATTCAACATACATCTTAGGACGACTGGAGAGAACAGCGACTTAGATATAGTGATCTAACATCAGATATGTGAATATCAGTTTAAATAATACTTGATATTATAACAACACTTTATGTTAGAATTTTACACAACAATTAGCATTATTAATAGGTTACTGGAGCGATGAAGTAGAGTTACATTCCGATTGTGTTATGTATTGAAACAAAAGGGAGACTATCAGAAAATTAATCCACACAATGGAAAGAACAATGAATAAATGTTTCCATTTAGAAGAACAACATTAGCATTCATGTGTTTTTTTTAATATTAACATTTGGAAAATAATACCATTTATGTGTTCTCAGAATTTGAACTTTGAGTATAATTTTACAGAAAATGAAAACATAGAATTTTTTTCTGTAGCTCATAAAGATGATACCAATTTAATAAAAAAAAAACACAACGATGCTAAAATTTGAAGGGTTAGCAAATGAGAAAGATCATCCAAGAATCAAAAGGGAGAAGATAAAGCCAAATGGGTAGATGACAAAGGTTCAAAAAAAAGAAATTATTTGGACGGTTATAGGACAATAATGATTTAGTAAATGGCGATTGTATATTTTTTCAAACAGAGCATAAGTCAATATTTACATAAATATACTCGGTATTTCCATTGTCTCCCTTGATGTTTTGCATAATTTCAAAGCGTTCACATGAATGATTGATAGATTTTTACAGTATATCAACCCATCCAGTGTTATTTCATGCCCGGAGGTTAGGGAATGACGTTCATGGTACGTTCATATTTGCATCTTTTGTGTACTTGTGTCTTACGAAGGTTTTCTTTCGGACACAGTCATATCGCATGTAAATAATTTTTAAGCCGATCTATTTAACCACGAAAGGTGACCTTAACGTTTTCTACGACTCCGAGTCAAAATGAAACAAGGAGAAATGGCCATGAAAGGGTACTCTACACTTACCAGATCTCAAAAGGTGGAGTAAAAGACGCATTTTAGTGTTATACCCAGAACATCACCTTAGTAGGGGTTGGGCTACCTCACCGCAAAGGATACTGCAAGCCCCGCCGACAGAGCGTGTACGAAAATTATCTTTAAGTGTGTAGAAAACCATTCCATAGACAATTAACTTTCAAACTCTTGGCTATGATCAGAGTTGAAACATCAGTAAGGTTTACAAAGCATTCAATAAATTGATTCCTAAAACTTTTATTGAAAATACTATTTTGCTTAAAACACCTCATTGAGAAATTAGAAATTTTTAATTGTTCATGCCTGTTGTAAACCTTAAATCTCTTCAGTAAGTTTTACTTTTGTAAAAACTAATTTAGTCTAATCTGTGAGAGCACAAATTGTATCGTTGGTTAGATATCTCCTCGCAAAAAAAAAAGAAATCTTGCAAGAGTAGAAAATCCGTTAGTCACTGTAGTGTCTTTACATCAGAGCTAACAAAATACTTAGATAAAATGAATAATTTTAATTGAATTTCCTTTTATCGTTAGTTATACTGTTAAAGCTTCGTTTCAGGCGATGAAACTGGTCTCCAAATTAATGAGGAGTCAATGGATCTTATATGTTTATGTTTATATTGACAGAGGAGTAGTAAGAAGAAACAGGGTAAAAAGGAAAAGTGATAGACCAAAAAAGAATGGAGAACGGCATCAGTCTGTCAGTAGAGGGTAAGCCCAGAATTGGAAGGCATCCAGAATTTGCTTTTGCTTGTAGCAAATAAAATGACATTCACGCCTTACCTTGAGTTTGTACAGATAGACCACCCTATTCGTGCCGGCATTGTTGTGAAGCGACACTCCTGGGCGTACTACACATACCCGTAGAACGACCGGGTCGAAAGGGTAATAGAAACAACCGTACTGTGACGGCACCACCCTGGCTCTGATTCGGACCCAACCAACAACCTGATTCACTGATACCCGTGGGTCTGATCGTGACCAATTCGGTCTAACACTTTGGATAGTTCGCGGATATCCCCTTGGTATGTACCTTATGCAATGGCCGGAGTAATGCCATCGAATAGGGCACGTTCGACCATGCCGTGATTTCAGTACCTGAGAAAGAGTAAAGGTATATATTGTTTAAAGAGATTTTTTTTAGTTAGTTATTTACTTTCGTTCTTTCGTTCATTCTCTCGCTTTAAATGTAAACTCTCATGCTTATAAAATCTCTCGAAAACAAGACATTATTGTTAGCATAGATTTTGGTAATTTCCAGAAGAGACAACCGAGCAAAGATAACTAAATATATATATATATATATATATATATATTATACATATATAAACATTTAAAAATATCCTCTATTAAATCGACACGTTTTCAAATGTCACTTTCAGTACTATTCCAGGCCTTTCACAAACGTTATTTTTACCTGTTTTCAACCAAATTCTAAGATTAAATTCACCATATACCTGAAGAAAGCAGTCATAAAGATATATTATTAAAAAAAAGACGTAATCTCAGAAAGATAGTAAATATAAGTACTCTTTAAAAACAACGTAACTGATTAAAATTCCACTGAATACTGATTCTACTGTAATTAGCTAGAGTTGAACAATCAAATAATAAGTCGAATTCCAGTACATATAAAATCTAGTGTTTTAATATGCAAGGTCGGGATCATTAAACTGATATCAAATAAAGTAAAAACTGTGTATGTTATTTATAAGCAGTTTCTATCCTTACCGTCAAAAAAGAATAATTCAAAGAAATTAAGACAAACCCATTAAAAATCCAAACCAAATGAAAGACTTGAATAATTTTGTTAAGAATACTTAGAAAATAAACGTCCCATTAATGAAATTAAGGTTTGTCAGGTTTTTTAAAGTAAACAATTAAAATAAGCTTATTTATTGCTTTCTGCCTTTTACCTTACAAGCTCTGATTAAAAGTTGCGGTATTTACCATTTATTTGTTAAAAATCGGTTTGTTTGATTGATCATCATATTAATTGTAAGCAACATAAACATGTGGCTTATTTATAAATATAACAACAGATCGTATTGGAAAGATATAACAAAAGATAGTAATTTTTCACAATGTTTGGTTTGGTTGTATTTTATGCCATGCCAACCCTTGTGGACCATTCTACACTAAAACTTGCAATATATAATTTTTAAGTGAAGAGTCGGTAAGTAGCATTATTATAAAACTAGTTAGATCTCATTTGTTTTCGCACAGTTAAATGGTCTCAGTAACTGTAATCCAACATTAATAATTCTAATAAATATTAATCACTTGTTTGCACACAGTTAAATGTTTTCAAGGATAGTAAAGGATAAAATCGTTCTTCGCGACTATAACACATACAACAACTCCGAGTCAAAGTGGATCTAGGATTAATGCTAATGAACGGCTATTCCACATTTCCCATAGCTCCATAACAGGATCCTTATCATCAGATGCAGTTTAATGTTATACCAAGGACGCTAAATGCCTCAAAGTATTGCTATCTAATTATAGTAAATTCTTTTTTGAGAACAATAGTGGTACTATTTAATCCATAAGTAGGAAGGATACAAGGGTATTAGTCCAAAAGTGAGCGTAATAGCACAACTAGATTTCGAACTCACAACTATATTTCAGTCCTGCATTTAATCTTCTACCCAACTGTTACCTCCTTTCACAATGGATTTTAAAGACGAACATAAAATGTGTAATCATTATTAAGCAAGACACGCAAAGTTGGTCAGTATATAAGAGACATATTTTATCCATAAAAGAAAAGCAATGTCAAAAACAACAAACCAATTTTGTGTTACAAGAGATTAAAGCAAAATTAATATTTTTTTGATTTTTTTCCATTTTATCTAAGCTCTGCAGGCTTAACATATTTTTTGCTACGAACCAATGCCAAATTTGGAAAACGCATTTTTTTTTTAGGCTATTTAGAATTTTAATAAATTAAACAGTGCTTCAAGTCGGAAAAGAGGTCTATCATCAAATTCTTAGTCACTTAGAAATCCAAATCATGTGAAACTTTTAGAATATTATCGGATGTGTACAAGGAAGCATCTTTTGTAAAAAAAAAAAAAAAAATATGGTTTCGCCTCTACGAGCCTGAGTTGAAAAGATTGTAAATGGAGCGGAAACGGAAAAGAAAAATTTCCGGGCACAGCCATCAATGAAAATGGTTTTGCTGACAGTTGTCGGTATATGAAAAGATCCATCAATAGAGCTTTCTTTGAAAATGGTACAAATATAAACATCACTTCGTATTACTAACATCCGAGGTAAAATTCACCTTATTAATTGAATAACCCTCATACATAAATCAGGCAACTCCCTTTCTTTCTCTCCCCTCTTTCTATATATATATATATTAGTATCATAGAAGCAATTATATGTATGTATATGCAGTTTTCTATATTTATAAAGGGAGAAAGCGTACAATTAGCGAGAGTGGATATGCAGATCTAAGTTAGGATAACATAGAACCAATGGCTCAAGGTGATCTGGTTTTATAATCATATTGACGAGAAAATAACAGTCACCTATTGCTGTTTTTGGTGACTACTCCTTCCTAATACATACATATACCAATGCTGTTTTGATACTATTACTAATAGACACTTATTTAGTTCTTGATAGAGGTTCGTAAATTCCATCCTACATCAACGTTGATTGGGCTCAAATAACTACCAAAAGATTCGAATTATAAAAAAATGGATTAAATACAGCTCATACCGAATGAAATCTCCTGTTGATCTCGACTTAAAAGAGCAAACCTGTTCCGTTAAAGATGTGAATCATTGAATTATACAGTTTATTAGTTTATAGAGATAAGGGTTTTGCAGAAACATCGATATATTCTGAATTAGTTGATCACGGAAGAATTATATTTTCTTCTCTAAGACAAGTTGTCTTGACGCTACAAAAACATTTTTATTGTAATTGAAGTTAGAAGATAAAGATATATTTCCCAAAGCTATTAGCACAAAAAAAGGCAAACATCCACATTCTGGATTTGAACTTGGCTCTTTAAAATGGCAAATGCATACTCTCCCTCGGCAAATACAATGAATGCAGAATTCTAAAATACCACAAAATCTGTCTTTCCATTATGATAGTTAAATTTTGAAATTAAGTGAGCATAGATTCAGCTTCCGACCTTATATCAAAGATTTGATTTTTGTAATAAAATCCATCATATTCTTAGACCATTGCAGAAACATGCCTAACTTTCTAAATTATTCTTTTCACAGAGCTCATATATATATTCCACTCTGATTCGAGTCTTTATTTGCCAATTCGCCTCCTCACAAAAGCATATTGGACACGAATCGAGTTGATAGAGTATCCCACACATTTACGTGTGGTGTATGACAAAAATGTCCAGTCTTTGCAACATGTGTGACAAGACATCTGTCTATCTTGAACTATTTCTGATAGCGCCATAGAGATTTGACGTCTCTAGGTAAGAATTGCCAGGAGCCGAACCACTTTTTCTTTGTTGAATCTTGATCCTTCATAGACAAGAATACGGCTCTGGAAGAGCAGACACTTTACTTAAATCCAAACTCGAAGAACTGGCAGCTACGCCATTATCTTGGGTGGAGAGTCTATGCACGCAATTTCAGCCGATTCAGAAGGCATTGATTGTGTCATTCGTGCGTACGCAAATATGCCAATAATGTTTGTTTGGTACAAAGCTTGGTATATTTTTCCAAAAAAAAATATGGCGTATTAGTATTCATTTGAGTATGTTATAAAACTAATTAGATTTGACGTGTTCTTCTGTATTCATATCTAACATGTGTTACATACCTTTTCATTAGACTTGAGACTAATTGCTCTATTCATCAAAGTCTTACCAATTGCAGATATTTTAATCAATGGGTTCCTTGCCTGCATAGGGTTTTAAGCCGATATTTTTTTTACGAAAAAGGATCCTTTTCAGTTATTCAATATTTGATAAATATTCACAAATAAATGAACTTCCGAGAAAAGGATAGAGATTATGTTGAAAATTAAATGTTATGTAAAATAATTGCTTATATGTATCCTTATGTTCCGAGTGTATTGATTGACCTGTGTACTGGCCTACACCAAATAATAATTTTTTCTGCAAAAGTAAAACGTATAATTACTGATTATATAAGATATATTCCAAAGTTCTATGAACTTAACTGGCTCATTGGCCTAGTGGGTAGAGTGTTCGCCCATGATCCGGGAGACCTGGGTTCAATCCCAGGTCGCATCATACCAAAGACTCAAAAATGGTACTTGATACCTCCTTGGTTAAGACTCAGCAATATAAGGTACGTATATCAAGGGTAAAGCGGAGCAATCCAAGGAAAGAAGTAGCGTCCTCCCCTACATATTGGTGTAGTAGCAATTGAAAAAGGAGCCTTCTGGTCACCCTCGATTACGGTTGCCAACTTTTTTATGAACCTCTGTTTGTAAAGGTTCCATCTACGTTACAATAATAAACTAAAAACAAAAAATAAAGCAGCAAAGTCAGTTTATATGGACATGAAAACGTCCATAAAATGCTACAGGGTAAATTTTCCCCGCTTGATAGGGACATTAAATTCATAAGAATAATATTTTGCAAAGATATACTCTTTTAATATTAAAAGCGTTGGTCTAGGAATCCCACGTTTGGCATCGTTTAATAGTTTTCATTGTTACAGTGATGAATTGTTTATTTTGTTTTCTACTCTATCGATATCACTCAATCTTTAATATCGATTAAACATAAATTAGTGAAGGAATACGTGATACAGCACATATAAGAAGACGCGTAATGAGAAATTTGCAATCATATATATATATATATATATATATATATACACACGATGATCGATATCCAACATACATATTTGAATATAAGCACGTACTGTTGACCTAATATATCTAAATTCAATATATGTAGATCAGTTGGACTTCTTTTCTATGAAAAAAAAAAAAAAGAAGGATTCAAACGTTCTTGAGACAAAAATTTTGTAATTTACTACAAACGTCTCTTAATTTTTTTTTAAATTTAAGAAACATTTAAAAAGATGCTGGACCCGTTTCTGTAGATCGCTTTAACACTTTTGTCTACTTAATTAATGCATGCGTTCATGCTTTCGATTACGTGTGTAATTTTTCTCATTGATTTAAACTAAAAGTTGTGGGTTTTGTCGAATATTCACCACAAATAACATTCTTTTTTTTCCGATTCTTTTTTGCAGTTTAAGTAAAGGAGCAAAATGTTCTAAATTTGGTCTTGAACTATTGCAAAAACATGCCCACCTATGAAGTATAGCGTGACAGAAAATAATTTTTCTCTTCTCTGGTTTCAATATATCAATTTTAATATCCCCCACACTCACACATACGTATGTGTTCTATATTGCCCTGATCAGCTGAAGCATTAATGTCGAGAAATAATTTAGAATGTACAAGAATTTCACCGAACCAGCAAGCAACATATATCGTTCCCAAGAATAAGCATCTCTTTTTTTCTCTTTCGTTCAGTTCAAGTTTAAACTGATCTGCCAGCTATTAAACCGAAGTACTTTTCATTTATATTTGAATCTGTGATCTTTTTCCATCTACAAATTATCGATTCAAGATTTAAAATTCAAGTTATAAATTATAAATGATTCTCTGGGTGATTTAAGATTTGTAAGAATTATTGTATCTTAAAGGCACGCTTAATGTGGATCACAACCATCAATAGTATATATTATCTACTCTTTCTATGTGGCTAATCACCGAAATACTGAGCAGGCTTATATCTACTTAGTTTCGCTATTATGGCAGAAACTATTGATTAAAGGGTAACTTTAGTGTTGGCTATTTTATAGCATTGCTTAAATCGTATACAAAGTTCCTTGAATGGAAACCTAGTAAAGACTGAATTTCCTACCCAGTAGAAATTACTCATATATGGACATTATGCTAACGATTTATACCAGTGGTTTCTAACCGATTTGGGGGCATGCTTCACTTTGATATTCATAAAATTCTGACGCCCCCGTGTAATATTTAATTCTTACATATTTAAAATTTTAAAGCAATCCACGTGAAGGAAGCTTAAAAGTCCATTAACTTGACATATAAACAAGCACCAGCAAAATATTAAATGCCCCATCAAAATACTTCCATGCGTAATGATAATTACTGATTTTTAACAAAACAGAATTAATGGCATAATCCATAAAAATATTTGAGAACCAAAATGAAATATTTAAAAAATTCACTAACCAATATTTACCAACATAACGTTGCTGGCCATGATTATAATCAGGTTTGATCTAATGAAACTACTAAAAACTTATTTAATACCCAAGAGGCTCTTACTGTCTGATGAATTAGCTATTTATAAAGCCTGCCATGCAGTTAACTATTATCTATTATGCTTTTAACTTGAAGAAATGAATAAGTAAATATAAATACTAGATGTAAAATACCTAAAAGATAAATTTCATTGAGTCGATCTTATTTAGAATATGCTGACAGTATCAAATCAAGAGGGGTAAGACACCAAACAAAATAAGGGGTTGCTTGGGTATGATACTAAAATACCTCTGGGGGTGAGTCACAAACTCTGCTATTACTCCTAGTTTCAGTCTTACGCGAGTAGGTAGTGTCCCAACTATGGTTCAAGTAGATCTGGTAAAAAATTACCGTTTTCGAAAAGAATTCTTACTACTACATGACTGTGAGTAAATTATTTCTTTTAAGACCCTAGGATATTTGACTATAGTTATTAATTTGAAATCTTATTACTGTATGCAAACAAATGGCTATTAATAAATAGAAAAATAGACGGCTCATTGACATAATGGGTAGAGTGTTTGCCAATGGCCTGGGAAAACCAGGGTCAGTCCCAGGTCGAGTCAAACCAAAAACTCAAACACTGGAACTTGATTCTGCCTTGCTTAACACTCAGCATTAAAAGGTACACATCAAGGGTAAAGTGGTGCATTCCAGTGAAAGAAGTTGCGTCCTCCCCTATATCTCGAGGTAGTAGCTAATGAAAAGGGAGCCTTCAGGTCACCCTCTACAATAATTATTTGTATTATATAGAAAAAAATAGAAATTATATATCTATCTGTATATGAGTTGTATTTGTAATGTGATATCGAGTATACCTATCTATGAAAACGAAACTCTTCTTAAAGAACGACGCTAAAATAATAACTATATACTTAACGCTTTTTCCTAAACACGATATATAAAATAAATCTTTACGGGTTAATATGAGGTTAAAAATCAATCAATCAATCAATTAATTCATTAATCAAATATCAACGTATACTTTTTTTTTTTCCTAGATGGCCAGTTCTATTAATGCCGAAGTCATTTTTATTAGGGTGCAACATATTAGGTTCAATGCCATTAAGCTTGTTTTTTCTAAATATATAAGTTTTTTTCGTAGCAGTAAAATATGTAGGTCAGTAGGTCCATTCAAGGATTATAATTTTTGTAGATGTGCATACAAAAGTTATTATTCCACTTTTAATATGTAAGTATGGATGTATTTCTTATGGTGTGTAGCTTGAAATCATAAGGAGGATATTATTGCTGTGTATATGCGTAAAGAACATACGTGTATATAAGTCGTCTCAGAGATTATGTGCTGGCTAGTTTTCGTGGGTTATCTCACTACAGTGGCATAAGTTTACACCACATGTGTTGCCTAAATGTATAAGCAGTGGTAGTATAGTTCAGCCGGTTGTTGAAGATATGAAGATTTTTCTCTTTCGTTCGGAAAAATAACAACAGAGAATCTCCCATTTGGGCTCGAACAAGAAAATCTATTTTCTTGTGGCAGTTTGCTGTTGTCCGATACAAAGATTTTCTGATATTTTCCCAATGTATTAGCTTTAAAGTGTTAGAAATAAAACTCTTTTATAACAGAATATATTGCTTTGCATCTTTATACACAAAAATATATATACAAATAAAACGTAATGTTCATATTTTTTCTACCTCATCGACTGTGATTTGAATAAGCTGGCTATTCTCTGCAGAGGGTTAATACAAAAAAAGGGGGTTTCGTAGTATGACACTAAACTACCTCTAATGCAAAGGCTCTAGTTCTGAAGCTCTGGGTTGGCGGAGTACTCTTCCATTCCCATTACCTCCAGTTACACTGTCCCTCAATGGTGCAACCTGATAGAAGAGCATCTACTGGTTAAATAGCCATGTTTAAAATTATTCACGATGGCTTAATAAATATCATTACTTACTTGAATCCATAAAATTATGAGTAAACAAAGACCATTACTAAATAGAAATAATTACTTAAAACATTATTATAAGTTTTTCTCATCAGTGTTAGCTGATGGTTTTTCACTGGAGTTTGAGTGACAGCAAGTCTCCTCAAGTCTCCAGGGCTCGTCTCAGTATTCTGGCCGTCCTCAGTAATGCTGTCGTTTGGATAGTCTCCACCCGTCCGTCAATTTCCAAGTCCTCCAGGCCCTTTAATAATCCTTTAGTTACTGTGCCTAACGCACCAATCACAATTGGCACAATTTTTACTTTCATGTTCCACAGCTTTTTTTATTTCTCTAGCAAGGTCGAGGTACTTATTCTTCTTTTCACTTTCCTTCATATTTATTCTGTGGTCCGCCGGGACAGCAAAGTCGACAATTTTGCAGATTCTCATTTTTTTGTTGATTATTATGAGGTCTGGTCTTATGACCAGAATTAAGTGATCCGTTTTCATTATTATCAATCAAATACTTGAAACAGTAAAATCGTGTATAAAGTATTTGTATTTAACGTTATACTTAATTTAAAAATGTTGAAAAAATACACTTAAAAAACAACCTCACTTAAAATGTAAATATAAATGTACTAGGAACACAAAAGGTATAAAATAACCTTAGGATGTTTAATGTTCTGCTGAAATAATTAATTAATTCGTTTTTGTATACACCTAATTATATCAAGTTTGCAATGTATTTCTTTGGCAAGGATATTAGTATATTAGTTTCTTTGCAACAAAATCCTATTCGATATCTAAAATCTTAAAATGGAGATGAAATGTAAGGCCAGACCTTTTCTAGTATTTTAGGCTAGTAAAAGCCAACAATATTTTTGTCGCATGGTGAATATTGATATAATTCATTTGAGAAATGCCATGTCGTGTTTTTGAATATACGAATTTATGTTTGGGCCCTCTAAATAAAACAAGATTTTGCCCATATTAAATGAATATACACAAAATTAACAAATAATGGTCTATTATTTGCGCCTATTTCTCTTGGCTGAAACTGGCCTAACATCACGATACACAAATACGTTTGAGAGAGAGAGAGAGAGGGTTAGCGTTAGCGAAAGATTTGCAATTTTGCCTCAAAAGATCTAATCGCAACGGTATATTTCAATAATCATTTGTTTTCAATTACAGCATCTGTCTATATAAATAATTATACACACAGATATGCATGCACATATTCTTACTAGCTGCCACGTTATATTCACATAAAGACCATAACCTAATTATCAAGCGGGCATTTTACAGACATTAATTTCCAGTATAATTGGTTAATTCACATAATAGTGTCTAACTTTAGATTGAACATTTTAGAGTGAAAAGTGTGTTAAAGATTTAACTACAAATTTAGTTTCAGTTTGTCGCAGTGGACCTACTGGTACATAATCACACAAACATATTCATACAACAAAATACAATGTAAAATTTAAAGTAGAAGCCACCTGAATCTTTTAACTTTGAATATATTACAAAATAAGGTGCTTTTCTTTTGTGATACTATAGCTGGTAACTGCACCACAGATCGACTGATGGGGAATGACACAATCCAACCGGAACTCCTTACGTTTGGTGTGGTTCGTTGGAGCTAGTTACTTGGGTGCCATCAACTTAAAGACCAGAAAAAACTCTCAGTTAAATATCATCAATTGTTTATTGAAACACATTGGTGTACAATAATATATCTAATGTATTTATAAAGAGGAATTGTCACTATTATCCCGACTGCATAGTTTTCTAGTTGTCGTCGAAACAAGAGACAGAGAAAATAGTTGCTGACCCAAAGGGCTTTGTAATTGACTCGAATCAACTAACAACCGACTCCCAACTGACTAATTTTCAAAATTTGCTGATTTATATAAATTCTGAAATTAAGTATATCAGTTGTGTGATGTAATCTCACCAAGTTATTACGTCATATCCACATGATCATCACACGTGTCCCTAACTTTTATTATGTATTTATTTCATCTCAGTCAAAATTATGACACGTCATGAATCCATTTTATTTACATTTGACCGTCCAGTCCCGAGATGACAAGTGTCCCCCTGTCATATGTTCGCACGTGCACGCACTTGACCTTTCCAGTTAGTTTTGCATTCCCACTCAAAGATTTAGGCTAACTAAAAGACAACTGAATGATTCGTGACCTGACCAAACTAAATAATAATAATAAAATAATTAATATAATTAACCATGGCTAATTATTTTATACTTTTTAAATGTATGTTAGAAATTATATTATCAGCTCAAATGTTCTCCAAGATTATAAAAAAATATATTTACTATTTTTACATAATGATTTAATTTTTGGATCGTATTTTAACGTACATCTTAAACAAATATTTTTATCCTATCAAATTATGAAACTCCAAGTCTATATTCAATGATATCAATAATTTTCTCAGCTTATCTGTTAATAAATAGTTATATTGCAATATTCCACTCGTGATGTATTATGAATAAGGAAATTCTGTCAGACATGTATAATATCAGATTTGAATGAAAAGCTAATATAAAAACCACCATTGAAAAAGATTTATATTAAAAATGAATTCAGAATTAAACGAAAACTTCAGTGTTTATTTTTATCTGATATTAATCTGTGTATTGTTGCTCTATTTACATAAAACTGTCTTTGACCCTGCGCCCTAAAATCTTCAATTATTTGTTCGTGCGTGTCGATTATTTCCTCCTGATAATTAATTACCATTCGTTCACGTGTGAAAACCGGATGAACACAGGGCTACTTTAGGTTTTCAGCCAAAATAAATCAGGTGCCTTTGGAATGAAATAAATGAGGAGCAAACAACAGCATCACATTTGAAAAACGTCCTTTAAATATATCTAAATACATAAATGATATTCCCTAAATTTTCCGAATTTGAAAAGTAAAAATATATTTATCCACATTTTTATTATTTATAACTTTATTTTATTTCTGAATAAATTGAAGGAACCAAAGAAGATTATCAGGGAAACTGTGTTACTCAGATTGAAAGTTTCTTAAATCATTACCTGTGACTTATAAAGTTCTACCAAATTTCACTCAGTCACACATCGATCGGAGAAGTCCTGGTTATATTGTGGCTAATGTGTAGTGCTGTGCTGCGACATCGCAGTAAACGATTTCGAACTCCAGACATGTTTTTACATAAAATTTCGGACTCATACCCTTGTAATATTTGTTAATAGATATTCGTATTCTATAGGAATGGGTGCAGATCAAAACTAAAAACAAAAAAAAAAAAATTAAATTATTGGCGTTTAATAAATGTGATTCCCCAACTGCTTGGCAGAACGGGTTGACATGCCGTTTACATCAATCAATCATAATCACACAATTTTTTTTTATTTGAATTCTAATCAAGCAAAAATCAGTTTCTTCCATTTCTTATATCAAGTAAATCATAATCATTTTTAATTATATTTGATATTGATGATATACTCCCTATGTTATCGAGTTGCCTCTAAAAGTTTTTGGTACAAAACAAAAAGAATTAAGATACAAACAGTTCTGCGGAATAATTCAGGTTTTTCGTGTTGAGTGAGTTAATTCTTTGCAAAAATATAGAAGTTGATTAGCTAAATCGCTACACCTATCATGTTACATTCGATTCTCAGGCATATTATAATTCTTGTAGATGTAGCACCTGATTGATATATCATTACATTAGATTTTTCCAAAGAGTCAAAATGGATGGACAAAGTCGTCCGAACTAATAAAAATCTTACATTAATTCAACTTGTTTTTAAAATAGAAAAATCGTTTTTTTTTCAAAAATGCAAAATATTATTAGTAGTTTTATATGATATCATTATCGACAAATCAACTAACCTAGGCACTACGCCATTATGTAAAGCTTACCATACCTGTCTTAGAGATGAAACATTACTTAGTTGTGAGTTTGACCCAAACAAGTATCTGCATACTTTTCTCCTTGTCTCAAATGTATTATACGAAAGTAATAAGTAGTGAGCTGAGCGTGTTCGATTCTCATAGATTGCGTCAAGCTAATATCCTCTTACTAAATTTTGAATAATGTTCTGTATTTTCCGTTAGTTTTTAGAAGTTTTACGAATAGATTTATTATTAGACGACAAAAATATTTTTCTAACTTCGTACCGCAACGCTTAGTAAATAATTTTTTTTTTTTAAATCCAGCCTTTACTAATCATATTTCATTTCTGTAAGCTGTAAATGGAATTTAGTAGTGAGCATATTTTATTATGAATATTTTTTATCAAATACACAATTTCCCGAATACAATGTTAAGAGTAATATAATCCAACTCAAAAGAGCAAGGATATTTTGCTTGCTTATGCCGACAAGCCACTTTAGCCTTCTGGAACGAGTTGGATGTGAAACAAGTTCAAATGGTGTAATGGTTATCATCAACACGAGTTCAAACCCTGGACGAGACTGATCGCATTTCACATAGCACTAATATCCTTGAGAAAGGTATGAATCCAATTATTCTCCCTTCAACTATGGGCAAATAGTAGGGGAGACTAGGTTCTTCAGCCTTGTTGAGGCAATTAGTTTGGGAGAGGGAAAACTCTGAATTCAAACCTGTTAAACTCCGCTTAAAAATTGACCTTGTGTCATATCCTTCCCGTTCGGAGGGTTTGGTAAATATGAATATAGAGTAAAATACAACTTGTTTGAATGCAAGTTTTTCCAAGACTTGTTGCCTTCCCAAAACTAAAGAACCCAGTCTGCTCTATCGTTCACCCACATCTGGTGAAGTGAAGGATTTCTGCCTTTCTTAAGAGCATTAGCTTGAAGTGAAATGCAAACAGCCTCGTTCAGAATTCGAACTTGGGTCGCTAATTCCATCTCCAACGAGAATAACCATTACGCTAAAGCGATTTCTGAGTCGCTGGAGTATCGTCATATATTTGTATCTCGAAATTAATGTACGAGATTAAATGGCAGTCTATTTTTAAGTTTGGGTTTTCTCTAAGTTGAATGTTCTTAAATTGGACAGTATATAATCAACTTACTATCCAAATGAAAGAGAATTCCCCACACAAATATTTAAAATTGTTTCTTATTCCAAACACATTTATATTGCGAATATTCTAAACTGAAAGTATGGGTTTTGTTTCACAAAGCTTAGCTTAGTTTGATCCACACAAGAGTCATCTTTCTTACAGTACCTGTTGTCACCAATTCAAGTACTCAAAAAGTTTGTAGTTGCTTAACTATGACGATCTGGAGAGAACTGCTGATCTCAACTTGACTTAACTCCATTTCCTAATGAAGTAACGTTATGTTAACATAAAGCTTCTCTGTAATCAATTTGAAATAGGGTGTGTTCCCATGGCACAGTTGCAGAATTGCTAACTGTGTCATCGTAGTAAATTGGTTCAAACTCCAGTTGCGTAATTACAATCACTTTTGGAGTAGTTCACTTCGGAAAGGTATGAACTCCCGTATCTCCCAACTACGTGTTAAATACTGAGACTACTGTTCTTCTCTGAGGATGGCTTTCATATTTATAACCTACGAATGCTGATATTTCACAAAGCAAAGAAACAAACTGACCAAACCAATTTGCAATAGAAATAGAAGAGAAATATCCTCCCAATAAGGCAGCTTCAAGTAATAAATTTGGATGTTCACTTTCAACTTTCAATTGCATGATTGTATAATTTACTAAGAAAGAAAATTGACTGCTGTGTTTCGTTCAGGTCGACCTAGAATATCAGGAATATCCGTGCACGCAATGAATTGGGAAATTAGAAACACTTCGCAAGGCTGCACACGTGGCCAATGTTGTCTGAATCAACCTGGAAACGACAGTATATCTTCGTTACCTGGGTCATTACATTACTGAAGCCAGAGGAAAGCTGTATACTTCTTGAATCAAGCAACAGTTGCTATGAAACTTTGCCATATTTTCAGCTTTTCTGATTATTTCATCAGATATATACTGGAATTGCTGTTGGCTGATAATCAAAGAAGCAGTTTTCCTGTGTGATTATAAAGAATAGTTCAGAATTCTTTTCAGCTAAAAATCCTTGTAAATCAAAACAGCTAAATATTTATAAACAATGATTCATTATACAATAGTGACACATTGTAGAAAATTCGCCTTATTTTTAGAGTGCAGCATGAAAGAATATTTCAGAATAAAAGATTGCATATGCAATATGCTAAATACATGAAAGGAGAAAAAGGCATGTCCTTCTAACGTCTAACAAGTTTTAGATTATATTAAACAAACTAATCATTCGTAGCATCATCATGTCGTGCTGCTAGCCTGGATTTCCCTAAATCTCTCTCACCATTCGTATCTATCATACATCGCTCCTGGCAGGTCTTCCAGTTTACATGCTGTGTTCGCACTGCGCTGTTGTAGATCAGTTCTAGATAGTCGTCCAACACTTGCAAGTCCGTGTGAAGAAGTTCATAGAATAACGTTACATATGAGTTCGTTCTTATTTCTCCTGGAGTGTCCCATATGGTTTGTCTGTATTATGAGGATATTTTTAGAGATGGGAACTCGTTAGCTGTACAGCTGCTGCTTTGTGGGATGTTGCTTCTTGGATTTGTTTAATATGACTAGCAGCATTCTTATGCAATATCCGTCTAGCTTTTTCTCTCTACGCTTAGTCAGCGTTCAAGTGGTGCATCAATTTAGTGGAATCGACACGACCACCGCTTGGATACCGGATAGGTTTGATTTCCATATGATTGACAACCAATTGATAGCAGTCCGTGCTGTCACTTGTCGCTTATTGATGTCATTTTCTGTTGATGAGACACTACTCCTGAGGTAGTTAAACTTATCCACTAATTTCAGAGAGAAACCATTCCCTTTTGATTAAAACACATGTACTCCGTTTTGTGTGGATTTACATAGAGGTTAATGCAACCTGCTGCCTGCTCCAAACTATGCGGCAGGGATTCGGCTTGGGTTGGTGTATTTGCAAGAAGTGCTTTGTCGTCTGCGTAGTGTCGTCCGTTTCTTGTCTTTTTTGTTGTAAAACCATATACTTTCATTAGATCTATCGACGTTCAAAGTACGTACTCTAAGCAGACTATAAACTGATATGGGGCTAATGTATTCCCTCGCAGAACTCCAGTGACAATGTCTAAGAAGTCTGTGTCTCCATCCGGTGAGCGGACATTTACTTTGATCTGAGAATTAATTTTTATTTATTGCGGACTTTTTTTTTCCTCATCTTGGTAGTTTTTGTGTTGTTTCTTCTTTCACTATGTTTCAGCCAAATTTCACCTCTGGCCTTCTTCAGGTGATCTACTGCGACCTCGGATAGGAATGCTGAGTCTTGTAACCGTATCCCCAGTAATTACTGCCTTCCATAGTTGTTGTCTATCGCACCACGTTTTTGACCAAGTAAACCTCTGGCCGGCTCGGGTAGGATTTGAAACCGCTATCTTCAAACAATGCTCACCTGGAACCGCAGAGACTCAACGCCTCTATCCGCTGCGCCACGGGACCCGAAATTCATTCCAATTAAAGACAAATACATTTACTTTGATGTTTTTATCGAGTATAATTATAGCTGCGACAGTTTCTTTGGGGAAACCATAGGCTAGAAGTATTTGTTCAATCTTCCCTATGAGTAAGGTGTTTAATGCCTTGGAGAAATTTACAAATATGAGTGTTGCCTCGAGGTTTTTTGCACGAACTCTTCAGATTCGATGGATTGTCAGAATCTGTGATATTGTGGAACAGTTTCTCCGAAAACCATTTTCATTCTTCTCAACTCCTAGTTCGATGCGGTTGAGTAGCAGAACATTATAAATCTCAGTCGCTAAGAAATTTAGGGTTATATCCCAGTAGTTGTTGGCAAATCTGAGGTAACATTTCTTGGGGAAAGGGAGGATACAGCCTTTTATCCATCTCTTTATAGTGTTCTGGTTTACGGCTTTGCAGTATCGGAGCATTAGGTCATCGACATTCCTCATTTTCCACAATTCTGAGGCTATTTCATCATGACCGGCAGCTTTTCTAATTATAATTTTTGTTTGTACTACGTCGAGTTCTTCTTGAGTAAGCAGTTCCAGTTTAATGCCTAGTTGATAATTAGTAATTTTAGTGATAGGTTTATAAGCAACTTTTAAGTATTTTCCAAGCATATTCTTGAAATGTTGTTTCCACATATATTCGTTCTTCTTGACTGGCAGCTTTTACCTTAGTTCTTGAGGTACTCTTCATTTTACTGACTTCATTTATTTTCTGCCACGCTATACGAGAAAATCTATCTTCTTCGGAATTTCTGATTTTATTGATCTGACCTTGAATGTATTCTATTTGTTCTTTTTGGTATGCGTTAGATTATTTTGTGTCCTCTTAAGGTTCTAGGCATCGGCATGAGTTGAATTCTTTTCATTGCAAAGGGATGTTGTTTTCAGGTTTTCTCGTTTTTTTTTTAACTACTAATTTTTCCGAAGGAATTCTATATTTGACTCTGAGTTTGGTTAGTATGCATTTTGCTGCCACTTCAATATTGACATTAACGAAGTTCTCATATTCGTCATTCGGAGTAAATGTTTTGGATATCTCTTGATGAGCACCGAATTTGTTTCTTAACCCTATTGTATATTGTTAAGCAAGGTCGGATGAAAGTGTGTGATTTCAGTTTTTTACGTCCAATTCCAGCGTATTTACAGACGTATCTTTGCTGAGAAAATACGGAGGTCGGAAGAGACTCCTGTAATATAATGGCGGAGGGATTTCGTTTTATATATCTTGCCTTTCAGTTTAGGTAGGCTGAGAACCTTTCGCTTAACGCATGGGTTAGTTAGGTGCAACATAACCGTAGGTGTTTACGCGGAGAGGATGTGTCATTCAGAGATGTCAATATAAAAATTCCAGATAGGAATTGGAACCAGGAGATGTGGGCTGAGATTTGCGAAAAAAGCAGTTAGACGAGTTCCTGCCTCGGAAGAAGTAGGTTGACTTTCAGAGCTGGGCGAGGCCAGACAAATTTGTGCGCTACGGGCGCCGCGCGTTGGTTGGGTTGAGAGCTGACGATGTAAAAATCAGTCAGCATATAAAGATTGTGTCTCTCTCCTTATGTCGAAAAACCTTTAAACTCAGGTGAATGAAAAGTTTCGTACCTTACCAATTTCGTGTTTTCGGATTCCTATATATGAGTATGAATAGTCTATGTACGTTTCACGTATTCGTATCCGTGGTTGTATTTTTAAACTCGGTAATATAACACTCCATCAAAAGAGGAATAACCCTCACAAATCAAAGCGCTATTAATTCATTACTTGTTTATGAGAATGTAATCAACCTTGCGTTTGTACTGGTTACAAGTTTTCCCTTTCTTTTGTGAAATTTAGTAATAAGGCATACTAGTCCACTTTCAAGAGTGGGACTGTTAGGTGTTCCCTGTTTCTGTTTGACGAGTTGTGTTGGCTGAATTTGTTTTTTTCGTTTTTGCCTATTTGAGCATTTATATCGGTTTATCCACCTTACGTCATCATCCACCAAGCTGCTTCACATGGCTTCTGTGGTTTATCTTTTGTGTAAAAAGTAATTCCTCTGATCTATTCCTCAAGTTTTAACTTAGTTAAAGTTCAACTAATTCTTCTTTTACTTTTAATTGATTTTCTTCTCCGTTGTTTAACTCGTCAGTTTCATAGTCTTACAAATGTTTTTCCTTAATTTATTTCGATAGTTGTTCATGTGGCATAGAGAAGATTTGATTCTAAGAGCAAATATATCAGACAAAAACTCTCCTACTTCGTTATAGTTTTGACTAAATACATACAACGGTTAAAATTCAAATAATAATAAAAAATACCAGCAAAGTTAATACAAATTACCACGCCAAACTAATACAAAGTATATATTATGCAATAAATAGTTTAATTAAAAATATGGACGTTTATTTATTATTTTCTTGTCTCGAAATAATGTTGTTTTATTTGAAATATGATTAAACATCTCATACCTTTTACTGCAGTGATTTTAATAGAATATGCATGATATTTACTATATATTCTGAAAATAGAAATATATGGCCGACTTGTAAATATGGTGTGCGTAAAAATGTCTAACTTTGAAAAATATAAATATAATATCTAGTATTAAAAACGCGAAAGCTGGGAATATTTTCACACTCTGCACATGAAAAAAATATGTGTATAGAATAGACTGATTAATTTGGTAGAATATTCAATTCTGTTTACACATTACATTTTGAATTCTTTTCAATTCACATTATTCGGGCTGAGTTCCAACTATTTAAAAAATATTACTTAATGAAAGCCTTTAATATGTCAGTACATGAAATTATTTTTTTAGGAAATTTCAAGAGTCTTTTGTTACCAGAGAAATGAATAAAGCCTGTTGTCATATTTATGGATTAGTAAAATCTTTAGGAAACGAATGCAGAACGGAGAACGAGCTAATGTATATATATGTATTAAGCTGATCATGTCTAAACTAAAATACTCATTTCATATATCAGGTTAAATAGTGTTACGGTATTTTGAATCCTTGGATTTGAATATGATGAAGTTCTATGTGATATTATTAATTGAATAAACACCGAGCTTTGTTAATGTTTAATATAATTATTGACAGTTCATAGTTGTAACAATATATATATGTATGGAGTATTCTCTGGTGTTAAAATTTTATGGAGAGCATGATGCATTTCCTTTTATTTAGGAAAATGGAATTTTCCTTTTATAAACATTTAAAATAGACTTATTGACTTTGAAAGGAATTCAAAATTCAATTTAGTGATCAGGGACTTGTACTAATTAAACTTTAAATTGTCAAAACAAAAATGTAAGCGGTTTTTCTATGCCTTGATCCATTTTAAAACGACATCATGAACTAACTCTTGCCGACCTGTTTTGGTTAAAGGGTCAAATCTGCGGATAGATTAATAAGATCTTAGATTTTTATTGGGTTAATGTGAAGAGAGATACTCCTTCTCAAGGCATGGGGTGTGACTCTTAATTAACCAAGCCCACATATTGTAGTCTAACTGAATGACCATTTATCATCTGTGCGTTTGATTGGCTAACCAGTCAAAAAGTGATGGAATAATACAAACTGATCTGTGATTTGTTAGCTAATTGGGAATGTTTGTTCCTCGAGGAATCCTTTATAAAAATACACGTTTTTAGGTTAAGAAAGTAGAATATACAATGTCCATAAGAAAGAGAGGAGAATTAGAAAATAAGTCTCCCCAAGTACTAAAGCTCTTCAGGAAAAGCCTTTACTCTCCAAAAAATTAAATATTATAGATTTATATGATACATCTTCATTGATGTATCGGGATGGGTCATCAGTGATGTTTCTTTTGAGTTCATGGGGGGTTTCGGTTCTTGCAACATCAGAACCTCTCGCCCAAATGACCCAGTTGGCATTGATCTTACTCCAAGTCACATCCCGGCAGCTCACCTGCGCATCCACACAAGACAAATGACCACAGAAATAGCTCTATATATATTTTTGCAACAGCCAATCAGAGCTAAGCTCTTCATATGACTTTAAATCTTTCCTTAAAAATCGGGAGGCCATTTTGCTCTTGCAAACTGCACCGGCCAAATGCCTCCTTTTTTCTCTCTCTCTCAAATACAACAGAAAGCAACAAAATTTCCATATATCATTGTTACACCATATTTACAATAAAAACTTATTAATTGTTAACCGAAAAATTTTCTTGTCTTTGAGTTGCAACACCCAGGCACTTGTTCCCAACAATAACCCCAACAATCAGAAATTTCGAATAGATTTTGTCATTCCCAATTTCTGAAGTTTCAAGCGAAACATGGGCAGGAAGGGAGTTGATAATCCAGGTAGACGGATTGTCAACTCCCTCCACCTGGAAACGCATGAACTAGTCACCTTAGTAAGGCCAAAGACAAGTACCATGAGTAGTATAGCACTATATATATATATATATATATATATATATATATATATATAACACTAAAATAACGCATTGAACATCTTTATTAACTTAAGCTACAAACAAGAACATTCGCTCTGTTTGACTTTATAACCTGGCTAGAGGGCAGAAGCTGCTGGTGGCGCCAGAAGTGACAGTGCCACCTTAGCCACTGAAACTGTGGTATCACATCTGGTTGGTGGCTGATAAGGACAGGGTATCAATCGTATTTTCACACATTGGATTGAAAAATTATATATGTGTGTGTGTGCATTTATGTATATATTTGTCTAATCTATGTTTGCATATGTAAGTGTGTGTGTATATATATATATATATACACACACAAATATATGTGTATATATGAATGTATGCATATATGTGTCTATCTCTCTCTCTATATATATATATACATATGAGAGAGATTTGTTCATAAGCGAAAAGAAAAAAAAGATATTTGACAACTGATTTTTTCCGTTATATCTTTCGTTTTCCTTTCCTTTTATTTGAGCCCTGTAACTTATTCATTTAGAAAACTTTAAGTAGCCTTCACTTTGTTTCATCGAATGCGTAAAAACATGCCACTACTTTATTCGAAAAATATATTTTTCTTGGGACATCTCTGTTGAAATATTGAAAGTTGAAATGAACAATCTGCGGTTAGAGTATCATTGCTTTTTTTATATTCAGAACGAGAACATTATTTACAATATCTTACACTGTGAGTGATACTATGCTCTAATCTGTATAGTACTGTACTTCAAAATGATATTTGACTGAATTGTATCCATTTAAAAGTTCTAGAGTATCCAGCTTATGTTGTATAGCCACATACATATACATAATACAGGCAGAATATAATCAAACATAATGACGAACTTCAATGAACGAACGTACACATTTCTTTATAAAAATATACCTCTCACACTTTATTTTCGAAAGGGGATGTTTCTTGTGTGTGAAAGGTGAGTTGGAGACGGGGACAGACTGCTACATATTGACCCAAAGTTCTTCTGACCATAGCACCACTTCTTTCGCATTCTGGCTGGGCTGCTCAACCGTGGGTCACTGAGGGCTCAAAGCCCTCAGTCTGCAAGCTGATTCTCACGTTGGCATCTTGTCCCCCAACTGACTCCAACTGGAACTGACCCAAGCCGTCTGTGACACCTCGTTATATTTTGTTTGACGCCCACCTGCTTCCGCTTCATTACACAGTTGCACATCTTGATTGACGGCTCGGTCGAGGGTCAGTATGTAACATTTATAATCACACTGAACTCACTATTTCCCCAGATAAATCACAAGTTTTGCAATATTTTGGCAGTATAAGTAAAAATTCACCCTTTATGTATACTTTTGCTAATGCTGTGAAGCTAAGAAACCACATTCTACAATGAGATGCTGAACTGTAGTACAACTCACTATATTTTAGTTTGGAGCATGGCCTCGGCTTTCGCAATGCTACATATCATAGACCAAGTACCACGATACTATCAACCTCAGCGGGGAAACCCTGTAGCGTAGGGGCTAACGTTCTTGACTGCGATATTGTTGTAAACAAATTCAAACTTTAGTCACACAATTACGTTAACTTTTTGGACTAATAAACTAAAAAAATGTATAAACCTCTTTATCCTCACCAACTATGAGTTAAATAGTATCGCTACTATCCTTCTGGAAAGATTGCTACGGTATTAGAGAAGCTCCAGAGGTTAAGCAAGCAAACAGTGGATATATTTTAAGGGTTGAACTGCTTTAGTCACGTGATACACACGCCTAAAACTAGCACGTACTAAAATATTGCAAACCTTTTGATTCACTTTAGTATTCACACGACTTTTTATTTAAGAGCTGTATTTATTTTGGTAAGAATGATAATAAAGAGATTAACAATTAAATCCCTCAAACCCTCACTCTCTGATTAATTCAAATTGCAATTCTCAGATTGATCTTCGATTTGAACGAGGAACTTAACAAACAATGATCACTTATCACAATAAAGATGATTTATAATGAGGAGGTAATTGTTTATATTTTACTCAATTTTCCAAGACATCATTTGCATTTCAAGTTCTTGCGCAGTGTCGAATATTCAAAATGTAGAAAAAAAAAGTGCTTACGAATGCTTTATCGTCTTCTGCAAGCTGGTTGTTGGTTTTTAATTTTAGAAAATAGAACTTGTTTAACGAAAATACGAGGATCATTAAATAAGTTTCCAGACTTTTTTCCTGTGGGCACTTTTATTGATAGTACACACATGAAACTCAAGTCACCTTCGGAGTAATCTCCTCCGGCTGTAAAACATTTGTTGTACCATTCCAGCAACTTCTGGAAGGCCCCATGGAAGTCCTCTTGTGTAAGCATGTCAATGACCTTCGTCACAGCCGCTTTCATCTCCTCAATTGTCTCATAACGACAGCCTGTGAGTTTAGAAAATAATCAAAGTCACAGGGAGCAATATCTGGACTGTAGGGAGGTTGAGGAAATGCCCAGCTTGGTGAAATAGTCTGCGACAAGGATGGAATTTTGGACTGGTGCATTGTCCTGGTGGAAATGCCACTGACACGATTTGAAAAGTACTGGCCTCTTCCGACGGAATCTCTTCCAGAACACCCTTATAACCTCAACATAGTAACCCTAACCCCAACCCTTTGGCCAGTCAGCTCTGTTTTATTGACTTCCTTACTCCACCAAAACCTCTCACAGACTCGCTGCCTTGGTTGAATCTCAAAGCTGGACGAAGCCGTTCGCGTTTTATTTCACATTGGTGCAAGAGAAAAAAGTTATTAACCCTTCTTTTCTTCCCCAGCAATGGGTAAATTGTAAGGCAGACTGAGATTTTAAGCTTAGTATAGCAACCGGTCGATGAAAAGGAAAACTCTGAATTCAGATCAGCACTAATCTGCTTAAGATTTTACCTTGAGTCGCATCCATCCCCTAGTACAGGCTTTGGGCTGATAAAATGCCCGCAGAAGTGTAATTACTCCTTTGAGAGTCTTTTAGTGGGTCTTGATGCACGCGTAAATTCTTTTCAACCGCTACAATTATTTATATACGATACACGAACTGTGTATTAAGTTTTTGCAAACCGAATGGATTAAATGGTTACCATTATATTTTTTTTTAAATTATCTTCGACTAGACATTGTAAACACCACCAAATTTCATAGGGTTACACGTAACAAACACTTTTAAACCCCATAAACATTTCTACTTTTTAGAAATTCGCTTAATATACTTTTTTTATAGTCGAAGGCAATGTAATCGATGATCCGACGTGAAATCCTATACGTAACTGCTTGGGTTTACTTTCCCGCTAATGTCCTTCGTAAATGCATGAATCCATTTGTTACAAGGGTTGACATGCCGTAAAACTAACGAACCAAAGATAAAATGCACCTTTGAACCTTTGTAGATTTGATAAACGTAAAATCATGACGAAGCAACTGTTGACTATTACATCAGAGAACATTTATGGTTTTAAAAAAGTACAATTGATTCTGGTATGGAGTTTCAAGGAATATACTTTTCTGTTGACTAAGGTGTGACTGATCTCCGTTGGCCATTTTTCCGTTAATATTAAATAGCTGAATAACTTCCAGGAAATCCTCGAATAAAAAATTCTGAAATTTCTCTTAAATCAATCTCACAAGCGCAGGAATTTATACAAGTACACAACAAAATGTAATGCCTTTATCTGCTTATAATTCTGAGGTGATTATTAATAAAAATTATAAATATAAATGGACCACATGGTTATATATATTCAAATATATATATCTGTATATATATATTAAAATGTGTGTTTGTGTACACACACACACACATATATATATATATATATATATATATATATACACAGCATGAAAAATGCATGAATCCATCTGTTTTACCCACCAAGCTATAGGAAAATAGTAGAGTATACTGAGTTGTTTGCCTTAGTTCAATGTGCAATGTAGAAGTAAACAAGAACAAATCTAAAAAAAAAAAACATTTGATTTAAACCAACTCTATTTCGCTTAAATAATTACCCTTGCGTCATATCCTTTCTGTGACGGAGGGTTCGGTTCAAAGTTCACTTTCATAATAAATTAATCACATTTGGATTATAAGGTTTATATCTACAGTTCTTCATGCGTATGATCTTTAAATGATCAGCCATTGGTCGATATATCTTTATCTACTTCTATCGGACTCATTCTTCATTTATATGTGAAATAATCTTAGTCGGATGGTTTTGTGATATTGTTGGATTATTCATTGCCTAAGTCAGTTTTTTCAAACAATTATTTAGTTTCAAATAAGTAAAGTCGGTACGCGTAATCGAGGGCGACTCAACGGCTCACTTTTCAATAGCTTCGACACCAAGGGGTAGGGTAAGGTACTATTCCATTCCCTATATAGCTCCACTTTAGCCTTGATCTGTACCTTATAATGTTGAGTGTTAAGCAAGGCAGCATCAAGTACCATTTTTGAGACTTTGGTATGACTCGGCACCGACGGTGACATGGTTTCATGTATATAAGGTTTGGTTTGGTTTGGTTTTTTTGTTTAATAGCATATCAACCTTCGTGGGTTATTTAATGCCAAAGTCATCCTTCCAGAAGAACAGTAGAGATGATATTTCACCCATAGCTGGGAGAATAAGGGGGTTCATACCTTTCCCCAAGGGTATTTATACGAAAGTGAACGTAATAGTGCGACTGGAGTTCGAACTCGCTTACTACGATTCCGCAGCCCATCGCTTTAACCATTACAACCACGAGGACACCCCCTCATGTATCTAAAATTGACCTTATGTCACATTCTGCTTGTGACGGAGAAGTTGAGAAATTACCAATTTTAACCTGATAAAAAGAAGTGCAAGACGGTTTTAAACCGCTATACACAGATTTTATCAATTCCGTTTACATGATAAATTGGTTGCTTGGTTGGTTTATTTAATGGTATGTCAATCTTCGTATGGTTGAGAGAATTTTATAATTTAGCATGCACACACATATGCTCTAGATTTAAACAACATTGATCATACACGGAATACTGCATAGTTGTCAAAATTCCATAGGGTCACTTAAAACAAATTCAAGCAGACGGTACATATAACCTAACAGGAAGAACCCACCATAAAATCTCCCTGAAATGTCACATTTTGTAAGGGTAATGATGACTCAACGTTATAAAGCAGCTATATCTAAATTTTGTCACTTCAATTCATATGATAGATAGAATTTTCTATAGGAAACCAAACTACTTATATTTATATATGTGTATTTATTAACTAAATCAAAATAGCCTGACAGTTAACGGTTGCTTATCGGGTGATTTTCTGTCAATTAGATAAGAAATCTAGAATTTAGAAATGGTTGCTGGTCAGAGCAAATCTGTGTGAATAAATGAAAAAGGGATTGAAAGACCAACGGAAAGGGAATTACGTAAAATGCAGATGAGTCGGCATTTATATTATAATCAAATAAACATCTTTTAGTAAATACAGAAGCTAAGTATTATATTAACTTTCCACTCTAACGCAAGCTGCCGAAACACCTTCAGTTTCATACATAATAAAACGTTATGAGTAACCGAGTCTTTGAGTATCGTGATTCAGTAATACTCGAATACTGTGCACAAATATTTTGATTGCTTTTCTGAATAGTTACTATTACAAGGTGAGAAGATTTATATGAAGAAAGTGTTGCTCACTAATTATGAATTAGGCTTATTATGAACAGCTAAAGAGTGATATTTATGCTGTGTATCTGAAAGTTCCCCAGGAGCGAAAGTTTTTACAGTATAATGCTGTGTATAAGTCGACCTTCTGAAGCCTGAAAAATCTCTTCAAATCTAGTGGTCAACATACGACAGTTCTAAAATCCAAACGTTTAAAACAGGTTGATCACACTATGGAAAACATTTAAATAGTAGCCTGGCTCTAAAAGTTGACCCCTATTTTTGTAGAGATTTTCCAGGTTTCAGATGTTCGACTTACATGTCGCAATTTACAGTATTCTTCAGATATTTCCTCAGTGGAAACTTTTTGTTATTTCAAAAGTTAAGTATCGGAAAGAATTTAAACCATATCAAAACATGTCGCTTTCACATCCGTAATATAATATCGGACAAACGAGTATAGTTGACAGATTATACTCAAAGATAATTATTATTTTTTTATAAAGGAGGAAAATACTTATGTTATTGAAGGCCTGTGATGACATGAAACTTTATATTATTCTTAAACTTGGCTCTATTTTTTCATTGTTATGACATCGTCAGTCTTTTTAAAGCAATTAGATGGTTTAAAGTAAATGATAATAATTTGTAAACAGTTGTATTCTGAAAATAATTATAATTATACTAATCGTTTTTACACAATTATATGCTTTTAAGTAACTACTCTTATTCAATAATAATCCTCATTTGTTTACATGTAGTTATATGGTATTAATTATTTCTATTCTTTCTAAATAATTTTCTCCAAGTAATAGGATTTGAAGTATTCTTTATTTTATGTTGGAACCTCCTTGGAGGTATATCCAAACTGTCTATTATGAAAAACAAATATGCAAAGAAAATAAAAGTCTGTCCAAACAGATAAGCCAGTGAGTATAACTAATTCTTTCGTGTGGATATGCTTCTGTATATTTTCGTCGCTATGATATACGAATACATCGGTAATTCTTTTAAAAAGACATTATTTTTTTCTCTAAAATATATTCCAACTTTGAATCCTGTCAAACCTAACCTAAGTACAGTAACGGTAAGAAACAAATATACACCCCAGTAGACATCAAAAAGACATACACTGAATGAAGGATATAAAAACTTTGTAACCGCCCTCATAGAAGCAGCAGCTGAGTGTGTACCTACCAAAACCCAGAGGTAAGTTCCTTAAGAGACAATAGCAGTTAGAGAACAAGATAAAATGAAAAAGAAAAACATCCTAATAAAAGAAACCAAATAAATTCCAATACGAAGACACTTAAGAAAGCTCTGAGAGAACCAACAAGAACGTTAAAAAATAACCTCTAGAATATATCTAGAGCTTAATCAATAAGAATAGAAATTAGATAATTACGATTATCATGGCAGATTATAAATGAAATCAGCGGATGGAAAAGCACCAAGAGATCCAAGCTGCAAGCAAGCACATGAAATCACTGATAAACCTACATAAAAATGTAAAAGCCAACTTTACATTAAACTATGACAGATTTCGGAGAAAGAACTTGATGCAGAAATGAAAAAAAAATCAGAGCAGAAATCCTGCTGCCCTTGACGAATCACCTTTTGAAGTATGGAAGACAAAGAAATTGAAAACATACTTCTTCGATTATACAAGGCTGTGTATAAACGAACACATGAGAAAAATGGTCGAAAGGCTGCGTCCTCTCTTTCCCCAAGAAAGATTACCTCCGATGCACAAAAGTTAAAGAGACATGACTCTAACTGTTAAAACTATTAAGGTTTATTACTGTCTGCATCTTTATCGTACTCGACCTGAAGTCAAGACAATTCTGACGAAAAAGCAGAACATCTTTTAAAGAAATTGATCCACAATATAAGTCTTGTTCGGTAAGTGTAGATATTTGTGATTTGAGAGAAATGTATCCCTTCAGTCAGGATCCATTTACAAATTATATAAAATAATGCGAAAACTTGACTGAAACATGATAATTGGACAAGGACATTACGCTTTGTATATTTGAATAAGCGGAAGAGAGCAAACAAATCACTGCATCTACGTTACTGTAAATGATATAAAACAATTCATAATTATATTTCTTTACGGTTTGGAATTAAATCATCATTTCTCTTATTTTGGTTTAATTAGCATTCTATTAAACATAGCTTTTGCTTTAATTTATGTCTTCTGTTAACAAATAATTAGAGAAAAGTGAATATATAGAAGGAGAGAGAGAGTGAAGAAAATATATATTTCGTTAGTGTATGCAAGAAAAACAATGCCCCATGCAAACATGCACAATACGATTGCATGTTTATTTAGAAAAGTCCATATCTTAAAGGCTGTTACAATTGACATCAAACTTCTGGTGAAACAAGAGGACATCTGTTTGCATATGAAAAAATGTTCCTTGTTACATTTACTGTTATTCCGATTTTAATTAGAAGTATGTTGACGGGGTCGTGGCTCAAGGCTAGATAGGAAAAAAGGTGAAAATCGCTTCGGATTACAAGGAATATTTAGAAAGAAATGAAACATGATCAAATATTTGTGCGCATGCTGACAAGATCTCACATCTCCAAACAGATACCAAATGAAAACAATAAAAAACTCTTTTTAGATTAACATTTACTTATACTTAGAAAAGCATAATTATATAACTGAATTTCGATCCGAAATTTACATTGTATACTTTCCTATCATTATGATAAATGAATTTCACTGGATAAAATGCTTTGAAAGAAGTTCAATAGGTAAATTAAAATCCTATTTCCTCTAAAGATAAGCACGTATTTGCATACATAAGTAAGCGTAAAGGGTACATTTTGAAAATGAAGATACGCCAGTATTCCTTTATATATATGATTTTATGTGTATTGATATATTAGTAAAATATTTTCCTCAATTTCATGAGCAATAATTAACTGGTGAAAAGAGCTTCATCAACTTCAGGAGTATTGATAAATTGGTAGAAATATTTTTATTAACGTTTTCTCACGACTCTGTTGACCCTCAGCCAAAACCTTCTTGCACCTAAAAGATAAAACAGGGTTCTGTGTTTTTGTAGAATACCATCAGAATTTAAAAGGGTTATGGTGTTTGATGTTGTCTGCGGATTCATCTGATCAGCCCACACCGACCGCCCGTCTAGCCCAAGTGCCGAAATTAATTGTTACAGGTAACGTGATCAATAAATGCTCGAATCACGATCCCATCTTCAAGCATTATGCATCATCCATTGTGAAGGCCTGTCCTCTTTGCAGAGGTGGAGCCCCAACAGACTGGGTGCTAAAGAAACGGGTTCCAATAAATTTGTACAAGAAATATTTTTTAATATTAAAAATAACTTATTATCCCACTCATAATTACGTGATATAGGTGTGTGAATATGCTCATAATTTTTTGGTTGACCTCTTGAAATTCATTAACAAATATATTATGAATTGAACTAGCACATACATTTTTTAAAAATAGCTTAGAAAATATTAGGAAACAAAATCGTTTAAAAAAAAGTTGAAATAAAAGAAAAATATATGGGTTGATATTTTTAAAAAAATACAATTGTATAACATAAATTTACACCAGTTAATGTCAATGTATTATTTTGTGGGCTAGGTTTATTAAAATAAGATGAAGAGATAAGAGATTGACACGTGTTGTCTATAGTTGCAGTTGACCTTTATTGACAATATCCTAGAAATTCGGAAGTTGTGTTACCGCTCTCTTTGGTGACAGTGGACAGAACCGTATAGCTTAAATTTAAAATTAACGTTATAATCTTTGAAAATAGTAAGTTAGTGATTGCTTAACAGTGATAATTCTTTTCTGCCAGTCAATAATTAAACAGAGTGAGGAACGAAATTTGCAGCATGATATTGTTTTATTTTAGACCATTAGGAATAGAGAATAATCATAAATAAAGACGATAAGTGTACATAGAAAACTAACATTAAAGAAAGAAAGTAGATAGGAAAATGGAAAGACATTTAAAATCAGATTCACTTCCTTCTTTAGAATCCAATTGGCATTTTGGAAATCATCACATCAGCAAAATTACCAACGTTTTTATGGCAACGTGGGCTTAGAATTTATAGCCCCTCAATACTAAAATAATCGAAATGAAATTTTAAAAAATAATTAAAAAGAAAATACAGATAAAAGTGTAAGCACTAAAGAAAAAAGGACAACATAAAATTAAAATGGAAAATAAATCATATATATATATATATATGTGTGTGTGTGTGTGTTGTAAAGCTCAGTAGTGAAAGATTTTAAGTTTTGATGAATGGTGAAGTTGGCCCGTGAGAAGTTCATTTAAGTGAAGTTTTTTTCATCGCAACAAGAAAGTTAAATTTTTTTTTTAAAGTGACAAGACATGAGAAAAAATTTAAAAAAAAACACTAGGAAATGAAATAACTAAAATAAGATTTGTCAGAAAAACCTGTGCAATATTTGTAACTGCCTTCTTTGTAAATCATATATATATATATATATATATATATATATATATATATAAACTCATCAGATTTCATACATGTAAGAAGTCGGTTTAAACTAAATTCACGAGTCTTCTCTTTGTGTAAACAAATGGAAAACTCCAAGTGTTCACCAGCAGGAATGAGTTCAAAGGAGAATTGTGTTTTTCATTATACGAGGCGTAATTCTAAAACTAATATGCATACATATATTGATACATAAAAACAGACACACACGTATATATCATCAGCATCAGCAGCATGTCGTGCAACTAATACAGATTTCTCTGAAACTCTGTTCATTCCTCCCTGTCATCTATCGGTTCCGGCAGGTCCTCTAGACTACATTCTGTGTCCGTACAAGACTGTTGTAGATAAGTTCTAGTTTGTCGTCCTATACTTGCACATCGGTCTGAAGAGGTCTTGTTAATTATTAATAATTTTCATCATAGGTTTATCTGTAACTTTCGGGTATTTTACAAGCATATACTTGAAATGTTCTTTCCACATGTGTATTAGTTCTTCTTGGCTGGCAGCTTTTAGTTTCGCACTGAAATATATATATATGAAAATATCTCCTCTTTCTCTCTCACATACAAGCATATATATGCTCACACACACACATATATATATATGACATTGTCATAATGGTTAGAATGTTCGCCAATGGCCCGGGAGACCTGGGTTCAATCCCAGGTCGAGTCACACCAAAGACTAAAAAAATGGTACTTGTCACCTTCTTGATTAACACTCAGCATTATAAGGTACAAGTGAGTCAATCCTTGGAAAGGAGTAGCGCCCTCCACTACACATGGTGTAGTAGCTATCGAAAATGGAACTGTGGGATCACCCTCGACTACGGTCGCTAACTTTATTTTACTTACTTACTACACACACACACACATATATATATATATATATATATATATATATATATACAAAGAATTGCTTGTGTGCAAATATTGACAGGAATTGTCGATCAAACAATTGTTGGACTATTTAAAGTCGATGAAAAATTTATAGTGAATAATGCGAATTATTAAGATTTTATGGAGAAGACATTCTTTGCATGGTACAAGTTTCAGTCTTTTAGTTTCAAAGTGAATGTGTTTTATACATGATAATGCTCTTTCTGTTGTGTCTAAGCTAACCAGTCAATTCTTTGATCATAAAAGATTTACAATAGTGATGATAACGAAATGGCCACATCCAATTTTTCATCTGAATCCGATCGAAAATCTATGGTCACTAAGGAAGATGACATTATATGAAGGTTGCAAACAATAAAAGAGAAAAAACAACAACTGCATCAATGGGAAGCAATTAAAACTTTTTTTTTTTAAATTTGAATCAGCGGAAGTCGAAATCAATGTTTAATAAATTACTGGCTGTTTTTGAAAAGATGGGGTCACTATATGAAGATGTAACGGATTTAAAAACTTATTTATCTCATGTGTTTGTTATATTTCTGTTATAATTGTTGATTAGTTATCGATGATTTTATTACCTTTCTATTGAAATAAAATTTGATTGTTTGGTTTTGCTTGATTACTTTCGACAGAAGATTTTTTTTCTTTTTAGAATACATCAAATAACTTCAATTAAGCGTTTGATATCACCAAAAATTTTAACTCAGCCTTTTTCTAACATCTAAATTGATTGTTTAAAATTCAATAAATATTTCCAAATCAAATTTGAATTATTGAAGTTTATGTGATTTTCTTTATAACTGTGGGCTCTATAATCTTACCTGTCGCTGTAGTATCTGTTAGGGCCTTATTTACGGCTCAGATATATTTAAAAATTGTTATATTACTGTAACTTGAAAAAAAGTACTTAAAGCTATACTTATTTCACCAAGGATTAGTATTAGCTACTTGAAACAATATTACTGTGCGCCAAAAATACTATTAATAAGCAAAAATAATTTCAAGTAACAATATTATAATTAGAGAGAGATCGGAAAAACTAAAACAATTCAAGTCTGAGCATATACATTAGATTGAAACACTTGGTGTCCTTTAACTGTGTCAAAAACTCTTAAGAAACAATAACACATAAAATCTAAATAGGAATGTACAATGAACGCTATTCCCTAACTTCTAGCTATGAAACAATCAAAGATGGATTAACATAGCGCTAAAATTAATCACTCAATCAATCACTCAATTAATGAAATTAAGCTTATGAGTAATATTTACCACGCTAACCTACTTGATTACAAGAATGAGGTGTGTTTTAATACTTATTGAGATCATCAGGACTGTTCACTCTAACAAATAGTTGTTTGCCCGGCAAATATCAGCATTAACAAATAGCGGTTCTTTGTTAGTGGTCTCAATTTCATATCTGTTAATACCTAACTATTTTCATTACTTTATACAGTCAAGTAAAAATATTTCATTAAGGACCAGGAAGTGCTCTTCGCGCTAAATTTATCGTCGCATGAAATTGAATTCGAGTAAAAAATAAAATTCTGAATTCAAAGCAGATCTCTTCGCGTAAAAATTGACTTTGCGTCATATCCCACACGTAACGGTGGGGTTGGGTAAATACAAACACTAGTTATTACGCATTTTTTTACTAATATAAATTCATAGGGGAGTAATAAAAATAATATTAATGACACAAAATAGGGCAAAAGAAATCTACAAATGCTAACGTTTGATTAAAATAAGGAATAAGTTTTATTCGGTGTAAATTAAAAATGAAGTTTTTCTTCTGTAAATCACATTAGATCTAAAGCGTAAAAAATCTTTCGAATTATTATTTCAAACTTTTTATGGGAATCACTGATTTACAAATGGTTCCTGAAGAAAACTGCAGACCGCATGTAAAATGATAACGTAATACAAAAAGATCATGATATTTTATAACAATAATGGCTAATAATTCAAGATAAATTGTGATCATGTAGAAAATGATGTTTTTGTTTGGGAAAATAAGATAATCAAATGATACAATTAGTGCTAGTAAGAATAATGATCATTATTTTCTCAGTCCAAGTGATTTTTTAATGAAATTGTTTGCATTAAACCTGACAGCATTAGATCACAACTAATTTTTAAGGGATAACAATAAAATCAGTACGCAGTACATATTTCTAAGAGCCCAAAACTAAGAAAAGAATAATAATTATGTTTATAACGTTCCATATAACAGCGGCCATTAACTCGTGGCATCCAAGCTATTTTACACCGATTCTCCTATAACAATTTTGAGTCGCGCATTTGAAATTTTCCTTGTGGTCACTGGAATTTGCCAATGCTTTTTTAACGTCGGATAAAAAAGTTATTTGCTTCATTCCATTCTTCACTAGAGTTTGTTGTCATAGACAAGGCTAAAATTAAAATATAATCAAATGATGTTGGACGTGGTTTGTAAACCAGACGGCGTATATTCTTCGACATGAAAGGTTGAAATTCTCTGAAATATATATTTTATTCATTAATCTGTACGGACGAGAGAAGTTAAAGAAAACAGACTCTTGAACAGATTTATATGAAATAGAAAAAAGGTGTTCACCCTTTTTTTTTTCTTAATTAAAAGTTAATAAAAAAAACAGTGTAAATATACCACAAGTTTGTTGACATCAGTTTTTTTTTATCAGTAAAGGATAACGGGGTATTTCTATTGATGAGGTCAAGCTATTTTTGGTTCTTAACAACTTCTAATTGTAGATCCATTTGTTTTGTTGCAAACATTACATATTGACAACTAATTCCAGTCTCTAATTACTTTAATCCAGAGAGATCATCGGTAAATTTTACCAAAATAACGTTAGAAAGTCATTCTTTTCATCAAGTGAGGTAATGCTGCATTAATTTTTTTTTAAAGTCATCGTTAAATTTGAAGATGAAAAGTTTGTCTCAATATAAATTGTATTTTTGTAGCTGCCTATTTCATTTCAATGAGAGCATAATGAAATTGAGATATTTTGATTCATTGATTTTAACGGGATATCAACCTGCCTCTGGTCATTTTATGCCTACAAGTTAGAGAATCACATTTACTGTACGGTCATCTTAACATTTTTGTGAAGTAGTTATTGACGAGATTTTTTACACATCAAAAGATGTATTTGACGATTGATTAAATCCTATCAGTTATTACCACTCACGCTCAGAATAGACCTGGGAGTTGTTGTTATAAAAGGGTAAATTACTCTTTATAAATCTCCAGAACTGGAGCTTTATCATCAGAAGCTTTTTAGAATAATACTCAGGAAACCCTTTTTTTCGGAGGTCTTACTCCCTGTGCAGGGGGTGCTGCATATTCTAAGTCCCACTTATTGAGCTTAGTATATTTTAAGGCGTGTTTAATCTAAATTTTTGTCTGGAGAATGAAAAGACGTGTAAGAAAACGTTTTTTAACAATTTGAGAAATAATAGTTATGATGAAAACATAAGAAATTAAAACAATATTCAAAATATTTCAGTGAATGTCTATCAATGTGACAGTATACTAATAGCTGAATAATTTTTGCCATAGGATAATCAACAGCCATTGATACTATGTCTGAAGCATAAATACGCTCGATTTTACAACAGCAATATAAGGTATGAGAACGTTACTGTTATTGTGAGTTCAATCTCGAACAATTGTCAAATACACCTTGCCAGGTTTACATATGCAATCACAGATAAGAAAATACTTTTCTTTATATATGATATCAACGTTCTCATCTCATTAGCCTTTTTCTTAACTTAGAGCAGGACTCCAACTTCTTAGGTCTGCTACACTGGTCTATGAAATAGTGGAAATGGGATGAATTCCTCCATATTCTCCTTGACTTGTTGTAACTATGAATAGCACAAAATCTATTCTAGCCGACTAATTGGACCCCAGCCATGTCGATTGATGCTATAGAATACACCAATTGAATATCTGCAGAGGGGTAAATCCTGCCCCGACTAATGTTCTAAAATGACCCTGGTCAAGCTGATGGTGAAGCTCCGATACCCAAGTTTTGTGGAATACAAAGTACCCATTTATTGCCATTACTCTCAAGTGCACACTCAATAGCACCAGAGAGATAATACCCTATCAGTCAAAAAAACTGTATGACATTTAAACTGAGTGCAAACAAATGACTAATGTTGAATTTTTAGAAACAGAATTTTAACTCTTTGACTGCGTGTAAAGAAACAGCTGATGTCTAAATGAATACTAAGTGACACATAATAATACATGAAACCATTTAACTGCGAGTAATATTGAAACGAATTATTTCTATTAAAAACCAATTCTTGAAACTCTTTAAATGTGTGCCTAAATGGAATTATTGGTATTATAAGGCAATACTTGGAACCATTTAGCTGTGTGCAAATGAAGGAATAGTGCTCAATAGAATAATCACTGATGTGTTTACAGGTATTGTTATTTAACACTGTCATCAATAAAATCATTATTAACAAATATAATTATTAGTGTTAGATAGCAATAACTGAAACCATTTAACAGTGTAGAAACAAAAGCAATGCTAGTGTCCAGACAAATTGGTTCTAAACCATTTAAAAATGAAATGACCAATAAACTATTCTCTTATCTACATATTTCCACTTAAATATGAGCAAACAAAAGATAAATGTTTAATTGCTAACGTTCTACAGCAGTACTTTGAACCATTTTACAAAAAAATGAGCTCAAAATCATTTAAAAGGTGTTTACAAATCATATATATAAATAAACCAGATTTGGCATTAGATCCCAAGTTGTTATATGCCTTAAAACCCAAACAAACATAACTTAACCCAAACCTAGATGAGAGAGATTCATGTATTTCCGAAAACAAAATAATGCAAAGTGAACGTAGTTTTATCTAAATTCTGTTTCACTAAAACTTTACTATGAGGTTATCTGTCATAAATCCTGAATTTCCTATAATATACACGGCAACATTTTACGAAACATCTTAGATAACTGTGAAATTACCATTGACCATAGGTTAATGGATTTCTAGTGTGCACACAAGCATTTAAACAATTCCTCCGCGACGAGCAGGATACAACAAAGAGACAACTTAAGAAGAGTACAGCTGGTTCGAACTCATTTTTTTTTATTCTATCTTGATTGGTTGCCTAACTTTGGCTAAAGAACGCAGATTTTTCAACTACTTATTCATTGTTGGATATAAAACAGATGAATTCATGCCTTTTTCAAGACTATAGAGCAAAGTAAAACAAACAACCTCGTTCCGAAATTAAACTTTGATTACCAATTCAGTTTCCAACGAAAAAAAAATTGAACTAAGTGTGCATCTCTTCTGTGTGTGAGAGAGAGATCCAAAGCTAGAGTGCTAGTTTCTGTTTGTCAAATCCCTGCATACATACAGGGAAAAAATGATAACGCTTAATTGAGATTTACTATGATATCCAGCCCATAGGTCACTGCGCCACAAGGGCTTCGCCTTCTGAGATTATAAAGTATTTACTAATCTTAGATAAGTATTGCACAAGACTTCACTTTGTTCCAACCAATAATGATCGATCTCTTAATACAGTAGTAATGACCTGATAGACTCGTTGGATAGTTATTAACCTTCTTTTTTTCTTTTGAGTAATAATTAGATGATGAAATGATAAAACAAAACAGGTGATTTTGTTAGTTTTATTCGTCCAGGGTGGATAAAATATTCATAGTTTCATGTTTGATGAAATTAGAGTAAACTATTAGATAAACTGGTTTTATTATCGAATGAACCATAAGAGGCATGTGAGTATTTTGATGGTTTTTTTAGGAATAAACAACAAAATTTTTATTATTAAATGAGTCTGATGGAAAGATAATGCTTGCAAATTTTTATCATATTCTACTTATCACGGTATTATGTGATTTTTGTTTTGCCAGATTAAAGGAAAATCTAATTTACGAGTATATATTTGGATCTCTTTTTCTTTTCTAATATTGCTTAAATTGATCTTTATCTGATTTCATGCACAAATAAGACTGATAAAGTTTAATCATTGGATAAAATGCTAAAGTGATTTTACTTTATACTTTTCTCATCATCACTGGTCTTGGGAGCTTCATAAAAATACCAAGATCATGGTTTGTAAATTGGTTTCATTAAACCAAAGAACAACACAATGATAAATTTTAAAATGCTACAAAGCGAATTGGAATCCTTACATTTAGGACATTCGGAAAATAAAATTAAGACGGAATAACTTTAAAAATTATATGTTCTAAGAAGCATCTGCAAAAATTTAATGTTTCATGATTTGAGTTTAGAAAGAGAACACGAAATAAAGGCTACTTTGCTATATATATATATATATATATATATATATAGGATGTGACTAAGTAAATCTATTAAGAGGAATAAAGCTGAGTTGTGTTTTTCCATCTGGGACAGATTGACTTACCAATGCTAAAGAACCCGTTCTGACCAAATCCATAGCTGAGGAAAAGAAAAGATTGATTCGTACTTTTTAAACCAGTATAAACTCTGAGTTACATTGGAACAGTCTCGTATAGTATTTGAAGTCAGGTCACTAATTTCATTTTCTACAACGATGATTGTTACGTTCAGCGTACCTTCTTGAGTGTGTTCTCAAGTTCGCACGCGTTTGTTTGTTATAAATAAGAAATGATCAAATATCACAAATATATTTAGACTTGTGAGAGGTCACTGTTTTTTAGAAGTTCATGAGAAAATTACTTTTGATATTTTCCATTCGAAAAACATTAACGAAAGTTTCTCAAGCTAAACATATTTCCGAACAATTATGTTAACATTTTTTAGCTTTGTGATCATAAAGTCATCGTCTACCCTATTTAAAAGAAAAGAGTATTTTATTGTAATTATTAGTAGGTAATACCAATTCTTAAAAAAAAAACTTATTGTGGTTTCATTCTATATAATTTAATATTTCTTATACGTAATCAGCTGTTTCGATTAAGACTCTTTTTTTTTCTCATAGTAAACAACTTCTAAGAAATGCATAATAGTTACGAAAAATATTTTATATATAGACAACTGAAGAAGGAAAGTGGCTTTAATGTTTTCATTGATACATTTTTAAATATAATATGTGTATATGAATGTTTCAGGCTAACTTTTCCGTTGCTAATTTTTCGCAAATATGTGACTATATTATTTGTACACGCTGTCTAGTATCTAATATAACACCCTAGCAGTTTTACTTAGAATCAAATTTTAATATATCTACGCGAAGAAATCTAATTAAAGGTTACGAAAAAATATAAAAAATAATTAAAATAATCATCTATATATACGTCCATCTATTTTTCGTATTCTCTTTTTTATGCTGATTGATTGATTTTTTTATGTCATGCCAACCTGTCTGATAGTATTTCATGCTTTAGCTAAGAGAATTGCACAGAGTGTATGCTTGGAGAAACATTGAAAAACAAAGTAATCCAAACGTGATGAATTTATTAGGATGGAAAGTTGACGTTAAACGTTTGGGATTTAATGAATCTTCACCAGGACTTTAATATGCTAGATTAAGAGTGGATAGAACAACAATGGATATTTAATAAGACATTTTATTAAATTTCCCTCATTGTTCTATCAACACTGATTTCGCTATTCTTAAGTCCTGGTGAAGGTTCATTAAAACCTAAACGTTTCAACGTCGATTTCCTATCGTAGAAATGTCATCACTTTTGAATTTCTTTGCTTTTCAATTGTTCTTTATACCATCAGATTCTTTTTGCAGTTTCTACTTCCACATTGTACGTTTATATTCATATTTTTGTGTTGTTTAAGTTGTTCTTTACACGCCATTTTATGATATCAAATGTTTTTATCTAATCTAAACAACTTCCAGACATATCTGTTTGACCGATAGATCGGGCCTTAACAGGTACTGCCAAACAAGTCATTGTCTTCCTGGGATGACTATAATCGGGTAGTCCACATGCAACAGATCTCTCTTGAGCTGGGGTCTCATCACCAGATTTAGAAAAATAAGACACGGGAAACTAGTTTTCTGGGGTTGTGGTCGTACTCCTTAACAGGTGAATCAGTCAGCGTTTTTCAAGTCCTGTTGAATAGCTTGCATTTAATAAAGAGTAATTATTAAATTTCTTGTTTACTGAAATACATTTATATCTGCTCTGTACCATGTATTTTAAAAACAATGAAGGGATATTTACGTGAAAAGATAATACACTCTGATCTTAGGTAGTGTTAAAACGGATGATTTTACACCACTCTAGTCTCAGACACAACTGACACACCAGACGAAAATAACATCATCATTTGATGGCAATTTTGCAATTTAAAAACTGAAAAAAATTCATCTACTGACAATTTTTAAACGGCTGTTTCTACTGAACAAGGCAAAGGTCATAATTGTGTTGTCATTTTAAATGAGGAATCGCCTCTCAGATGTTAAAATCATAAAAGATGAATTTTGGCGATTGCTTTTTCATAATTCTGTTTAATCTATATTTTTTCAAAAAATTTTTCTTTGTTTAAATGTTGTTAAGTTCAAAAGATTCAACTGCGAAATTTACGATTAGATTTGTCGGTTAATAAAACCAAATCCAAAACTATCTGAATTCAATGCCGGATGAAAAATATATGATTTAATGTTGTTTGCATGTTTTGTTTGCGAGATGAGGGAATAATCAATATAGTCTACTGACTGGAATTATTTGTCTTACATGTAAATACTGAATTGCTTTATTGGCATATCAATATTAATATCGCCGACAAATCACCGGTCAGTAGAAATTGAATGTCATTTAAAATCTTCTTTGTTGACAACTGATGGTGTTTATTTTTATTAAAATATCAGTAACGATTTATTGCTTTTTGTTTCCCTTCCACTGATTCGACTTGGAAGTCTATGGAAATATTTCATATTAATTAGAGATGATTAAAACCAGACTACTGTGCACAGCTGTTAAATTCATTTTGTTTGTCAAGTCCATACACATAAATTCTTTGAGGTGTTTATTCAAACATAACACACTTGACCTCGCATTTAAATAAAATAACGTTCGTTTAGTTTTATGGATTTTTATGGCATGTCAACCCGTATGGGATTATTTTAAGCTCAGAGAACAATGTACGTTGTTCGTCTACAATTAAATTTTTGTAGTTAACAATTTTGATGATATGTCAGCTTTGCATGATATGGATCAGGTTTACGTTTACATATTTTGCATAGCTTTATTTCTCTCAAAAAGGACATGATTTCACCCATGTTAACATTCTGAAATAGATCTTTCCTTTTGTTTGCAATTAATAGGCTTTTTCTGATGTGAGTGAAAGAATCATTTCCTATGAGAAAGTGTTTAACAGTGCCGGGTTTAGTTTGACTTGATTGGGTTAGGTTTTATGGCACATCAACTTTTGTTAGTTATTTAATGCCAAATAACACTTATACATATTCATAAGATGTAAAAGATTAATAGATACATTTTGGACATAACACTTTTTAACCAGCCTGAGCTCATTTTTAGGCACAAAGTTAATTGGTTTCGAGTCTGGCTATATAACAATCTAACATTAGTCATTAGGTTTACGCACAGTTGGTAATTTCATGTTTACACACTAGTATTGCTTCTGTTTCTACACAAATAAATGGTTTCAATTATTGCAATCTAACGCAAATACGACGATAATTAAATAAATTTCCAGAATTTTTTTTCGTCTGGGCACATTTATTGATAGTACACACATGTAACACTAGTCTCCTTCGTAGTAATCTCCTCCGGCTGCAATACACTTCGTGTATCACTCCGACAACTTCTGGAAGGCCCCATCTTGTGTGAGCGTGTCAATGACCTTCGTCATAGCCTCCTTCATCTCCTCAATTGTCTCATAACGACAGACTCTGAGCTTAGGGAATAACCAAAAGTCACAGGGAGCAAGGTCTGTAATATAGGGAGGCTGAGGGACTGTCTTGATGCCCATCTTGGTCACATAGTCTGTAACAAGGATGAACTGGTGCATTGTCCTCGAGGAAATGCCACTACACATGATTTGAACTCCCTTAAAACCTCAACATGGTAAGCCTAACCCTTTGGCCAATCAACTCTTGTATATTGACTCAAAAACTGATGCTCGATTCATGCAAGAGGGTCGAAAAGCACTTTAAAGCATTCCATACGTTTCTGTCGCATTTTTTTCAAGTTCAAAACAATTTTATTGCATATCGTTCTTCTAAAGTGTCAGATTGCATTTTTGAAATTCACCAGCTGTGACAACCAGGCTTTAGTAGGGTGTATTCTAATTCTTGCTGTAGCAGTTTATTTGAACCTGAAATCATAAAAATTTATCAGCCATTTCATAAGATGTATAGCAATAACATACAGAATTTTCAAGAGTCTATGACAAATTTAAATGCCTGTACAAAAACGTCTGGAAACTTATTGAATGCACCACGCAATTACGATATTACTAATTTCTTTGCAAAATGAAAATTTACACGTATTTCTATTTAACACTAATAATTTTAATCTACATTACTCATTCGTTTGCATACAGTTAAATGGTTCGATGTATCACTAACAATTCAATCAAACATAACAAATTTGTTCGCAGTTAAATGATCAAACGGTTCTATTACAATTCGACTTAGCATAAGTCACTTGTTTGCACACAGTTTAAATTTCTAAGAGTTATATTTGACCTTGTGGTAGGACTCTATCAGCTGCCACCTCTCCGGGGCAGAGTGGACCAGGGAGCAATGGCAATGAAAGGATGCAAATTACCCAAAGCTTCGAGACTAGAGTTTCACTCTCAGATCCATTATACTCTTTGTTGCTGGGGTCTTACCCCTCGGCAGAGATACAGTTAGTGTAATCTACAACCGCAGGCAACTGGGTTAACAGTGCAGAGCGTTTGACCAGCTTTCAATTGAGGTTGTTTTTGTTTGACTATGAAGGAGTAAATTTTATGGGACCAAAGCGTCATCGAGATATAAAGATGTATATATTTTTATTTTTTAAGTAGAGGAACTTATATTGTGAATTGAATTACCATGACCAGAAAATCCGCCGAACACCTACACACGATATGCTGGGATACTGAACAGCTATTAGGTCTCATAAAAGATATAAAGACTTGTTTCTTTCTGGATTTTCTGTATGCTTGTCTCCCGACTCCAAAAGTGGGTTTATTAAAGAAGAATTTACCGTGAATGTAGTTATATGAGATTTTTGCTATTTTCTATTCATAAATCAATTAATATTATGTTTTAAATCGGCATATGGAATCTTGAATTTGACAAAAATCAAATCTAAGGCCTGATGACTATGCATTCAGCTCTTTCATTTCTTCTCACTCTAATGTGGCATGGCATTCGACATATTAGAATCTCTTTAGATTTAAATATAGGCTTATCAACTCAATAGTTTAATGATTAAGAGCTCTTCATTTTTCCCATTTTGGTGATATTAAGACAGAAAGAGACTAAGCATATAATTTTTTTTATTGCTTTCAGAGATAATGTCTAGCGCCCGGTCTATCGCACAAGCTTCAGCTGAAAAGATGGAACCTTTTGAAGAGCTTTTCTAATAATGTTCTAGTTTAAAATGGCTGAGCGCGCCATTTTCTCGTTGTCCCTGGAGTAATCTGTAAATATGTAGATGTGGTTAGGACGGTGTTCTTGGATATTGTAGAGTTTATCTAGATAAGTGCTTGGATTTCTTTGGTGAGGGAAGCTCACTGAATTCGAGGATTGCTTTAGATATTTTAATATTCGAAGATGGTATTTTCGGTACGAGGATTTTGGTTATATTGCTGATAGAGATTTCAAATTTTTTGTGGATGAGTTCCATCCGAAGGCTAAAAGGTTTTATTGATTTTGGGGTTGGATTAGCAGGATTCAAGTTTTGTATAGCATTGTAGTGATATTTTTTGCTTCTGAAAAGTAGGGGTGCTTTATGAACCTCTGAATGAACACTTTCCCCAGAGAAAGTTTTAAAGGCTCCTAAGACTAGACTAGACTTAAGCCTTTTAAATAAGGACCACTTGACTGATCTGTATATAAAGCTACTATTGTTCAGTTCTGATCAGACCTATGATTTATACAATTTTAGTTTAGTTAGTCGGCTTCCCTCTCATCACCACAAATAGGAGCTGTGGCGCTTTATTTAATTTTGATTTTAGATGTTATCAGTGAAGGATAAAATACTGTTTTCAATTAAATATATTTCCGGGGAATTCATATACACCAACAATGGTCATTTTAGTTCAATATGAATTTGATATTCCAATAATGAGGCTTGAGATTATTGTACAAAGCTCAGATATAAAGTAAGATTATTAGAAATATTCATCACTCAGTTGCCAACTTGAGGTAAATTTGTATTACATAGTCATTAAATGAATATATATTTGTATAGAAATCCGATTCTACGCTGGCAAAATTCGGCAATGAGTCATTGGCTGTGATCAGTTTTTATTACACAACTTTATAATATTCCAAAATAATGAAAATAATGTTCGTATCTTTTAAGAATGACTTTAAACATATCTATTTGTCCCATAAATGGATACCCTAAAAGGCCCTATCAGACTGGGAATAATGGTAATGTAGGGGTCCTCCAATCTTCCTAGGTTTTCAGAACTCGATCTTAAAATGAGATGTATTTTGTGAAAGACCCATGTCACCTTTTTTGGTTACGGGGGTTTACTCCTCTGCAGGAAATATTGTCAATTTAAGCTCAGCCGTAAGGGCTCTGTTTTTCGTCAACAAAATAGTAATTAACTGATTGCTAAATTTAAAAACATTTTGTACTCACTATATATATATATATATATATATATATATATATATATAAGATTCTATCCGGCAACGAATTTCTAGATGTCATCACAAGTTTTTCGGGAACTTATTTTTCAGTTAACAACATCAATTTCCTGTTAAATAAAATAGAGCACCTGAAAAAAAGATCAACTATCTATTTATTCTTGGCCCAGAAATGTTTCAATTTTTTTTTCTGAATTGTGCTGCTCTGGAAGAAACAACAGGATAAAAAGAGACATAAGAACGAAATTAAAAGTAAAAAACTGTAACAACAATCACAATATGGTCATATCTAACTCGCAATCTATTTCGTGTTTAATGGAATGGAATCATATGTTTTGAGTCGTTCCAATATTTTGTGAACTAAAAGGTTGATATAGTAATTACATAATAAATGCACTGCATAATTCTATCCCCAAAACTAATATGCATCAACGTACCAAATTCAATATTTATGGTTTCTTGCCAAAGAGGAAATACCTTTATACTTGATGGAGGTCTCTGTATTCAGTACACGAAACAATGAAGAATCTAGAATATAGATAAACATATGCATCAAACTAGCCTGATCAAAAGTGATAATTGATGACATGATCAACGATCACATCTTTCATACCTCGACGTGACGTGTATTAATGAAGAGAGTACACGTCAGAAATCACGTGGCCTACTCATTGTATGTGGCAAACTATGAGATTAATTAAAAACACGTAAAAATAGTTTAGCTTTGTCCATGGTGAGCTTGTATAAAGTGATCAGTAGGCATTACACATGAAAAAAGTTAGAATTTATGCTTGGGGAAATTCTCTTGTTTTTGCGCAGCCAGCAATTCAGTGAGTTAAAAATGGGCAAAAAAAAGTACACTGTTTGTGGCATTCTGACAATTTAATTAAGGTAGCCGAGTCGATTATTCGACCAATCGTACTTCTATCTGAATATTACAAGTATTATACATCACAGGGGTATGTTGTGAAATGTCTATCATTGAAAGAAATGGAATCTGCGAGCCGAATTTAAAATATAGACAATACTATTTGCGTTTCATTATGTTCTAATACCTCTTGAAAATACTAGAATCGATATTTTCTTCTTAGCTATGGTAATAGAAGACAGGACTAAGCTTTTTAGCTCTGAATGGTAAACCAGTCTGGGAAATGGAAAAAGATTGAATTCAACCCCTCTACGAATACAGCATAATTCAACTTGGCTTCATAAGGTCTATTATCCCTCTTCCTTGCAAAACCCTTTTTATTTCTTTGTTTAAAAGAAAATGAACCTTCATGGATTATTTAATGCGAAAACCATCTTTGTAAAAGGGTAACTGTGGTACCTTTTCAATCATAGGTTGTGGGATAAAAGGTTTCACACATTTCTCCAGAGTCCAAAACTCGACGTAGTAGCGTGACTGTAGTTTGAACTCGCTTACTGGGATGTCTCAGTCCAGCTCGTTAACCACAATACCATAGTGACTACCAGCAGTGTAGTCTTAATGTTTGCAATGAATGGGATGAAAAAATATGGGATAAAATTCATCAAGCAGAATTATGATTAATTTTTCTTGGGCCTAATTATAGAAGACGATAGCTCCTTTTTCACTCAAAGGTTAGTGAAACCCAATTAAACTGAAAAATTAGAGTTCGTGTGTTTGTATTTAGAAAGCGGGGTTTTATATTGCAAAAAGACTTTCACTAGTGTCAAATGATAGTTCGTGAAATCAATCAGCCATAAGATTGCTGATGAATAGAGACAAAGTAAATATCCCGTTAAAACTCAGAAAATGAATAGAAACTAGAAAAATTCATTTTTTAGGAAGACACTACTTAAGGATCCTGTTTATATCCAAGATACGTGTTGTAAAACAAAAAACAATGTCATACGTAATTCATTTGCAGACTATATATATATATATATACACACACACACGCACACACACACACAGCGGTTAATGTTTGCAATGAAATTAGAATGTTGGAGAAAAAAAAGAAGACAATATGGACAAACGGATTGATATTTTTCGCCATAGGAATAGTGTCAACTCATAGCAAAACCTGCCAATCAGATTTTCCATAATGTCAAGAGTCTTCCTTTTTCCCCCCCACAAATGCATGCATATATACTTTGCTCGTTCTACTGAAGGTTTTTTTTTGTTTTTAATGGCATATCAACCTTTGTAGGTTATTTAATGCCAAAGCCATTCTCCTAGAAGAACAGTAGTGGTATTTAACCCATAGCTGGGAGGATAAGGGGGTTCATACCTTTCCCAGGGGTATTTGTCCGAAAGTGAACGGAAGAGCACGACTGGAGTTCGAACTCACTGCGATTCAGCAATCCATCACTTTAACCATTACACCACGAGGACACCCCCTCGTTCTACTGAAGAATAAAACGGTTTATAAAAAGTACAAAAAGCAATAATTTTGATAGATTAAACATAACATAATCATCCTGTTTTTTAGAGCTGTTTTTTTATTTTTAGGTAAAAATTAGTCCTTTCTCCACTTCCGTTTAAATTTCTATTTTTTTTTTGTTTGTTTCCCTTTCTTTGAATAAAGACATATCAACCTTTGTGGCTTACTTTATGCCATAGCCATCCTTATAGAAAAACAGCAGCGATACTATTTAAACCATAGCTAGTGTGGGTAAGGGGTTTTCCACCTTTCCCAAGAATATAAGCCCTAAAGTGTGTTTAACAGTGGGATTAGAGTTTGAAGTCGATTATTTCAATGCCACAGTCCACCAATTTAATAATTTAGCCTCGAGGACTCTTCCCAGCTGCATGGGTTGTTAAATACCAACAATAATAGTATTATTTAGCCCATAGAATGGTGGGAATAAGTGAGGCGACACCTTTCCCGCGTGTATTAGTCCAAAAGTGAACGTAATAGAGCGACCGGAATTCGACCTCAATTCCTACAATGTCGTAATTCAGCTACTTCTCCGCTATGCCATGGCAACTCCCCACTTCTTGAGGTTGAATGCAATGCATAAAAACTGAGTGCAGAATTTTGTTATAACACCTCTTAAAAAACTGATAACTTTCGTGCTTAATCAGAAATATTTTCTTCAATTACTAGAATCCATTGGCCATTTGGACGGTTATTGAGTTACAATAAGAGGGATAATTGATAGAAATACTGTAAAGTTTTTGACTAGATATAAATAAACGCAATCTCACTTTAAGTGTAATTACAGAAAACTGAGTATATTGTTCAAATTTCCATATCACACATATCCCTTTATCAATAAATTTAATCATTTAAAGTAGCTGTTACAAAGATTCCACCTGTGAGGTCAGTGGTTATAAAAACAGAGGATGTGAATATTTTATCAGTATGTACATTTTCAAATGACAACGGCATTGGCAAACATATTACTTATACGTGAGCAACACAAATAATTTTCGAGATAAAATCTATACTCTGTTTGGCATGAACAGCGCGTAGGAAGTCAATGTATTTTTTGGTCAATTTACACTTATCTAAAGAAAAATATCTAGCGAATATTCTTCGTGTTAGACATTCATAATGTTTACATAAAACAGTTCGTAATGACGTTTTCCTTGAACTTCCGGGAGTAAAAAGGATCCTAGATTATTTTACGATTCTAGTTGAACTTACGAATAGATTGCTTCCCCTCGTTTTATCTATTATTACCTCTCTTTCTCTCTCTCTCATATACTTACTTCATACATACATACAGACGTGCGTGTAGATTTACTCAACCACTCTCCCACGATCTGGATGAGAGACAAGGTCATTTTTAAGTGGAGAAAGTGGGAGTGAATAGACATTTTTCTTTTCCTACATTAGTTGACATACACCGGGTAACAAATCTATATTACTCTCCTTTGTACTCATAACTAGGTTTGGTTTGTTTTTATGGCATATCAACTGTTGTAGGTTATTTGATGCCAACTACTATTTATAGATATATATTTGATATATTTAATTTGTGAATACATTTTCGGTAACATTTGAGATTAGTTTGTCGTAGTTTCATTTTCAAATGCGTTACAACTAATTATTTTATACACTAGTATTTCTGTTATTTTTAAACAGTTAAATGATTTCAATAATTGTTATCTAGCACTTATAATTCTATTCAACATTAACTATTTCTTCGCACACAGCGAAGTGGTTACATGCATTGCTATGTATCAATAACAATACAATTAAACATCATCATTTATTTGTATACAGTTAAATTATCAAGCAGTTCTATTCATAAAAATTTAATCCAGCGTAATTCATTTAAAAGTCAAAACGCTATTTGACCCATAGATAAGAACCAAGCAAGTGCTCCCTCCCTGGGATAGAATGGACCAGGGAGCAATGACATTTAAGGGGTACACCCCATTCCCCAAACCTGTAGCATTACTTAATCTTCAACATCAAATGTTTTTTGTCTTATATCAGGGACACTCGTTGTTGGGTGGGTCTCCCCACTCTACAGAGATGCAGTCAGTGTATTCTACAGCCCCAGCTTACTAGGTTTCATAAAAATTATATTATATGGATCCATGCATTTCTAAAAGGCATGAACAGTAATTTGAATGCAAAGAGCTTTATCCTGGACATGAACTTGGGACGCCAATATGATTTTGACAAAGATAATCAGTACGCCACGAGTGATAAACGTGTTTGTATGTATTGGGTGCAATTGTTATTTTTTGTTTTTTGTTTTATTATTTGGTCGTAAGTTTTCAAAGAATAACGCCAGAAATATTTGCGTTTAATATATATATATATATATATATATATATATATATATATACACCAATTAAAATACTAACATTGTATGGGATAGTAATCGACCAACGCTCGTAGATATGTTCAAGCAAATGAATATCTCAATGTTCCTACCTACTTTCATGGCGTCATTTCTAATCCTGATTTTCAGAGCCAACAACAAATATTGAATGTATTGTATAACCTAATCTTCCAACCTCCCACTTGAATGTGTGCGAAGCCAAGATAAGCCTTATAAACACAAGTAAAGAAAATATTGTGTTTTTATTACTATGGCAATTCTTTTTTCGATATCATTTATTGTAGGAAAATAATCCATAAATTTTTTTGCGCCTCATTAAAACCTTAAACGAGACAAGAAATAAACTATTAAAAGTGAAAACTTAAATTTGTTTAACGCTAAAATGTAAAAAACAAAAAAAACAAACCAATATTAACTTGACGGAAGGCTATCAAATCAAATCAGTTGGCACTTCAGTTTTTAATAATCTCCTTTTTATACGTCTATGTCTACAATTTTATTGTCTAATAATCGAAGCTCTATTATCGAACCGAAAATATCCCATCGAATATGCCAATAAAAATAAATAAACGTTGATATTTTCTTATCGATTTTCTGAGAACGAACCTCACTTCTAAACATAAAATTCTGTATTAAATGCATATGCGATGCTTCTCAATATTGATGATGACGTTTTCAGAGTTTTTATTAATTTTTTTAAATAATAAAACGTGATTTAATCAAGCAGTTAATTAAATAGATTTTAATGAGTGTAACATCTTAAATTTAACCAGTTTTATACCAGATTAAGAGATTGCATTTCCAGTTTGGTATTATACATTTTTTCTAAAGCCCTTTCCTCTGCGTAACAATTTTTAGATAAGTTACGTTTAAAAACAATTTTAAAATATTTGAGGACGAGTGTTGAATAACCTTGGAGATATGAATTCGAAATTTTTTGTGTTGTCATAAGTACATAGCCTTGAGAATGATTGAATTGATCTTTGTAAAAAATCGATATACCTTCAAATTTTCTTTTGAGTGAAACTTACACTTCGAAATGTTATGAAAGTATTTTCCTTGGGAAAATAATTGAATGACATTTAATATAAAATTTGAACTTCATTAGACTTTAAAACATTTTTTTTCTTTGGTGTCAAACATGCTGTGGATTTAGAGTGCAATAATCAATATACGTAGTTCCGTGTCTTTTGAGCATGACACTAAGCTCCATCTGGTAGCGAGGCTCCAGTTCTAAAACGCTGATGTGTGTAGAGTATCTCTTTTTTACTATTAATTCCCTCTCTACTCTGGCTAGGAGTAGTAATACCTGTTTGAATCCCATATTAATGATTTGAAATATATTTTTGAAGGAATTATTAGTATCTGATAGGAATACTTGGGAACCTTGAAAATGATTTGCATTAAGAATAGGTACTTGATCCTTAGGTACTTAAGACCATATAAGTGGTTTGAATACTTGAAAATATATACTACCTTTAAAATTATTGGTATTCAATAGGAATACTTGAAACCTAATAACGGTGACGCAAAAAGGACCATCTTTAGGTAAGTATATTTACATGGAACAATAAAAACGCTTGAAAAATGATTTCGGCATTGAATAATCCATCATTGGTTGAAAATTCGTAAAACTAACCAAGTTTAGTTCACATGGCATTGAAGTACGAGTCTAAATGAAGTAAATTTAAATATGTCCCTCTGGCTGCTCTTTTAATGTTTTCGAGTTATTTACCCTCCCAAGAATCTTTCGCAAAATGCTTTACTTCCAGAAAGGATTACAAATATCTTTAAAAATATTGTTGTGTTATATTTAAAAAGTTTAACTGAGTTTGACACAGGTTTACGATGGTCTAAGGCTCAGAAAAGAACGATAACTCTAGCAATGGCAGGCATATTTAGCATGACATCACATTTGTATTCTTGCACAGGTTCAGAAAACGAAACTCTTTTGAGTTGTTTAGCTTCATTATCAAGTAAATTCAAGACTCCTTTTCAATCAAGGATTACATGTCTGTTGCACATAGCAGATAATTAGTTTAATCGTGCAAATTGCTCAAAAGATGAGAGGAACTTACAAGCAATGGCTTGCAGGATATAAATTTTTAATAACTTAACTGTGACAAGCATTGGAGATTGCAATTACATAGAGACTAAATTTTCGGAAAAATATCGTGTAAACTACCAATACTATTGAAATAATCCTATTGTTACTTCTTACAAAAACTTCATCTGTGGCACAGGAACAATAATTATAAATGTAATAGAAACATCAAAAGACAAGCGTCTGCTTAATCTAATCAAACGACGGATATTTTTCGTCAATGTCCACACATCATCAAACAACACGACAATAAAAGACAAATCAATTTTTAAAGATATTAAATTCCTCGCCTATTTCGGATTACATTCATTTTGCTAATTCCCTACCCAGTTAAGCTAGAAATGAAGCAATGTTTCTTAACGATACTATATACATATATATATATATATATATATATATATAGGAACTGTGTGTGGGTATGATTAAATATAGATAGATTGTGAAAGACAAGTCTAATGACAACAGAGTCCACACACGCACGGCTTTATGATGGTATGATATGTGGTATGTATTTTGATAGTAAGAATAAACCGTGTCTTCAGTCGGGAACTTAATCAACTTTGCACGATAGTGTGTGTCGGTTCGTCCCCCAAGGATGCGAAGATGTGCGCTATTTCTGTTTAATTCGGTTAATTTTGATTGGAGTAATTAAACTTTGGGGAATTCCTCGCAAGGACTTTTTTGATTTTTCATCTGTTATTCTCTATTCCTTGTGATTTTTTAAATTTATTTTTCTTTATTCTCCAGTCGTTTTCTTCTTTACTTTCACGTCCATCGAGTTATTTAGATTTTACGATGTATGATTTCTTTTCCTTTTTTAATCTTTTTTTTTCAATGATTTCAAGCTTTTTATCCGATTTTCACTGCTTTGTTTTCACTTTTTACTGAAATATTTGAAATCTTTACAGTTTGTCGTTAACAGAGAAAACGCATACATGGTAGGAGCCCATTTTGGGAACAATCTTAAATGCGAATCCCTTAATACGAGTGTTGCTCAGACTCGAAAACCATATTTAAAAACATTACTTGTCATCTTATTCTATGCCTGGGTTATCTCAATGTCATATTAAATAAAATATGGTATTTTCTAAGTGTCAACATAAAGATGCTATTTTCTCAGTTTTGAGCTGTTAAATTACAATGTATGGAGTGTATTTTAGTTCGTTGGAAGCGAAAATAGAGTAAAACTCACTATTCGTTTTACAATTGATGTTGCAATCATGAAAACGTAGCTAATTTTACCAAGATATTGCTATCTGTCTATCTTTCATATGCTTATCTTAAAGCAACATTCAACCCGAAGGCGAACAGCAAACTTGAGAAGTACGGGCTAATAAAATGAAAGATTGCGAATAAACTTTCTAGACCAAAATTAATTTTGGTTAAGGATAGTTGACAGTTTTCGAGGGCAACCCGAAGGCTCCCTTTCCTATAGCTGCTACACCGAGGTGTAGGAGTGGGAACTACTCCTTTCTCTGGATTGCTCCACGTTACCCTTGATACGAAACTCATAAAGCTGAGTATTAAGCAAAGAGGTATCAAGCGCTTTTTTTTAGTCTTTGTTGTAACTCGATCAGGAATTATATCCTGGTCTGCTGTGCCATTAGCGAATACTCTACTCACTTGACCAATGAGCCGGTCTAAAAATACCATATTTCTTTTATCGCATACAATATTGCAGGAATAACGTAGTATGTGTCTGAATAAAATGATAACTATATTCTTGTATTATAATCAGTTATTCAATTTTATTTTTAGATTCATTTTTCTATCAATCCCTGAGGATAATGGTGATTTCTCAGAAAAAATTAAGGAAAAGAATACGTACATTTACGTTTTCACTGGTGTAAACCCGTATAATTATAAAAAAAAAAAAATTCCAATGCACCCAATCCCACCTTAGATATTAATGTAATTAGTATGTCACTGATATCAGTCTCTCAAGAAAATTAAACTCTATGTGTACCGTTTGTGTACCAAAGATAATTTAGATCCCATTGTGATCACGCCGTGGTAAAATGGACGAAACCAGAAACTATCCCCACATTTTTATTGACGACTCTAACTTGTAGGCAGTATGAAGACCACGTTAGCATGATAAAGATAAACGACATATCCTGGTGAGAAAAAGAGAGCGGACACAGACCTTCAATTTTTTCCTGTTTCTAACATGCTTGTCGGCTGGATCGCGTTTGGTCCCAGGCTCCTTTTGGAGCTGATCCCAAAAATTAGGGACTCCTAAACTTTCGTCTCTATACATCGTGGCTGGTGTTCGACTGTACGTCTTTACACCCATTACGTGTCGTCGTTGACTCCTCAAAAACACGAGTCATCACCTCCCTTCTACCTTGTGTCGGCGGTTGGAACATCCACTTCCGCTCGCTCCACATATGCGTACTCGATCTTCGGACCTCCAGTTTTCCATAGTCTTTTTAAATTACCATGAATGCTTTGGCCTGGCTATTTTGAAACTGGTGCTTGATTTATTTACTTAATTTCAATTTTCTGAGTCGTTAAAGTACATTAAATAACTTCCTTACGACAATTATAAAATATTTTACCGTAAAAATTTTCAAAACGATGATCCTGGCATTGTTGGCTCACCGATATACGTAATTATTTAACCATTTATCCTTTTTTTTTTTCTTGTAAATTTGGGTTCATCTCTGAAGTCTTATCAAACCGATACTTCTGTCATTTTCGGCGTGGAACAAAAGAATACATTGAAAACAATTGACCAACAAAAAATAAAAACAATAGAAAATACAATTTCAAAAGAGCAAAATAAACAAAGGATAAATCAATCCCTAAAATAGTTCACAGTTCATTGATGCCTGTTCTTTCTTGCTTATTGCTAAAGTCAATACAGTTTCTTTTTTCTCCAAACCAATTTCTTTCATTCTTTTTTTATTTGATGTCTTTTTTACTTCGTTTCATATCATTCTTTTCTGTTTTTCTTTTTTTGTCTCAGAAAATGCTTCCTCTCATTTTTCCTTCTTTCCCTAACTATTTCCGTCTCCTCTTTCTTCCTCCGTTCCTTCAAGCCCGCATTTTTTGCTCTTAGTTTACAATACTCTTTAACAGTTATCCGTATAAACACAAACCCCGGTCCACCTTTTTATTTCTAAAATTGTCTTAAGTTTTCTTTGTCCTTCATAACTTCCACTATCTGCTCAAAAATCAACGAGATATTTTAAGGGTGACCTTTTCCTGACAATACTGATGTCTCTTCTTCCATAAATCTATTTGTTCCCCTCATTGTGAAATTGCCTGAGAGAAAAATCCCTAACAAGTTGAACTCAAACAAAGCAAAAAATAACTACTTGCGGAATAGGCGTTATTCATTTCTATACATTTGAGCCTGCATTTCCCTAGTTTCACAAAGCCTTACGAAAACAATCGTCGTGCCTATTTTCATGGGACACTCTCCAAACAGGGGATTTCATAAATGAAACGGTGGATCTTTCTCTAACACCTTTTCGTTACCGTAAGTCCAAAACAATCCCCAACACTACGTGAAAGAAATCTCAGCAGTCCGGATCAAAATCAGACTGGACTGAACGAAAAACAGGAAGATATTACATTTCCTGATCTTTCCTCTGTCGTCTAAAATTTTCCCTCATCCTCCTTACTTCGTTTAGCTTTACTTCTTTTTAATCACAGGCACGGACTACAGAGATTGAATTAACCGAGGAAAAAATGAGAAACCTAGAAGAGCACTTACCTAATTCTAATTGATGGTGTCTTTGCTTTTTCCTTGTTTTTTGGGGTGGTGGCTATCCTTCTAAAACACTTGTTGTTGTATTCCCTTCTTTTCATTCCGCTATTTTGTTATTTGTTCTCCATCACGTGGCCTTGGATCTTTCCTTTCCTTCGGTTCTACAACTTTTTGCATTTTTTCTACTCGCAGTTCTGTATTTTTTCCGGTTCTTCTATATTTTATCTTTTCTTCAACACGTGGTCTTGTATCTTTCTTTACCTTCACTTCTTCTAACTTTTTTCTACACGTGATTTTGCATCTTTCTTTTTTTTTTTTTTTTTTTTTTTTTGGTTTTCACCTTTCATGTTGTATCCTCGTGTTTTTTTACTTTTGACGCTGTCACCTCTTCTTTCATTCTGCCTTGATGTCTCCCACAAACCCACGGATTGTTTGTAAGATATTACTTAATCGTCCGACGGTCTATATTTTTCTTATTAGGCCGTTTTTTATCCTTTTCTTCGTGTAGTGTTTGTTTCTTCTTCCTAGTTCTTTCTTGCTGTCTTTTCTTTCTTTCTCCCCCACCCTGATCTTCTCCTGTGTTTTCTTAACACTTTCCTTTTTCTACCTTTTTACTTCAATTTCCTTTCCCTGTTTTTTTTTTGTCTTTTCTGTCGATTTTTCTGGGATTTTCTTTCATTTTATTTATTTCTTCTGTTTTCCACTTTGTATTTATATGGCCCAAAGTTCAAACTAACCACACAATGCGGGCGTGGACTGATTAAGGCACTAAAGAGAAAGTTATACTGTTACGGTACCAGAGAATTTAGACCCCTCTGTGGAAAACGTGGACGAAAAACGGAAACTCTGAATAACTACCCATAGGTTAATGACGACAGTAACATCTAGTTAGTCGCTAGGAGAAATAAACTGTGTATAGAAACAAGGACAACTACTTTAAGTAGACAAAAATAAGCAATATATCCTGGTAAGAAAAAGAGAGCAGATCACAGACCTTCAATTTTTCCTTGTTCTAACATGCTTGTCCACTGGATCACGTCTGTTCTTAGGCTTCTTTTGAGGCGTACCCCTCAAAATGGGACTCAAAAACTTTCGCCAACTTATATCTTCGTGGCTGGTGTTTAACTGTACGTCTTTACCCCACCACGAGTCATCGTTGACTCCTCAAAAACAAGAGGGTCTCCTCTCTTGTGTAGTTAGTAGGAACATCCACTTCCGCTCGCTCGGCACATGTGTACACGATCTTTGGACCTCCAGTTCTCACTTCAGTTATTTTTTATTACCACGAGTGGTTTGGCCTGGCTATTCGGAGAGGCTCTGCTTTATCTATTCATTCAATTTCAATTTCCTATGAACCGTTCAATTACGTTACATTTATTTTGTATTGACAATAATATGCTAACACATTGTAAATGAAATCAAGTAAAAAAAAACAACATTTAAATGCTAAAGATTTGCATTTAAGTGAAGTAATCATACCTGGTTCCTATCTGAATACATGTTGATATACTTTATATTGGTGTCAGCTAGGAATTATATTTCACCTCAACTTTTGAAAACATATCTATAAACAGATACTCATATATATATTTGTGAGGCTGTGCAATATATATAAGAAATAACTAATTCCTATGATACTGGAGAAATTGTTTATGATAAATTTCATATGTTCTTATTTTATGTGAATAAGCAAATATTAAAATCATTTTAAACATGATTACGTATGTTGCCAGAGGCTGGAAACTATTACCATTCAATTAAGCTTACTCATGAGAATAAACTTGCTTTGCTTGTAAAATATGATATTTTCTATAATTGGAAGAAATCCTTTGTTGTTATCTGCTCTTAGATAAGTAGACTTATTGAATGAATTTGTGGTTATTCTATTCTTGTTATAATCGATGTACAATGGAACATAAAAAAAGTGTATTACTATAATGACATTGATTAGAAACTATGGTTCTTTAAAGATTTATCCGAAACCCTAACCAAAACCATAAACCTTTAAGATCAAAAGGAAGTGGTATGCTATATTTTTAAGATTATATTTTGCTGATTTTAAGGTTTCTGGTTTTATAACATCGGCTACGCAGTGATAGCTTACACTAATGGAAAGCAAAATTCTTTTGAAAATCTTCCTTTATCTTGCTACGTTAAGATTAGTACTTCTCAAGAATCCTATAAATTATGTACGGCTATTTGATTAACAAGTATCCTCGTGATTCTGCCCGTCACATAAAAAACCAAAATTACTGCTGAAGTACATGCCACTATTCTGATTCATATACTATAGCATATAAATATTATATATCTGTTGATTTATATTGATTTTTCTTTATACGGGAATAGGTTGAAAATGGCTTTAGTTTCCAAGTTAATCGCTTTCAATTGTTATTTACTATGATATATATTTAAATAAAATAAACATTATAAAAGGTATTGATATAAAGTCAGTGAATTTATAAAAAGCTTACTGAATTCAGTTATATTTTGAGTAAGAAATAAGCGTTTGAATGAAAGCAATCACATTAGTTTAAACCTAAGTTACCGATCCGGAGTACTCTAGTATTTAGGCGACCTTCATTCAACCAACGACCAAGAAAAAGGTTGGTTTAAAAATTTAGTAGTTTTTATTCACCTGCATTCAGTGAAAAATTATCTAGTCAACTTGACGATCAACTATATCGTTTTACAAATATATATATAAAAACACTTGAAGTTTCCTGCAATTTAGTGAAAAGAAATCTGCTTAAAATTCCGTCTTCAATGGAAGTGTCTTTATATAATGCATAATATGAAATATCATGTACTTTCTAATGTTTTTGCATGAAGAAAATGTACACGATTTTCTACCCTCACAAATGGGTCAAAAATCTTTTTAAAGTTGTTCTGTGGCATTTGCTGTGATAAAAGAAGAAAACCGAAAGTGTTTTCATTGGAAATACTGCAACACGCTTCAAAACAATATCGAGTTTTCGTGATATAATACTATTTGGTAGATTGATTTCTCCTAAGAAGTTCATAGCAGTAGTTATGAATACAGAAGATCTATGTTAAACATAATTAAAAGAAGAGAAATCACATGATCATGTTCCTTAATTTGTGTATACAAGAATATACGTGATCATTGTTATGGACATCTATACATATGACTAATAATGAAACTCTTTTACTGACAGCCTATTGGAAGAAAGGGGCAGTGTCAAACACGAACTTGAAAAGGAAGATCAAATAAATTCCTTTTACTTGACTAAAGATGATTTATGCCCTCTATTACGTGAAAATCCCGTAAGAAAAATTCAATATGGTCAAGGTGTATTTCAATGTTTCTAAGTCTAAAAGCAATCTAATATCTATATGACCCAAGCTCATAATAGTAAGTCTAGTTCAATCTATTTGCAAAGATTTCTTGACTGAAGTATTCTTCTTTATACTTTCTTGTTTAAATATTTCATGGTTTGCCCTTATTGCTATTCTGAATAGCCACAAAAGAAATATTTCCCAAGCTTGAAATTATGTTTATTGCAATAAACCAATACTAAACAATACAAAGTTTTAACTTGTAGAAAAAAATTATTTAAAATTCTTTCTTTCTTTCTGTTTCTTTGTGAGGGGTAATGAACACTTGCAACTTAAAAAAGTCAAATCCTGTTTATAGATAATAATAAATATACATATTTTATATTCACATTTTGTTGATAAAACTTTTAAACGAGCCTAAGATAATTATTTTGCGGGCGGGTGTCCTCGTGGTGTAATGGTTAAAGCGATGGATTGCGGAATCGTAGTAAGCGAGTTCGTACTCCAGTCGCGCTATTACGTTCACTTTCGGGAAAGGTATGAAGCCCCTTATCCTCTCAGCTGTGGGTTAAATCGTACCACTAATGTTCTTCTAGGAGAATGGCTTTGGCATTGAATAACCTACAAGTGTTGATATGCCATGAAACCAAGCCAATCATTATTTTGCATAGAGTTAAATGGTTTCAAGTATATTTACTTAACACGAGTAATTCTATTTACTATCAATCATTATTTTACACCCAGTTAAATGGATATGCATACGATTTTTAAGAGAATAGTTCATTGGTAAATTAATTTTTAAATGAGTTACATCTCATGTATTTGCACATGAGTATTGTTCTCGTTTCTTCACAGACAATTGCTTCAATTATTGCTATCTAACACCCATATATTAGATCATTGTTTGCATATAGTGAATTTGTTAAAAGTATTCCTATTAAAAAGAAATTATCATATTTACCCAACCCCTCTACTCGGGCAGGATATTACACACGGTCAATTTTTAAGCGGAGTTTAACAGGTTTGAATTCAGAGTTTTCCTTCTCCTAGACTAGTTGCCTCACCAAGGCTGAAGAACCTAGTCTGCCCTACTATTTACCCATAGCTGGAGGGAGATTAATTGGATCCATATCTTTCCCAAGAGTATTAGTGCTATGTGAAATGCGATCAGTCTCGTCCAGGATTTGAACTCGTGTCGCCGTGTCCATTTCCTACGACGATAACAATGGTGTTTAATAGAATATTTTTTTTTATTAAAAACAAATTATTCTATTAAACACCATTCATTCATTTGCTCAGAGTCAGAAGATTCCAAGTATTGCTTTGTAATACTAATAAATCAATATAGGGCCTCAGTTGAAGATTTTAAAGTATTGAATTGGAACACTAAGGGTTCTATTCAACATTTCTCATTCATTTACCCACAGTTATATGGTTCCAAGTTTTGCTATGCATCAATAACAATTAGCTAATAATTCTATTCAACAATAGTCATTTGTTTCCACACATTTAAATGACCATACATTTCTATTCGTAACAATTAAATTTAGCATAAGTCGTTTATGTGCACACAGTTGAAATGTAAAATAGGTCTTTATGACCCATACATAGAACCTTATCAAAATTCCGGGTCAGAGTGGACCTGGGAGCAATGGCAATCAAGAGGTACTCCAAATTCCCCAAAGTTCCAGGACCACCATCAGATTATTTTGTGTCTCATATTGGACACTCGTTGGAGCCTATGCCTTATCCCTCTGCAGAGATGCAGCCAGTGTATTCTATTACCCCGTCAACTAGGCTAATTTTTTATAGCTTAAAGATCCTTAATTTATTAAAGGATTATATCTATCTATATGCTTATATTTATGAGTTTTTGGTTTTGTAAGGTTAATCTTTATGGCATCTCAAACATTGTTTATTATTCAAACCCAAATCCTGTTTTTATATATATGTTAAGTAAATCATAAGTAAATTCATTTTGTAGATATTGTTAAACTAGCCTGAATTAAATGGTTTCAAGTATTACAATGTAACATCAGTCACACTTTTGCACACATTTAAATGGATAAATATATATGATTTGAAAGTTAATAGTTGGTAGGTTATTTCATTTTAAACAAGTTTGAACTAATTTGTTTGCATTCTAGTATTGTTATTTTGTTTCCACAGATTTAAATTATTTCAATTCTTGTTATCTAACACTTATAATTCTATTCAAAATCAGTCACTTGTTTGCACACATTGACGTTGTTACAAGTATTGCACTTTAAGACTATTCATTCTGTTCAACACTAGTCATTTGTTAGCGCTAATTTATATGGTTCCAAGAAATGCTATGTACCTCTAACAATTCAATTAAACATCAGTCATTTGTTTACATAGAGTTAAATGATCAAACATTTAGATTTCTAATAATTCAATTTTGCATAAGTCATTTGTTTTCACTCATTTTAAAATGTCATACAGTTCTATTTAACCCATACGTAGAACCCTATCAGGTGCTATCACACCGAGACAGAGTTGAGTTGGGTGTGATGGCAATAAAGGGTTAGTCCACTTTCCCCGATGATCCAGCATTACTAGAGCGTCAACATCAGATAGTTTAGTGTCCTATCCAGGACACTCACTGGGGGTGAGGTGTCTTACCGTTCAAGCAGGGAATATATTCTACAGCCCCTGCTGATTAGGATGTCACGTGTGTCCATCTATTTTCACACACACATGTAACACAATATTTCTTCTTTTTAAACTGATTTCTTGTAATGTAATAAAGAAAATCACATGGCTTGAAAAAGGAACTGATTAAATTATTAGACTGTACTCTGTTGCTTTTATCCTTTAACAGGGTAGTATATAATGGAATATGACACCATGGCCGTATTATTAACCATATATTTTGACGAATATATTCTCAAAACATGAACAGTGTAAATTTTTCATTCAGAGTATCGAGCGCTTCATTTGAATTCAAACCTAAAGCCTAAGTTGTAAAATTATCATAAAAATTAATGAAAATTTTCATCGAATCATATTGAAATACTTTAAATATCTTAGGTGTTAAAGACATAATTTTACTCAATTAAGTGGTCGACCCAAAGGGTTTGAGAAAATGTATAATGTATAAGACTCGTATAACATTTTACATTAAGGAATCACCATTTTTGTCAATGAAAAAATAATCACTTTGGGGGATTAATTAGCGACGATTTCTCAGGGAATATATTTTTACAAAATACCAATGAATATTAATATCATGTATCAGTAATTATTGTTTTTAATTATCTATTTATATATAAAACAGAATCAAACATCCTATACATTTGTGTATAAGGGTTATCTATAGGTAACACACAAAGATATTTTTTAGAAGGATCTTCTAACCAGAATTTTTAAAAATTACATTTGGGGAAGCGTTATTGAAAATGCAATTTTAGTTTTGTAACAATATTCAAGTCGATCGTTACAGGAATATGAAGTCTTAAATTGCTGTTATATTGTTGTGGTTGTGCGTCTGCATATGTTGAAATATTAAAATAGAATTTTTAAAATGATTTGATAAAACAATTTTTAAAAAATCAAAAAATATTTAAAGGTGTCGCTCTAATTGAAAGAGAGAGAGAGAAAGAGCGGGGTGAGACAGACATACATACAGAGCCATGTAAAGTTGTCTTCTTAATGATATTATTCCAGTTGATACTGTTACGTAAGAAGTTAGATTGTTTAGTTAAATAAGAAACCAACAGGGATATCCATGATTTCTTTGACAGCTTATAACTGGTTTAGCTTCACAAATAAATCTCTGACTCTCACACTTTAACTCCATGTAGTTAATAAAATTATTTCCTTCCCTATATCATTATCTCTTCTCTTTTTCAATTTCTCTTTCCTTAGGTATTCCGTATTTCTTTCTAATATTTAATGGTTTTGGTTTGATTTCTTTGTTTAATTGCATATCAAAATTTGTGAGTCATTTAATGTCAAATCCATCTTTGTAGAAGAACAATAATGGTACAATTTAAACCATTGCATAGGTGGTTATAAAGGGTTTCATGCCTTTCCGAAAATTAATGGTCCGAAAGGGAGCCTAATATCGTAACTGATATTCGAACTCGCTTACTCTGGTGGTGCAGTACCGCACGTTATCCACAACGCAACAGAGACTTCCTTTTTGTTTTTGATCGAGTAATTTGGAAAACTTAGTCGAACGTTCACTGCGTTCAAAACAAACAACCAGCCTCTACATTCATAAACAGGAAGTGCTGATGAATATGTAAATAATCCTCTTGTAATTGTAGAGATCTGTGCCCTGATAATATATAATTCCTTACCAATTATTCTTTTAACATAGTCCCATATAACATTTTGATATAGACATTAACCAACATACATCTTGAATTTATCAGTATATATATATATATATATATATATATATATATATATATATATATATCTTAGGATTACCATGACAAGAAAATCCGGAAAACACCTACATGCGACATACGGAGTACTGAACAGTTGTTTAGACCTTATTAGGTCTCATCAGCAGTGCACACTGTGATCTTTACCACTGGAGATCGAATCAACAAACACAGTATGCAGAAGCCAAAACTCTACCACTGGGCCACCGGTTTATGTCACATATAAGCGATGCCGAATTTACACGTCATGGTGAATTGCGCGAAACTTTGACCTAATGTGTCTTGAAGGTACGTATTCCCTACAGAGGACACGGCTATATATATATATATATATATATATATATATATATATATATATACATATGCACACTAAACGGGCGATTTCCGTCAGGAAACTATGTTATTGAAAAGTCCCTTTAAAAATTGTATATCAATGAAAACAATAGACTAGTTTTACTAAAAAAATAATGATCTTGTGAAAATGGGGCAGTCGGTCAAATTATGAAAGATGTGTCTATAATGAAGTATTTTTAAAAAGTAAAAAGGAGCTAACGTATCCTTTTGCTCCATATAACAATAAGCTAATTAGTTTTTCAAGATTCACCAATCTGTCACCAAATGAAACCATGATTTAAGCAAAAAAGAAACAAAAAAAATTAAATTAACTCCAGATAATCTATTTCTTCCGTCCTAATAATGTGCGCACGCATTCATTTAAATTGCTACTGTCTCTCAATATTTCGTATCTGCCAATCATAAGAGTTTTACATTGATTAAATCTTCTTTCTAGTTCTCTTGTAAGTAAATAACCTTCTTAGTCAGTCTTAATTCGATGGAGTCGTCTGTCCATTGAATATTTTGCCTTCATTATTTTTCGAACAAAGGTCTCAATAAACCGACGCCAAAACAGCTATGCATGCAATTAAAAAAAAAAGGATCTATAATATCGAAAATAATCTCTTTTCAAATTAATTTCGTCGGATATTTTCCAATGGTAATTTTTTCAACGCCACGTGATATATATATATATATATATATATATATATATATATATATATATATATATATATAATTCAAATGTTGAGTAAAAAATTCTTATTCTTTGGGGAGAAAAACATGATTTTTTCGATTGGAATAAGGTAAGAATGTTCAGTTGCACAACTGTAATCTCGTATTAGTTTTCAGTTGAGAACATTCAGAGACAAAGTATTATTATATTAACACGATTAATCAATCTGTTAATTTTAGAATGTTACGTTCACGTAAGAAATAATATTAAAAATGTTTTGCTTTGAAATCACCAACAAACATCAATGTAAAAATGAGAACCTTAGGTTTAGTAAAACAAAAACTGATTGAATTTTAGAATATGAGAATAATAACAATATATTTCACATGGCTAAAAAATTTTACTCAAGTGATATAATATACCGCTGGCCAAGTCCCACTATCTCAACCTACTAAACCACTCATTGCCATCCGATCGTCTAGTGGTTTCTCTCATCTCTGGCCAGGGGTATTTCACATTTTTTACGGACACACAAAACACAGCATACACAACCTAGAGGGTGGAAGAAAAGAGAATAAACAAACCCGGATTAGGTTAGCTTTTGTGTAGCTTTCTGTGTTTCTGTAGGCTATCACGCTCATGTATTTGCGCGAAATTCCCACACAGCCACCATGAACATTGACTGGTTTTCTCACGTTGGCCAACCCGGCCTCTGTGTCAACAGGTCCTAGCAGTTGCCATTCTTTAGGTCCTAGTAATCGCCTTTCCCTGATCATCGGCTTCTCCCTGTTCTGTCTTGGGACCTTGCCTTCCCACATTTTCTTCAGGTCTCGCGGGGAATCTCTCACGCAAGCCCTTTGTGTGTTTTGCGCCAAAACTGACAAAGGGATCCTCTTACTGACACCCACAGAAACGAATCCCACCCCTCGTGTCACAGATGCCATGAAATATTTATTTGTCCCATAATGGTATAAATTTGAGAATATAGACGTACTGAAGCAAAATTTAATGCCACGGAAATGACCGGAGAATTCATATTGATAAACTACTAGAAAAGTTGAACAGTAATATTTGTCTAATACCCTCCTTATTCTCAAATCTTGAAATCACTTGTAAGTTAAGAAAAAAAACGACGTTTCATAACGCAAGATTTGGTGAGTATGGAGGATGCTGGCGCAAAATTTTCAAGGCATCCTCGCTTTATAATTTGTTCAAATGGGCTTATACCGTCACTTAAGTTTTAAAATCTGTATTCTTAAAGTTACATTGTGGATATCTTTCCATCACACCCATCAGACATCTTTATTATTCAAAATAGAAAACAAAATATACTTACACTCTATTTTCATTATAAAAATCAAAATGGCCATAAGCTTGACTGGTAATATCAAAAACAAAAGTGATAGAAAAGACCGACTAAATTTCGGAATGTATGTAATTTTTCTCAAACCTAGAACATATATCTGACAGGAAATCCTTTTTAATCATTAAAAAGAAAATGCAATAATGTTATGTTACGATTCCCTTGATTGAGTATCATAATTTTAGCAGCTTCCCTCACATGGTTTCATTCCCTTGAGAATAAAGTTGTTGAAATGGTGAACAAAAAATTCAACGAAATATTTTCAATATATCATTCAGTAAGCATAGATAATAGTTATCCCGTGTCTGTGTCAAAGATAAATATTCTGTTACATATATTTATGAGGATCCCATTTACGTAGCTACTGAAAATGTCCGAAAAGTTTAGTATACGACATAGCACTTAACTATATGTTAGCTAAATTAAATGGGGTCATTAAAATTTTTCAACTATATTTCTAAAACTCTGGCTTACAAAATATGTTCAATGAAGTTTTTTTCCTAATCTAATTGATTATCTTAAATCCTTTACTAATATATATACAAAACAGAAAGGTCCCTACAAGTTTCATAAATATTACTAACATAAAGATTCTAAATGAAAAAGAATATCACTTTTCAGATGATTAATATTATATTTAGATTAACTTTATTAAAATACAGACGTAAGAAATTGAGGTAAATAACTTTTTTAAAACTCGCTTACGATTTTGCTTCTATTTTCGAGATGCATCATTTGCGTCAAATATTTTTATTTCATATTTTTTCAGAATTCTTAAATCTATTTCCTTTTACGCAAGTATAATCTCTTCAGGCTTACATAATAACTGTTAGTTATGTAGATATATACACTTGAGGCATTGCCAAATATACATGGACCATTTTTCATGGACTGTAGGTTGGTAGGAAGGATAGCTTTACAATTACATTCAATGATTCGAAATTTCCATAATCATCGAGTGATTAAGCTACACATTTCAAAGTTATTCTGATACTAGAAATAAAACTTTAAAACTTTTAATTTTACAAAATATTTTCTTGATAATCTAAAAAAAGAAACCAAAATAAAAAAAAATATTGAAGTGGAATTTTAATATTCACATTAAATATGATAATTTGATTTGCATAAACTCTTTCAAGAATAAAACCTGAACCTGGAGTTTACTTGTCAAGATCAAAAATACCGAAGACTGGTGCATAATTGTTGTCTGAATACTGATGTAACATTTTCAGAGGGTAATATTTTAGCTATATGATTAATATTCACTATGAATTAAGGGCATCGACAAATAGTGGTATTATGTTAAAAAAATTATTTTTTCTCTAAAATTAATACATTTCGAAAATCAAAATATATACTTATTGATGTACTTATAATGTATACGTATGTATGTAGATATGCACTCAATTCGATTGCATATACGTTGTGTTATATATATATATATATATATATATATATATATAGCCTGCGTGATACACAAACAGAATAAACAGATGGTGCATTCATTGATTTAATTTTAGTTCCCTGTTTTATTCAACCATGTCGGTCTAAGCAGTTCTTTTTCTGTTTCATCGCCAAAAATATTGTTTTAAATTATAGCGAACAAAGTAACTGCAAGCTTTTCCATAATCCGATTTGCGTGAAAGCAATAAAATGTCCAGTTGGAAGTTGTGTCGATCTTTTACTTATAATCTTAAATTTATTATTTTTCTTAAGAGATTTTATATATTTATAGCTCTCGCTTCCATCCGGATAATGCAGATTCGATAAAAATATTTCATACCTGTAACATCTCGTACTAGTAGCATCAAGAACAGTGAGATTTATACTAAAAGATTTAGGTTCAAATTCACATGCAAAGAACTTAAATATACTTTAAGATCTGTTTCAGATCTTTTGCCAATGCAGAGAGTTCGACTTCAAAGAACGTTTACAATGTACAACGACTTTAGCTGATGAATTTAAAACTTGAAACGTTCAATTTAAACATCAAATACTTATTTTCATGACTACTCTTTCATCTAACATCCACAAGGATAAATATATGAAATTCATAAAAAGAAACTTAAAAGTTAATAATAACTGAAATTTGCTTACTGTCTAGTTCTCTCAATATATATATATATATATATATATATCTTCTTGAAGTAGATTGATTTGATCTAAAAAGCTTTCTGATAGTCCTTGTACTTTCTAATGATTATATGGTAAAAGTGTTAGTTGCATTTCCATTGTGGATTCATTATTATATAATTCAATTTCTAACCTACACTTAAGAGTTTAATGAATGAGTGTTTACCCCCTCTAACATATTTTTTTCCGATAGTTAAACACACCATCACTTAAGAAATATATCTCTTACTTTGCTTACTGTATTTTTTCGATGGCACTACTTTATGTCTCCTGGTAATTGTTACTTGATTAAAACATAGTAGATTGAAATTTACAGAGCAAGACCATGTGCATTTTTATATGATTCAATCATTTTTCCAGACACGAATATTATACAAAGCAGGTAACTTGATTTTACTCCTTGTTTCACCATATGGTACTTCTTTATTTTAGATATCAATTGAGTGGCTATTTTTGCAATCCTTCAATGGGTTTACTCTCCTTATTCCTGAAGACCAAACTGCATTACGGGATTCAAGGTGGGGTCAAACCAAAGCAATAAATAATTATTTCACCGTGATCCCATCCATATATTCATATGATATACGTATCAATCCAAATGTTTTATGCGCTTTATCAACTTGATTTTCACTATGTCTGGAAAATTTTTAGCTCTATGCCAATATACCCATCCATATCTTTTCCAGTTTTCTGGTCTTAATTCTCTTATGTACAGAGGAAAAAAATCAATGTGGTCCCAGAATTTCCACCAGTAGTGTGTGTATAAGGGTATACTTTCAACGGCTCTTGGTCACTGTTGGTTTCTCGCCTATACAGTTTTCAGACCCTGTCTGCCTCTCTCTCTCTCTCTCTATATATATATATATATATGAGAGAGAGAGAGAGAGAAATGACAACTGGTGTAATGTTTCTGGCTGTTGGAAATGTACATAGAGGCCAGAGTTCAATTCCTGGACGAGTTTGAATTTTTAACATGGTGCTAATAACCAAAGGGAATGTAAGAATCTAGATACTCTATTTCCAGCTATGGGTAAATAGTGGGGTACACTGGACTCTTTAAACTTGGTGTGACGACCAGTCTAAAAGAAGAAAAAGTTAAGTAAAACCTATTAAACACCGTTTTAAAACTGACCTTGTGTCACATCCTGATCGCGTGAAGAGTTTGCAGATTATATGTGACAGAAGAGACACTAAAGACGTTAGGCTGAAGTACTCATTGTCCAACTACCGTCTTCCCAGACCATCAAAGAATTTCAACAGTGTGATTTTGGTCATGATACTAGTGATGGCAGGGCTGAAATGTGAATTCTTACATTTGCTAAGTAGATTAGTGCTAAGTGAACAAAAGTAGCCTCAGATAGAATTTGACATGGATTTACTGATTTCGCTTTCCTTGCACGAAAATTTTCCAGTATCTCGCACCTCTTTATTCACACCAAGGTTCACACAACCATCCACTGTGTCTCAATCACACGCATTCAGTTACTCATGCACACAAATGCATACACACATCTCTCCCACTCTCTCTCTCTCTCATATGCAGTTCTATATTCTTATTCTATGCACATCTACACCGACATTAAAAGAGGGAAAATAATGTTAGATATGAATTATCACATTCAAAATGTTTCATCATTTCTTCTACCAACATCCGATTTTTGTTATATCGCATCAATTGTTAAATAATTCTCATATTCTATTATGCTTCAATGATGACTATTCAACATAAAATTCCACTATAAAATAGCTCTCAGCAGTAAAGATAAGATATTTTTAGAATTAGTTTGTGACACATGAGCTGTAGCCGGGTTAATAACACTTTCTTGTTTGTACAAGATATGTGGCTTCAGAAGTTTCACTTCAGAAAAGTATTTAAAATTTGCCCCAAGAAAGAACTTTAAGTATAATTACTAACCACTCTGATTGATAATCTTATAAGAAAGCATCATGCGACTTCATCAAAATTGGAATTCATGTTGCAAGAAGACAAGTGCAATAAAAGAAACTCGGCGAATGGCTCAATAAATTGATTGGAATTTGAGATCTTTTGAGTGCAACAGTAATGAGTACATTTTGAAATATGTAATACATTGTAATGAAAACTGAATAATCTACACTAAAAAAATATATCATATGATTTCTACGCATTCTCTTTCGGCAAAAAAGTACTTTAATTTTATTTATTTTTTATCTCATCTACTGAAAGCAATGTTAATATACGCATAGGTAAAGCAAAGACTGCTATGGACAAGTTAACGACCATATGTAAATCTATTCTCTGACAAGATAAAAAAGGACATTCTTTTAAGCGTTAGCCGTGTCAGTTGTATGAGTGTACCACAGGTTTTAACATTATGCCGAGAAAAAAAAAACTTTTCATGAACTTCACCAGAATGCTGTGTGCTGTTTTAAAAATATCAAGGAAGAAAAATTCTACCAAAGAACGACTGTAAGGTCACTCATCTCCCATTGAATAACTTATTAAATCTAAACAAGTAAGGCATGCTGATGGAAAAATAAGGTCCAACTCATAGGCCATTTCTCTTAGGAACTTCTACGCATAGATACACCAGTGTTGGCCGACCAACAAAACTTTTATCATCTGTATGCAAGCACTGCATGTCATCTAAACGACTTAGTAAGGTCAATTGGGACGGATGACGAGAGAGAGAGAGAGAGAGAGAGTCCAGTAAATCCGCGGAGTCAATACGCCTTGAAATTATATGTATACACACACTGCAATTGCATACACTGGATTCGTACGGGAATTGCACGCAAATTCTATTTCTGTTCACGATAATGACTTGCACACTTGTAAGTTAAATCGAATCTTATTTCATTGAATTAACGCTTCGTTGTTGGTAAGTTGTGAACACAAGGGATTTTGAAAGAGACTGCATCTTGATCTGGTATTCTCACGATATTAGGGAAAAGCAACAACATCTGATGATATAATGAAATACTCGCTGTGCGCTTTGGGTTATTGGTGATGGTGCACTGACTCCGAAACCATGCCAGATCCAAGAATTATCATCAGCAAAAATCTAGGCGTTTCTTTTTATCACACACACACACACACACACACTAATACCCTTTTTTCTGGTCGGCTAGTGGTATTTGATGGCATATCAACCCTAGTAAGTTATTTAATGTCAATTCTGTTTTTATATATATGGTTTTTTAATGACTATGTTCTTGGTAACAATGTCTAAACGGATCAAGGCTCATTTATTTGCACACAGTTGAATTGTTTCAAGTAGTGCTATCTAAAATATTATTTAACATACACATGAGATGCTTGGTATTTATTCTTAGAAAAAAATTACACCGTAAAAATACAATTACTTTGTCCTTCGTTAGCTTTGGCGTGATTTCTTTTTGGGCTGGGATCGGTCTATTCTTGTGAGGTGGTTCTACACACCACATGATTTAACACTAGTAATTCTTTTCAACGTTATTTATTTGTTGGAGACAGATAATTTGTTTCAATTATAGAAAATGCCTAAACATTTCTATTTCATTTATTGATGGGACCTTAACAGCTACTACCACTTCGCGTCAGAGTGGACTTTGGAATAATGGCAAATAAGGAGTACTCCCCTTTTTATCAGGAGTATATTTTATTAAAGGAAAATTTTTCTTCAGGTTTCTACTCTTATTTATTCTAACAAGTTAAACTGCGCATTGTCTTCATAATATATTATCTATAATTGAGAATTACCATTAATATTTCAGATTTTATTAGAAATACAGAACTCCTGCGTACTTTTTAAAATTCTTAGGGCTACCTTTCTGCCAAGCAATACTTTTGGGAAGTTTTCATTGCTAAGGAGCCGGCCTCTGACATCTTAGTAAGCAAATTCCAATTCTAGTAGTACTATTATATTGAATTTTCGATTAATACCCATAGAAAATGTATGAATTTCCCTAATCCCCTCCTGCTTTAGGTTAGATAGCACCACTACTGTTCATATATAAACATAGTTTTCACATGAAATTACATACTAATGTTAATATTCTATTAAGAGAAGAAACCAAATCAAACCAATTTTTTTAACCTTCTAAGCTTTAAAAAATGGCTACTAATATACCAAACGGAAAAATTCATTTCATACAGAGCTAGGCACATACGAGGTGCATACGATAAGTTTCCAGGCTTTTTTTTCGTATGGGCGCTTTTATTGATAGTACACACATAAAACTCTAGTCCCCTTCGGAGTAATCTCCTCCGACTGCAATGCACTTTCTGTACCGTTCCAACAACTTCTGGAAGGCCCCATGGAAGTCCTCTTGTGTGGGCCTGTCAATGACCTTTGTCACAACCACTTTCATCTCCTCAGTTGTCTCATAACGATAGCCTCTGAGCTTAGGGAATAACCAAAATTCACAGGGAGTTAAGTCTGAACTATAGGGAGGCTGAGGAACTGTCTTGATGCCCATATTGGTCAAATAGTCTGTGACAAGGATAGAGTTGCGGACTGGTGCATTGTCCTGGTGGAAATGCCTCTGACCCGATTTGAAGAGTGCTGGCCTCTTCCGACGGAATCTCGTCCTGAACTCCCTTAAAACCTCAACATAGTAATCCTAACACTAACCCTTTGCCCAATCAACTGTGGTGTATTGACTTCCTTACTCCTCTCACACCTCTCATTATCCCTCACAGACTCCCTGCCTTCCTTGAATATCTTATGCCACTCAAAACCCATGCTCGATCCATGCAAGATGGTCAAAAAGCAGTCTTAAGCATTCCATACGTTTCTGTGTCATTTTTTCCAAGTTTAAAACAGAATCTTATTGCATATCGTTCTTCTAAAGTGTCAGATTGCATTTTTGACATTCGCCAGCTGTGACAATCAAGCTTTAGTAGGGTGTATTCCAGTTCCTGCTGTATCTGTTCATTGGAACCTGAAATCATAAAACTTGGTCAATCATCTCATAAGATGTACAGTAATAACATAACGAATTTTCAAGAGTCTAATCCAATTTTAAATACCCATAAAAAGAAAGTCTGGAAACTTATCGTATGCACCTCGTAGATCAAGCCACACCGTCACCGATGTATACAATTTATTCTAAACTATACAACTCACGCCGTCACTGATTTGCAAAGACAACGAGGATTTGAAATATGAGTTCAGTTATTCTGGCAACCAAGTATATGTCACATCTTTACACTTACAATGTTACAATAACAACATCCATTCTATTTATACAAACAAATCATTAACCTTTTAGTATAGAATCTCACCTGTTAATCTGTTGAAAGTTGATATTCAATATCAGTTCATTTTATCTCAGAATGTGTAATGCAAGCAAATCGTTAAAACAGACTTTGGAAGTTTCCTCCAAACATGCTATCTATAATATTTTTTTAAAAACTAGACCACATGTCAATTGTTTTTATCCCCAAAAGACAATTTTTTTTCAAATATGTTGCATATTTTTCTCTTTCAATATTTCTTGTTTGCTTCTTACATACTTATCAGTGTAATAGCATATCGATGGATTTCTTAATTTATTTGCATTTAAAAATATGATGTTGACTTGTTTGTCTGAACATTCTATACTATCTCAAAAGATAGTATACTTGAAATGCACAGGCATTTCAAAATATCAATCGTAATGGAGATATTGATATATTATGTTGATCATAATGATAGAAACCTGCTACAAACATAATTATTAGCAACAAATCAATATTATTTTGATATTGAGAAAGCTGTTTGAAAATCAGAAACTTTACTAAATATCACATTGAAAACTATCTCATGTAAAACGCTAATCATATTAGAGGAGGCAAACAAGTAAAAATCAAGACGAAGACGACACAGAAGCAAAGCAAAAGGAGGTTATAAAGTGACATGTATTAAACAGTTAATTACATATTTTGCGAATACTGCAAGATGGCTCAAAAGAAACTCAACATTTGGCACAAATGGGCGGGTATAGGGATTCCACAAGAACTGTTAGAGCGATTAATATTTGGACATGCTGACAAATAGTATATACACAAGCCAGAATAGCTCCTAGAAAGTGAGATGCATAAAATGTACTGGGGATTTTTAAATACAAACGAGTCACCAAATCCCAGCCAGAAAAAAAAAAACAACTTATTTTTAATGAAGAAGAAATTGATTGTTGTCCTTTGTATTATTCAGTCACAGTGAACCAGAGAGTAAGAATTAAATGAAAAGAAAATGATATTCAAACACTAGGATCCTGCCCGAGAGCTTTAGAAGCTTTGAAAAATTAAGGTGATATTTAAAATAATTCTGGAGATTTGTGAAGTTTTGCTGTTACTCAGACTTCAGTGAAAAACACAGTAGCTGAAGATGGTTGGAAAAACACGGAAAGAGGAAACAATTCTTCTACCAATAAGAAGAATAAACTACATGAAAAAAAAAATCTCGGCTATATTGGACTCATACCAGCAATTTTAGATTTCGAATAAATACGGATTAAATTGTACAAGAATAAGCGAATCTAGTCAAAGAGTTCAGAAAGAGCATAAAAACAATAAAAACCGGTGCACCGGAATTGTGCATATGCAGAAATTTGGTCATGCAGATCTGAGATATAAACATCACCACAAAACGATACTAGATTATAAAACACAATTTAAAAAATATGTTTAAAACTTTGAAATTCAGACGGATCAACCCATCCCGATAGGATTCCTGATAGAATCATTGTAAACAAAGGAATAAAAAGAAACATAATGGTTAGCAGATGTAATCTCTCCATCAGATCACAGAATGAAATTAAAAGGAAAACAACGAAACGCCAGGAAATGTTGTGAAATATGCATGTACAAATTGAAGGCATCTCTTGAAACAGATTCCAACTTCATTTAAATAAAGACAGAAATGAAGAGAAAACCGAAGCAGATTTTTAACATTCAAAAACCTCCATCGGCAAAATTCATAAACATCATTGTAATTATTAATTTTCGGTTAGCTTGTCATTATTGTTTTAATAGTTGCTTTTTTAATTAAAATTAATTTAGGTTATCCTTCAATGACTACATGGAACTGTACGGATTTTTCAAAATAAGATCCTGATGAGACAAGATTTCACGATCCCCTTTTGTCTCTCGCTGTTCAAGAACTATAACTAAATAAAGATGTGGTAAGAAAGAAACAAGACGAAAAGGAATTACTCGTCAAAATTGACAGTATTGAAAATTAACAACGATTCCTTTACAAAAGATACCAAGGACTTTTCAAAAATCAGCTTTAAAAATGTAGTGATTTGAGATGCATTGAAAGTACTTGATTACACTGCACATCCAACCTGAGCTACAAAATATTCCTGCGTGTGAATAATACTATACGAGAAAATGGGAAGATTTTGAGGTAGCAATTTTCGGATTTAAAGAGACATCCCGTCATTTATTTCTCTAATATAACTATACACTTTTAATATTAGAACTAAGATAATTTTATCTTTAATTGAACCTGTCTAATTTTATTTTATGCCTTCTAGTCAGAGAATTGTGTTCATTGTGACGGATACATTTGACTATAAAAAGTACTATCACAACTGGATAGATTGTATCAGACAATAATATCAATAAAGAAGTGTTCCACACTTCCCAAAGTGTTAGAAAGGGAGCCGCACAATCAGATGAAGTTTAATGTCCTATTCAGGAATCTTTTTTCTTGTTTGGTTTGGTTTTATGGCATATCAACCATAGTTGCCAAACCTTTTATATATATATATATATATATATATATATTAAATATATGTCTTCTAAAAATATTTTGTAGATAACATTTTAAGATTTTTTAAAACTTATTCTATCTAATACGAATCAATTTATTTACTATTGATTATTCGTTTACTCACAGTTAAATATTTTCAAGTATTGGGATTTAAAACTAACAATTTAATTAAACATTATTAAATCTTTGAATAGAGTCCTAGTCGAAGTCCAGCTGAATGATCAACTTTTCAAGAACTAGCCTCCCCCTCTCAAGAAACAGGACTATTTATGCCACACTGGCAGATTCTGTTGTGCATATGGGCCAATATATTCCTTGGACTGTGATTGGCTGAAACGTCCGATTGGTCACGCTTGTGCATAAATACCAGCACGCAGCTCAGCTAGAGCCGGCGTCCATATTACTGGCTGGAAAAGGAACAATGGCAGACTTGGGGCCTTTAATTAGGCACCTAGTTTCGACTAGGCTACCTTCGGGTGGGCGAGCTGCATTTTTGTCTCCTTTGTCCCCCTTGGACGGATCTAGACCATGCGTCTAGTTTAAGCCGCAAACTGGCATACGTGCCCGGACCCACATTTGGGTTCGTGAAACTGCTTGTCTCATCAGGCTCACATTGCACTAAGTGAGCCGATGAGCAGCACAGACAAGCAGGGTTCGAATCTCGGCTCGTTCCCGACCTTCCCCTCCCCTTTATCCCCACTTTAATTGGCCTTCGGGCTTTTGACCTTGTGTCAAGTCGTGTCTTGTGGGAGGCAGCGACAAATACACGGCGTCCATATTACTGGCTGGAAAAGGAACAATGGCAGACTTGGGGCCTTTAATTAGGCACCTACTTTCGACTAGGCTACCTTCGGGTGGGCGAGCTGCATTTTTGTCTCCTTTGTCCCCCTTGTACGGCACTAGACCATGCGTCTAGTTTAAGCCGCAAACTGGTATACGTGCCCGGACCCACATTTGGGTTCGTGAAACTGCTTGCCTCATCAGACTCACATTGCACTAAGTGAGCTGATGAGCAGCACTGACAAGCAGGGTTCGAGTCTCGGCTCGTTCCCGACCTCCCCTCCCCTTTATCCCCACTTTAATCGGCTTTCTGGGTTTTGACCTTGTGTCAAGTGGTGTCTGGTGGGAGGCAGCGATAAATAAACGGCGTCCATATTACTGGCTGGAAAAGGAACACTGGCAGACTTGGGGCCTTTAATTAGGCACCTACTTTCGACTAGGCTACCTTCGGGTGGGCGAACTGCATTTTTGTCTCCTTTGTCCCCCTTGTACGGCACTAGACCATGCGTCTAGTTTAAGCCGCAAACTGGCATACGTGCCCGGACCCACATTTGGGTTCGTGAAACTGCTTGCCTCATCAGACTCACATTGCACTAAGTGAGCTGATGAGCAGCACTGACAAGCAAGGTTCGAGTCTCGGCTCGTTCCCGACCTCCCCATCCCCTTTATCCCCACTTTAATCGGCTTTCTGGGTTTTGACCTTGTGTCAAGTGGTGTCTGGTGGGAGGCAGCGATAAATAAACGGCGTCCATATTACTGGCTGGAAAAGGAACAATGGCAGACTTGGGGCCTTTAATTAGGCACCTACTTTCGACTAGGCTACCTTCGGGTGGGCGAACTGCATTTTTGTCTCCTTTGTCCCCCTTGTACGGCACTAGACCATGCGTCTAGTTTAAGCCGCAAACTGGCATACGTGCCCGGACCCACATTTGGGTTCGTGAAACTGCTTGCCTCATCAGACTCACATTGCACTAAGTGAGCTGATGAGCAGCACTGACAAGCAAGGTTCGAGTCTCGGCTCGTTCCCGACCTCCCCTCTCCTTTATCCCCACTTTAATCGGCTTTCTGGGTTTTGACCTTGTGTCAAGTGGTGTCTGGTGGGAGGCAGCGATAAATAAACGGCGTCCATATTACTGGCTGGAAAAGGAACAATGGCAGACTTGGGGCCTTTAATTAGGCACCTACTTTCGACTAGGCTACCTTCCGGTGGGCGAGCTGCATTTTTGTCTCCTTTGTCCCCCTTGTACGGCACTAGACCATGCGTCTAGTTTAAGCCGCAAACTGGCATACGTGCCCGGACCCACATTTGGGTTCGTGAAACTGCTTGCCTCATCAGGCTCACATTGCACTAAGTGAGCCGATGAGCAGCACTGACCAGCAGGGTTCGAGTCTCGATTCGTTCGCGACCTCCCCTCCCCTTTATCCCCACTTTAATCGGTCTTCGGGCTTTTGACCTTGTGTCAAGTCGTGTCCGGTGGGAGGCAGCGACAAATAAACAGCGTCCATATTACTGGGGCTACCCCCCGGCCTTTTGGCTGGGCCGTCTGGCATTCATGCCGGATGGGTGCTCGAAACCAAGAGCAGACTCGGGGCCGAATAGGCCCCCAGTTTCGGCTGGGCAACCTTCGGGTGGGCGAGCTGCTTTCTCAGATCCGTTTGCACGCCTTGTATAGCACTAGACCCCATGGTCTAGTTCAAGCTATATGCTGGCATACGTGCCCGGAACTAGATTTAGGTCCGTGAAACGGCTTTACTCATTCGATCCACATTGCACTTAGTGGGTCAATGACTAGCAGGGTTCGAATCTCGACTCCTTCCCGACCTTCCCCTCCCCTTTATCCCCACTTTAATCGGCCCTCAGGCTTTTGACCTTGTGTCAAGTCGTGTCTGGTGGGAGGCAGCGACAAATAAATGGCGTCCATATTACTGGGATTCCACAGATTACGTCTGCATGAACCGGACCTCCGGTAAGTTGCTACTATTATGTTCCGTTGACTTCTACTGACATCAATCATTTGTTTACACATAGTTAACTGTTTGATCAATTAACTTTGTTTACACATAGTTAACAGATCAAATTAGTTCTAACTATTCAGTTTAGCATAAATAAAGTTATATGGTTTTAACTCTTGCTATGTATCACTAGCAATTCAATTAAACAACAGTTATTTGTGTATACACACTTAAATGGTTAAACAGGTTTATTTCAAACAATTCGGTATATCATAAGTCATTTCTTTGCATTCAGTTGAAATGTCAAACAGTTATATTTGACCAGTAGAAAGACCCTTTCTGGTGTTACCATTCCGGGTCAGAGTGGACCTGGGAGCGATGGCAAAGTAAGTGAACTCCGCATTCACGAAAGCCTCAGCATTAATCGAGCCTTACCATCAGATTTTTTAATTTCATATCCAGGGCACTCGTTAGAGTGGGGGGGGGTCTCTGCAGAGATACAGTCAATGTATTCTACAGGCCCAGCCGACTGGGAACTCTTTTTGTGGGCTTACCCTAACACGAGGATACTTTCACCATATATGATGCTTCAGTGGCTGGATGGAATAGAAATAATTGTTAATTTTCAGTCGTAGAAATAAAGTTAGTACAAAAATAAATCGAATAAAGATAAAGTTATTCTTTAAAAAATTCCAATGAATTGTTACTTTGGCCAGTCATTATCCGATGGAATGTTTTTAGGTTGATTGAAATTACTTTCCTTCTACGAAATAAATAAGCCAAGACAATTATAGATCAATAGGAAAAAAAAAACTTCTTCATTCCCCATTAAAGTGACATGAGGAAATTCATTACGATGTATAAAACACAAATGCGAGTAGTTTTCTATGAAATACTAAAATAAAATGTGTTGCATTGAAATCATTGTGAATACCATTTATTTTGTAAACCTACGTACCTTGTCTGAATTCTCTTTTATCAAAGTCTACACTCAATTTTAATAGAAAGAAAAAAAAAAACAAGACAATTCCTGTAAGTGACATCCATCCCGTTTGCCTCGCGAAACAATGTAACAAATATTTTCTGAATATGTAATCGCAAAGAGGAAAATAAAGTGGTTACTTGCGTTTTAATTGATGTCAGTTAAATGTGTGCAGTTCATAATGACAGGATAGACAAACAATGTCTACCATTTTGACTGCACTTTTAGAAAGAAATACTGTTGCTTAAATAAATAGATGTAAACTTTAAAAAATACTTCTGGAAAGAAATAGGAATTATCTACAGAATTATATTATGTTGATTGCATCTGATGTAAATTTCTTTGTCCATAAAGGAAGTGCACAAATAATTCCGTGAGAAGCCCTCGTGGTGCAGTGAGTATCGTGTTGGATTGCAACATCTTAGTAAGTTCGAAATCCAGTTGGTATATTACGCTCATTTTCGAAGTATCACGCTTTGAAAAGGCATGAACCCCGTCATCCCCCAAATATTGGTTAAATCATTCCTCAATTGTTTTTCTACAAAGGTGGCACTGACATAGTTGATAAGCCATTAAACAAAGTAACCAAACCAAACCAAACCAAACATCTTCGTAATCTGACACAAATGGTACAGGAAATTTTAATGCAATTTGTTCGGTATTTAATATTCAGCAGGATGAAATATATCAACAAGGAGTATATAACTTCGATATAATGGAAGCCTCGAAGATAGGTTTGTTTTTTTTTTCTGTCGAGTGCATATAAAAAGTCTAAGGAAAGAACCTGTTATAATATAGTACCAAGAGATGTTTACCTTATAAAAATCTTCTTTAGATAATTCAACGAAAAACCTTTAAAACTGAATCAAGTAATGTAATCTATTTTGATTTGATACATCTGTCATTTCATAAAAATAATCATAGTTTGTGCTCTTCTTTATTTGAGCTAATCAAGTTTCAACTGCAACATCATCCTTTTTACTGTTATGATCGTGCTTGTTTCACGTCAGTATGTCCTTTTCAAGTACACAGTCCTATGTTGTCAACACTTGAGAAACAAAGATATCTAAAAGAAAAATAATTTCTGCGTCATCCATGAGCGCAAATGTGTTAATTTAACTCAACTTCTTATCACTATTCTTATAATTTTTCGTTAGTTTAAAAGTCTTTAATATATGAAATCCTCTACTCATTTTAAACATTGAAAAAAGTGATGAACTAATCAGCACACATCTCAAATATATAGAAAAAAATTGATTGATAAAGTAAAGAGCAAAACCTCTGTAAATCATTTTGGTTTAATGAGGCTTTGATAAAGATTTAACTATGACATGTCTTTGTGGATTGATGTTTTTCATTCATCTCTAAGTTAGACAGTTTGTGCGGAAAACACTCAGATTCACTCGCTGAAGCATACGACAGCGTAAAAAAACAAAAAAAAAACAATGTATAATAATGATAAATAGTTAGTTTTGTACGAAGCCATAAGCGAAAAATGATACGAAAGAATAATATGCTGGAACAAATTAAAAAATAAAAGGTTTATTTTGCTTAAAAATCTGTATTCAAAACACCGGTTTTTATGTGGACTGGGACATCGAGTTTAGGTTATGGTGCGATATACAAAATATTGTTTATCCTTTGGACTACTAAAAGTCCGTGATATTCATATATACATATATATTAAAATGAATAGGTCTGCAAATGAATTTCAATGAGGTATTTTAGAATTTTACCTCTTCATGTGTTTCAAAGTTTGAGTGTCTTTTCAATAGTAATATAATCCCATTACTATATAGTGTTAGTTTTGACTGGGGTGTAAATTCGATTTTAAAAAAATGTTCTTAACCAGTTGCCACTTTGTGTGTGCGTGTGTGTACATGCATGTACATCTTGTCGTTTTTTTTTCTTTTCTCTTTCTTAGTCTTTGAGAGAACTTAATACTTATTCAATATATATCCGGTTATCGTTTTTTCTAATGCGTCATAGCTATATTTTGGGATAGTTTGCGTGTATGACCGTGTTCATGAATCTATGGATTTTGTCTTTTATGTAGAGTAATGAGTAGTCGTCAATTTGGTATATTGGCAGTATTTTAACATTCACACAGACTATATATATATATATATATGAATTTGTTGTTTGCTGTTCTATAATTTGATTTTGAAATACATTCCATCCTGTGCAGTTTTCAATTGGTTATCTTGATTGATTTTACGAATGAAATTGTTTAAATATTTTATCACTTTATTACGTATAAATATGGGCGAGCAGAAGGCATTAAAAATCAATAAAAATTAAGTGTTGTTCTTTTGTAGAAATACGTAACTCATTGTATCTAACTGTTTTCAGAAGAAATCTATTCTGAATGTCCTAGTAATTAAAAGAATATTCATAATGATATAAATAATGTACAAAAAACGGAGGAGTTGTTATCAGTTGTTCAATTTAGTATCTCTAAATAAGAAAGTATTTTTACATGATCAACATGAGTATTAATAACGAGTAATTATATTATTTCCATTTATTTATTTAGAAATTTGATGCTTTCTTATTAAAAAAATGTAGATACATTTTAATACTATATTACACGCTGTCAGATTACATTTAAATGCACTTGAATAAAGATAGTTTAATGATTTTCACACGCCTTAATTATGTTTAACGAATTCAGACTGTATATTACATTTTAAAAATATTATAATGCTCATTTTTTTTCATCGTATTTCAAAAAGTAATATATCTGACTGAATTTCTTACAAATTATACCAGCAGAATATATGTTTATATATATAACAGAGTAGGTCCACGAAAAGATTTGTATTTTTTTAGGGTTAATTTATTTATTTTCTTCTTACGTACATGTATTTTATCAACTTGACGCTTTCGTCAGAGAACACGAATGTTGGTCGGTTGTTTGATTGGTTTTTATGGCATATTAATCTTAGTAGGTTTTTTAATGCCAAAACCATTTTTATACAATAAATCAGTTCTATTTCAAACAATTCAGTTTAATTGTCAAACCATTTCTATTTCAACCTATTCAGTTTATTCAAATGGTTCTAATTCAGTTTAGTAGAAATATAGATTTTTTTTGGCCCACACTTAAATGTCAAAACAGTTATATATTAAGTAATTCAGTTTAGCGTAAGTACGGTTTCAATGTCAAAAACTGTTCCGTTTCAAACCATCCAGTTTAGCATAAGTACGCGGTTTAAATGTAAGTATACAGTTTAATTGTCGAAACATTTCTATTTCAAGCTATTCAATTTGTTCCAACAGTTAATTCAAACAATTCATTTTAGCATAACTATGCAGTTTAGTTCTATTTAATCTCTTGATCAGGTGCTACTATTTCGGGCCAGAGTGGACCTGGGAGCGATGGCATTCCCCAAAGCTGGAACCTCACCATCCTGTGTTGCTACTCCGGAGCAAGAGTGGACCTGGAAGTGATGGCAATAAAAGTGTACTCCACATTCTCCAAAGCTCCAGCATTACTTGAACTTTACCATCAGATTGTTTGGTTTCATATGCAGTACACTCGTTGGGGGTCCGTGTATTCTACAGCTCCAGCCAACTGGAAAAAAACATGTACGGCACAAGGCTTTGTTAATGGGGTATTCAGTGAGACTTGAACTCACTGATGTTTGCAAGTAAACAAAGTTCAAGTCTCATTATGTACCGTATTAACAAGCCCTTGTGCCATACATGTTATCTGACGAAACCATCCAGATGGAGACATCCACATTAGTAAGAACAAAGTAAATAAATAAATCCTAAAAATATACAAATTTCTTCATGGACCTACTCATTTTAGAATATTTGTTTCTCTCTTTGGACCTACAATACAAACACACACACACACACATATATATATCTATACACGCGGAAGTATTGTAAATTTCCCATATGAGGCGGAAATCAGAAATATTTAAAATATATATTGGAAATGTCTGCTCATTGAATGTATAGACCATCAATGTTTATAAGACTGAGCGATATACAAACTAACAATACTTATATTCTCACTTACTAGCCCCTCTTTCTGCTTGTATGGCGTCAAAGATGATTCAATTTAGTCTGCGTTCATCGAAAGCAAACTTTAACTATTTAAATGTTTGTTAGCTTTTCAAATTACACGTACGTATATTTAAAAGTGTAGACAGACAGGAAAACGCAAAGCATGCCCGTACACACTTGCACCCATGTGCATTTAAAATAGTCCACATGCGCATGCGTATTTATCCATGCTGCTATTCCAGAAATATTGAGAGTGCAAAGTAGGTTAAACAAATTATAAAATACGATATGATTCAAACAAAAATTACTTGTGGGCGCGCGCACACACACACACACACATATATATATATTTATAAGAAATGTTTTAAATTTTATAAACGAAAATATTTAATAAAATATGAAAAATCTCCAAGAAAATGGTTAAAATTCAGGTGAAAATAAAAATAACTCTACAAATTATGAGAATCGGTTCTCTTATAAAAAGTCTACGGCATATTACAAGGAACTATTCTCAAAGAATATTATTCGATGTGTTTACGAGAAATATTTGTTCAAGTTAATATCACGGATAAATGAATTATTAAGCATATATGTGTATTATATATATATATATATATAAGTGGTATCTTCAAATTTATAACTTGACACGTAAATTTTAAATCTGACATTTTCTTAAGGTAAGTGTTGGTCTACGTAAATACTAAAGAAGTGCTTTGTCAGTTGTTTTCTCCCAGAAGATTACGTTGAAAAATAAATACATTTCTCATCATTAGACTACATCTTCATTGGTGACCCGAGAAAGTTAGAGATTAAAAATGTGTATTTAATCTAAAACGAGGTCAGAGGCTTAAGAAGATTAATTTGCATTAATCCTTTAATTATTTTTTGTGTTGCAAATCATCGTACAACATCTTAACATTTTAAATTGATTCAAAACAAAAGGGTATCTTTACTTGTCTTGACGATAAAGATGCAAACGGAAGAGCACTTATATTTGTGTGTGTTTTTGCAGGCCACTTGGTGATCAAAGTCGAAATAGTCGATAATTTCAGGATAATAAATTGAAAATTTACTGTCCCTCAAATCCTCTTGGAGTACAAGAAATAGGAATTTTCACTTCTAAATGATACTTGTATTCAACGGTTAGCAGAACACAGATTCTAAGTCAGCATAAATATTATAAATTAAGAACTTATTTTTTTAAAATAGCATGCTTCTGATTATAAAGAAATAGAATTATCTTCAAATTTATATGATTTAAGCGTCCATAATGATATTTTGGATTTAAGGAAAAGTTATTGTAAAATGAGGATTGGACCCTTTTTTCGACATGAAGCAATAGAAATCACCATAAAAAGCTTATTAAGAAATGGTTAATAAGGAAAATGGTTCTTAGGAAAATTATCTACATTTAATTGAACAGAATCATTCTTAACATTACATATATATGATAGAAATGTGTGGAAAGTTGGATAAATCAAACACTTAAAACTAATGTAGAGGCGTGATATTTCGTTCTTTTATTTCATTAAGATCTTTTTCAAACTGAAACAGTTTTTTTTTAATTTTTCTATTTATAAGCAAATGAGGTACATTATAAGAAGGTGGAGAGGGTTTAGAGTTAAATGTATCTGGTTCCGTTAAAGATTTTTGATTGTATGAAAGTGTAAATAATTTTAGTGAGCTGATGGGGAAGAAGTTGGGGAAAAGGTGTTTCAGCATATCTGTTTCGTCGAAAGGCATTGACTATAATGTGATGTCTAAGGGGGAAGGGAGCTAAAAAGAGGAAAAAGAAAGTGATTAGGAAAAAAAACCTCCAATTTATGATGGTATAGAGTGGAACAAAATGTTCATTTTTATCCGCTTTCTATTTTGGTATTGTTTACGTATAGTAAGATATTCACCTAGTATGGTGAGATCTGATTAAATCCTGGGCGTTGTCTTATATGGTTTGTTTTCGAAATGACTGCAGATTCTAATAGACTGTGGGATTTGTTGCAATGTATGAGTTTGATTAGAGTGTGTTTGAGCTGTAAGATATGGGAGAAAAGGGCGTTTCGATCGTCATTTGATTTGATTGATCGTATGTGTTCGTAGATTCTTTTTTCTAGATTGCGTTGGGTTTCGCCGATGTAAGGTTTGTTGAAACCATTGCATAGGATAGTCTAGATGCTTGCATGAATAGTGATTACGCTGATGGATCCTTTTGAGATGTTTGTAAAGTTTTTATTGGTTTGTGATGTGGTTTGTATGATTGGTTTCCTAATTTGGTTAGTCTGTTGGAGAGTGCTTTGTTATATGTGTTAGTGGATCGAGAGATAGGTCTATCACATATCTCCTCTTTTTTGCTCTCTGCCCACCTAGACATCACATTATAGTCAATGTTTCAGATTGAGAAAATTTTTAATGAAATAAAGTAATGAAATATTGCGCCTATAAATGGATTTTAAGTGTTGGATTTATCCAACTTTCAACATATTTCTATCACATCGTCAAATTCCCCACAATCTAACATTTATATATATATATATATATATATATATATATATATATTGCAATAATGAACAGGAGATGCTGTATTATCGTGGTATTAGATTAAATGCTGTTAATACTACTCTTCTCTTTCTACTCATAAATGTTTGTGAATATATATATATATAAGCAACACTCAAGGAATCAATAGAAAAGCAATCGAAAGCAGAGATAGTTTTATCAGTATCTTTCGACCGAAAACAGTGAAAATAAGTGTATAAATCAAGTATGGTTTTTGAAAGTGCAATTGTCATGTTATCCTTAACAGTTACAGAATCAAAGATGCATGTTCATGTAGCAAGAAAATGAACCATTGGCAAACAATTCGATACCGGCAAGCAATACAAGTTCTCTAAAATATGTTCCACGCCGTGCAGATAGCCTAAAATAGTTTCACAACACCAAGCATATGTTTATCTTGATATAATTCTCAGATGAATAGAAATTCAAAGCATCAAAGAATCCGAACAATCCATGAAAAAAGAAATATAAAAGAAAGGAAAAAATACGATATGCCTCAATCTATTTTGCATGCAATATATATGCATGTTACCAGTGACGGTGTGGCTAGTATAGGGTCTTTTCACAATTATTTTTGCTATATACACACATACATATTGCATACACATGCATACATAAATAATGGTAGTACTTTGAGGCTTCTTTTATAATTCTATCTTATTTTATATATGTTAAAATTGATGAAAATTTTCATTATAATCAGTGATTATATTCATATTACGAAATTATGTCTTATTCTTAACCATATTATGCGCACACCCATACACACCAATCCTGCGGCACTATATATATATATATATATATATATATATATATATGCTTGTTCCTATTATTTATATTTCACTATCGGAGTGCTTTTGAAATAATTATTCTCAAATTTTATAATGATAACTTTTAATGTTGATACACATGTAATATAGAAAAAAAATATTTGACCTTTTCTCAATCATTCAAAGAATAATTCATATATTGAATACTTTTTTGAACTTATGGGACACCAAGTTGAGAGTCGATGGTAAACAATGAAGTCTATCAGCTTCCGATGAAACAAGAAATTCTTTTCATCGTTTATGGCAAAACAGTCATCCTCAAAAGTTCACTTGTTCCTGAACGACTGACTCCATTAAACATAAATCATTACTGATTATATTCGAATAAAATTTTTAGCTGAAACCATAATATTGTTCAATTCTACCAAAATAAAACCTAACTCGGTATCGATTCAAGCATATATATATATATATATATATATATATATATATATATTTGAATAAAAAGTAACTCCATGATTTACCCGAAATTGTGAAGGGAACAGTGGAATTCATATATTGCCTATAAGCGCTATATAAAATGCAAACAGCATTGTCTCAAATTTGTTCGTGGTTACTGGTCCATTATCAACTACGATGACTGTTGCACCACCAGTATATCCCATCATTTTCCATGCCAGGTGTAAAAAATAGCAAATTCGTTCATGATGTTTTGAGCTACTCTGACCTTTAGTGACATCTGTTCATACTTTATAAGGACCAATACTGCCGAAATATTTCTTTAAAACGTCGTTTCCAGTAATGGATATTGGTTCCTTTGCAGACATAGGGTTCGATGCACGAAAGACTTAACGTTATCTGAAAACCAGCACTGCACCATGAGCAAGTAATGGTCTGTGTTAGGAGATTTTTTTTCTATCTGAAGGCAACTTGAATCTGAAGACAAACTTCATGTTTGACAAATTTTATTCTGTCTCTTACACGCACAATTTAACACGAAACTCCCAATGTCGCAAGGTATTATATATATATATATGCACACACACTGAGTTATTTTTATTGAACATTTCCAAGTGTACAACTATAATTTGTGAAGGAAGAGTAATCATAACGAATATCGTTTGTAGTAGATCAACAAATGTAAATAAAGTGACTGAGTAGTGTCAAAAAGTAATTTCCATGCAAATAGCTATATGTTTACCTCTAAATACCGTGTAACATTACAATGTGACATTGCTGTCTGTTTCTCTCTCTCTCTCTATATATATATATATATATATATATATATATATATATATATATATTTATTTATATATACGTCTGAATTTACCCAACTCCTCAGAACAAACAGAATGTGGTATAATGTCAATTTTTAATCCATGTTTAAACTGAAAAAGAGTTCCTTCTTGAACGGTAGCCAAGCCAAGGTTAAAGGGACCATTCTTCCCTACTATTTATCCATAACTGGTGGAATAATAGTTGGATTCATAACTTTCCGAAGGTTATTAACACTATATGAAATACAAACAACCTCGTCCAGGATTTGAACTGGGGTTGCCAAGTCTATTTCCAAGATAACCCCTACACTACGAGTGTTAGAGACATACAGATCAATGATCAGTTAGTGAGAATCATTCAATCATTATCTTTATTTTATTTCTTTTTTTAATTGATTTCTATTGTATACATAATTTTGTTACGAAACTTCTATCTGGGGCTTGAGTTAAGAGAGTTGAACATCTATCTCTATATGATCTCGAATTATATCAAAATAAATAATATACGTCTTATTTATTCCAAGTTATAAGAACATTGCTTCATGAAATTGATGAATGTTTTATCTTATTAAAGAACACATTCGACTTGTCATGCTCTTCAAGATTCATTGACGGATCACTGCAAGTGCAGCAGCAGAATCCATCCAGAGTTCTTATGGTCCTGAAGCAGTATGTAAAAGAATCTCTAAGAGATTGTCTCCCACTCTGTTTCAGAAATACAGAAATCGTTTTAAAGTATCCACCAAGAGAGAATCATCCCAATAAGCTTAACTTAAAGATAGTCAAAAAAGTTGTGGCAGCAAACTCTGCTACCAGGGTTAAGATAGTTAGTGGACAACTTTCATTTCAGCCAAATGTCTGTACTTACCGAATTGGAAAGAATTGGCAATAGTAAGTTAAAACTTTAAAAACGTCGCACGGATGACCTGTAAATTGTAAAGACATGCCAATTATTGTGCGGCACAGAATTCAAATCAATTTTAACTTGCTTTTTCGGACAGAGTCATTGTTTGGGATAAGAAATAGTAATTTTGCCTGTATTAATCACTGTTGTCATCGGTGTCCTACTAGTAGTAATATGAGTGCCCAACAGTCGAAAGAGAAGTCACATCCAATAAAAAAATAGAGTATGGAGATATATCCAATATATCGTCCATTTTGAATTGTTAAATCACAATCAAACAATTCAAGCTGAAATATACTGGCAACTACGGTGTTAAAAATCAGGTCGGATATCGTTCTTGGTAGACATAAAAAGAATAATTATCTCTTCATCAAATGTCCATCCTCACAATTTTTATAAGTAAGATAAAACCATCAAAAGAAATTTCATTGGGGAAAATGATCCTCAACCATAATCATTCGATGGGTTTGGACTCCGAAAGACAAGATCAAAATTGAGTCAAATTTGGTAAACATTTTCTAAAAAGCCGACAAATAATGAAAATATGACATCTTCACTTTTCTTTAATTCCCTATTCTTAGATATCATTATATATCAACATCATTATGACGTGCCGGTAGCACGGATTTCCCTGAACCTCGCCCGCCATTCGTCTTTATCGTCCATCGCTTCTGGCAGGTCTTCCAGGCGACATCCTGTATCAGTACAGAGCTGTAGTAGATAGGTTCTACCAGGTCACCTGAAACTTGTACGTCTGTGTGAAGGGGTCTTCAAGAGTACATCACTTATGAGTTCGTCCTTAATTCTGCAGCAGTGTCCTGCTTCTCTTGTTTGTCTAATTTGGATTTTTTTCGAGATGGGTTATAGGTATCCATACAGCTACTGTTTTCTGGGATGTTGCCTCCAGAATTTGTTCAATTTGATATATAACGTCCATATATTAAGTCAAGCTAAAAAGGCTTTTTGTGAATGAAACGAATACGATCAAGGCAAAATCTAAAGCATCCATCAATGGAAGGATTCGATTGGTTTGTGGATAAATTGCGTTATGTGGTACCAATTGGCTAGTTTCTTGTTAATGGTATAAATACAACAACTATATATAATCAATATTTAGAGCGTTTAAGAAATTCTTTGAATGAAAATGAGCCAAATTTTATTTGTTGAACTTTGTTTCGTGATAATCCTGTACGGCGTCACACTACTTAGATCCAAAACAATAAATAAATGACTGGAAACTTTGGTTATGAAACGTTCCACAATCGCCATTGATTTTGTCTGGTTCCTAAACTATTTACATAAGCGTACAATCATTAAGCGATAAGTAATATAAATAATCACTATTTCTTTCAGACGTATTTCTTTAGAATATGAAATCTTTTATATTACCTAGGAAAACAGCCGAAAAATGTTAAAAGTTTCTATAAAACAAGAGGCAATGTCTTCATGCATCTATTAACTATACGATTATAATCTTATTTCTGCTGATAATTTTTCCATTTTCAAAAACACATTATATGTATATGTATATTGAGTATAATAAATGTAAGCATTTTTATGAAACACAAGCAATAATTCCTTACGCAAGCTTCAAGAAAATCATTATATTGAGCCAAACATAGAAAAAAAGTTTCATTCCGATTAGGTGAAATATAAGACTGTGATTTTGGAATTCGTGTGATTTAAGTAGCATATTTGATCAGCTCTACTTGACAGTGAAAGTGTTGGGAGAAAGATACAAAATAAAGCGTAAACCAAACATTCATAATAATTATACAAATAATAATAATGATAATAATAACGTATCGCTAAAACCGTTGGCAATAACAACCAAACAACAATAAATGAATCCATGCTATAACACGAAAATACAAGACAACAATGCAGGCTATACTCTACCAATTCCTCCTTTTGTTCAGGCTAGGGAGGGAAGAACAAAGAAACATTTGTTAATACAGCTTTTAAATAGGCTTTTTTATTAGTTTGTATAAATGGCAATATACTGAAACAAAACAGAAAACACAAATAAAAATAAAAACATAAAAGTCACGTAACAGAATAAAATAACAAATAAGTCATTTTTAAAAATGCATATTCGAGTTGAGGATTTGACATCTTATGATAGTTTTTAATTGAATGAATTTCCGAGTTAATTATGGCTTTTCAGAAATGATATAACTGTAAGGAATTAAAGAACATCATGTTTAGAAATATAATTTCATGAATAGAAAAAAAACTTATTACCCCGTGTTTTAAAAGAGGAAAAGTTGCTAGTTCCTATGATGATTATATAGCTTAGGAAACAGTACTATATTTTAAGTAACGTGTCATATATTTATGTTTTCTCATGTTAGGAAAAAGTTACCACGCATAATTAAAATGACAACGGAACCCTTAAAGCTTTCTTAATCTTTCTTAATTTTTTCAGTGAAATGAAATGCTGGGCAACATCGCAAGATATTTCAAGTATACAATAACTTGATTATAAAACAGAATAAAAACCACAACTCAGAGTTCGACGCTGTCGACAGTATTTAACAAGTGTTAGATACTAGTTCGTGTGTCGAGACATTCATCGTCGTTTATTATCGTATTTCATACTTTTTATATATAGGTAAAGGGTGAGCAAAATAGGATGATTTGAAGAGAGAGGTAGAGAGTCATACATACAGAAGTGAGAGAGTGAGATTGCCATTCAGACCGACAGAATGCGAGTTATGTACGAATACTGGTATTTGTTAAAATGTATTTCAAGTTATATCAAATCATTATAAATTCTTTTAAAAATGGATAATTACAAAAGCTTACATCCTGACTGAATCAGATACAATTGATGTAGATATAGATATGAATATGGATTTTCTTGTTTAACTGAGAGAACACATTATTGTGGCTCTAATTCTTGTAGGGGCTGTTGGATCATCTATGATTAAAAGAAAACGAATAAACAACGCAATTACAGTTCCTTTAGGTATAAGATCCGTCAATGCTTTTTCCTTGTTTTTTTTTTATGTAGGTTATTGCAAAAGACTGTTATGAGTATCTATTCAATAAGATTTATTTTGTGTTATAAAATTGAGTTCTTTTGTGATTGCACTGTCTTAATAATAATTGTATAATTTTTTTAACAATTGCGTACGTATTTCTTAAGAATATTTTTTGTGTTTTATTTATAATTATGTCAAGTGTTAATTAATTTCGCTCACGGAATTTCTTCTACCACAAATGGAATTATTTTTGCAGCTTTTTATTATTTTAGAAAAAAAACAGCAACTTTAAAATATGTTTAACTCTGTTACTGCTAACACACAAGAAAAATTCTCCATGGGAGAATAGTTTCATCTTTCTGGCTTTCTTTTAGTGTTCAAACTGTTCATAGTCTGAATCGACGACATTTTTTCTTGTCTGCTGTTAACATGCTTCCTTCTGCTTTGCCTATTTCTTTGTTTTGAATTTTTGACTGCACTTAGCCTCCTGCCAACCACCATATTCTTCAGCTCTGACTGTTGTTCTACGCTTGCCTGTGATTACGATTTATAATTATATTTTATCGGCTAATTGCGTTATCACCCTCATTATAATGAAAATCATTATCTCCGTTTTAATTCAGCTAACGAAAGTACTATCGAATAATTACTTAAATGAATGGCAGTTATCAAACGAAATGACACGCATAAAAAATAATATTTTCAAAGAAACTAATGTATCATTTTTACCAGCATCACTGAATATTTCATTTATCGCTATTTTCATTAATAAAACTAAATTATTTTCAGATGTATGCGAGTGAAATGTAGACTTCACTTCAAATCCAGTATTGCTGAATGAAATATATACGTGACTTCAGAAGATATCTTTCTGGGTTCGATCAGTACATTCATTTATTGATATGCGTAAGTCCTCTCTCTGTTATATTTTATATAGTATATTTTAGGTATCACACACACACAATAAATATATATATATATATAGCCTTCGCAGCACAAGCAGTATGTTGCCCAAAGACACTTTTTCAAGTGGATGTTTGATTTCAGAGTTATCTTCCTGCTAGATCAGTTGCCATACCAATGTTTAAGAGCCCTATCTGTCCTACAATTTATCTATAACTGGCGTTAAATTCGTTTGAACTTTTTCAATGGCATTACTATTATATAGAATGCAGAAATTCTTGACCAGGATTACAACTGGCATTTCTGTGTCCATTTCTTTCATCGATAACCATTACAGTATACACACACACATATATATTCGTAATAAATGACAGTATTTTCTCATTGAATAATTAATGATATACGTATATATTCGTAATACATTGAAATAACATATTATTAAACATTTTAATAACAATTAATTAATAATTAAATATATAAAGTAAGCTATATCGGGTAGAAAATCATTTGATGAGATTTATGTCAGAGATGTTTTCTTATACTTTCTACATGGTATTAAGACAAAATATGCATGTATGCTTGTTGTTTATAGTTAATTTACATACTTTATGTACAAATGTGTTCTCAGTCCTGTTTTGCTTTGGTTTGATGGCATATTAACCATTGTAGGTTATTTAATGCCAAATCCAGTTTATCCAAGTAGATTAGATATATAAGATTTGTAAACATAAGTCAGCAAAGTTAGATAGTTTTATAGATTGCTATGTATCACTAAAAACTCAATTAAATATCAGTCATTTTTTAGACATAGTTAAATGATCAAAAAGTCATTTATTTGCACTCAGCATAAATGTCAAACTGATCTATATAACCCTTTCAGGTGCTGCCACTCTGCACCAGAGGGGACCTGGGAGCGATGATAATGAAAAGGTACTCTGCATCCCTCAAAGCTCCCAGACTTGAACTTCGCCATCAGATGGTTTTGTGTCCAATCCAGGACACTCATTGGTGGGTGGTGACCTCTTTGTAGAGATGCAGTCGTAGTATTCGACTGGGCAAGTCATGTTTTATTGAAAATATAAATATTTAACAGTGTCAGTTAGCCTTGTCGGCTGACAGTATCCCCTGCAAAGGTGTTGGAAAACCGCAAATAGAAGTGTCAAGTGTATCATATTAACCTGTATCTGATGAACAAGATCGAGTTCTAGAGATCTAGTAAGTGTGGATTATTCCTTTGTTACTTTCAGATCCACTCTGACCGGGAGTAGTAGTACCTTTAATGGTGCCATCTCTAGATCAAATAAATGTTTTTAGTAAGTAATCCTATTTGTTTGGTCAGTAGGAAAAAAAAGAAAAATAAGTAAAATAAAAACTCAAATATTACACAAAAACGTAGATATGAACTTAACTTCCTAAACTCTACGAATAAAATAACCCTAAACGTGTTGGCGTGACTTTAAAAGCTACCAATCATGTAGAATATCTGATATTTAGAAACATGAATGAAACAAAATTTATGGAATACATTTCAAAAATACATGACTATAGTATACGTAACAGAATAAAGCAATACAAGTTAAACATTCCTGTGATTTAGACCACATCATGTTAACGTTGATCCGACTATGACACCCAAGTAAACCGATCAGTTAGAATTCAGATAGTAATATCTATGCAGAAAACCTTACCTTATCCTCTTAAGTGCGGTAGCATGTAGGTAAATACGGTAAGATAATAAGGACTTGGTCTTTGCTCGAGTCAAATGTTTCCTGAAAAATAGGCCCTCCACAAAATAAAAGTAAATAAAAATGTCTCTCTGTCTTGCTTGACAAACATTTCATTCATGTTGGAGTGAGAAATAAACCAATAAATTTGAAACATAAACAAATGTTAAGATTAGTACTAGGATCCTGGTTATCGTCGCAGGAATTGGACACGGCGACACGAGTTCAAATCCTGGACTGATTGCATTTCACATAGCACTAATACCCTTGGGAAAGGTATGAATCCAAATATTCTCCCTCCAGCTATGGGTAAATAGTAGGACAGACTAGGTTCTTCAGCCTTGGTGAGGCAACTAGTCTAGGAGAAGGAAAACTCCGAATTTAAACCTGTTAAACTCCGCTTAAAAAATTGACCTTGTGTCATATCCTGCCCGAGCGGAGGGGTTGGGTAAATATGATTAGTACAAGGATCCTAAGTCACTTATGTACAATAATACTAATGTGGCTAAGATTCATGTGTCTTGCCTAGAAAGATCCCAGTTCCATAAGTCACATTCTTTGAGAAAAAAAATGTAATTTTACTGAACGAATATGCCTGCGCCATTAAGACAGGTTGCTTTCATAGCCTTCTATGCGACATCCCGCTGTAATATTTGGAGTTGTAAAAGACTTTTGAAGTGTATAAGAAATATTTGTTGAGAAAAGGTGTGATAAACAAATATAATTTTAACACATTATTAAAAAGATCAATAATTCCATGGATACCAGAAAAAATATATATATTGGAGTTGTTTACTAAGAAAGATACAACTTTCGGGCAGGGTGAAATTATGATGTTCGCTGAATAATTGTAAAAGACACAGAAATAAAAACGACAAATACGCCGTTCAATACAGTTAATATCAGAAACAAAACTTAAATCGTCAAACGAACTCTTTTTGGCAATACCAGACGAATAAATATTCAAAAGCAACCCAACCAATTTGGTGTGAATATGTTTTTCAATTGATCTCTTTTGATAAATACGACGCTTGATTAGCCTAATTAATCATCGAAACAAACAAATAAAAAAAGATCTTTAGACATTTGCTTTCTATTGGTAGCTTAGTACCAGCGGTTAATTAAAAGAATAAAGAAAGGCCAGGTCATTTTTGTGATATTTTTCAATTTGACAATTCTGATAAAAACGATGTTCACAATTACGTGAATATTCAATACAAGGTCGTGTAGAGGTTAATATATTTGATTTTTATTGTTTAATGGCATATCAGTTTTCGTGGGTCATTTATAGCCAAATCCATCTTTTTAGAAGGATAGTAATGGTACTAATTAACCGATAGTTGGAGGGGATGAGGGGGTTCATACCTTTCCCAAGAGTATTTGTCAGAAAGTGAACGTAATAGCGCGGTTGGATTTCGAACTCACTTACTACGATTCTGTTGCCCAGCACTTTAACCATTCCATAATGAGGACACCCTCTTAATATATTTGTAAGCCTATGCAAAATATTTAAACAAAACAGATGCGGACATTATTCTATAGATTAAGTTGATTTAATAATTTCTCTCATCGATGCTAAATTTATTATATATTGATTTCATTGGCTATTTCATTGTATTTTACGAATTACTTTTGCCTGCATTAAATTAGAAATTCATCTATATATTTCTATTACGATATTAAATTTCCTCATCTTTCTGTAACTAGATTATTGAGAGAACGGGGTATTTTAGCATACACATTTTTCTAACGAATCCCCTGTTTTTTCCCGGTAATGAAAATGACATTCGTCTCAGGTTGATTCCATCACCGGGAGCCGGGTGATAGGTATTTTTTTGAGTTTCATAACATTAACAATTTTCAGATTTTACTTACACAACTATCTTTATCCCTTTTGTCTTTCTTACTCTCAAAAGAGAGACTGAAGCATGTGATATATTAATTCTCAATTGTTAAAATAAATAACATATCAGGCGGAAACAAAAATAATTAAATTATATTTTCTTATAGTGTATTCATGATATTAATTTGTATAAAAAAGACTCATTAAAATCCCAGTTTTTAATATTTGATTCTGAGTAAGAAATATAATGGGGTATAAAACAAATTTTTTACAACTGCCAATAATTTAAAAAAAATTGTCAGTATTTTAATTTCTAAAACTATAATTATTTCTAATTGATTACATTTTCCTTATGATTCCATAATTTTCTTGAAAATAGATTGTGCTTTTCAAAGAATAATTGTTTTCTTAATAACAGCGTCAATTGTTCATTAATTTCATTTTCAGAATTTCTTCAGTTATGAATTGTTATTTTTGCAAAGTTTTTTTTTTTTTTTTTCATTTTAAGAAAACTTCTGAGAAATATATTTTAAGTCTGCTCCTCGAAATTCCTCTAATTTTTAAAAATATTCTGAAAAATTCTACCTTGGAAAATGTTTTTATATTTAATTGAATTGCAGAAAATATTTTGAAAACCAACACACATTTCAGAAATTAAGTCGAGAATCGTTAATCAAAAATGAAGAATGCATTATAACGAGAATATTTTCACATTTGAAACATTTAAACTGATTTTGGATTGAAATATATCATATGGAAGTTACAACACTATGAAAATTAAAATTATTTTTCTAAATTACTTTTAATATATATATATATATATATATATATATATATATATATATATATATTTATGTGTGTGTGTATACATGCAGTTATATATATATATGAATATGCATGTGTAAATATACCTAAGTACAGGTATGTATAGATATATATACGTCTGTGTGTACACACATTTACGTACATTTATATCTTTTTATATGTGTGCGTATATGGTATTTATATGTACGTTATATTATATATATATATATATATATATACAGTCATTGGCAAAATTTTCGTCGAATCACCAATATTGAATATGTTGACCCATTCTTTACAATTTAATAACATATAAAGAAACGGGACTTACGAGTATTAAGTATAAAAAAAGTAATATAAAATTTAGTTTCAAGAACCCGAAAAAAAAAAAAAAAGAAAAAAATTATTTCTATTGTATTGAAAATGGAAGAAATTCAACAATTTTCATAATATTAATAGTATATCGCTTGGCCTCTCAACTTATAGATTGCTGCAAATGTTTTCTAATGTTTGCAACGATATTTGAATGTGTTTTCTGGAATTTTCTTAGTTTCTTCAATGATAACACGTTCTAATTCCAGTTGGCTTTTGTTGACTGAAGATTAATTCGAACTTTCAAAAGGATTCATTGAACACTTGGGCAGAACTATGATCGTTTTTGAAGCCATGCAATTACTGATTTAGACGTATGTTTAGAACCTTTATCTAGCCAGGAAGTATATTGACTAGATCAAGATTTTATGCTCATAATTTTAGCATTTCATCCAGAATTTTAGTATAGTCTTAAGATTTCATATTTCTTATTATTGCAATCAATTGTACTGTTCTTGAGCTAAAACAACCCCAAAATATAATCTAGTTGCCTTTACGTTTTAATGTTGGCACTGTGTTCTTTTGGTGGAAAGCCTCCCCTTTTTTTACCAAATATTTTGTACATTATTATATCCCAAAAACTCAATTTTTTTTTTTGTTTCATAACTCCATTGTACTTGTTCCCAAAATATATATTCTTTCTTCAAGAATTTTCTGATGAAATTAAAGTGAACAAATATGTGACTTAGTTTGTAAAGAGAAGTTAGTCGTTGTCAGGTTCCCTACAAACCATATCAATTTAAACTACGTTTTATTGTGAGTGTATTTAGTCTGATATATATCGTATCCAAACTTTTGGTGATGTCTTTCAAAACAACTCGAGGGGTTATAATCACCTCATGACACATTTTCGAGCAGTTCTCGGAGAGAACTTCGCTTTCCTTCCACGTCCAGGCAAATACTCAGTCATACGAAACAGTTTAAACTTTTTTATATAACAGATTGTAAACCGATTTGAAATAGTGCTATAACTATTTCCCGACTCGTGAAAGCTGATAATTACCTCTCTAAAGTCAAAGCTAATCTCTGTTGTCTTCGCCCCGTGCTGTTAACGTAGGGAAAACAATGGTGACACTCTAGGCAACTAAAGACGTTCTTTGCAAGAATTATCACACTTAATCTAGTTGGCTACATCGATAAAATAACGAGGAAAATTATATATACTTACACGAATTACTCAATTTAAACCGATGTTTTCAACCGTAGTAATATAATCTTATATTTTCATGTTTTTTGCAAATTCCTCTATCAAATTAGTCGTATTTAAGCTATTCTTCTGAAAATTGAGTTTTCTATACATTTGTGCTGATTGATATGTAAAAAACATGGCATCATACAAGCATTAGATTCTGATTAATCTTTTAAAACTGAGAGGTGTAAGAATAATTCTATCATTGACTATATATATATTAATTAACTAAGCTTTTTGCTTAGATGTGGCAGAAAGCCATATGAAAGGGGCACCCAATGAGACTCGAACTCACTCGTGTAGGTGTGCTAGTCAAGCTTGCTAACCATTACACCACCAGAGGCACCCCTATTTTTTTTTACTATACATACATAAAGAGAGAGAGAGATTTTACATAAATATATATCCAAGTAAGAAGGTTAGCAAAGTTTAGTCGAGACCAACCCGAAAGCTTTATTTTCCATAGTTACTAAAACAAATTGTAAAGGAAGATGCTTCTCCATTGCATGGTTTTCTCTATTTAGACTTGATCCGTATATTATTGTGCTAAGCGTTGAGCAAAGAGCCATGATGTACAATTTTTTTCGTGTTTGATTTGAACTGGTATTAAAACAAGATCTCGGAGACCACTGGCGAACACTGTAATCCTTATGCTACGGGCTCAGTATACACACACATATAACACACACAAATATGTATTTAAGTATGAATACGTGTATATGTATATTACATACATGCGTATATATATATATATATATATATGATTGTAAACATGCATAAATGTCAATATATTGCGAAAATATTGTATATATCTGTGATTATTCGTGTAGATGTATATACACTTACATAAATTTATATATGTATATATATATATAAAAACATATGTGTGTATACAAGTGTACGTGTAAATACACATACTTTAAACAACTTCATATATATATATATATATAAAGTGATGATTGTCACTATCTCACCAAATGTGATATGATTTGGAGGGCGTTCAATATCTACGCTGAGCTATTATATAATAATAACAATAATAAGCAAATATATATTAGTTTTTATATATACTTAATAGCATAGAACCTTGCCTGAGACCCCGAAACATGTGGTCACAGGCAAGCTTCCATGCTATTAAATATATATATATATATATAAACTAATATTTATTTTCTTATTATATATGTATATATATATGTGTGTGTGTGTGCATAAATACATTTATCTCTATATATCTGTCAATCTATACTTATGTATGCATATATATAAACATAAAGGTATATGTATATATATGTAAGCAGGTCGACCGTATTTGAGGGTGACAAGAAGGCTTTCTTTTCAAATGTTACAACTCTGTGTAGGGGAGGACCCTACTCATTTTCTTGATTTCTCCCCTTCAATTTATTCGTTCAATCGAGCTGGGATTAAGTCTTGTCTTCCGGTGCATTTATATATATATATATATATATATATATATTTGTCTAGCTATCTTTTTACCGTAAATAGATTCATACCCACTTCTGAATTTACATAAAATTTTGGTTCACTGAATCTTTACAATCGGTAAACCAAAATGCAATCCCACTTCTCCAGTTTTATTATAGAAAGTAATATGGAAAAGGCTCAGGATAAGATATATCTAAGTACAGTTTCTTAGGTCTTAATACATTTTATCTTGCTCTTTAAGTGTCTCTAACGATGATATTTCACTTTTTATAGACAGTTGTATTCTCTTAGATCAAACCTGCTCTGTAGAAAAATACAACCTGCTTTTTTGAAACTATCACCCTTTTTTATAATCCTCACTTTGCCGTGATCAGTATACGGGTTAAACTCCATCTTACCGCTGATCTAACATATGCTCCCATATATGCCTCAATAGGGTTTATAGTTGCATAATCAATAAAGTGTCAGTTCCTGAAGTTTAGCAACAATAATCATTCTATTTTCTGAAATGGGTGATCGCTTCCAGGTAGCGAAAGGAAAATGAGAACTACAGACAAAAACTAAGTAAATTTCCGATAATTCTCAGTTTGCTTTTATTTTTCCCACGCTATTCCAAAGTAGAGCATTCCCATGAAGCTTAAGTGACATTGCATAAAGCAATGAAATGAATTCTATTAATTTATATGAGAAAATATTTAGCGTTCTTCAATTCAGAAAAAAATAACCTTGTGTTATATTTATTTGTAGTTAATAGTAGTTGGGCTAATGAGGAAATTTATGACTTTAATATTATTCCTATGTATATTATTGGTAATTGCTTTACACCATTTAGAATAACGTGATAAATAGGTTGTTCGAAAAACGAAATGGCATAAACCGAATTTAATAAAAGTTGATATATATATATATATATAAAATTTAATTTACAGTTCTTTTATATTTTCAAAAGGAAAGATTCACAGTTGGTGGTCTGTGTACACATAAAAATATAACCTTATGAAATACCCCTACAGATCTTTGAACTTTGCACAAAAGCTAAGTGGGTGGTACGAAATTTATAAAGCTATTTCGTAAACAGCTGCAGGCTTTTACCCAGCTTTATAAGTAAGAGGCAACACTTTGGTGGCAGCAGCAGGAAATCGTGTTTCACTAAAGACAACATGCCGGGAAAAGTCCTGCTTTCTTTTGCCATTCCCATCACGTTCTATTTTCGCATTTGTTTTTCTTTACAGAGAATTGTCAATCTATTCAGGTGATCATTTGAATTTTATTTTCAAGCATCCATCTGCTTGCTATCTAATGGAAAAGATAGTTGGCACGAGGAAAAATTTGAAAAAAAAAAACTAACTAAAGTAAGGTTGCTCAACCGACAAAAAAATATATATATATATATATTAAATTTAAATATATCTCCTGTGGTTTTTCTAATGATTTTTGATAATCTCTACCAAGATTAATATACATGGTTATATATAGTAGTAAACAATAATTCAATTTTTTAAAGCATATTGTTTGATAATATATTATTTCCTAACTTTTGTTTAAATCAGTAATCGGAAGCTTTAATGATAAACATCAAGTGATTCTCAAAAAATCTTTGTGTCGTGAATATGAATAGCTTAGATAATTTTTAGATGTTAATAGTTTGGTTTGATTTAATTGTTAAATGACATATAAATCTGTAAAAATACTTTAATGACCAATCCATCTTTTAGAAATATTGTAGTGGTATTAGTTAGTTCATAGCTGGTGGTGGGGATAACGAGGTCAATACACTCTCAAGGATATTAATCCGAAAGTAAAGGTACTAGCGTCCGAACTCGCTTATTACAATGTCCAGTACGTTAGCCACAATTATCAGGAAGATTTTCGCAATAATCATGTCGAGGATAACTTAGTCTGTAAACTGTTTTTGTAGGACATAGAAATGTAACTGAAACGAGATTGTAAGGGAAAAATATTTATGACATATTCATATTGAATAAACAGTGTTGGTATAGGAGGTACCCGTGGTGTAATGGTTATCGTCGTAGGAAATGGACACGGCGACTCGAGTTCAAATCCTGGACGAGAATGATTGCATTTCACATAGCACTAATATCCTTGGGAAAGGTATGAATCCAATTATTATCCCTCCAGCTATGGGTAAATAGTAGGACAGACTGGGTTCCTCAGCCTTGGTGAGGCAACTAGTCTAGGAGAAGGAAAACTCTGAAGTCAAACTTGTTAAACTCCGCTTAAAAATTGACCTTGTGTCATATCCTGCCCGAGCGGAGGGGTTGGGTAAATAGGCTAAACAGTGTTTGTATATTCATATAAGTATACATATACAAGTGTGCATCCTTAGTCACCGGCATGACACATTGTTACTATTGAAAATTTCCCTGTATAATTAATGAGTATATGGCACAGTGGAAAAGAAAGTTCACCAATTTTCGGGGATAACGTGGTTCAACCTAAGGACGAGTAATACCAAAAACTCAAACAATGGTACTAGTTTGTTTATAATAATTTTGATGATACCTCTCTTAAGAACAGCAATGGTAATCATGTTCTTAAGGATTTTCAGATTACCTACATAATTTTTTTTAGGATTTATCGAAATCTTTAAACCATGGTAATTACAATTGCCTAAGCTTTCAAAGCACAGTGAATTTAAATTTAATTCATTTGTGGTTTTGTGATACGTGGATAGACTTCAAAAAGGTCCAATTCAAAATATGTTAAAAGATAATATTTTTAGCTAATCATTGTGAAGATTGTTGGCATACTTGCTGAGTGAATTATTTGAAAAAGCCAAACATTTCCCTTTAATACACAAAAACAAATAACCTTGGCGTCTTTATATTTAAAAATAAATGTATATCCATAAAAATGAGACTATGTTCCACATAGATATTTTCCAGACGATCTTGTTTTGCTAGAACTGACATTTTTTACGATACAATGAGTCTACAAAACAAAGTTAAAAATGTGTTATAAACAACAATTATTCAAGTTATACTTTAAGTTTCTTTTATAGCATAGCAAGCCTCATGGGTTATTAAATACCAAGTCCATCCTTGTAGAAGAACAGCCGTGATACGATTTAACCTATAAATTTTGTGATAAGGAGTCTCATACCTTTTCCAAGAGTATTAGTCCTAAGCTGACTGAACATCATAGCGAGAGTGAAATCCGAACTTGCTTTCTCCGAGACCGCAGTTCATTACTTTTGCCACTGCAACACAGAAACTCCATCACTATTGAGATATTGATACACTATACATTTTTATTGAGGAAAAAATTGACGCTTAATACTGCAAATTACTGTCAACTAATCACTTTGAATGTAAACGCGCTATATATCTATTATCATCTTTACAATATATTTTCTGTATAAAAAATTTCGACGAATGAGTTTGTACAGATTATTTATACTTTGTATCAGTCGCTCATTCACTGAAATAATTTTCAACCGTTTCCACAATATTTTCAAAGTGTCATCTATTATTTGTAACTCCGGAACTGCTTTCGATGTGGATTCCTATGTTCTGCGTTTGTAGGTACGAATAAAAACCCATTGTTTTTTTCGGATATAGATGATTCACAAGGATTATCAACTTTAAATCAACAATGTTGTTTCAGAATCCTTGAATCCCTCGTTAATGAACTGTCGAGAACTTTATTTTACTTAAATGCGCTCGAAAACGCAATTTCTATCCGTACAAGAATATGCTTTGTAACCCTGATTGAAACTAAAAATCATATACGACTGAAAGCTGTTATACTAAACTTTAACCGATTCTCAACAGAACTGTGTAGCATTAATAACAAAATCTTGAATATGTTTTCTTATCAATTTTTTAATCTATAAACGGATATAACCTGCCTTACGTCATTAATTGATCAAAAGAAACATGGCGTAAACAATTTTGTGACTGTGTGTGTGAAACAGGAGTAATGCCAAAAAAAATTAAACAAACCGAATATGAACATAAATAACTCACTGAAAAATGTTACGACTAAAAACACATAATCCTCAGATTTTCTTTAAGAATAATGAACACAGTTAATGAAAGTATATTATTTTCCTTGTGATTTGCCCATTAAAATTTCTTAAGTATAACAATATACACTTAATAATTAGTTTAAATGCTCGTTAAGGGATTAAAGAATTAAAAGATTAAAGCCTTAATTTTATTTGTCATTAATTTCAAATTATCTTTTCGAACATTTGCTGATAGTTTTTCGAAGTAGATATTTTATTTATCTTTATGCACGCTTCAAAACTTGATGTGATTGTATTAGAAATTCTTTTTTATCTTCTTTTAAAATGTATTATTAATTTTTATATATTTCATTTATTTCGATGTATTTTTTTGAAAAAAGTCAAATATTTTACTTATTTTTTCCATGATGTTAGCGACCTTATGTCGAACGCTGAACTTAAAAATCTAGTTTAAGAAAGTGTGGGTAAAAGAGGAAATTACATAAAGCATGGTGTTTCGGTATTTCAGTTGTTAATGTCTTTCATATTTCTGTTTCCTTCAACGTTGAGTGAAATTTCGTTTCTGCTCCATTAAACATTTATACAAATTATATTTTAGGTTAGAAATAGGTTCTGATATTACTGATGATATCTAAAATGAGGACAAAAGTTGGTTAAATATTTAGCAGACAACAACATATATCAACGAGGTGCCCGTATTGTAATGTTTAACGCCGTAGGAATTGGATACGGCTGCTAGAGTTCAAAACCTGTACGACGCTGTTTGCATTTCACATAGCGCATTGGGAATGGTATGAATCTAAGTATTCTCCCTCTAGCTAAGGATACATAGTTTGGCAAGCTCGGCTATTAAACCTTTATATGGCAACCCGTCAAAGAGAAGGAAAACTAAGAATTCAAACCTGTTAAACACCGCTTACAAATTGACCTTGTATCCTATCCTGCATATGTGGATGGACTGTGTTAATAAATATCTTAAGTCTAAAAAATTTACGTGGAAATATATCGGTTCACAAAAACGTTGTTGATCAGCTAAATCATGTGTAATTATTTTATGTAAAATATATAATAGATAAAGTGTTAATTTGTATAAATACGGTTAGTTCATAGAAATATGAATATGGAATCTCTTAGTTTATAAATTTCGTTAATTTATTGAAATTTTAATATATGATAGAATATACCTATTTTAATGAAGTCGTCAACTCTCAGTACTAGTAAACCTGGTGCCCAGCTGTGTCACCGACAACACAGAAGTTAATTATGGGACCCGGCGCTGTTCGTGAGATAAATGGTCATATTCAAGGATTAGGTATTTTGGAAAAGGTCCCGCCTTTTAGTAACTGGCTGAGCGACAAAAATGACTTAAATTTCTGGGACAAGCGAAACAGCCTCAGATATTGTGGGTTAGCTACAATTTTCCAAACACTACATCTTTCTTTCTTTGAAAAGAGAATTTCAGTTGACATCTTCCTGTTTCAGAGACCAGTCCAGAGGCAAGTAGCAACATCACAGAGAAAGTGAATGGGATTTTTTATGCGACAACGTGTTGGGCTTTTTTCTCTCTTGTTAGCAGCTCGGCATCATATCTTCGTTACATCTTAGTCCCGGCAACGCAATATAATGTATGTATATACCCAAAGCCTTTACTGCTAGCAGGATGTGTCACAAGGCAAAATTTTCAGTGGAGTACAGCTAATTTGAATTCATAATCTCCCTTCATTTAGACTGGTTACGGCAACAAGATTTATATGTTTTCCAAGGACATAAGAGCGATGCCAAATGCAAAGGGTTTAATACAGGATTTGAAATTGGCCTATCAGATTTATTTCTTTAAAAGAAAGCCGGGTAAATTAAACCGCATAATTAGACTTGCTAGTAATTCAGTAAACATTGTAAACTTGACGGCAAACTAGTTAAGTATAATACTCATTTCAATGGCCTCTTTTCTCTACTATCCAATATTTTTTACTTACGATAGATAGACGTTTACAAACTGATATAACCTTTCTTTATTATGCATTAAAATGTTAAATTTTTTAAAGCAAGGAATGGTATTTAGACGCTAAATATTATAAGAAAATTGAATGAGATATTATAATTAAAAATATAACGACAAGAAAAACAATAGGAAGACTCACAGATGGATATTCAATATATCGAATTGTTTTTAGCAACGCTGTCATTTTCCAACAAATAGCAATTTCCTACAACGATATGCAAAAGTTTAACTGCACCAAGTCCTTTTAATATCCATGGATTTGGTTGTGTCTTCGAAAAGCATAACACAGTATTGTACATGATTTATTTCAGGAAGTTAACACTTTTGTACAGATTCATAATATTCCATACTTTTCGGATTTTTTAAATCTTATTTTTATATCATTATTTTCTTTCTACTTTTCACAGCAATAGTTATTCGTTTTGTTACTCTACTTTGCTTCTTAAGACTTTGACGTAGATAAATGGAATCCTAATACGACTGGTCATCCTAACGGAAATGCTTCTACAACGCAGTAATTTATAACTTCCATTTCCTTAGAAAGGGATAGTTAGCGACACTTTGTATAGAAAAGATGCCCCTACAAAAGAATGTTTCTCTAAAAAGGAAGCACATTGGGATAGAAAATAATAAGGAAAACAACAAAAATACATCTAACAATTGAAAGAATAATAAGCCGAGGTATACAAAAAGTTTTATATATAAGATGGAATAATTTAGGTTTATGGAAAGATATATATATATATATATATGTCGCTCTTGTATTGATATTACTGAGAAATACGTAATTTCTGAATTATATATAAGTAAAAGTTAGTAAAGTTGGAGACACGAAAGCTCCCTTTTACATAGCTACTACACGAGGTGTAGGGAAGGGTGCTACTCTTTTCTCTAGATTGTTCCACTTTACTCTTGGATCTGTACCTTATAATGCTGAGTGTTAAGCGAAGCGGCATCAAGTAACATTTTTGGAGTCTCCGACTGCGATTGAACCCCGGTCTGTCAGGCTTTGGTGAACACTCTACCTACAAGTCCAATGGGCCGGTATACACAAAATATGTATCTCTCAAGAGCTTATATATGTTTGTGTGTGTGTGTGTGTGTAAATGCGGGAGGTGAATGGAGCAAAGTCTATCGATGTAGGAAATAGGTACGAGTAGCGGTTTTCAAATCCAGGGTACGGCTATTTTAGCTTCAGTTTATGCGAGGATCCCTCTCTTCACAACCAGCTATAGATAAGGAGGAGAGTGGATTAGAACCTTTTGATTTGGAAAGACAATCTTTGTAGGGAAATGAATTATTTCAAAATAAAAATCCGAGAAGTGCTTCTTAAAGCACCTGTGACAAACTCTTGCTCCATTTTTCACTTATCCAAAATGTTTGGTTGGTCTTCCAAAACCCTTACACACTAGAAATAATAATCTGATAAAACGATTTACATTTTTAAGTGAAACTGTGGACCCTCAAATACGTTGAGATCGGTGGTGGTGTATATATCCAAGCGATATTTTGAAAAATATTAGCTTCATTTTTAATAAGTTGATTTTATAAAGTTTTGCATACGTAGATCATATAAAATGGTTATTTTAAGATCGTACGAATATTTTCGAAGACACACTTGAGTAATCAGAATATCTCAGAATAATGATAACTTCCATTTCCTTTTTATTTAAGACAGGGTACATTAAAAATACTTCTTAAAACCTCTTGCTCAAGAAAAATCTTCTTATATTCAGTTTGGAAAGGTTTTGTGACAGCGATCCTATTTTCGTTGGCAGTCGGCCATTTTTCACTTTCCCCGTTTATGATTTACTAATTTAATTTCAATCAGCTACTCTGCAAAATGCCCTCAAATCCTTGCAACATTTCGATCTCCCGGAAATTAGCTGTCTTGGGATCACTTTATTAGGAATATTTTATGATGCAATTCAGTATTAAAACGTCATAAGAATGCTATATAATTTTTTTCTTTTTTTACTATTATAGTTGACTTTTTCGTAAATTTCTCCGAATTTTTCTATGTAGTTTCATCATCTTTGTTATTTTGATCTTATTTACGCTTCTAAACTGCTTAGCTTTCTTGATGGGTATGCCACATCTAATAAGCTTTTAGGCCATTTGAATGAAATCTTTCGTTTTTTATACATATACACCCACACAAAAAATATCATAAACAAGCTGCTTTTTTCACAATGAGTTTAGACAGACAAGTTCATTTTGAAAATAATGTAAAAAGTTTCCCATGCCATTTCTCCAGAGTTGGTGATTTAACTTCGCTGTCTTTTACCTGTTTCCTTGTTCCGTATGCCCGTCTGTTGAGTGCGAACACACAAAATTTAGAGTTACGAGAAGAGAAAGTGTATCTTCATTTACATAGAGGTTTTACACCGGAAAACCATGTTATATTTTGGGTTCTTTACAAAAACACATTGTTATTCATAATTTATCATTAAAAAAATAATCTTGTTTATGAAATTCATTGTTTTTTGTCAGAAGACTTCCACCAATTGTAGTCTCGCATATTTTGAAAAATATTCAACCGCAACAGAAGCAATCATGTAGACTCCGACATTTGACATTGGTACTTGCAAAATCTGCCTGTCGAATGAGTGTGAAAACAAAAAACAAACAAACTCTGGATTGCGAGAGAACAGTGCAGGGCTCCAGTTTATATATAGATTTATTACTATAATATTTTTTCAAATTACTTAATTGCTTGTTGGTGTGGCTTGGAATATGCTGACAGTATCACCTGCAAAGGAGTATGACATCCATGAAAAAGATGGTGGTTCTGATTATGACACAAAACGGTTTCTTATTCTGAGGCTTCAGTTCTGGAACTCTGTAGCGTGTGGAGTATCCCATCATTGCCATTTTTCCAATTCCATGGTAAATTGGATAGTTATTATAATTGTTGGGGACACATTTGTCGGTCAAACAGATGAATTTGCAAATTATTAGCATAAAAAATAATTGATATTATATAACCATGTGCAAATAACTTAACTATAAAAAGATGTAAAAGTAAACCTAGAATGGTTGGCATAAAGATAAACACAATCAACCGAATCATAAAATATTCAAAAGCGTTTTCTTGGGTTTTTTTTAAATTTTTCACGAAAAACTATTTTCTTGGATTAACCCAGATTTCTGGAAAGATTATCATTCTCTACAAAAACACCGTATACGCCTATAAAATTCTAGCTGGTTCATTCATTAACAGAGATATCATTCCTTATAATTTCAGGAGAACACCTGTGGTGTAATGAGTAACTTGTTTGAACTGTGACGTATTAAGCGAGCTTAACTCAAGTCGCGCTATGACATTAACTTTCAGACTACCACTCTCGGAAGGATGTGAGATCTACTACCCTTCAGATATTGGTTAAAACACAGTTCTTCTACATGGTGGGATGGGGGGGGGCTTTGGCATTAAATAACACACGCAGGTTGATAGGCCATTAACCAAAGAAACCAAATAAAACAACTCAATTTCATTAAATGAGATAGATAAAGAATTTTGATGACATAATTATTCGAATATGTAGCAGAGAAATCGAGGAAAAGCCGTCTCTTCCTCTATCCAGAGAAAGGCGACCTCAGAAACCGTAAGATCTACAGATATTGTTTTTAAAAGTATAGCTCTTTAGATTTATCATACCCTGCTTCTCAAAGGTATCCAACCTGAACTTGAAAAGTCAGAACGGCTTCCGGAGGAATCGATCAAATTCCAACGAATCATCGAAAGTAACAGTGCCAAAATTTGTGTGGCAGCACTCTTCATGCATATTTTTCCCACAAATATTTCTTTATCCATAAAAACAACGGAACAAATTCTTCTCGCGTAAGATTTTCGGTATCGACTATAGTGATGCTTTATAAGGACATGAAGGCCATGTTCGGCTTTTTTTGTGTCGAAACTGACTTCTTTGAGATTGTCACTAGAATCCTACAAAAACAGATTCGCACTATATCTATTCATAGACGATTAAAAATTCCAGTCGATCAAATGAAATGACACGGTCGCATGAAAAAAAAGGCAAGAAACAAATGATATCCCGCAGAAACCATTCTTTAAGCAAATGTATCTGCTGCATAGTCTTCAATAAGCTGTCAAAAATATTAATCTACATGAGTTCCGATGAAACAGTGTTCATGTGCGTTAAACTACGTGGTACCATCTCTTCTTCATAAGGCAAACCTCTGAAATCAGTAGACTAGTTTATATACCTTGGTATCAAAATCTCATCTAATAAAAACGATCTGAACGAACGACATGTCAAATCCTTAAATGATGTTGCTTGGCAATTGACGATACGAAAATCTGAAGTGATAGAATAAAACGAAGATTCTTCAAAGCTGTTAATTGTACCATATGGGTTAATCATTTATATTCAATCAAAATACCCGTTATAAATAAACGACAGTAGGTACGGATACTACGTGTTTTTCAAACTAATTCTTAGAGCAACACTCAAAAGAACAACACAAACCAAACAAGTTTGCTGGGCGCTGCTGGAGAACAAAGGATAAACACATAAATGACATTATCCAATAAATTTCTACACAGACACAAAACTGCTAACTGACCAGTAAAAACTTACATTCATTAGCTCTGCGCTGACACCTGGTGGTGTGTAATGGACCTACCAAGAGCAATGACTGGTAGGGACGGATGTCAAAAAGATATAATGGAATCCCTTCTGTCTTCCCACCTTGATGATAGTGAATAGATTTTGATTTTTATCATGCATTTATTTGAAATATTGAACAAGAGATATTTTAAACACGTTTTTTTTTTGTTTACTAAACTAAATTTAGGTTTTATTATAATGATCAAATTTTTCTTTATGTTACCGTGACACAGCATAAAAGTCATATCGAACTGTGATAATTTTTTGCGCGCACACACATTAAAAGATTAATGTGGAAATTACCAAGTAATGGATTAAAAAATATTATTCAGACACAAAGCAAATAAATATCGAAATAAAATGTTTCTGTTTTATCAGTTCATATCCCTGTGAAACCAAAAAGAAAGAGGTGGTCTTTCTGAAAAAAGTAGATTACCTTTCCCATAGGGAATAATTTTTCAACGAATATTTTTCCGTAAACCTGGAAAAGATAAATCTATTATATACACTTTGGAATTATTTTTTAGTATTAGAGATTGTTCTTTTGATTCATGCTGCTTATGTAGATTTTATATGGAGCCTTGATAATACATTTGCTCAGAAATCGAAGCCTGGTTGCAAATTCTTGATAATACATGTTCTCTCAAACAACAGAGACAAAATACATGTTCAAATTAAAATACCCATCAATTTTAAATGGCTTTTTTTAGGAGAAAAAATGTCTCTGACAAAGAGTTTTATGAAGCACAATGCCGTTTTCATTTAGTCATTTTTCTCTGGAAATATAAAATATGAACTCATTTATTCTTTCTTTTAGGTATATTAATGTGGTCCTATGCTAGACGCAGTACTTGATTGAAGCCTTAGTTCCTTGATTTCTACAAGCATATCCGACTAGTTAGTTTGTCAACTCATCCTATGCCCACATTGCGTTTGAAAGATCCTCTGATAATGGATGATGCAATATGTCCGGAATTTCTGACGGTTAGGGTGGTTCGTAAAAATAAGTTGTCTGCGTGTTGGGAACTCAAAAACAAAAATAACGCTCTGTTAACAATTAACAACTATTCATTATAACACAATGGGGTAACATTTCATTCCCAATCTTTCTGTCTTCAGTATGGACATCGGATATGTTCTCTCATATAACTCTAAAAGATCTATTTTTATCGAGGATTCGCCTGGGAACAAACATTTCTGATTGGCTAACCAAACACTGGTCATGCAGTGATCGGCGTCTGTGAGAAGTATCAAATTTTAATTGGTCATCCAATCAAACCAAAATATAAGGGCTTGGTTAATAAAAAGTCCCAGCTCACGCATTGTGGGGAGTGTCGTTTCTCATATCAACCTAACAAATATCTAAGAGCTATCCAAAGATTTGACCTTTTAACCCCAAACTGTAGGCAAGAGATATCATTATTTCAAATTGATCAATGCACCAACAAAACCCCATGTCTGTCTACTTTGGTTTTGACAGCTTGAAAGTTTGTTTAGCACTGACCTTTCAAAATGACTATAGAATTTCTTTCAAAGTATTTTTTATATTGTTATAAAAGGAAAATTACCTTTTCCCAAATAAAAATGCATCATAATCTCCGTAAGTTTTTAGCCTCAGTGAATACTTCATATTGTCCAATCAGTAATAGCATAATTTGCGTAAAGAGTGAACGTGCACAAAAAGAAGCAAATTTGAAAAAAAATAAATCTATTACTCCTTTTGGCAGAAGGTATAGAATCAGCATATCAAGAGGATGCTTCTCTTTGACATTTATTTAATAGTAAATAAATTAATACGACAAATGAAAATTATTTAATTGTTAGACTGTATGGCTTCATAAAATGTTTTTTCCACTGCAATAAGGAATGTTTCTTATAATTAGTTATACTTAAAGAAAGGATGCTTTTATAAAAATTCAATAAGGGCATTTATGATTTTTTTTTTTTCAGTATTGTGTTATTCCATTTAACATTTGCTGAATTTTTAGGCAAATAGTTTAAATAATTTGTTCTAGTTTGTTTAAGATATATTTTATGAAGCCAGAATATTTAGCTATTAAGTAATTAAATAGAAAAAATTGTTAATCTATTTACAACAAAATAAGAAAAGCAGGCTGAACATTGTCTAACAGTGCTAATTCCACATTTTAGCCAGAGGTTGTATAATTAAATACCACGTCCTTTTGTGTATTGTTTCTTTTCCTGCATCAGCGATAATAATTTAAGTAATAAAAGAAAAAAATCAAAGATGCTCACAATTTATATTAAGTGCGGAGTAAAAGTATTTGGACACTTTAAACTATTAGAAATGTCTACTATCATCTTATTAAAGGATGTTTTGCGTAATAATTTTTACTGATTAAATATTAGCTCTATCAGAGTCATTTCCATATCTAATTATATTTTGTATGAAGGGTTCTGAATGAGACGGAAGGCGTGAGACAACCCACAAAAAAATATCTCTGCAAACGTTTTTCTTACTTCACAAAAACAATCCAGATATAGTCTTTTAAAAAAAACAAAGTCTATAATGAATATTCTTTCCTCAATGTTATTTTTCGAGAAGATACTGTACATTGTTGATAATTCGTGTGGCTTCTCTTAGATTGAATGATTACTTCAATACGCCAGGGAAGAGATGCGTATAAATCATTCACAAGTCGGAGATGTCATCCTCTTTGGCTGAGATCCCACCACTCTTCAAGATGGCGTGGATTCTTTTGATGATCACTACTCTTTAGTTGTGTACGTATTCGATGGGAAAATATTTATGTCATGGGCCTGAACTGTTAAGGCTTCCAATACGGTAACATTTTCATCTGCCAAAATCCGTTGTATTGGATCATATCTGCAGCATTGAGCTCCGTCAAGTTGAACATTTCACCAATATCTTCGTCTGCTATCAAATCGTCTTTCAGCAACTAAATGTAGTTCGCACTCTTCAAATTTGAACCATCACTTTTGATGTATCCCCAAAACATAAAACACTTATCCTCAAAACCTTAAAATTATCGTCGTGTCGAGTGGGGTTGTTTCCCTTTCCTGGAGGCCTTCTGATAAAATCTTAGTTATCGGAATGCAGATCTATCGTAGATTCAAAACAGAATAAGATTTCATTCCAGCCATCTTCATCCCATCATTCATACCTCTTTGACGAACTTAATCATGCCTTCAAATGCTTTTTGGTTAGTGCTGGTTCCTTCCGTGTTATGAAGCTCTTCAGTTCATTTTCTCGAGAGACACAGGTTGACACAAAATTAAACTAGATGCACTCAACCATCGCGTGTCTTATAGCTTTCTTTGGCTGAATCTTTGCTGTCCGACTCAGTTATGATCCTCTGTAGCAGCTTTCAAGGGGTACCACATAATTCAATAAGAAACATTTCTTGTATCTTGAAACTTCGTGACGACTTCTGAGATGGCACTTTTTGAAATTCCGAGTTGCTTAGCTATTTCCCGCTAACACTTATTCTTGGCAAATTTCAATTCGTTAATCTTAATTTCTTTGAAATTTTTTTTCCATAACTTTAAATATAAGAATTTTCATGTCGGTGTTGTTGGGAAATATATTTGCATATTAGCGAAGGAACATTTTTCTGTTTCAAAATACTCTTGACGCATATTCGAACCGCTGACAAACAATGAAGGACTAGTAGATATATAAGAATATAATTTATATTTTTATTCTTCGACAGCGACGATTGTATGTAGTAGGAATACAGTGAGAGTTCACACATATGTTTCTTCTGTGGCGGGGACACTTTTTGTGAAGTCGTGTGACGGCCGGAGAACACACACGAGGAGAGGACAGGTCTGCTTGAGCGACCAGCGGATCTCTGCCTTCAGTCCAAAATTACAGAACTTATATTGTCTTTTCAAGTCCCATGCGAATATATGAATATCCTCTTCGCCCACGTATTTTTGTGTTTATTACTGGTTATCGGAACTTACATACTTCCGTTTCTTTCCGGTAATTTGTTGATCTTATCTGCGAACGGAAATATCTGTCACTCTATCCAAAGGCAATAAATTATATTCTCGCCATCATATTTTATATTTTTCTTTCCTGTGAAAACCACTTTGAATCAGTTAAGTTCATAGTCGCCAGTTAAGCTTGTATATTTCACCCTATCTTCATTATTTTATGTGAAGTGGCCGAATATTTTAGCTCGGCCATTTTTTGGGGGGGGCGGTCACGTGTCTTCCTCTATCATTCAGAACTCATACAATAATGATTAAGTGTAGACATTACTCTAACAGGGTCAATGTTTCATCAGTGAAGAATGCAAATTGAAACATTCACTTCTAAGTTCTAAAACTTTTATACGGGAGTGTATAAGCATACAGCCAGAGCCAAGAAAATATCAGTTGAAAACTATTTCGCTTAATCAAATGATGTGTTAATACTATCCGTGTGGAATGTTAAAGTGATGGGATTCTAACAGGAAACTAAATCTCTACAAATCTTCCTGAAAAATAACGAAATATTATTCGTATAAGTCATTAAATCAATGCGTTCTTTCCTCAGGAATATCAATTAATTATATTCCCAGAAGAGATAACTGAATGCTATTGAAAATATTAACTTCTAGAGCGCTATATCAAAATATTATTTTGAAATTGATGATTCCGTTTAAACAGAATACATTTTCATAATCAAGTTCCCACATCAGATTTTAAGATAGAATATTTCATAAACACACACGCATATATATATATATATATATATGGTGTAATGGTTATCGTAGTAAAAGATGGACACGGTGACACGAGTTCAAATACTGGACGAGACTGATTACATTTCACATAGCACTAATACCCTTGGGAAAGGTATGAATCCAATTATTCTCCCTCCAGCTATGGGTAAATAGTAGGGCAGATTAGGTTCTTCAGCCTTGGGGAAGCAACTAGTCAAGGGGAAGGAAAGCTCTGAATTCACACCTGTTAAACTCCGCTTAAACATTGACCTTATGTCATATCCAGCCCGAACAGAGGGGTTGGTAAATAAGAAAGTTGATCAATTTTATTTCTTTAAATAATGGTTAACCACATGAAACAAAAAATATACTAACGATTTCAAGAGCGCAATTACGAAGATAAATAGGGAAAATACAGGTATCACAGCTTATATAATAAAAAATTTCATAATTATAGTTTCATGATCTCACCAATATTTGAACAAATAAAATTGTAAAGTCATATATCTCGAAACATAATTATATGGCATTAAATTATAATTTTCATATATACCGTTGTAATATAGGGCATGTGTAAAAGTATGTTTCAATTAGCTTTAGCGACTCCATAGTTAAAAACATTGAACTCATTTACGAATTTGAATTTGGTATCTTACGATTGACTAAAGTTAATGCATGATGAAAATCAAATTTTGTGATGAAATATTTTGTTTTATCTTATATGTAAAAAAGCAGCTAATACTTCCCTTTGTGCAAATTTTAAAAATAGACCTCAGGAATCAGCAAATATCATTAAAGTGATAATTATATAAATTTGATATTTGAATACTGAATCTTATAAAAATATCTATATACATTGGCAGAAATCTTAAGTTTCATACTAAACTCTAAGTCACTATTTAACTGTATATCATTCTGATGCAGTAGTATCTACCTTTTCGCTTCATTAAATGTTTACAACTTTTTTCGTAGCCGAGGAAGAAAGGAAAGAGAAATAACATTAGGAGACATTTCTATAAAACTATGTAAATCAATTTACATCAGATGAAATGATCGACTTGGGAAATATTTATTTTAACGTCAAAGAAGATTAATATTCAAATCTAGAGAAATATTATACCAGAGCCAACAATTTTAAAATGTTGCAATTTCTTAATGATAGAACATTCTCAAACACATTATTAAAAACTATAAAAATATTTCTTTAATTTTGAGATTATTTCTCTTCTGCATACGACTTTGAAAATTACGATAAAAATTAGATTGGTTTCAGATTCACACACCATGTCTCAAGACAAAATTTGCCGAGTCGATATTTAAATGAATATGTGCTCTTGAAAGAGGCATTTTAGTAAATAAACCACGCTAGTTGAAATCTGCGCTTTTTCAATGACACGGAATTGAAGATCTTTCATACCAACTTCAGGTAAAGTGGCTTTCCCGCTCGGGCGAATAATCTGCGCCTTCTCAGTCCTGCTGCTGTCTTATTCTTAATGTAAAGTATAAATTGTTTTTTCATACCTTAATATTCAGAGAATGAAAAACGTGATTTCCAGTTAGCACACAAACCTGTAGAGATGTATATGACCGACTTCCACGTGGTAGATAAATATTCAAATATAAAAATCAAACATAATATTTTGAAAATAAGACTTATATTATATGAAACGAATATAACGTTACAATAAAGAAGCATACATTAAAGTTTGTATTTGTCCCAGTGGGTACAGTGTTCGCCAATGGTCCGGGAGACATGGGTTCAATCCCGGGTCGCGTCATAACAAAGACTTTAAAAATGGTACTTGATAACTCCTTGCTTAACACCCAGCAATGTAAGGTACGAATCAAGGGTAAAGTGGAGAAATCCAGGGAAAGAAGTCACGCCTTCCCATACACCTCAGTGTAGTAGCTATTGAAAACGGAGCCTTATGGTCGCCAACTTTACTTTTACTTAGTTTAAGTGACTAATCTTCGATATGTCTAAGGAAACAACTAGAATAAGATTTACTTTGTCAAAAAATCACGAGAGTATTAAATTAGGGAGGAGTAGGTATTATTTTTTGATATTCTTAAAATTCTGATGCTCTACCGACTGATCTATGACCTTATGAGTAGAATAATCACAAATGTTCCAGTAGACCGTGTTCAATCCCAAGTCAACTCATACCAAAAACTAAAAAAAAAAATGGTACTTGATGGTGCCTTGATTAATGCAGCATTATAAGATAAGGATCAAGGGTAAAGTGGAGAAATCCAAGGAATGTAGTAGCTCCCTCTCATACACCTTGGTGTAGTCGCTATTGAAAAGGGAGCCTTCGGGTCACCCTTGACTAAAGTCGCAAACTTTAGATATTAATTCTCTATTGATATAAGTTATGCAAGCACTTTAAAACATACCTTAATATATGCAGTAGATTGTAGTCTATGATCAGAATTTTCATTTCGTAAATATTCTAGGGATCTTAGTTTACTATACTAATAACACCTAATAACCTGCTGTCGGAGCTTAGAATATGTTGCTTGTATTCTCGGTCGAGGGGTAAACCTATTAAAAAAAAGTGGGATTAATATAACAGTAAACTATCTGATAGTAAACCACAGTTTTGAAGATTTGGGGTGAGTAAATTATCCATTTATTGCCATTTATCAGGACCACTGTGGCGGAGAGATATTACCAGTTATTGCTTCCCGTCAATAGGTCAAATAGACCTGTTTAAAAATCCTTCGTAATCAATAGGATTGCTTCATAGCATATAACTGAATGTTTTCTGTATTAAGAATAGTCACTTGAAGTTATTATTTACAAAAATATTATTAATTACTTGAAGCCATATAACTATATGCGAACTAATGGCTTATCAAACAGAAATAATTACTTGAAAAACAAGAGTTAAGCAATTAAACAATTTTTAAACAATAAGGTAAGGAATTCATACTTTTCCCGAAAGTACACGAAATCACACGAGGGTATTCAAACTCGCTTGCCACGATGCCTCACTTTAACTTATTAGCCTCTACAAGACGAAGTCTTTCCCTCTTAAAACTATGTACAAATAAGGTGTATTCAATTGAAATATTTCCTTTCATAACTACGCAAAAATAACTATGAATATACAATCAACGCAATTTCGTAACCTCTGGGAATGAACTAACCCTTGGCTGGTTGATATGCTGTTACAATCTATCACATGATTTGCTCAGTATTTTCTAAAATAATGATGGGCTAGTAGCGTTTAAGATTTTATTCGGACTTAAAACTGAATAGAGAGTAAGTTAAAGCTATCTTGACTAAGGAATAAGCTCTTGTAAATTTCACCTGACCACCCCACCTATTGGGAAATTCAGAAAGTAAGGACATATACGGAAATATTCATCTGTTTTCTGGCTGTTAGTTTTATATAAGCGTTCAGTTATTAAATGCAAAGAAGGATAACGTATAATTAAGTAACGTAATTCATTTACATATATTATTACGTTTGTCAGCTCTGTGTGATTTGAACCCGATATCTAAGGCTTTTTATAAAGTAAAGTTTAATAAATTACTTTAAAACTACTGAGTTCTTGACAACGGTTGAATTCAAAGTTTTTTTTTGTACTCAAAAGCAACCGTGATGAAGATTCTTAAAAAAAAACAAAGTGTTTGCCTTTTTCTTTTCTTTTTTTTCAGAATCCACTATAGCACACCAAATGAGATTACATGCGTGAATAGAAGAAACAACATTTACTTGTTTCATAAAAGATGAAATTGGTATACCATGGTTGATTGATTTTTATGGCACATCTACTTTTATAGGTTATGAAATATAAAAACCTGTAATATAATTTGTTAACAAATAGCTTGTAGGTAAGATTATTTTCAAAGGAGTCAGGTCTCATTTGTTAGGACACGAATGGTTTAAGTATTGCTATTTGTTATTCGCACGTAGCTGAATTATTTATGTATTGCTATCTGTTGTTACCACACGGTTAAATGGTTTCAAGTATAGATATTTAATAGTAATGAATCGATTTAACATCAAGAATGATAATAATAATCTATTGCAAAATATTTCAATTATTGCTATCAAACAGTAATAATTCTCTTCAACATTACTTATGGGTTTACACAATTAAAAAGTTTCAAGTAAGGTAAATTATTGAATAGTTCTATTTGGCTAATAAATAGGGCCCTGATTGATAGTACCACCCCGTGGACCTTAAAGTAACGTTAATGAAGGGGTAATGAAACATTCTCATAACTTAAGAAGTGGAGCCTCACCATCAGATGGTTTAGTGCCATATCCACGGCACTTGTTGAGAGGGTTTTACCCCTCTGCAGAGATACAAATGGTTTATTCTGCAGCCCCTGTCGACTGGGCAATATATTTTTGTTATAAATCGTATACTTGATAAACCAGTTGCATTATCAACTAATTTGAATATCATTTATTTAGGCTACAAATTAATATATGAACTCTGATAGTAATAGCAAAGCATGGAAACAGTTTAGTTCTTCAAATGCAACCTAAAATGCAACATAGAATTTATAAAACACGAATGCTTTCTAAGTTATTCTAATCTGTAAATAAATGTGGCAAGAAAAACAAATTCTCTTTTATATTACAATTGAATAATAGTAAATAAGAATGAATATATTTTTTCTTATTGTTCTACATAGACTCAGCTATCTAATTTCAATGATCGATATTATTTTTTCCCGTCCATGATGACAGTTAATTCACCGCTTATATACTGATAATTTACTCTATACTCAAATGTCAGTAATATTGATTATCGATATTTGGTCGATTCTACTTGGATGATTGTTTCACAGTGAATTTTAACTGTATTTTAATCATCTTTTTGGTATCAATACCGTTTGTCTGTTTCATTAAAGTGCCGAACGTTATTTTCAGGATGAATATTAAATAGAAACACTTTCTTGTCGCTTCCGTAAACAGTATTAAAGATGCGAAAATTAACAGCAATATTTAGTCAGTTTCGCTCAGTATAGACAAATAATTTTAAATAGACAAATATGTTACAGACATGAGCCATAATTATATCTCAAGAGTTGTTCGAATTCTGCCTCTCGTTAATTTTGTGTTGGTTTTGTTACTGCAGACTTCTGGTAATAGATTCTTTGTTTTCTTTATCTAGATTTACATGCAAGTGAATCACATTTATTATTGTAGAAGGAAAAGAGATTTGTGTTTAATACATCCACCTTCTCGGCGCGCGTAATGTAACTTATCATCGTAAGAAATGGACGCGGTGATTCGGTTTCATAACCTGGATATGGCTGTTAGCATTCTAGTTAGCGCTAATGTTTCCGCAAAAAGGAAAGAATTCATCTGTTCCCTACTAACTAGGGGAATATAGTAGGACAGGCATTGGTTTCGTTTCTTTGTTTAATGGCTTATGAACCTTCAAAGGTTAATTAGAATAACAATAGTGGTTCTATTTAATGCACAGCTAGAGGGATAACATTTTACCAGGGGCATTTATCCGTAAATTAATCAAAGAGTTTGAATTCACTACAATGTTAGAGCCAAGCTGCTTAGCCAATACACCACAGATACCCATTAACATGTCCAAAGCAAGCGGTATAATAGGGGGAAACACTGAATTCCAACCAACTGTAATCCAGTTTATAAACTGAAGCTGTGTCTCATCCTGCTCGTAAAGGAGGGGTTAGGTAAATAAAAATTTCGCATGACAGTCGATAAACAATCATTTCAAAACCCTGTTCCACCAGGTAAACTTGGTCTTCTTGTTCTGTCTAGTGCGAGAATACTAAATATTATCTTCCAATGGATGAGATCAACATAATAAAGAAGTATCATATGAGAGTGAGGCAACTTAAAGAGGCAGTGTATATCGGTCTTCCACTTAGATATGGAATCAAACACTGGATTTCTTTACTTAACTTGAGTGAACTATTTCCATTTAGTTCAATAATTACTTGAAAACATAGGTTATTTATACGCTTTTGTGTCTAGTCCTACCGGGATAGAATTATCCACTTGGTATGTTAAGGGCCCTTAGTTTTGTCACCAGCTTTCTGATAAAATAAGTTTTATCTTTTTTTTAGAATATATAACTGTCAATGACTGAAGAATAGACTGACTAAAACGCTCACAAAATATCGCTGCTGGACAAAAAAAAAAAAAAAAAAACAAAAATCACATCGCGCTGAAATACGAATTTTCTTCATTCTTCCATCTGTAACAAGATTTATATCACTAGCTTCAATTCTCTCGCTCAACAACGATGTCACATATCTTTTATTTGGACTTTATCCAAGTGGAGATAATGCAAGTTCTTCTTTTATCATAGCATATCAGACTTTCTTCCTCCTAACAGGATACGACTTTCTTGTCTTATATTGATTAGCATTGAACATTTCCTGTCGCAAGCGACTGCTTAGTTTGTTTTGCAAAAAATTCACTAATGTAAAGGGATTGGTTTTCTGTTTTGTTATTGAGTGCCTCACTATAGTGGCCTTGCACCAGATTAAGATTGATTTATCTTCAAGTAGAACGATAGGGACTAATTTCTGATTTGGGGTATTTTTTTTAAAATAGAAGAGATTTAAAACAAAAATTTGAAAGTTTAAATTGGATTCAATATTTTAAAGTAAAGTCAACAAACATTACGGAAGGTAAATGAAAAATGAATTAAAATGGATAAAAATTTCATCCTAGTAAAAAGAAAAAATCCAACCGCTATTTTCAAATTAATATATTGCCTTGTCTTCTTAGATATATTTTGGTGATCTCCAATAGTAGTCATATACTAAACATAGCTTAGTTTGACAAAATGCCAGAAAAATGAGGAACCTTTTAAAATCGAGTTGTTCGCTAGACTGGCTTGCAAACACAGTGCGAGATGAACATCATTTCCATGTATACGTCACTAAATTAATAATATGCAAGTGGAAATAGCTAAAATTACTAATATATTTTCGGAAAATTAAACGCTTCGTAGTCATTACAATTAATTACAAAATAAATATAAATGAAATATAAGTAAAGTTGGTGAACTTACTGGAAGGTGGCCCGAAGGCTCCCTTTTCAATAGCTACTACACCAAGGTGTAGGAGAGGGCGTGACTCCATTCTCTGGATTGTCCCATTTTACTCTTGATCCCAGCCATATAATGCTGAGTTAAGCAAGGATGCATCAAGTAACGTCTTTTGAGTCTTTGGTATGACTCGCCATGGTATTGAACACGGTCTTCCGGACCATTTGCGAACAATCTACTCATTAGGCCAATGGTCTGGTACTGATGAAACCTTAGCGTTTTCGGAGTTATTTCCATACCTAATTATTCTATCTCTTTGTCGGGGTTCTAAATGAGAGGGAACATTACAGGCAATCCACAAAAATGGCCGTGCAAATGTTTTTTTGCCACCTCACTAAAAAATATACCAAACAAAAATATATCTCTAATGAATATTTTTACTTAATATTCCTTTTAAAAAGTTAATGTACGTTGTTGATGTTTTGTGTCGCTTCTCTCAGATTGAATAATTGCTTTAATGCGCGTGGGAAGAGATGCGTATGAATTTTTTACCATCTTCACAAGTATGAGATGACATTCTCTGTGGCTGAGATCTCACAACTCTTCAAGATTGCGTGGATTCTTTTGATGAACACTACTCTTTAGTTGTGTTCCTATTTGCTTGATGATATTCAAGTCAGAGCTCTAAGCTGGTCGGGCTTTCAATACAATAATATTTTAATCTGCCAAACTCTGTTGTGTTGCACGCGATCTGTGGCTTTGAGAACCGTCTTGCTGAAAATCTCACCTTCCTCCCTTTCAGCAACTGGATGTCATCCACAGTATTCAAATTGCCGTCAATTTTAACCACCTTTCATGAACCATCATTTTTCATGTCTCCCTAAAAAATCAGTCTCTTGTTTCAAACATCACTATTTTCATTGTATGAAGTGGGATTTATTCGCTTTCTTGGACGTCTTCTTAAAAATACTTATTCATCGGAATGAAAGCCTATCGATGTGTTGTCACTGTATAAAATATTATCCCAAACATCTTCATCTCATAGTTCATACTTCTTTGACCAACTAAATCATACCTTCAAATGCTTTTTAGTTAATGCTAGTTTCTTAACTGTAATGAACCACTTCAATTCATGTTCTTGAAAATACGTTAAGTGATATCCATTGACACCAAATCGAACAAGTTGGACTCACCAATCACTTATCCTTCCATGGTTGAACGTAAGCTTTCCTGTTCGGCTTCCTTACGATCTTGTGCTTCAGCTTTCGAGGGAGACCAAATATTTATCGATCCGAAACATTTCTAGTGCTTTGAGACTTCGAGAGGATTCCCTGCGATTACGCTTTTTGAAATTCAGCGTTCCTTAGCTATTCTTTTCTGGCTCTTTTTAGGCCATTGTCACTATCTTTAAAGTCATTTCTTTGGAAATTTTTGCCTTGATTTAAAACGGCAGTGTTTTCTCTATATTTAAGAGAAACATCGGTGCTGTCGGGAGAAAATATTTGCATATTAGCGGTGGAACATTTTTTCCGTTTAAAAACATTGATTTTTTATCTGAAGTGTCCAAAAACTTGAGCACCGCTATTTTGGAGGGGGTTCCATTTCTTCCTTTTTCATTCAGAACGCAGATTAAAATAGCTGAATAAGTCCGAGAATTTTGTATGATACTGTACGAATAAAAATTCAAGATAGAGATAATCATTTGGTAAGTTGATAAGTTGCTTTGGATTTTTCTCATCCGATCTCATGTGTGTGTGTGTGTGTGTGTGTGTGTGTGTGTGTGTGCGTATATATAAATATATATATAAACACATATACACATAAACAGAGTCGGAGATGTTAATGGCCATTCGCACAGAGGGTAGGGTCTGGAATTTGTTTTAACTCCTAAAGGGTAAACTCATCCCAAAAATGGTACACTTAGTTTAGACACTGAACTGCATTTGATTGCGTGGTTCAACTTCTGGAGATCTAGGGAGTATGAGTGCCCCTTGATTTCCATTACATCCAGGTCTACCTTGGCCTAACGCTCTATTAACATTTAGGGTCCCATTTGGGGTCAAATGTTTAATAAAGTAATTGTGTTCAATAGGAATAATTGATGCCATATAACGGTAAATTATTTGGATTAAAAATTCTAACTGGAACTTCTAACTGTTCACTAGTCATTATCATTAGTTACTTGGAAATGTATGTCTATTATCGATAGAAATAATAACTTGAAATCATATAATTGTTAGTATAGGATAGGCATTCTAGAAACCAATCACGTTTGGGGAAATTATTTGTATTAGATACGAATACTTGATATCATACAACTGTGTGAAAAATATCTTGGCAAACTATATAAAAATATACATAAGTATTTATATGTACACATATGTATATTTCAATCGCACACTTACACACACAGATATATATATATTGAGAAAGTGAGAGAGAAAGAGCTGGATATGTTGTGATTCTTCATTTAAAATATATCTGTGCGTATATTCCTGTCTTTGGCATAGGCTCTATGCCTGTCTCCTAACTCCCCTGTCTCGTCAAAATATAAAGATAATAAGCATATAAGAAGCGAGTCAGAAGTTTTCAAGCCAGGGGGACAAGTGGACACTGGTTATTCGCGAGATATATAGATTGCGAAAATATTTGCGTTCGGTTCTTTTCTTTTCCCGGACATTAAGCTTCTTTGCCAAATCCGTGACATTGTCTGTTATATCAGACACCCGAGTGGTACTGTTCAGCTTTAGTAGATTCGGGCGATCAAAAAGAGTTATATATTCGCCTGACCCTCACGCACATTTCATGTGTATCGACGTAGCCCCTAAATTTTTCTCTGATTTATTTTTCCAGAGATACGCTTCTTAAAGTTAGGAATGCGAGGTTGTTGTAGAAATTATCATACATTCTTGTTTTATTTTAAGGAAAAATGCAGATTTTTATTTGATAAATTCGTTTCCAAAAGTGAAAGGTATTAGTAAGATAGTTTCTATAAAATAGTCTCACGAGGCAAGCATAGGAATTAAAGAGATGAACTTTTTAAAAATTATGGAAATCAAACTTGACCGATAAAATGAAACGCGGTTTCTTCCAGGCAGCGGTCGTGTCGATACTGGTATATGGATGCACTACTTGGACGCTAACAAAACGGCTGGAGAAGAAGCTGGACGGCAATTACACAAGACTGTTGCGAGCAATATTGAACAAGTCCTGGCAGCAACACCCCACAAGGCACAAACTATACGGCCACCTACCTCCCATCAATATAACTATCAAAGCTAGACGAACCAGACGTGCAGGACACTGCTGGAGAAGCAAGGACGAGTTCATAAGTGATGTACTCCTATGGACCCCGCATATGGCCAAGAAAAAGCAGGACGACCAGCTCGAACATACATACAGCAGCTATGTGAGGATACGGAATGTAGCCCTGAAGACCTGCCAGAGGCGATGAATGATAGAGAGACGTGGCGAGAGAATGTCAGGGATATCCGTTCTAGCGACACGGCATGATGATGATGATGCCTAATTGAAGATTAAGTGAGCCATGTTTATGTAGGCCACGAGCGAGAATATTCAGTTCTTATATGCCTCACAAAATTTACGTTCATCATGATTAGAGATGCATTATGTCATTATCTCCTTAGGTAATGTAATCATTTTTTATGTAAAACTTTAAAGCTATGGTCCAAAAATATGTTAGAGCATACCACAAGCCCATAGAAATCAACCTATATCTCGGACACTAATTTTTTGTTGCGCATGGCATTTTTAAAAACTGGAAATAATACAAAAATAATGAAGCTTTTCATCAAATTTGACAATGAGAATTATTTGTGATAATTAAACATTGATCAGCTGGTTTTCAATTAGGGTTTCCAATTTGACAAATACTAAAATCAATCTTGTTATTTTATGACAAAAAAATCAGTTCCATTCTTTTCTATACTAATTTTCTCGGACGGAGGTTTTGGCGTAAACAACCCCTATAGTATAAAAATAATCTTAATTCTCCAGAACTAAGGCAGTAATATTTCTCTTACCAAATATCAAAACCTGTTTCTGTGGTCCCCATTTTAAAACTGTTGACATCTACTTTTCCTCAATAATCAGTTCGGGGCTGTGCCATTTGACGACATTCAATAATGTTTCAGCAAGTGGAAATACTATCTTCATTAAAAAAACTATTTGAAGTCATTAATATTTTTTCACACAATCGATCCCATCGCTTAATACGCCTACTTTGTAATGAATCAGAAAAGTTAACCCTGCAGCGAAAATTTGGTGATCATGAATATTTTTCTTTTCCTGTTTTAGAGAATTTAAACGGAATTACGTTTGAAAAAATGGGCTATCTCTAAAATCACGTAGTTCTCATCTATCTCTCTATTAAGAAATTTTCACTAATGAAAAAGTTCCACTCTATAACCAAAAATTCGGGATTTCAATGGATTATACGCAAGATCGTCTACTTTCTCTGTAATCTCTTACGTGAGATTAGCATTTTTAAAACAAAAATCGCAAATATGAATTACACATTTTACGTAATATCACATTAATATTTTTTAACTCTTTATAAATTTAGTCATAACTGCGAAAATTATGTTCATATACTTCGGTTAGGGACGTATCAATCACATTTCTCTATTAATTTGAAAGCTTTTATAGACAGCACATAACGAAATTCATCTATCGATTCAGTTGAAAAAAAATATATGAGTAGTTAATTAATATGGATTACTAACCGAATTTTGATTTAAAAATTAAGCCTCTGGCAACCAACCAATATTTATCCTTGTTTAATACTCGAAATGCAACAAAATTAACTTGAAATATAATCGTTCTTTATTTTCAGGGTCGACAGGAATAATCAAACTAAAGATAGAAAAATCTTTTGGTTCACTGTTTTACAAGGACCTAAAATAGTGTTTAAATGTGGGCAGTGTAGGACATAAAAATTAAATCATAAACACCTGCTCGTTGGCTTTACTGATTACTTCGATATTGATAGTTGGTTAGTGTTTTTATGGCATATCAACACCTCTATATAATTTAACGCCAAATCATATATATATATATATATATATATATATATATATATGTGTGTGTGTGTGATCTGTAAGTGAATAATTTGACGATGATCATTTTGAAATGGATTAGAGTTCATTTGTTTGCACACAGTTAATTGGTTCCAAATATTGTAAACTGATACTATCTATTATATCGAATATCAATAATTTATTTTCCAACCGTTAAAGGGTTTCAAGTATTGATATGTAACACTGATAATTCTATTCGATATTTATCAATTGTTTTCTCGCATTTAAATGGTTACAAGTATTGCAATCTGGCACTAATAATTATATCTATTTAGTATTTCTAATACGAACAATTTGATCGCAACTGTTTGGTTCCACAATGATAATGATTATCCATAGTAAAAGATTAAACAATTCTATTTAACTTATAAATGGGACCCTAACAGATACTAATACTCCTGGTCAGAATAGGCCTGTGAGTAATGTTAATACTCCACATTCTATATCTCCCCATCTGATACAGCTCAATGTCATCTCTAGATCATTTAAGATGAACAATTTATATATACATATATATAAGACTGAAGTATAATGATAAAATAGCATATATAAAATATGTTTATTTATCAATTCGTTTTTTATTATAAGTTAAAGTTAGCGACCATAGTCGAGGGTGACCCGAAGGCTCCTTTTTCGATAGCTACTACACCAAGGTGTAGGGGAGGGCGCTACTCCATTCCCTGGATTGCTCCACTTTACCCTTGAACCGTACCTTATAATGCTGAGTGTTAAGCAAGGTGGTATCAAGTTCCATTTTTAAAGTCTTTGGTATGACTCGACCTGGGATTGAACCCAGGTCTCCCGGGCCATTGGCGAACACTCTAACCGCTGCACTTAACTTAACGGTATGAACATTATACAGTGAGGACATCATAAGAAAATAACTCTATCAAATAATCAACTAAATTATTGACGCACCCTCGTTTACAATGATCGTAATTAGATATACAAATTTACATTACATATTCTTATATTATCTGTGTCTGTGTCAAAGTATATGAGTTAATACGATTGCGTCACTTGCCTTTGTTATCTACTGAAACTAATGTTAAAAACTGTCACAAGGTGAAAATTATTGTAAGCTAGTGAAAATCGAATTTACTATTTTGTAGTGACGAGACAGCTTACCACTAAACCTAGTTGAGAAGATTGTATTCTCTTAAAGGTGCTGTGCTTTTTCATATTTTTGAAAGTGGTTAAATGCTCTGAGATTGTTAAAGAAATAAATTAAGATATTTAGAATTTATTATTTCTTGGTTATTGAAGTTAGTTTCAATACCAAACATTGCAAATAATAAGCTCCAGGAACAAATATCACGTGAGAAACACTATAACTATAAATAATATAGTATTTTTCCATCGCGTTGGCTTCTGTGTGTTTCAGTGCTTATATTAGCCTAAATATATGTAAATTCTATATAAATATTTAAATAAAGATTTTACGTATTTAGTTTGATGAGAAATTGATTTCTAATTAGATAATTTAACAAATCGTCTATATAGACAGAAGAGTATCAAAGAAGCGTTTTGAATATTGTCTTCAACTCACAATCCATCGAAATTAAATGGAGCCAATGAAAAAAATGATATGATTTTATACAAAACCTGCTTTTTTATGAATCTTAACAAAACAAAAATTAGTCTCCTTTAATTTGGGATGTTACGTAATGCAAAAAAAAATACACAAACTGAAGTAGCTGCATGTGTAATTTTGTTTCTATGTGAATGATATTCTTCCAAATGCTCGTACATTAACTCTTAATTATAACCCAAATAATTTTCCTTAATTAGGAACGTTTCCAATATATTTTCAATGCTTTTCGTGCGTAGTAAACATGGTCACCTTTATCTGGATGTAAATTAGGTTCCGTGAAGTTTGCAAGTAATATATTACACGTCAGATTTTGAAAAATTGCGAAAATTTATATTTTGACCTTGTCGCAGAAACGGCTCACAAAGTATATTCTCTCTGTTTGATTATTTGTTTAAAAGTATATTAATCAATTTATTGGTTACGTAGCGCCAACAATAGATTCATTTGTGCATTTTTATTATAATCATAATCAATAATGGCAAAAAAAGTGTATTTCCTCCATCCCAGAGTTTAAGAAATATAGTCCCCACCAATTTCATTTCATACTCATTACACTATTTCTATATGAATTCGAATATTCAAAATATGTTCCTTTTTTTTTCATTTCCATCAATATGTTTTGGTCATTACTTTCTTCCCTTTATTCTTCTTCATTTTACAAATTTATGCCAGAGGTTACTCACCATTTTCCGTAAAGTACTAAAGTAATCTTATTAGTATTCTTATTTTTTATTTAAACAGATTTTTCTAATTTTTCTCCCAGTCAACGTATAGAACTCTCTGTAAGTCTGAGAAATATTTCTGAATTTAAGAACATTGATTCTGTATCAAAACATACAAAATTAATATCAATAATAATCAATTATTTCTCAGAATGAAAACTATGTAAATTGAGTAAATACTTTATTAGGCATATAGTGAAGATTAGTTAAAAAATAACCATCATATTAAATACATATAATTGACAGTTTAACTCGAGAAATGGACAGTGATTGAATAATAACGGTCGATTAACTGTATAGAAATTCTCTTTTAGATAAAAATATTTTTGAAATGATAAAAGAATTTATTAATAATTTTGCTCGAAGAAAATAGCTTCAATATTTTAGACAGGCTTTAAGATGCCAATTCAAATGAAATCACTTTATGAAATTTAAAAGAATTCTATGGTTCTGTGTTTCATATATTAAAAAAAAAACAAATCTAAAGTCTTTTTCTTATCAAGTGTATTGTCAGTTCATTTTTAACGTGATAGTACTCTTCCTAATTTTGCAAATACATCATAGAAATCAATCTAACTTCCATATCTGGCAAAATCTCCCTCTATATCTTGTTTAGACTTCCATTATTTGCCTCTTGAAACACTATATGTTATTTCGCCAATCAAACCGGTGTAAGATACGTTTAAATAACGTGTAATTTCATAGAAAACTACGGTAAATAATTTGATAAGTGAAAAATGATGTTACATTTATAGAAGACGGCGAAATATTTTGAATGAATTGTAAAACATTCTTCATCAACAAATTAGAACACGTCTTAGTTCCTCAAAGAGTCGAAATATACAAGAAAACATTGCGATATTACCATATGTGACTTACACCAGACATTGGTTAAAGATCGTTCTGGTTGTGACACATTTATAAAACATAAGGAAATACTCATTGAAATAAAATGATTAATCAAATATATAATCTGAGAATGTACATCTGTTCCTATATTCATAATGTTATTAATTCACCATTATTCAGTCTTTATTTATCCTACAACTGTACCATCATTCACGTGTAATATATTCATGCAAGTTCTTTAAACTTGTCCATGATACATTTAGCGAATGGAAGGTAATAGACTTAACTCGTCACACTTAATTATATGACATGATTGCCTAGCTTTCAGCAAGAAAGACAAATTGAAAACGACTTAGATACTAAGGTTGAGTGGTGCTATTAGAGGAATTTACATGCAAAGTTCATTTACTGATCATTTTCTTTTTGTTCTTACCTTTGGAGCACCAATAGCTATAAGGTTATTGATCAGAAATGGATGAGATGATTAGACGAACTGAAATAAAGAGACTTGTCTTTCATTCTTTAATTATTTACAAATATATTTCCTTGGTTGACCATTCATTATGTTCATTGTAATATATAAATCCAAATAAAACGAAATATAGCCAACGTGAACCGGGAGTATTTTTCCTTTCTGCAATAAGATTGAAATATTAATGTTCAAGAAATCTAACTGAACTCATCCAAAATATCTGAATTTATGCTTCCTCTAATGTTTGTGCGTCCTGATTAAGGCATTAAACGACATCCAAATGTGAGGCTTCATTTCAGAAGCCCTTAGAAGTGTAAAATCACCCACTTGTTCTATTTCATTTGTGATACATTCTGAAGCTACGCAAACATGTAAAATCATGTCAGATAGATATATATGAGATAATGTCAAAATGAGAGAACTATATTTGCTTTTTTTAATTTTTGATAGTGCAGCTAAGTATTTAGTGATAACTTTTTAAAATGATGGTGGAATCTATTAATGTTGGCTCTGTAAACATTGATATTGTTACCACAGGTTGTCTCAATTGATAATGCAAATCAAATAAATCTTAATAATTCAGAAATTTCTATACCAATATTTATCAATTTTTAGCTGTAGGGAAATATCAAACTAGATTTTCTGCCATATCTCATCATTAGTTTCTGAGATATTTAGAATTTTTAAAAAGTGAATCGACTGAAATTGATATGCAAATTAAACTAATATTAGCTTAAGACTCTAAAATGAAATAAAATATATTTTCCTTTTTCTCTATAATATATGTTAAAACATGAGCAAAGCGAAAGATTTAAAAACTACAGAAAAAAAAAAGAAAAGAAAATAATGTTACTGAAAGAGGAAATGTCCACTTTCGAGATTTCAAAGGAGCTTTGCGGAGATAATCGACCGAAAAAAAGGGCTAATGGAAATATTTCTAAGTCGAGAACTCGAAGCAAAGGAAATAAGTAAAAACTTGCTTCTCCGAGATGATCGTAAATTAAAGTGAGTTAGAGCAAAACAACTATTTTGTCCATCTGAAAGGCTAGAATTGAAGAAGTTGGAAACGACCATAAATGTAAAAGAATTTTAGAATTAAGATCTGGAAAAAAAGCAAATATTTTATTGCATATGTACTCCTGTGGACCCCCACTCATGGATGTGCAAGTGTGGGACGACCAGCACGAACTTACATACAGCAGCTATGTGAGGACACGGGTTGTAATCCTGAAGACCTGCCGGAGGCGATGAGTGATAGGGGGAAATGGCGAGAGACGGTCAGGGATATCCGCGCAGGCGGCGCGACATGATGATGATGATGAAATCAGGGCAAGAAATAGACAAAAAATGACTTTAAGTAATTCTCATGGACGAATCTCGAGTGACATTTGTTGGACCGGATGTATGGGCCAGAAAATGGATAGTATTCATTTCAGAACTGCCTGTGATTAAAAGAAAGGAAAAAGGAGGGAGTAGTACGATAATAATTGCGGTAATTTTCAACTAAACTTTTATTAAACAATTCAAAATCGACAAGAGTATTTAACTGAACAGTCCTAACTATTGTGATTTTAGGGATAAAGCTTTATTTGCATTATACGAGTCCCAATCACGTTGCTTTGAAGTGAAATGTGTATGTATGACAATGCTCTTTCTCATGTTTCAAGCTTACCCATGCATCCTTTGAGCTAGAAAGATTTACAGAAATGAAGATTTTAGTCCTTTGTTTTAGTGAAATTATTTGAAGGTGACAAACAACATAAGAGCAAAACATACCAAAGAGAAAGAATGAAAACTACTACGTCGGAAATTGAACTTACTGAAATTAAAAAAATAACAAAATCATTATATAACACATGGCCGTAATTGAGAAGAGTCACTATATGTAATATTTTAAAAGGCTTATTTTTTATTATTTGTTCCGTTATATTTGTTGATCGATTTCTGATAATTTTACAACCTTTTTATTAAAATAAAATTTGATTTTTTGTTTTTTGCCAAATAACTTTCGACAGCAGATCTTTTTTTTTTTTTTTTTTTTATTATAGAATACATGAAAAATGTCAATAAAACATTTTGGTGTTCCTAAAAATTCAGGCTTTGTTTCGACATGTAAAGAGATTGATTAAATTTTGCAATTTTTCCTTAACAAATTGGAATGATTAAAATTCATGTGAGTTGCTTCATATACTTCAGACAAAGTTTAAGTATACATTCCAGTTTAAGTGATCTTGAAATTACCTTGTTGTAACGTATATACTTGATAACTATTACTTTTTAACTGGCTGGCATGAAATAACTTAAGATGGTTACCATGATAGTGTTGCAGTCGTCACGAAAGATGTTGGAAATAAAGAGAAGAAAATAAAATAGAGACAAGAAAATTTCATTGTTTATACTAAGAAAAGAAATGTTAGACCAGTTGTCACAGAAAGATACGCTAAGTTTAAGGCCGATTTTCCATCTTCCCTCTGGATCAATCTAAAAATAAAAAATGGAATATCGTAAAGTACTATTTTCCTGCTGATCCAAGAAAAGTTCATTCTTTCACAAATCGTCACCCACCACCAATACAGTGAAGCAGTTTTGCTCAACCCCGAAATTTAAGTCGTATGTTGTCGCTTTACCGGTACCAGACTAAAAGCATCTTGTCAAAAAGTCCTAGTTCTCGTATTTAACCGTCTCTTACTCCAACCATGAAGATTCTCGTAATTGAATTTTTCTCATCTATCTAACAGCTGGGCACTAGGGTCACTGAAGGTGGGCGATGGCCATTACAATCTAATGTTAAAAAACCAAGCAACCAGCTCCAGTGGAAGGTTTGTTTTCAACAGAGTTATTCCGAATTTGCCATTTGAGTCAATACGAACAATAATTGTCAAGTCTGGAAAATTTATGATCATAGACTTACAATAATATTATATACAATCAATATTAAATATTCTATGTATTGAATATTTAATTTAAAAGAAAATTTATCAACCAGTATTCAAAGATACTTTTAACATTAAAGCAGAAAAAAATTACTTTTCTGATTATTACACACACACACACATATATGTGTGTGTGTGTGTGTGTGTGTGTGTGTGTGTGTGTGTGTGTGTGGCTTATGAGTACGTACTTTCCTGTGAATTCATGCAACTACACTAATACCTTCTACAGATATTTCCCTGGGGTCAAGTAAAATTTCTCGTTCTATGCATTATTACCTAGAATTGAAATTTTATTCATATTTTCACCTCATTTTCTCATCTTACAGAAGATCTCCATCTTTTGATTGTATGTTTCTATATTAATGTAGAATATTTTAAAGAATATTCCCAACAAAAGAGGTTCTGCGTAAGGTTATTTATCTTTACCCATACCTTGCCTCCGTGAAATCATATTGATACACATAATTTGAATTTGACGAGCGTAGATAGAATGTGGTGTACTGATTTCTTTGTAATCAAGTGAATACGCAGATATCAGACTAGTCCTTTTATTAGAAATAAAATGCAGCTTTTAGCTGAATTAATTTTCAACGGTGCTCGATTGAAGGGAGCTTATAGGTTTCAGGAAATCCAACATGCAATTTTGATAGAGAAATGTACGTTAGATCGTCAATAAATGCTTTCATAAGAGGGACAAATTATTCCTTTTCATCACTCACCTCTTTCACGCACCTTTCAGTATTATTTCCTTTACCTAGCGAGAAAAGCAGTATTGTAATTACACAACCCTTCAGGATTCCGATGTTAACTTTTAGTCACCATATACTTGTGTATTTTGCATTGAAAATGTTCATATAATCACGTGTGAATTATGCCGATATGAAACTTTTCAATTCTTCCAGTGTCCAGAAATGAATCTATTTGATATTCTATCAATGCATCCTTCACTGACACACAGGAATTTTGAAAACCTTACCGGATCACTGAAAAATCAGTGTGCTTATTGCCTTTCTCAGTTTTATGCTTTCGCACAATATTGACAGTGTTCAATAAAACCTTGAATCTTGCAAAATTTGATTTTATCGAAAGCTGTGTCCAAGTGATATTACATTTCGTATAGTGTAAATAAAGGGCTCAAAACTTATCTAAATTTTTATGACTACCATATCTTGTATGTGGACTGTTTCCGTTAGATTTCGATATCAATAGAATTTGTCACACACATATGTGTGTGTAATAAATTCTATTTATATCGGGGGTAGTCACAGGAGCACACACACACACACATATATATATATATATATATATATATATATACTCCTGCTACTACGCCTAGAAACAGTTTCCTATAATTTGAGGGGATTTCAAGTTAAAATACAGGTTTTATTTAATTTGCACTGCTATTTTATCAAGGTGATAAAGCAGTTTGTAAAACACAAACAGGACGAAGACTATGTGAATCTAACCGGGAACTAAAACTCTACCGTCTTTTCTAATACACGCTAGGTCGCGATCCAAAAATAACATGAAGATTGAATATATACTGGTTAATATAATCACATAGAATTTTTTATTTTTCTCGTTATTTGCCAGAACGTGTCATTTCCCAACTGCTTATGTTAAAATTAAGCGGAAATGAACGTATTTATATTCAAATTTTGCATTTGTAGCATTAGTAATGACATTTTAAAATTATCCGATTTTTTTAGAACATAATCGATTAATTGCTGAGAAGCTGACTGAGAAATTTCAAAAACTTTCAATAGTATCATATAATTACAATTTCTAAATTTCGTAAAATGTATGAGAACTTATTTGAGCTTTCAGGAATCTTTTAGAATCTTACAGAATATTCCATATATATCAGTTCTCTATTTCTTATTATTTCTTTCCGCTCAGTTGAAATCATGGATCTATTTGAATTTATCAGAGATTGGGGCGTATGAAGCAATTCTTTATAGCTCTGCACAGGGAATTTGCTGGCTTCAAATAGATTCGAGATTTATTTCCTAAATTGTGAAAGGAAAATATAGAAGTTGTTGGTTTGGTAAGACCCCAACGATTATGGGGTCTACAGAATTTTCAAGAATCTCAGCAGGAATAAGGAAAAAGCTTGAGACAGCATAGTTGCGGAAGCTTGGGACTCATGAATTTCGGCCTTGTGATTAATCAATAAAATTTGATGAATAAATACTGAAAAATAGGTCACTATTACTCAGATGTAAGTATAAACTGGTGGGAAAAATTTACAATAAGACAAAAATAACTACAGTATCTTTGGTCGGAAACACCAAAAAAGCCTAAATGCCATCGGGGAAAAAAAATAAAGGAAATTATATATGGGAATATTTCATTTTCTGCATTATTAGATCTTGTTTCTCAATCGGTGGAGTAGATGCCGGGTTTAGACACGCTTTCCAAAAAAAAAAAAGGTAAGATTTCGAGTTTCACCCATAACTAATTTCTACTTCATTTTGTGTTTACTCACGATCGTTGAAATTAGATGAAAGAAGCGAGTATTTGAGTTTGTTTTATAATTGAGAAAGCCACTGATTTTATCAAAAATAATCTAACGTCCTTAAAAAAAACACATATTTAATTCTAAATTCATTTTTGATTCTATAACATTAATAAATGAGAAAACATTATGAAAATACTGAGATAAATATTACATACACATTGTATATAGATGGAAAATTATGGTCGTTGTCCTAGAGCTTTGAAGTGATTATGAACAAAAAGCAATTATTTATATGAGATGAAAGAACTAAAACTATGGCTACACTCAAAAATGAGAATAAGATAAACTATTTGTTCTGTTAGAGTCAGGGTGTTATAAAAAGCAGAAGTGCTTTTGTCAACGTCTTTGAATAAAACTTGTGAAGGCTGACACTGAAGACGTTAAGTTTTCTATAATGGGAGATAAACGGGGCTGGAATTGGACGGTAAAATTACCGTTTGAAAAGAATGAATGGGGCTAGAGAATGACAGCGAAAAACGTAATCGTATTAATGTAATTCACGCACACTTGACAATCGAAACAGCATTAGACATTAAACAAGATCAAGAGAAAATTTTGAAAACATCAAAGGGTTTAGAAAAAATAGAAGCTGTAAAATAGCCAATATTCATTTCAATGAAAAAGAAAACTCGAATTGTTTGTTTTTCTCTATGTAAAGGGTTTGCATTCAGATGTATTTTTCAGTTAGCTGCTGAAACTCATGTTAATTGAGGCTTGTTAAAAAATCAGCCTGATATGTGAACGAAATTTATTTGTTGCATAATACAGTAACTATCCTTATTCTCGCATGGAAACAGTTTCATATATTTATACCCAGAAAGACTAATCCCGGAGAAACTATCACAGATAGGGATTACACTGATGATCAACCACATCTCGCTAAGGTATCTGCTCAATCTGAAAGTCTGGTGCAGAGTCTGAAGCATGCAAGATGCATTAACCTGTTTGTGAATTCATGTCATTTAAATAAATGGAGCAATCTCCATAATGCATTACAAGCCAAAAATATTGAAGATAAAGCTAGATAGGAACTACACAAAGATATTTGGCTTTGAAAAATGCCAGGAAGTAGCATCACACAAAACAGCACCTGTACGACCACTTTCTTCCCATCTCACAAAAGATACAAAGAAGACGAAGACGACTTGCTAAGCCCTGTTAGACAAGGAGGGATGGACACATAAGCGATGTCATTCTTTCAGATCCAAAACATCGACACACCATTTTTGATCAACAAGCAAACAGATATTCAACTAATTTATGATAACATTAAATGCCGAATGTAGAATCTACCAAAAACGACGGACAAGAGTAAAAGGAATTCTGGCTTTAAGTAAAACCTGATAGTGTTTATGCTCAAAAGAATAAGGAAAATAAGAGTTCTTTGATAGATGTATTGATATGGATATTCACGTTTAGAATTTTATTAACACATTCAACTTCTACTCACACGTACATAAAGAAAGAGAAAATGCATTCCGAAAATCTTATTTTTAACTAATTTTGAATGTTAGTGTATTAAAAAATTCTCTGAACAGAGAATTTTTAAAATTATTCTGGTATTTAATATGACTGGTAAATTAACACTTTCAAGAGTAGTGTACATTTAAAGGGAAATTATATTTATCTATAGATAAATAAGGACAATAGATATAATTAGCCATTGCTTAATTAGGCAGATTGTCATGTGATAGTGCAACACATTTTTAAATAAGAAAAACCTGTTTTGCTCGAAAGTCCAAGGTTTTATCTGGTTTCTGGCACACTCAACTTGATGTGAGAGAAAATATAAAGATGCTTAAACAAGCAGTTTACCAAAACAATGGTTGTACACGAACATAAAGATGTGAGCATACATATGATTGAGAGTGTGAATATTTACCTCTCCCTTCTGTCACGAGCACGATGCGGCCCACGATCAATTTCTAAGTGAGTACATTTGGTTTCAAGTCAGAGTTCACCAGTTACCTACCATAGTTAAAGAGCGTAGTCTGCTCTACTAGTTACTGATAGCTGTATACGGTGAGGATTGTCGTATATATAACTTTACCAAAGATATTAGTGTTTTGTAAAACACAAAAAACCTCATCATAGAAATGCACTTCGGAATGCGAGAAAAATATTATATATATATAATTGTAGCCTCGTAATAAAAACAAAGTATGGGGGTGTCTCCTCGACATGTTTAGAGTAATTGTAGCAGCGTGAATTACTTCTCAGGCCAACTATATCATCGCAAGCACTGTTTCATGTGTGACAATAGAATAAGCTGTTTTCCCCCTCTAACATTGCTCCCCATGTTTTCTCATGTGACTTTTTTAACCTGCTTCATACCCAAATATATTGTGTCAGGATATATGCAAGTTACCAATAGGTTGCTGCTGACGGAGTTGTAAAACGAGTCTTCAATAATTTGCTGTCGCCGGATGTTATATGCCTAGCAAGTGCGGCTTTTGACAGAGAGTCCCTTATGTTTTTTAACATGTCTAGGTTGCTATATATTTATGGAGAAATGATAGGTTTGTTAAATCCGACAAGATGAGAAAATAAGAGGGAAAATGGATAAATGGAAACACTGACAATAGATTAAAAATGATATTTTTAGATACGTTTTCCGTTCATCCACTTATATATATATATATATATATATATATGCGTGTGTGTGTGTGTGAACTGGAATTCGTTCGTAATGCTCCTTAGCAGTGTGTAAATACTTATTTACGTTAAGAAGCAATGCTACGACTTGAGGTGAGATTATATGGACATTGGGGTATTCCATTGCTCTCAAGATTTATAGTCCATTCCCTGGATAATGATTGGTTCCTGGTCCAGTGAATGGGTATACTAATGTGTGTATACACTGGCTTGCTTAATATGTTACAGGTTCGGTATTTGATCACCGTCCATTTTACTTTTTGTCTGTCAGCGGAGGCTTTTAAACCGGTGAGTGTTGTTTATTCTGCACGTTCGAGCTGTGACTTCTACATACAACATAAAAGTCATTACACCAGAGATTTTCTAAAAGTTAATTATTCAGTCTCTTTTCTGTGAAACTGCAATAGATATAAAAGAATAGCAATAATGGATAGAATGATATGTCTTTATAAGAACATATTTTACTATCACCATTATCAGCTAAGTATTTTTGCCTTCGTTGAACCTGATCCTGCATGCCTATATTGTCTGACAACGAAAGAGACGGATGATGGTTGTATGGTAGTTAAGGTTGGCCCTTTTCTTTAACAGATATTTTTGCTTGCCATTTAACTTTTAGCATGCGAGCTACAGTCTAGCAAGATACCGACACGTGAGCAAAAGTTAATTATTGAATCCCTTCAGGGTGGAAAGTTGCTCCGTTAACATTCATCGACGATTACTTTAGGTTTACAGGAGACGTAACAGAATATATAAGCATAGCTAGGCAATGAGCAATGGTTTTCAGCAAAGAGAAAAGTGATTTATATGACTTGGTGCATTCAACAAAACTGTTACCTACGAAATGAAGATCCTCGAAAGTTCATTCATATTATTAGATATGTGTTTGTGTGTAGGTATTGATTTTTGTGGAATCAAGTATTCGCATGCACGCACTCACTCTGTCATCCTCTCTGTCTGTCTCATACGTAAATATGCATGCAGGTGTATATACCTCTGAAACATTTCATTCCATGTAAGCTTTATAGAACAATATATTGGTAAATAATATACCAGTAAAAACGAAGAGAGATCGGTACCTATAGCTTTTCGACGATTAGTATAAAAAGTAGAGAACCCTTGTTAACATCAAGTGATTTTCAAACACGTTTATTTTGGCAAAACTTCCACCTTTTTTTATTCTATCCACTGACTATCATGGGTACAAAATTCTTTAGTCACTTAGTAACTTACTATTTATTGCAGTAAGCTAACAATCGATTGTTAAACGCTGAATTTCGAAATATTTATCAGATTTTTTTTTTTTTTTTTTTTTTTGTAAATTTAATCACACAGTCTGTCAAGTGCATAAAAAAACAGGTTAGATTAATGATGTTGAGAATGTTCTATAAAGATTACTGATAGAAAAGTGCTATGCAACATCTAAACTCAAAGAAAAAAACGTAGCATATCTTTCAAAAAACTTCTGAAATTATCTTTGAAAAAAATCTTGATTAACCATTATAAAATTGGGAAGGTAAAATCGTTGATATTGATCATGATAAATAGTAAGTTATTCGTTCAATATGCATACTTTATCAAAATTTGGAACTCATATTGATATCATCATCATCATCATCACCATCATAATGTCATGCCGCCACTACGAATAGCCATGATCCTCTCTCGTCACTCCTCCCTATCTTTCATCGACTCTGAAAAGTCCTCAGGGGTATATCCCGTATCCTCAGAGAGCTGCTGAATGTAGGTTCTAGCTGGTCGTCCTGCTTTTGCTCGGCCATATGAGGGGGTTCATAGGATAACATCACTTATGAGCTCATCCCTGCTTCTCCAGCTGGTTCGTCTAGCTTTGATAGTTTTCGTGATGGGAGGTAGGTGGCCGTACAGCTGGTGCTTTGTGGGGTGTTGCCTCCATTATAAATAATTTCATCCTAATGGTTGAACGTAGTATATGTAATTAATTGATTTTAACAGTTTCCCAACCCGTCTAGGGTTATTTTATGCCTTCCGGTACTGAAATTTAGCTTATTGTACATTTAGATTTTTGTGTAATTTTTTTAAAAGTGATTTGTACACGCTTAAATAATATTCCGGTGTAAAACAAATCATGGATAAACAGTCGGTTGGTTTATAATATTCCTTTCATATTCTAATAATATGGCTTCAAGCAATTATCCTTATTTTTTTTGCACATATTTACATGGTTTCAAATAACTATTTTTATTAAACAATTATAGCTTTAAGTAACTATTTTTAATACAAATATTTTGCATTTATATAGCAACAAAAATTCCTATCGAATGGGAACATTTTTTTCCAATTGATCAATGAATGACAAAGTAACATTTTCAACAACTCAGAGTGAACCTTTGAAAAATTGTTATAAAATAGTATTCCGCTCTTTCGTATCCCTGTAACTGGACTCTCAACATCAGATCCAGTCTAGTGTCAAACCCAAGGATTTTTGTGGGGATGGAACATTTAATCTTTGTAAAGGGTACAGTCAGTGTATTCTAAGCCCTGCCATCAGGGTGATTTGATATAAAGAAAGATTGTATAAATGTTCGATATCTGATACAAATAATAAGGAATTATATTACTTGATACAAATAATTTTGGTCACCGTGTACTTAAAAAAAAATCACGTATGTTAAAAAGGAAATTCCTTAAATGGATGAATGTTAAATTATTGAGTTGAGATATCTGCTCAACAAGATAGGTTATGTCGTGTTAAGATGTCAAAATCATCGGAGGATGACAGATAAGGATAATGACATTTGATGCTGAATAAAGAAAAGATCCATCTTGATTTATTTCCTGGCACCGGAAAGATGTTAATCAGATTTAGACGATCAGATTTTGAAACGATGAAAAAGAAAGATCTAATGGAGCGGAGAGTGAAAAGATAAGAACTTTTTGAAAGAAAATAAACAGGAGGAAAAGAGTTAACAGATAATGTTTTAATGCAAAAAAAAAAAATGGTAACTTTGGAAAGGAAAGTTAAATTGAAGTCGGCGAAAAAGAAGAGAAGGATTTATAAAAACAGAAAAGGATAAACAATACGTGGTGATAAATTTTAATAGATCGTGTATTCAGAAAATGAAGAAAGCACGGAGACAGATGCATAAATAAACATATATGAAATATGACTAACAGATTGATTTTAACGGCATATCAACATGGCTAGGGTTATTTTATGCTTAGATATCAAAGAATTGTGTAAATGCTAAAATTTTATTTCCATTTCTTTAAAAACAAAATAAGTTGCTTGGCATACGATTATATGAAATCAAGTATTCCTATCTAACATAAATATTTTGCAAACATAATTTTGACCGGTAGAAACGATTCGAGTGGGAGTGGCTATAAAGACATATTCATCCACTGCCTAAATACAATTTAATGTCCTATCGAGGACACGCCTTGAAGTGGGTGGTTACGAAAGGGATATAGTCAACGTATTCTAAATCCTGCCAATGGGGTGATGGAGTTCAAAAACATGAAGAAATACGGAATTAAAAAAAGAAACCAAATATGGGTATGATGAAGCCCACTTGACAAAAATCTAAGATAATCTTCAAAAAATAGAAACAATATACAATGTAAAAAGTTGAAAAATAAAAGAAAGCAAATAGGATAAAAGTGGGTTTAGTTCTGCAAACAAATACGGATTGAAATAAATCAATATTATGTAGTTAGGAATATAAATATACTAATCTTCTTTTGCAGTGATATTTATCATTCCCAATGTCGTTCGGGTGAATGTTTAAATAATGTTTTTTTTAGAAATAAATACTCATACAAAGTATTTTCATTAGTATAATCACATAGTTTTTGTCTTCTACATAAAGGTAATTAAAAAAAAAAGTGTTATATTCAATGATATTTTTATTAGATAGAATGAAACAATTTATTTGTTGTCTTGATTATGTTTCCTTTCTTTATCAGTCATATCTGGTACCACCCCAGCACATTTTTATATGAAACAAAAGTAATCTTAAATATCCATTATACAATATTAGTATTTATGTTTTTAATCGTTAATCACTGGCATTTGCAAGAATTAAATTAATTGAGTTGAAAGCGATTCCTACAATAATTATTAATGGGTCTGAGTATTGTGGATTCCTCAAAAACTATATAACTTTGTACTTATCTTTATAAACATCAATATGGTTTTCCTATAAAACTACCAATTTTTTTTCCTGAAAGCTGAACCTTTTTTGCAAAATGATATTGAAAATATACTTGTAATATCCCTCATAATTGATAAAGCAAAAAGACAGAAACAAACCAATCCCTAAAAGTTTAACTCGGAGCTCAACTGAAAATCGATATCTGAGAAGGTATCACAAAAGTAGTCATGATTTAACACGTGCAGGAAGACGCAAAAATAACCCATCCCTCTTTTGGAGATTAGATCCAAATAATAAACAGGGAATGCTACTATAAAGCAGCTTCAAATATGACAGTGTGGCATTAAGATTCTTCGATGATATCAAATCACCGGTAAATATTTTCAACAATTTAATAAGAGAGAAGCAAATCAAAGCATATTTCGTAATTACAAAAAAGAAGGATATGGCCAATAATTCACGATTATATCGAAAATACATTTTACTTTGTCAGTACATATTGGTAGTTTCTATGGCGATACTTAGCTCAAGAAATATATAGCTAATTCTGTTTTCCTTTCATATGGATTATAAGCCCGGAAATGTTTTATAATACCTCTATGAATTGTTTTATTTAATCAGAAAACTTATGAACCTAAAATATAATTGTATTTAGACGATCATCTTGCCAAGATATGACACAAGTAAATTGAAGTAAAACTGATTTTAATTGAGTTTTCCTTCTCCTTGGCTAGTTGTCTAACGAAAGCTAAAGATTCCCGTCTCTCTAACTATTCAGACGTAGCTAAGGAGAGAACAGATGACTTCATACACTTCTCAAGGGCATGAGAATGAAGTGGTACTTTATTTACCAACCCCTCCGCTCGGGGAGGATATGACGCAAGGTCAATTTTTAAGCGGAGTTTAACAGGTTTGAATTCAGTTTTCCCTCTCCTAGACTAGTTGCCTTACCAAGGCTGAAGAAAACAGTTTTCCCTACTATTTACCCATAGCTGGATGGAGAATAATTGAATTCATACCTTTCCCCAAGAGTATTAGTGCTATGGGAAATGCAATCAGTCTCGTCCAGGTTTTGAACTCGTGTTGCCGTGTCCATTTCCTACGACGATAACCATTACACCACGGGCACCTCCACAGAAGGGATACAGCATCAACGTGTCGCCGATTCTTCTTTCCTACGACGAGAATCATCATGATGAATAAATAAATTCTTGATAAACAATTCTAGGTTAGTTTTTTTAGTTAATGGAATATCAACCTTCCAGGGTAATTTAAAGCCTAAGGTATCATTATAGAAGAACATTAGTGGTGCTAATTGACCCATAGTACGGGCAATAAGTGAGCTCATGCCTTTTCAATGAGTATTAATCTGAAAGTGAAAGGAATAGTGCAAGCGGAGTTCGTACACGATTAATATGTTGTTAGAGTCCAGCAAATTAGTGATTATGCTACAGTGACTCCCACCAAACGATTCTCGGAATAAATGAAGAACGATATAATAGCTAGAAAGAGACATTAGGGGGCGAGAACGGTGTGTTTGTGCATCTAGCTCCACATAACTTAAAAATAATCAAATAATTGAGGAATACCTTTTAGTAGTATATTTAGTCCAGGTTTATGTGTAACTCCAAGTTGAATATTACTAGACCTTGTTTTCCCGATGCAGGTATCAATGCGGAACAAGAAAAGTTTTGCTAAACTGCACTCTGATTTTCGTAAACTGTACCAGCTTTCTCGTTCTCCAATGATATGATCATCGGAAAAATAAGGTCTATAAAGTTTGGTTACTCTTCCTGTACTTTTAACCTATATTAAATGTCATGAAGTAGAAAATTTGTAAAATATATATATATATATATATATATATATATATACACATATATATATAAACACCGTACGCGAGAAAAAAAGGACATTTGAAAAGAGGAAATAAGGGTGTGGCAAAATTGCGTGCGTTTGAAACATTTTTTAAATCAAGGACAAAATTACCAGACTGTGCGTGCAGAATTTATCTGTCTTCTTTTTTTCTAGAGGACGAATCTTTTTATTGAGTTTAAAACCAAATTTTCACAAGAATCTTTTGGAAACATCTAATAAATGAGTGTGCATTTTATAAAGACCGAGTTTTCTTCAAAAGATAATAAAATCCGTACCAAGAAAGAGATGAAGAGAAATATTACAATTCTTTTAAACAAAGCAACTTTCTCCTTCCATTATCATTTCGGTAGTTCGATGATAGCTTTCACTGTGTCCATCAAGGAAGTAAGGGTCGTTGAGCAAAGATGTGACGGTTAATGAAATGATGCCTTTGATCAGCCGTACACGATTCTCTAAAGTTAATGACAGCCGGTTAGATTTATAGCAGGAATATTAACTCGTATGAAGTCCACGGGTTAATTTGATTTTACGTCCTCGATCGATTCTCGCCATACATGTGTTTTTGCTTTATTATCATTTAATAACGCGCATCGCCTTGTAATAGGACCGAGTAAACTAACCTTGCAGACTGAATACTATTACAAGTTAAAGCGCTGGGACTTTATTTTCGTGCGTGTGCGCATGAAATGAATCAAGATAAAGTTGACGGCTCTTACTTGCCGTGGCATCTGACTAGTTATAGGCTAATGAACATTGACAGAAAGCCAGATGAAAGAACGCCCAAATCATACAAAACACACAGACAAATACACTATATATATATATATATATATATATATATATATGCCAGAGTAAAAAGAGAGATGCTGGCTGACTGAAATGTATATACCCCTTCAGAAGGATATGCATTCTAGAGGAACGTTTCATGAGCACATATCAGCTTTTCTATCTCTCTGTCTGAAGCTTTTCCAACTAAAGTTGTATAGCAGAGAAAGGAAACAACGCTGATGAATAAAACTCTAGCCTGATTCTTTTCCTTTTATTACTCATAATATACAGTCTCGCATGAGAGAGAGAGAGAATCGAGGACGGCTGAGATACACACACATAAGAGCGGGAGGTACGGCTTTTTTGGGAAACTTCTCTGCCTTTCTGACCTTCAAGTCAAAATCTCTGTAGTTATATTTTTCATACACCCACACAATTTCCCGTGGTCACATTTTTAACCTGCTGAGTACACGTTCAACCTGGACACACATATTTCTTGGATGCCGCCCACGGACAATCTCAGGATCATACCTTCAGCCTGGCGCCTACATAAAGCACATTATCATGCTTCTTTCTATCATCCACGAAATTTACACGTCACTTCTGCCGACACCTGCGTCCTGTTTACTTTTGGAACCAGGTCCATTTCCTGTTTTTGTTTCATGTGTCCGACTTCCATCTTACATACCACACACACAATTTACGCCGCATATCAAGGGATCATCAAGTCAATTTCCGACTCAAATATTATTTCCTGTTTTGAAATAAAGTGTTTTTCGGTTAAGACATTAATTCTAACGGCATGAAAACCCTTTTAGGGATTTGTATGCTTAGATTTTTGGGAATTTCCTTTCTATCGAATGCAAATGATTATCAAACCCATCTGACCCACAGATTGAATCCTAATAATATCTACTACTTCCGTTCCGAGTGTACCTTGGTTTAATGGCATTGAAGGAGTACTTTCACACTTAACAGATCTCTAGAACTTTGTCGTTAGATAGTTTAATAACAATACCCAAGACAAACCATTTTTTCGGAGGGTAAAAAATATTAACCCTATTCAGGGGATACAATCAGCGTATTCTAAGATGGGTTGATCCATTAAAACAATAAATCTGAGTAATAACATATTTATGTATGAAATAATTTTGTTTTCTAGTCTGAGTATATAAACTATAACAAATCTAAGAGATATAAAACTTGAAAACAAGCTATAAATAAACGTCTCTAGAGAGAAAATCCTATGTGTTAGAAATCTGAGGGAAGGGATACTCATTATACTTTGCGAAAAGATTCATGATTAAGATCCAAATTGAACAACCTAATTTTTGCTTATCTATTCGGTTTCTATCTCAGTGTATTTCTCCAACACTTCAGGAAAACTCTTACGTGACCAATCATCTTGATAAAATTTAAGATGAAGGCGTCACCTTGAGTTAATGAACATGATTTACTCCATCTTTATGACTCAGAAGTACCTGGTGCTTTTTTCGTCTCGGTGAATTCTTTTCGTAAACTGATTTATCCTATATTATTGTTGTACATCTAAGTTTCAGATACAAATTATGATACTGTAAAAAAATTCAATGAAATTCAGAGTATTGAACAATTCTTTACTGAGTGTGATACTCAATTGTTTTTGTACCTCTATGAGCAAGCGTTACGTAGAAGGCGCTGCAACAAGTTACACAAGATAATTCTCTTTTAAGATATACTGCATGGTTTGTTTATAGATCTTTGCCTCTTTAGAAACATTAGGGATGGGAAATGAACGATTTTAGTGTATCATAATCCTTAATATGTCAATCGTCGGTGGACGTGGAACTTCTTCAAATTTTGAAAGAGCTTAGGCTGATTTTATTCCGATTTGAAAGGATCGTATATTCATGTATGACTAAAACATTCCACTCCGTATGTCAGCGATCAGATTTTAAAAACGTGTTCAAAAAAGAGTTTCTTCGTTGGTTTCACACGAAAAATTTTCTCACCAAAATATTCTGTTGTTCAGCTTTGAAAGAATGACAAGTGCAAAAATAACACTGATAGATTAATACAAATTATAATCCCTTCAAATTTTCCAAAATAGTATGAGCATTACTATCACTGAAACCTTTTGTTTTTCATGCAAAAATATTTACGTCGTACGCTCTTTAAAAGATCAGCTACTGTTTGTTTTCTACTCTTATATTTACATGCATATATGTCAGTAGGTGAGGTGAGAGTAATTTTCCCAAATATTTTAAATTATGCTCATAAATAATATACAAGTTTAAGTTCAGATTCCTTCCTGCAATGATTGTGTGTGTGAGAGAAAGAGAGAGAGAGAGAGAGAGAGATCGTAATATAGGAAGTGACTGAGGCTTTTATACATGGCTGGCGATTTATGTTTATATTTTCACACGGTTCACATTAGCAAAAAAGGTACATTTTTGAAAATCAGGCAATAAAATCCTTATCTATTTTACCATAGAGAGTCTCTATTATGACCACTCTTTGAATAACAGAAGAAAGCTGAATAGCGATAATGAATAAAATAAAATAAACATATTGCATATTCTCAGGAAAACTCCAAAAATTAAAAAAGATTAGGCATTTGTCTAGCACCTCATCGTTTAAATCGAATTTAAAAAGTGAAACATAAAAAGGAAAAAATAACAAGAAATCAGTATCTGGGGTGCTATTTTAACTATAAAATTAAGAAAATTATTGCAATATGAAAGGAAAAAGTATTTTGAAGAAAAGCCCCATAAAATTCAGAAAAGAATTGGAATCAAGTGTGAGAGATTTCTTCAAACATTGCAATTTAACACTGAACATTTATGAGCTGAGAATTAACGAGACTTTGGAGTTGAAATATTTTAAAAATTGTAATTGCTATAATATATTGACAGACTTGAAAAATATGAGCATTTTCCAAAATCCTAGAACTAGAATAATGCTTATTTTTAGAACCTGTGAAATTCGAAGGATTTCACTTCGATTGGAAATAATATATTTATAGACAACCGTTTATTAAAGTAAACGTAGACTACGTCTAAAATGAAAATTTTAATCCATTTGAATTTCTACAAATTCCTAATCAAGAAAAGTATAGTGTTAATTTATTCTAAAATACATATGCTTATAATATAGAAATCTGTTCGAATTCTTTAATAGGTTTCGGAAATATTCATGATTGAAGGGGAAACTATAAAGAAATGAAGGTATCATGATCATTTATACAAGATAATGACAACCATTAAATCATGTCAAGTCTCTTTTGTGAAAAAAAAAATATCGCTATATGAAAACATGTAAATATATTGCGATCAAATAATAGAATCAATATTTTACGAGTATCTTTATTTAATCCGGCAATTACAAACCTTTTCATTTCATTTCAACTTTTAATTCTTATAGAAATTTTTTCGGATTTTCTAAGAAAACAAGGAAGGTCATTATCATAAATGGTGATGTGCGAAATGAAATGAAAAATCAATTATATGCCACTGAGAGAATGTTTACATTATTTTCCTCTCTCTCTCTCATATATATATATATATATATATATATATATATATATATATATTGGAAATAAAGTGGAGAAGTAGGAGTTATTGCCATTCATATTAGGAAATTAGTAGACTTCGATAAGTCTTTTTTTTATTGACTATCTTTAACATCAGTGTCTAACTTCAATACATTGACTAAAAAACATTATCCATTATTCCATTCATATCCAACCTTATATATTGTGGATGCTGTTTTGTACTTAAAGTTTTTTTTATTCTTATTTGTTGTGCAATTTCCATGTTTTTGTAAGGAAAATACGAAATAATCCTCCTGGGTTTGTCAACACACAGTGGTGCCACACGAAATATCCTTGGCTCAGTATTAACGTGTTATTAAATGTCTAATAAAATCAGGAAGTTCCGCTAAATTTTGGTGATTTCTCAAATTCCTCTCGATGTTCTTTTATCACGTGCGATTATGGTTACACTTCTCAGAAAACAGGAACCAGTAAAACATGTTTACATATGTATAATAAAAACAGAATATACAATGCATAACCTACACACAAATATATCTATGAAGTGGTAAGGAGAGAGAGAGGGAGAGAGACTATATGTGATGAGAAAAATACAGGAAAACGTGTCTGGATTCACTGGAAAACCTTTTAGATATTAATACATCGAAAAAGAAAACAGCTTACAGTTAAAAATACTAAACTGTTTAAACCGAATTATAACCGGATCCGATAGGGTTACGTGTCCGAGAATTGGTTTCAAAAGTTATGAAGGACCAAGAGAAAGCAAAATGAGGTCTGATTGTTTGTTATAAAGGTCTTGTACTTGACAGCTAACACGGCAACGTGGGCATTTTATACTGGTTGACCTTTACACCTTCCTTTTAACCTATTCAACTCAGCGTCTGTTATCTTTCAAATTGCTAATCCTGATCGATACCTCTACGTTCTGCGCCAATGGCAGACGAAGCCGGTAGTCATATCTAAATTGTTCCAATGTCCTTTTTGAAACTGACTAAGTTATTAGGTCCGAGACAAGAAATAAAAATACTACTGTCTGCAACCAGAAATTATTGTCTTATTATTTTTGACCTGCAGGTTACTTAAACTCTTAACATTTTGGCTAATTTTTTCTTGTGGATTTTATCATATTGCTTTAATTTCAGTACCATTAACGTCACTAAGACAAAGCGATGTGGAAGCAGATTTCAATGTTTACAAGGAAATATTCTCTAAATATAAAATTTGTAATTTGATTAAGATATCTAAAGATGCATATTATCCTAATTATTTCATAATGCACTCGAAGTAGATTAGATTTCACATTTTAGACTTTTTTTAAACTGAAAAATCGTATAATTACTACATATGAAGGTTTTTTTTTTAATCTCAATATGAATTGAAATTAAATTACTTTTATTTGTAATTACATTTCAGGAATAGTTTTTGATGAGTTTTAGTGATTATGGATACACAAAAGCCTTCATCATCAATCTATCACACTAGCATATATATATATATATATATATATATATGAGTAAAACAATTCCCAGAGCTTAGTGAACACATTAGATTAACAGCTACACACTCAAAATTCACTTACTTGCGAGTATTATTTATAATATTCATTCACGTACATACACATATGCATATATATAAATATATATGCATACATGAATAAGTATATATAATGCAGATGTAGATACGTATGTAAATATATACACCCATATACTTATACACAAAGATATATATATATATATATGCGTATACATAGACATGTATATACATAGATATTGTACGCGTACACACACACACACACATATATATATATATATATATACACACACACATGTATGTATATATATATATATATATATATATATATATATGTAAATACACTCATGTATGTGTATATATCTACTAATGTGTACATATATACTCGTGAGTATATATATATATATAACTAAAGAACGTTTACTGATTTTTAATAAACACATCGTTAAATATTTTATCAATTAACTTATTGTAAAAATAATGAACTATTGAGTTGACCAGATAAAGTGACCAGAATAAAGCCTCAGTTAAAACTAAATATAAAAGCCTGTCAGAAACTACTACATATAAAGCCAAATTTCGTCCTACGTTATTTATTTGAAAGCTCGTATTCAGCAATAAACTCTTTCGGTGCATTGCAGATATCCGTCTTCACTATCTACATCGCCGCAAGCTTTGTCTCTTATAATGAGCGCCACCAGTAATGTTAAGCAATTATCCAACAGGAAAAATACTATAAAAATAAAGAATAAAATCCCAAATATGATTCATGTTTTTTGTTTTTTTGTTAATGTTTCGAAAAGAATTCTCATCAGTTCAAAGTTATCTATTTGCGCCTATTTTAAAAACATATCCATGCATAGTCTTGAAAACCAATCGATTTATTACACTCAGAAATCACGATTAAAATTTCCGTTGTGAACTTACTCTTTGAGATTGTACTTATTTTCTTGATATTATTTTGAGAAATTATTTTCTTGTTTCATTTTGTTAAACCACTTTTAAATACATAAATCCCAAACGCTTAGTTGATGAACTGTGAATAAATATATAGCGATGCAAAAGTATTGTAATATTGCTCTTAACCGGAAAACGCAATGTGTAGCATATATATGAAACAGTTTCTCCTGAGTGCACGAATAATATACGCTGATGATAGATAAGGAAACGGAATGTAATATTTAGACCCAAGACAGGATCAGAGTTACTACAATTCAAGACCAAATCATTCATTTATATTTTAAAAAATCTTCTGGGTTTTAATGTCCACGTATTAAATACACAAAATGAAATATATTTAGACGGTGGAGAGTGTGAATCAGAAATCTTTATTGAAAGTTTTAAATTTAAAACCGAGTCTTGCATCCCTTTTGTGTTTGTTTATTTTATTATTATTAATTATACTCATTTGTGAGTTCCTCACACAAAAGTAAGTCATCGATTCTTCTGTGTTCTGGGTAATTTTGCTACTGCTCTAATCAGGATGGTGTCTACTCAACTCCTGATTTCTAAATCTTCCAGTCACTTTACCAATCCTTTGGAAATCGTTGCAAGTGCACCAGCAACAAGTGGTATCACCGTCACCTTCATGTTCTAGAGTTTCTTGATCTCTTAGAGCATCTAGATATTCATCCAGTTTTTACCTTTTAATATTACTCTGTGGTCTGCCGGCACGGCAAAGTTCACTATTCGGCAGTTTTTTTCTTTTTTTTTTAACTGTCTACGTCTGGTCACCTGGCCGATATTAGATGATCCGTTTGTATATCAATATCAAAGAAATTATTGTGTCTCATTCTCTTGGATGGATTCCGGGTTGAGCATATACTACTTGTAAGTATGGTCAAATTTATATTTCTTGCACATTTCCTTGTGAATCCCTTCCCCAGTCAGTCGTGTCTAGGCTTATATTATTTTTGCGCTAATCAACTGCATTATGTTATATTCGTTTAGAACTAATTTACTATTTTACTCAATTGAGAGTTTTGCACAAGGGCTTTAGCTGATGTATTTTTCCTGGTGTTTGAGTGACAGCAAGTCTTCCCAAGTCTCTACGACTCTTCTAGGTATTCTGGCCGATCATAATATTGTTGTGGTTTGAGTGGTCTCTACAAGTCCTCTGATTTCTCTATCTTCTTGTCTCGTTATCAATCCTTGGAGGACTGGTCCAAGTGAACCAATTGCAATTGGTATCACCGACACTTTCATTTTCAGGAGATTTATTTTTGTTTTTTTAGCAAGGTCTAGATATTTATCTCTATTTTTGCTTCTTTTGATTTGTCTTTGTGGTCTGCCGAGACGGCCAAGTCCACTACCCGACTGTTACTAAATCTGCTTGTCTGGCTGAGATTTAGTGATCCATATTATTATTATTATTATCATCATCATCAAACCGACACATAAACACGAGAGGTATATAGCATAATTGGGATAATGTCATATTAGATCCAGTGTAATAAAATTCGACCATATAAACTAATAGTATGAATACCAAATAAACATTTTCCAAGTATGAGATACTCTGTGATTTTCATAATAAATTGATCATCCCGTCTCGAGCAAGTTAATGAAATCGATGAAAAAAATTTCCGGCTAGATAGCAAATGTCGATTGTTCTCGAGTATCTCAAAATGAAGACGACGAAAAGCAAAACAATGAAAAATAGCAGGAACATACCCGAAGCATTGTAAAAAGTATGAAGTCGTGTTTACAACAGTAGGCGAACTGGAATACATGCCAAACACACTAGCATCAATATTCGTCGAATAAAAATTCCAATTAACGACCATATCAAAACTCAGAAGAACATGTTATTCAAAACTTCCTCATAATTCATGCAAATAAGACTATGTTTTGAAAACATTAAAATTACATTAAAGAAACATATTTGGTTTGTTGTATTTCATGCAAAGTACAGAGGAATTATACAGAAATATACTAAGTCGAGGTATTCACCATTCTCGGATAATTCCATTTAAATGCTACACAAGCAGAGCAACGAAAAACAGTGGATTTCACGACCAGTATTTTATTAATTAGTTAAAAAAAGCAAGTTCTGATTATAATCAAAAGTGATAAATGTGATATGAATGCCAAGAGAAATATTCAGATTTTTTAAAAATTATTTTCTGACACTAAAAATGCATATTTTTGAGCAATGTTTTCGACAAGTGCGAGAGATTAAAATTATTTTTTTTTTAGAAAATATGGTCACTAGTCTTTCAAAGAAGATCGATATTTTATACAAGAAGTTTTGCGAATTTTTATCAATAATTTTTAATTTTTTCCATTTATATGGATATTTATTATCAATGCCTTCATTCCCAGTTCATAAACTCAGATTAACTTGAATGTCTTCAATAGCAGATTGTTCAATTAATGGTTTCTGGAAATGTTTTTAAAATAATTCTTTATTTCCTACTAATTGCTCAGAAGCAGATGCTACAGTAATTTTCTGTATTTTTAATATTCTTGGTTTAAGTTTTGTTTCTATTCCAACGTTCTCCCAAGGGGAAATGTCGGATATTTTCTCGTCCACACCAAAGACTCTAATTTAAGAAAGGCAATTGCTTAGTTTTAGCTAATAGTAATAGAAATATTGATTTATTTAAAGGAGAGAAAGATGTGGAAAATAATTACGAAGAAATAAAAAATACGTTGAATAAAAAGTAAAGTGGAGAATTTTGATAGGAAGGAAAGATATAAAGAAAGAGTGCAGAAAATAAATTAAGCGAGAATAAAAGAAAACAGCAAAATAAAAGTCAATGAGAAACAAAATTTCGTAAATGGTCCGTAAAACAAGGAAGAACGGATATACATGGTGTAACAGAAAAAATAATATAAATTATACAGTAATAAACTAATTAAGCAATAAAGAATGAAAGGAAGAAAAATTAAAAATAAAATAAAAAGTTAATCAGCAAGAAATAAGACAATATATAGCAAAAACTTAAATAGGTTGCTAAACACAAAAGAGAAATAAACAATAGAAAATAAAAACTAAAAAAAAAAAAAAATCTGAAACAAGAATTAACTGCAATAGGCAACACATTCCGACAATAAGAGAAAATGCTTGATATTATATCAATCGTCAGCTCAATGAAAAACGAAAAAAATAAATTCTAGTAAATATCACGCGACAAAGTTACCTATTAAAAGAACAAAGTTCTCCTGGGGGTAATGTAAACCTCTTTAGGACAATTCTTTAAAAAATAAAGCAGAAAGTGCTTCAATTATGCCAGTATCTTAATTAAAAATGAGCATCTGGTAAACTGCTGATTCTTAGAAAACGCTTTCTCATACAAATGAACAAATATATGTGAACTCTTCTATTGTGAGTTGGGTGGCACAAAATAAATGAAAATACGAGAGAAAAAGAAAACGAATATGGAATTGGGTTAAAGATGATTTAACGGAAAGTGGACATATAGACGTGTCTGAAACTGCCTTTAAATGTATAAGTATGTTTCTAGAATGATTATTTACTTCGTAGTAACAGAAAATTACTGCCGGAAACAGAATTTAACAATCTATTTACTATGAAAACGGGAAAAAAGTATAAAATATGTAAACAAAAATGTTTATAGAAATGATGATTCGATTTTTCTAAGTTGCATAACACTGCAAAAACATCATGTTTGCTGCTCTATTATAAATGATTCGGAAAATAAAAGAATGTCATTCCTCTTCGTTATTGATTGATTATAAAGTGATTATAACGTCTAAATTTTCATAGTAGTAAATTAATAAAAGTTATTCAGCTTATCAGTTTTAAAAATGTTGAAATTCTACCATTAGTTTAAAATTCGGCGAATGCAGTATTCACTGATAAGTATGTTATACTAAAAAATCATTTTTAGGATAAGAGAGATGGTCTGAGTTAAAGATCAACATACTTTCAAATATTACTCTATACACATAGAATTGTTTATTTTGACACATTAAAAGAAATCTCTTACCGCTTGACATAAAACTTGCCGTTTGAAGGAGCATAAAAGTTATTGCTGAAGAACCCTTTAACCAAATTTCTATCCGTCGCAAGTCGTCCTTTTTGGTTCTTATTTGTAATGAGGTTTAAAGGAAGGAGGTTGTGCAAGAAGCTTTACTCGAAAAAGCTCTGCGTAAACACATTAATGCCAAAGTTGTCCGTTAACTGACGCGCAAAGTCCATTACTATTAAACACTCTCACCTCACCATATCGTGTCTTTGGGACGACAGATTTTGCCGAAAGGTCATTTTTCTTGGACGCCCTGATGCTTTAGAGACTTAAAAGAAACAGTATCATTAGAAAACTTCAATATTCTATAATTTACACTCTTCAGTGTATTAGCATCTTTTGCAATAACAAAAGTTTTCTCCCTATGACTCGTTAACTTTACAACACCGTATTTCGGAAAAATGTTGCAATATTGCGTTTGGAAATATTTGAAAATAATAACTTTCTAATTGTTAAGTTATTTTTTGTAATAAACATTTTTTCCTACACAAACAATTCTATAGATTTATAAATTATAATTCTTAACATTTATATTGTTGCAGCATCTTCCTTATATGTGTGTGTGTGTATAATTATGAAAGGACCTGGTATCACTTTACGGTCCAAAAAATGATCCATAGTATTTCTTAACATTTTACAGGCTACAGAAGAGTGCGAATAGCATTATTGTGCAGATATTCTCTAGATTCCAGTGCTCTATTGGTTCGGATATTATCCTTCATGAATATGAGGTGTAATTCAAGTGTGTTATTATAAAAATGATGTTAGACGACCCATTCAAAAACTTTTTAAGAATTTGCTCTTGTTACTTTTGGCAGTAGCAACGTTGGTTTATTTGCAATGAAACAAAATCAACTTTGTAATTTTACGAGCAGCAAAACCAGATCCTAACTGAGCCAACACCAAACAGAACTGCTTCAAGGGTGTTTATTTAGTACGTAGTATTCAAGCTCAGCTATCAAAAAACATGCTATAGAAACCGACTCTTCTTGAAGAACAGTGGAGGTTTCAAACTTTTCTAACATTAGAAATTTGTCAAGACTTCTCTAAATGCCTTGCCAGAAAAAAGTGGCCGTTTGATACGATTCCTTTAAACAAGAGCTTACATTTTTAGCCTTCTTATAACTGATGGAATAATATGCTATTGGTCTTGAAGAAACTGACTCGTTGTGCTAGGTTGATTTCTGGCAATCACAAAAGAAACATTACCCCATGAGCATGTATTTTTTAAAATCTTTTTCTATTCATATGTTTTAAATCGCTTGCTGACAGATAAATTTACACCAGACGTGTGACTGATAATTTTCAATCACAAAGTCTTTGCCTTTCTATTATGTCATGATTGAAAAATAAGGGTTTTTTGTCTTAAGTCAAAGTAAAATAGCTTCCTTAATACAATTAATCGGCTAATTTTTCACGAAGGATTAAGCAGTATATTGGCAATGGGCCGTTGCCTTTCACTTGAAATACGATAATCAAGCAACCGGCACTAATCTCTCAAAAAAAAAAAAAAAATCGATAGTTTTACGAGTAAATGAAAATATTTTTTAATGGACGCTGCCTATTGCACCCGCAAAAAAAAAAAACACTTGCGTGTTTTAATAGTTAGAAATACGATGATAACAAATGCTCAGGAGTGAGTTCAATATGCACAGACAGCCTCATTTTTCCATTTCTCTACCTAAGGTAGTTGAATTAAGCGTATTCGTGTTTCGCGGTGTTGAGCAACAACTAACTTGCTAAGTATGGAATGATCGTGGAGGTTCTTTGGCTAGCTTTTGGACGGTGAGTATGTCATCCATGGTCCTGTTGCCCCATTATTTAAACATTTCACGGACTAGCATAGGCAAGTTATCTGAGGTAATGTCCTCGTTAGAAAATATTTGCACTTAAGTCTTGGCTAGGTCAACAAATATGCCCGCCTCAATAAAGACGCTCTCCCATCACTAGCAAGTCTTGCATAACTATTAAGTGCATAACTTCCTCAAATATTCTCGGAAATTACTCACAACAATTCCGAAAGTTCAAAATAGACTGGGGCATGTTCTTAAAATTGACCAATCTTTCTCTCACTCAGATTACTATTTAACAATATAGTTGCACTGACAAAACCGGCCAGAACTCTATCATCATCACCAACCCTAACAAACGTCTTGATATGATTAAGGTGTGGGTTATTCATAAATTTAATTTCATAGTACACCTGATCTCATTTTTGTTTATTTTACAGAGTGAGAATGTCGCTCTGAAAAATGGCCCATCCAAAAATATATGGTTCTGCTAAGGTCAGGAGGACGAGGTTGCAACTTCATATTCTCAACTGCGATCCGAATTTATCCAGCATATACATCAAGCATCAATTCATTTAGTGTATTGCTCTTGATGTGCTATGATTTGAATATCTCTCTTAAATATACATGTTGATTTATATTGAGTATTTAGAGAAAAATCCGAGATATTAATAATTTAGCGCAAGATATTTAACAGCTTCTATTCATATACATATATCGATATATATAAGATAACCAACGTTCGTTTAAAACTAAAACAGAATTAAATTCAGTAAGAAAGGAAAGTACTCAATACAGAAAAATTCTTTTGATTTTAAAAAGTAAAAGAAAAGACAAAAAACACAAGAAGCACCAAAACAATAAAATGTTTGTTAGTTCTAGAAATGTTGTTTATAAAACAAAGACTGGGTTGAAGACCAACGTTTTCATAACAGTGATTGGTTTAAAGCCATTAAACCCCTTAAATATGGATTAAAAGTATAACTGTTCTTCTTTAAAAATGGCTTTAGTATCAGATAACCCACAAATGTTTATATGCAAGTAAAAAAGAAATAATTGAAGAAAAGTGATGAGAGATTTACAAATCTCAATTTTCTTTAAATTCCCTGAACTAAAATCGACAAAAAATCTGAAAGAAAATATCCATATTTTTCTCGACCCAATTCATTCATTTAGGCGCTTAGGATCCATCAAGAAGATCATCAGATTTGCATATAGTAAAACGTATTGTCTTTTTAAAGCCCATTGATTTATTAAGGTCCCTTCCTGATTTATTTTGCTTTTTTTTCAGATTTAGAAAGATAATACAAGGCATTTTTATTAGCTTTTCGTTGTAGTTCAGCCTGTCTTATTGATTATGATGTTTCTGTTACGTCTGACATTTTTGGTTCTTTATTTCAAACATTTTTTTTTTATTTCAGACAATAAAATCAGGAATATGTATTCGTTTTTATAACAAAGTGTTACTTTTCTTTTCACTTTGCAATATTTTCAATTTTTTTCTTTCTTTCTTTCTTTTTCTTCTTATGGTAAAGTCTTAGTTGTTTGCCGTCTTTTATTCCTAAAATCAATTCGAATCCTCTGGAGTGAAAGCTTTATTTAAGCCACTTCCTGCCATGAATGTACCAACAGACGAAACTAGCTGTCACATCGTAGATTTAAAATGGCATTTAAATGGACCCTCGCGATCACGTGACTGTCACGGTTATTGACGTATCTTCTGCTAGAGTCTTCTGAGAGCAGCAGCCACGCCTTGCTCACTGCGATCATGAGGATTATGTTGGTCTCAAAAAGGAGATATAAAAATAAATAGACAAGAAAAGAGACAGGAGCAACCATGCGGAGAGACAAGAAAAAAGATGTGAAAGTTTAAGTTAAAAAATAGATAAAAAATAAATCAAGTCAAAAGTTGTTTGAATTGTATATTCTTCTTGCTACCTCTGTATTTTTCTTTTCATTTGTTTTGATGTATTTTTTGATTATTTTCTGATTTTCAGTTCAATGTTTATTTTTCATTACTTTGTTTTCATATTCTTGGCCCCAAACTTTTCATACTTCTCTTTCCATTGTTACTACGTTTCTTTCATTTACCTTTTTCCACTTACTTTATAACGCGTGTAGTTTTCTTGTACTTCTTTCTTTTTTATCTTTTATTTTAATTCTATTATCATGATTATTTTTCTTCCAGATGGGTATTACTAATTTTTCATTCTTACGTATTCCATTAACGTCTTCTTCTGTATTTCTTTAATTATTTGCTTAATTCTTCTTTTTTACATTCCTTATTCTTCTAGTTCTTTTTTCATCTATATTTTTCCGTATGTTCTAGAAATTTTCAATTTTAATATACTTCCAACTCTTTAAGTTAATTGCTAGTTTTCTTATTTATTTTCATTTGTAGATTTTTGTCTTATTTCTCGCATTTTTATGTATTTTCCCCACTTTGATCTTTTTTGCTGCCATGGTTTATAAGATTCCATCTTCTTTATTAGTTACGTTTAATTTAAATTGCAAAAACTATGGAATAAGAACAATTGGAGGATGTTCACATAGATGTTTGTTTGCTGTTAAAAACAAAACAAACAAAAAAACAACAGATAAGACCCATGATATTTTTCTTTTGTTAATGAACCTTCTAACTTCGTGAAATATTATTTAAACGGTCAAGAATAATTTGAATTAATGGTATATTTTTAACAAGTCATGTTATGTTATAATCCAATATTGAGGAAAAATATGAAATTATCTGGTAATTTGCATTCCAGAAAAAATACCACCAGAAGCCGTATGATGCAAAAAGATCAACAGTTAAATCTTCTTACAGACATGAACAAGTTGGAATACATAATGGAAAGAAAATTGTCCTAACAAAAGACCTGTCAATTGAAACAATGGCAAGTAATGCACAGACGAGGGTTACAAAAGACGTTGGTTGTTTCAAATCAGATGCTTTCTTTTCTAAATATAAAAGAAATAGAGTGTAAAAAAAAAAGAGAAAAGAAAATTCACTTGTGGACCACGAGACATCACAACTTCAGGATAGAAAATTCACAGCAATATTCCACGAAAATTAAACATATACAACAAATGAAAGAAAAAATGGGTTGAAAGAGGAATCAGGGTTTGAAACAGAACTGTAGGAACTCAGCTGAAAGAAAATGGATTTAGAGAAAAACAAATTAAAGAAAATGAGTTTAAAATGGGCTAAAGAGTAACAATCATGTCGTATGGAATAGCGAAATAAAGTGATACCCTGAGATGAATCTGCAAAGACCATGATGATGCAGAAAATTTTGTCTAGTCTAAAAAAAAATGCCGTAAAAATGAAAAATATAAACATGAATATTTGATGAAAACAACTACCTTTTTAATCTATCATACATAGAAATATACAAAAGTATATCACTTTTTGTGATATTGGGCCACGTGTTATTTAAAGGGTATTGTGATATTGGCTCACATGTTATTTGGAGGACATGGTGATATTGGCTCACATGTTATTTAAAGAACTAGGAGAAATGGCAGCCATTACTTCAACAGTCAATGTACAAGTCTCCATTAAAATTCGAGATATTTACCAATTTTAATCCCATTGATTGAAAGCTGGATAAAAGAATTTTCAGAAGATAATGCATGTGTCACAGGGCATAGATGATTAAAAATTTTCTTCAAAAATAGATATATAAAGTCAATGACATGACAGTTCTTGGTTTCAATATATTTGAACACTTATGATAGAAATTAATAGAAGAAAAGATTCATGGAAAATATCCGTCTATTAACAGTCATGCGGAGAGATGAAAGCAACAATACCGATTTAATTTATTGAACCTCATGCAAAAAATAATAATAATAATGATATCATAAAGGTCTTAGAAGAGGTAACTAAGCATTAAAAAATGGTTAATGAATTTCATTTTCTTTGTCTCATTATTGAATTATTCTACAATATTTTTTGTCTGATTGGTTTGGAAAAATATATGATTAATTTATATTACTCAAACCAGTTGGTTTAAGGCATATATTATTGATCCAGAAAGTTCATATTTTAATAAGAAAATGTTTTGCGTCTTATCCATTATGAAATTATTCACTGCTAAATGAAAGAACAATGTAAACATCATCTAAGTGTGCTAATTTCATACGTATAGATTAGGGTAGTGCTTCTGATGAGTGAATTTATTTATTTTACTACGGATTACCTACTTTATTTTCATCATTAACTTTTAATCTCTATTACAATTTTTTGTTTGTTTTTCTTTCATCCTTTCTTTAAATTCTACAATGCTTTCACCATATATCCTCATTGAAAAATAAGAAAATATTTTTATCTTTATTAAAGTTCATTCAATTTTTGTTATCTTCACATGTTTTTATTTCAACTTTACATTCTATTAATTCTTCGTTTACTTCTCAAACTAGATCACTCTCCTTTTGACTCATACACCTGTTCTTATTAATATGAAAGCTTATTTTTGTATTCCTACTGTTAATGTGCTTGGCAAATACTTTGTGAGAGTTGAAATGCATGATGATGGTTGCTTGCGCCAACCCATGCGTAAAGTCCCCATACATCTAACCCCAGTCGATTTCTGGATATATAAAACCTATTGCAGTCAAAAAGCATAAACATCAAGTGGCTGTCTGATAAGACGCCATCAATACCTTAGGATAGCATGAACAAGCTTCGTGGAACTATTTTTTGTTACCCGACCAAATATTATTTCGCTTAATCGCACATACCCTGACAAAATCGGTGACAGAAACCAGACTCAAAGAAACACCCAAACCCTCAAACAGCCTGAAGCTAATAACTTTTGCCTGACCTACAGAAATTCAAGAAAGAAAAAAGTAGCGCTACATATCACTCAGTGTCTCGATCTGACTTTTTTCAACATTTGTTTTCTTTATAAATGACTTTTCATATCGTTTTGGTGGCTTAAATATTACCCTTCATTTTTTTTTTCTTTTGTTGTTATTCTGTGTTTACTTCCAGGTTTGTACTGCTTCTCGATCTTCTTCGTTTATACTTATATGTCAACAGTTTTTCTGTTTTAATTTTATGCTTACTTAAGTTCCTTATATATGCAAATTTTACATATCCATTCGATCATATCGATAATATTTCTTAATCGTCAATATAGTTTATTAGCAGATTTTTCAAAATGTCCCAATTTATTTATCTATTTATTTATTATTTTTCACTTTCCTTATCCTTATTTCTTTTATTCTCTCTCTGTGAGATCCCCCCTCTCTCTCAATTTACAACTTATGTATATTACTATGTATGATAGAATATTTTTGACACATTTTCATTCTATTCCGTTCGCATTTTTTTCATACTAATTCTACCCTTATATATTAGTAAATGAATATTACCTTTGTATTTTCTAGATTTTTAATTCATTTAATTATCTGTTAAATACAGCTTTCCTCTTTACATTTAATTCTTATATATAGCATTTCAGAGTACATTTCTTTAAAACTTACATATATCTTTCGTTAATGCCTTTTCTTTATGGTCGTCTTTTTCTTCTGATCCCTCATTCTGAACTGTTCTTCTACAATTCATTGTTCGTTTTCGTAAATGGGTTTCCCCTTTTTCCATTATTTTAGACTTCCATTTCCTTTTGATCCCTTGGTTATATTTCGCTGTTCATGATTTGTCTTCCTTTTGCAATTTATTTATTTATTTATAGTTCATCTACTTCCTTCATTGTCTTTATATTTCCTATTAGGTTTGCCTCTTGAATTCTTTCTTTTATTTTCTTATTCATTTAGATTTTTTCCTTTGTCACTTTCTTAGGTTTTTATTGTTTCCAATATATTCTTTGATCTTCTTTGATCTTGCTTCTTATCTAGACATAAAATATGATTCGTCCTCCGACTTGTCGTCGCTTTGTAATGTTTGATTGCTGCTCTTTGTGTTCCTCAACTAAACACATACACACTAACGGAAAAGATCTTACACAGCTTCAAGAATATTGGAGCCTGATGGGCCCACTCAACAGTATAAATTAATATGTCGGCAATACACACACACACACACACACACATATATACATGTGTGTGTGTGTAGTTTTATTACACAAAATATACGTTTATTTCCTGGAGGTATAAGGTAATATATAAAACTTTATGGACTGAGTTTTATGACCTATCAACCCTTTTGGGTTATTTAATGCCGGATCCTGTTTATGCATTAATAAAATATAGGATTTGTCAATCTATTTCGTCGATATCATTTTAAACAAGAGAGAACACATTAATTTGCACACAGTTAAAATGTTATACAAGGACGATTTTGAACGGGAATACTTTGGATGTCATTTTATTTCAATTGTTTTTGAGCCAATTGCACGCAATTGAATAATTTCAAATACTGTTATCTTAAACTAATAATCCTATATAATGTTAATCATTAATTTGCATTGTGTAAAGTGTTTTCAAGTATTAATAACACTAATAGTTTATTCGTACCGTTAAATGGTTCTAAAATTGCTATCTAATACAAATAATTCAATTTTTCACTCACTTAAATGGATTCAACTATTGCTATTCAACACTAATAATTCTATTGAATATTACCGATTATTCAGAATTGTTAAATGGCCTCATGATTGCTATGTAACACTAAAATTTCAACTCAACATCAGTCATTTGTTTGAGCACAGTTTAATGGGAGAACTATTTGATCCATTAATTGGACTTTTACAGGTACAACCACTCAGGATCAGAGTAGACGGTGGAGTAAAAGCAATGAAAGTGTTATTCCACGTTTCCCAAAGCTCAAGGACTTGATCTTCACAATCAGATGGTTTAGTGTCATATTCAGGATAATTGTTGGTGATGGTCTTACCACTCTCTGCGAAGATACAGTCGGAGCATTCCACAGTCCCAGACTGATATGCTCATGAGACTTTGTGTGAGTATTGGCAGACATTAAATATATGATGGTTGACTAAAAAGTTCATATGATGAAATATTTGCTGTTGACTTTCTGACTGCATCAACAACTAAAGACGTGTGTGGACCGTAAGGGGAATTATGTTAAAAAATGCCATTTTTGTCACATTTGTTAAGAATATACTGGTCAATATAAATTTTTCAGCCGAAGCCTTGTATTTGCATGTCTTTTCACCTCCTTCCCTCTCTCTCTCTACACACACACACACACACACACAAGCCCTTACATACACACCCACACACATAGCATACAGATACAGGCACACACACAATATATATCATCATCATCATGTCGTGCCGCTAGCACGGATATCCCTGACCCTCTCTCGCCACTTCTCTCTATCGTTCATCGCTTCTGGCAGGTCTTCAGGGCTATATCCCGTATCCTCATATAGCTGCTGTATGTATGTTCGAGCTGGTCGTCCTGCTTTTGCTTGGCCATATGCGGGGCTCCATAGGAGTACATCACTGATGAGTTCGTCCTTGCTTCTCTCCAGCAGTGTGCTGCGTGTCTTATTCGTCTGACTTGTATAGTTTTCGTGATGGGAGGCAGGTGGCTGTATAGTTGGTGCCTTGTAGGGTGTCGCCGTCAGAACTTGTTCAATATTGCTCGCAACATTCTTGTGTAATTGCCGTCTAGCTTCTTCTTCAGCCATTTAGTTAGCGTCCAAGTAGTGCATCCATATAGCAGTATCGATACGACTCCTGCCTGGAAGAAACTGCGTTTCATTTTATCGGTCAGGTCTGATTTCCATATGATCGAGAGCCTATCGAGATATATATATATATATATATATATATATATGCCTTCGTAATAATTTACAGCCAAATTATACGATATATATATATATATATATATATATATATATATATATATATCGTATAATTTGGCTGTAAATTATTACGAAGGCATATTTTGTTGAACAAGATAAAAGACTGTATTTATAGTTTTTGATAGTAGTTTTGCAAGTTGGGTTTTTTCCGTGTTTCAGGGTCAATTTGGTGTAAAAATTGTCCCATGTTTTTTTTTTCCCCCTAACGCATTCAACCATAATTTGGTTGTTTTCAGGGGTCATCGTTTGCGGTAGCTGTTCAGTTTAAGTATTTCTTCTTTTGTAAATATATTGATAAAATTAGGAAATAATATTGGCTAAGTTTCCCGTAACTTCATTTTCAGGAAGTAATACTGGTGATGATACAAAAATGCATTTTTCTCCAAAGCATTATCTATTGAACCTAATATAAAGGTAAATTTTTTAGCAGACAATTATTCTACCGAAGTTTATCTTTGTTCTTCCACTAAGTCTGATCATTTTCTCTCTCTCTCTATGTGTGTGTGTGTATTATATATATATATATATATATATATATATATATATATATATATATATATTACTTTATCGCACGTATATGCATGCATGTTAATATGTAAATACATATTGATTCCCCTCATACCTAGATACACATAGCTAAATATACACATTCATAGTATTGAGTATTGCTTAAATTGTCACAATGATAAATATAATTATAATACAGTTATTTATTCGAAATATAGTTAACATTTTATTGGTAATAGATGTAGACATAAATCTGAAACCATTAGTGTGTAATATTTCATGAAATCAAAATATTAGAAGGATTCGGTTTTTTTCTATTCGATGAAAATCGAGCATATTTGCTTGCTAGATGAAGCGGTCAGTTGGTTAAATAACGATTTCCTTGGACTTTTTCTTTGCTAGCCAAATAGCTATGAACAAAGCAACTATTTAGTTTTAGTAATTGCTTAACCCTTAATCAGTATATCATATCATACAAAAACAAACTACCATTAACTCATGCAAATGCTTTTAAAAATATATGGTTCCGCTATCCTATGTCATATTTTATCTTACCCTTTGGAAGTGGATACCCTGTGGATTCAGCACAACACTATTTGGAACAAGTAACTCTTTGTCTAGTAACGGGTTCAGCAATTTAGCGTGATGTATTTTAACCTTTAAAATCAGTACCGATCCTGAAACTACCGTATTTTTTAAACATGTTTACAAATAGATATGTTTTTGGCTGCGCATGTTACGAAACTAAAAATGGAATTCTACTATGAGAAGTATATGTTGCACCAAAATACCAATTAAAATCAGCATACAAGACTTGAAGAAATCATGATTTTAAAATAACAGAAGATAAAACACCGTCAATAAAATTTTTTGCAAAATCCAAAAAATGTCAGTCACGTACTTGTAAACATTTGTTTATGGTAAATTCCCGTATCATATTGGATAAAATGCTGTGACTGAAGAACATTCGCTTTCAAACTAATAACCTTGGGAGAGATATTGAATCTCCTTCCAGCTATCTTTTTAATAGTATCACAGCAGTTCTTTTACAAGGATGACTGACATTTAAATAATGTTGGGTAATATACCATTAAACAAAGAAACCAATACAATTTAGTGTGGGACGCAAAAAACATTTTTTCTCAAGAAAACCTGGCTAAGTCCTTTAGAGATATTTAAATTGAGGGTTCTAATCCATTGTTTCGGAGATAAATCCTCTCCAGGTACATCATTGGTATTTTCTTTAACTTTGATACGCGACAATTTTTAGAACTCTTGATGAAAATGACATTTTATATTAGATTTTTGTACTTCTATTTTCGTGAAAATTTTTGAAAAATAATCTATTATGATCATCTTGAAGATGCAGAAAAAATTATGATAACTCTAACGATAAAAATTTAAAGCATGCATTTCATTCTACATAACTAATTATTTGTTTGCAAAATCCTCTCCAGGTACATTGTTTGCAAAATATCTATTCTAAACTGAGAAAAGTGTCCTTATGCTTGGGTGTTTTGCAAACCAAACGTTCATGGAAAATTGCCAAGTCTTGTGTGAGGAAGAGACACACAGTCTGCCTTTAGATTTGTTAGATATTTTTTTTTAGCCGGCAATTGTAATATTTGTTGATTAATACGTTTCAGATGAATTACCCTTCGATCCTCCCAGTTAAGTTTACATATAACTCTTCAATATAAATAAGTTTTGTCAAAATGAGGATGATATGATTTAAAATATTTGATAAAACTGAAGTGCGTACGATGATAATTAGCGTGCAGCGAAATTCATTTTCTATGTTGATAAAAAATAGAATTAACCCAGCTTTCCTACTTTATTTAGAAGGAACTACGATGACTGAAGGAATAAATGATCGCATCCAAGCTTATGAGGAGAACCACATAAATACCTTCATTCTACTGTTTGATTTCCTCGTAAAATTATATTTTTTTTACAACATTTAACGTCACGTAGCTAAATAATCGGTAAATATTATTTGAATAGAATGGATATTATATGCTGATTTTTAGGTTTTTGACATCCTGATTAACGCATTATATAAATAATTTAGGAGAGCGTAGCTCGGTCAGAACAGGCTTGGTAACTATTAGTTTCCCGCTAGAGCAATTATTACTCAGTATCCCTTTATACTCAGATGGGAAGTGTGATCTAGTTTGACGGGCAGTCAAGAAAGTGCGGTATGGTTCATTTTGCGCAGTTATTTGAAGGCTATGGATTATCAAATTTGTGGCTAACGGAAAGTTCACGTATAAGACAAACCTTTTCATCATGAAATAAACAAATTTATGATTCGATATATACGACAGAGCTAAAATTTAAGTTCGATTCTGTGGAAAAGATTTGGAATTAAGGAGACCCGTATAAATCTCTCTTAGTTTTGTGAAGATTTATTGGGCCTAAAATGTCGATTTATATAACACAGTTCACTGTAGTCAGTCTTTTATGTTTAATTTGTTATCATTATACTTATTTTTGTTTTAATTTCAAAGAGTTCTTTCTTCAAAAGACGTTTACAAGGAATATGCTTTCATGTCTACATTTAGAAGTAAATTCTGACAGTTTATCTAAAATCTTGCTTTTCCCTGGGAAGGTTATTTTCCCTGGGAAGGTTATATATATATATATATATATATATATATATATATACATGTGTGTGTGTGTTTGGTAAATTGTATGTATATATGTGTACGTTTGTGGTAAATTTTATATATATTATTTACCACAAACTTACACACACACACACATATATATATATAAATACTATTTACCACAGGCACACATACGTATATATATATATATATAACCTTCCAAGGGAAAGGCAACATTTTAAATAAATAGTCAGAATTTGCGCGATTAATACACCAAAAATATGTTCACATAATGTAAAACTTGGGAAAGTAATGGTCAAAAAGTAATGAACCAATGCATGGAATCCCTTTGAAAAAATAACACCTCATCACTTCAGACAGCATTTCATGTAACAGTTATCTTCAATATGACTTTAATTTAAAATGAGGGAGAAATACGTTTTAAAAAATAAAGCTGAAAATATAGCAAATATTTATCATTTTGATATGCAAGAAACTTTTATATACTTTTAGATTTGCCACTATGTATGTTTTTTTTTTCATTGGCTATTTCTTATAAGTTGCTGGTGAATATATCACTATCTTCTACTTGATAAAACATTGATTTAAAATATGATACGTGTCAAATAATGGTGTTTGCGATAGGAAAAAAATCATTTTTTTTTACGCAAATCTCAACTGTTGTTAAATGTGATCAGAAACTTGTAAGCCAATTAAATTTGGTTTGAATCAAAATATGATTGTGTGCTCACACCCAGTTTAAGACGAGTGTGTGTATATGTGTGTGTGTGTGTGTGTGTGTGTGTGTGTACACAGGGTGCCTACAAAAACTTGAGTCGCAAACGAAATTATATTAACATATAATTTTACGAAATGAAATTCTCATCAGATTCCTTCACTAAATGCAACATAGCTCTTCAGCAGAGATGGAGGTTCCGGACCAATTTTCTTTCGCTTTATGATACCACCAAAACTTTGCTAATTCCCTGAGATTTATATTGTTAATTGGAAAAGTACAACTTCATATTTATCCCAAACTCAATTTGTTTTTAATGGCAACATTGATATCTGGCGAATTCCGTGTCCACCAGTTAAAACCCCATTTAACTCCATTTCGGAAAATAATTTGAAATTACCCTCTCATCTATGAGTTTTTCGATTCCTCATCCTGCAACAGTTGAGATTGTGCCTTAAAATCTGTTGAATTCCATACGTCTTGCCGATTTTATATTTTTTCACCAAAACGATCCACCTTCTAATTAAACATTTTTCTATACTTGATCGTCAATAAGTTACCATAACAGAAGTGTTCAAGTCAATTTTGAAACGAGACACATGGTTGCCAAAAAAGAGGTTTATTTTAAAACAACTTTTATAGATCATCAGAAAAACATATGCAAGATAGAATGATGATTTCATGGAAATTTTTTTCTTCGTCTCTTCATTGCAGAAAGGGATTTACGAAAAAGAAGCAATACTGTTTTACGGTTACACATTTTTGTATATCAGTAATATCGGAATATATAAGCAAATTCGCCGGTTTAGGTGTCTAAAATAAATCGAAGGTGGACTGAATTTTCCATCAAGTGGTGTGACAATAATGGTCATGATAAAAGAAAGAAATTTTCTTTCGCATTAAGTTCAAGGAAATATATAAAAGATACTGAATAACGTACGGTAAAGAAAATAGGTTGAATTTACGTGCATACATGTACGCACATCAACAGCCTCCACAAATTTATATATACAAAAAAAACCCACACAAATACACTTATATATATATATATATATATATATATATATATACACACACAAAAGCACACACACATACATATATTCATTTATAATTTGAAGACCAGGACGTGTAGTGGTTAAAGTGATGAACTGACGAATCGTAGAAAGCGACTTTGAAAGCTATTAATCACTTTTGGATTGAAACTCTTTGGATAAAGTTTATCCCTCTCCCTAATCGTCCCAGGAATGGATTACGTACTATCACTACTGTACAACAAGTATTTGTTTAGCATTATATAACCCGCGAAGGTCAATACGCCATTAAACAATGAAACCTCATGAAATTCGTACATTCAGGTATATATATATATATATATATATATATATATATATATATATAAACGTACACGCTTACATAAATATACCCAGGCAGGCACACAAAGACACATACATAGAAAACACATTAGTTGTGTATATATATATATATATATTTATAAACTTACATTATATATATGTATGTATATTTAGAAAAATACACCCTCTCTCTCTCTATATATATATATATATATATATACACACATCCACACACACATATATATATACACGTATTTTATATATGTAAATTCACGCACATTATATATACGTATGTGTTCATCTATATTTGTGTATGCTTATTTAATTTTCAAACGTGATCAGGGAATTCTACCATACTCTATAGATAATTACCTACGGGTTGGAGTTATTTCTGGGAATGTTTTCGATATCAGTAATTTCGTCGTTGACGAGTCGATGTCAGTACAGATTCGACGTAACCCGAGTAACAAAATCCCAGGCTGCAAAATAAATTATCTTTTTGAACTGTTACCTAACTATCAAATGATAAAAAAAGTTTTATAACTGATAAGGAATATTTGGAATCAATAAATTATTAAATACAAAGAAATGGATATTGGTTAACAACCTGTAAACGTTTTTTTCTTTGTGATATTGGAATGTGCGAACAATAAAAATTACGAATTAATAATGAATCATTTTAACGAACTTTCATATAAAACTCTAGTGAAGATATATATTTCAGAAGAGTCAAATAACAATTTATGAAATCAATGTTCAACTTAAGGTTGCTTGTCTGGTAGTAATTTTGCGAGAGTGTGTATGAAACGGTACCAGTTTAAGAGAATGTGTTGGACTGTGAGGGGTTTTTGTCCATTGGGATGTTTTCCATTTTTAGGAAGTGTTAGCAGGGGATGTGGTCGTGATAAATGCGAATTCCAGATAGTATCACTTTTGTGTTTATTCTGTAACCTGCCAGCCACTCAATAATGGTAGCTTGTGTCTAGTGGAGCTTGTGTATTTTATGACGCAATGATTTTTGCCACAAATCCTAATTGAATTTATTAGCAATTAGTTTTTGATCAGCATATGTGATTTTTAAATAGATAGGTCAATCAGAAGTGCTTTTTTCCACTTTGTTCTTTGATTTCATAGTATAGTAAAGTGGCTAGATTACCAAGAATGACTGATGCAATTATTTTTGGAGAAAGTGTTCATTTGTTTTAGGAGATTAATTATAAGAAGAGTTGATGGAGTTTATTCTGTAGTGCTCTGAGGACTGACTGAAGTGTGAGTAATGATAAATTTGGATTATTTGGCGTTAGCTCTAAAGTTTATAGCTAGTTCAATAACAGTGACTTCTGCGCTATAGATTGATGAACATTTGGGAGACGTTTTCGCAGTTCTTAGTTTTGGAGAATATCACCACAATCAACTTTCATTCCTAGGTTAGACCCATCTGTATAGATGAGATGAATATCATGAAAATTATAATGGATTTTCAGGAATTTAAGAAAAAAATTTAGGTGTCTTTGGGTTTTGGTTAGATTTGTTCTAACCTTACAATTGGATGATTTATGGTCCATGACGCTGTTTTGAAGAGGGTGGTGTAATGTGCTATTTGGTGGGTGATTGTGATTCCATCGAAAAAGTCTGATGGCATTTGCTTTATTTTTAAACTGGTATTTGTTTTCTATTTCAATGATCCAGTTATAGGCAGTGTTTAAGGGGCATTAGGTGAGTTTAGTGTCTGGAAAGCTCTGTATTCTTCGAAGTGTTATATAAAACGGGAAGTCTGCCTCGTTGGACATGAAATTAGGTATGCTATATGGCCATGATGAATTTTACCCTATTTTAAAGTTAAAGAAAGACTGCAACCAGATGTCCCTTTCTACCGATTTTTTCTCGATTTTGGGTTTATATGCAGAAAATCTGTCATATGGTATTTCCTTTGGCTCTGAAGCCCGATTGTAGATATGAAAGGAGATTATTTGATTCAATGAACCATATCAGACTTAGATTGACCATCTTTTTGAGAGTTTTACAGCTGGTAAGTATATAACTGGTAGTGCTTGTGAGATATTTTTTGTGGTTTTTTGAAGATAGCGAGGGGTATAGCTTGCTTCCATTAGGTAAGGATGTTGCCAGAGATATAGATATTATATATATATCTTTCAGGAATATTGTCGGGAGTTCTTAAAGGTGGTTGTAGAGAATTTAATTTGGACATGCGGCTGAGTTATTGGATTTGGATATTAAGTTTTAGACTTAGGTTAGGGGGAAGGTTGGTTATAACTTTCAGTATTGTCTGATGTGAATTTTATTATTTTTTCTTTGATTCAGGTTGAGTTGAATTTAATCGAGTAGTTTTTGTAGATGATGCTTGAGCAAAACTTTCAAATTGGCTATATGTTTTTTTTCCTTGTGGCATTTGTGTTTACTTGAGAGAAGTGATTTATCGGATTGCTGCTGTTTTTATTTGATATTTTGTTGCTAAAGTTGCAGTTTATTTTTGCACTATTGTAGGATTTTTTTAGATGATGGATCCGAGGAGGAACTTTTGTCTTCTTTGATGGTATGTCGAGCTTTGACACTTTGTTGTTTATATTCGGTTAGATTTTCCGAAGAGGGGTTTGCTTTAGATTTCCTGAGAGCAACTTTATACTCTCTTATGTCCTTTCACTCCTCTGTGAGCCATGGTTTCTTATGTTTTAAAGATATTTTAATTTTGAGCATAATCTTCTTTACCCAAGAAAATAGGGTGTTGGTAAAATGTATCATTGGTTTTTTTTTTTTATTGTTTCAGTGATTATTGTGGTAAGGTATTGCTCTTTGAGGGACTGGTAGTTAACTTTTTGGAAATTCCTCGTGGAGGTTTATGGATTCATTTGAGGTTAAGAGTTTTCTATTTTAGTTTCTTGCATTATTATTGAGCTGTAGTAACTGTTGCATAGATCTTTATAACCTTCAGTTTCTGGAGGCATAAATTGTTGCTATTGATGATTTTTCAACGGTCTGTTCTTTTTTTTCTTGTTTAACTTTTTTTTTTTATTAAAATCACCCATCAAGATAAACGACTCGCTATGAACATTTCCGGAACTATCTAATTCTTTTTCATTTATTGGGTTAGGAGGTCAGATATAAAATGTGAGCAATTTGAGACAGTACGAGTAAGGCTGAGACTGCAATTGCTTTCAAGCAGGTGTTGATGTTGATTTTATTTTGGGGGACATTTTTCCTGATAATGATTGGTATTACACCTGAAGCTCTTAGTCCAGTACCGGGGATATAATCATCCTGTTCAATTTTTATCGGGTTTGATTTGTCACACATATGTGCCAATACCCGCCGGCCCACCCCTACAATCTCAGTTTCGTTAAACCACTTATGGCCAGTGATTCGTCTCGTTGTTTTTCTCATCTCCGGTCAGGGGTATTTCACATTTCTTTACAGATATGCAAAACACAACTGAGACGGTGAAAGAACAAACAAACATGGGCTTGAGTTAGCTCTAAGCGCAAGAGGGGGACGTCTGTGACACTTTCTGTGCATTCTGTGAGCTAACACGAGCGGGTACTCGGGCGAAAATTCTCACAAAGCCACTGGCAATACTGACTTATCCTCCCGTGTTGGTCAACCGGGCATCTGTGGGTCAACAGATGCTAGTAGCCGCCTTTATGACTTCGGACTGCTCCCTGCTTCCTTCTGTTCTCTTCTGCTGACTGTATCCTTCTCTGCACTGTTTTCATCTCTGTCGACTGTCCTCTTCAGCTCTCCTTTGTCGACTGGTCTCCTCTCTTGACTAACCTCTCATGCCGACTGTGTCTGGGACCTTCCTTCTCTCGTCTTCTTCCGGTCTTGTAGGAGATCTCACACCCAGGCCCTTTATGTGAGTTTCGCACCAAAAGAGACAAAGAGATTCTCTGACTGGCTCCCACACCCACAGAAATGGATGCCCCCATAGTGTTACACATATTTTTGAAGGTTCCTTGAAGGCATATAGTAGTAGGGTTTAGTTCTGTTATTTATTGAATCCGCTCTTTGCAATTTTCCTTGTAGCTACGACAGTTCCATTGTATTATTTTGAGTACAATACTTTTTTTAGCTTTTGTTGTGTGATGAAGTTTATTTTGTTTTCGAGTACTTTTAGTCCAGCGTTTCTTTTCATTTGGTTGGATTCGGTGATTTCATTGGTTTCTAAGCTTTTTAATATGGTTTTGTTAGACCTTTTCATATCTATATATTCATTATCTATATTGTGGAGGGGTACGTTGGTCTCTGTTTCCATTAGTTCGAATCTGCTTTCTGTTTCGATCAGCGAGTTTGTCGATCTATGCTTCTCAAATTCCATCTACCGGGAGATCTTTCTTTTGAGGTTAGCGTTGGCCATTCATTCTCATCTATTTTTTAAGTGTAGAATTAGGTTTGGTAGAGATATGAAATCTTGGGGTTAGTTGCTGTTTGTCTTCTTTTTTTTTTAGTGGGGGGTGTCATCAGTTTCGTCTGACTGAAGTTGAGGATATTTTTTTGCATCTTGTTTTAACGGGAGGCTTGGTTGCCAGGTTCGTCACGCTTTTTCTTACCATCCTATTAGTGATTTTAGCTCTAATCTTAGGTTTATCATTTTGTAATGACACTGGGTATGATATATTTTTTGTGCATTTTATTTCTGATAATATTTTTCTTTTTTCAATTCTTCGAACATCTATGAAACCGCAGCTGGTTTACAGTTTGTGCAGCTCTGTGGTTGTTCTCATTCCATGTCCGTTCCGCTAACTCCACATATTTTACGTACTGGAGGTTTCGTGCATTTTTCTGTATAATGCCCAAATCTTTGACAGTTTTGACATCTGTGTTGGTTTGGAATGTAAGCCTTAACTTTAGATATATTTATTTTTATTGAGGTAAGTGTTTTGAAGCAGAGAATATATGTATTCGTTTGGATTATTAAATCATTTTTCTTGAGTGAGATTTTTCGGCCGTCATTAAAACCTAGTTCATAAAACATGTTTTTGTCTCATCCAGGGGATATATATATATATATATATATATATATATATATAGAGAGAGAGAGAGAGATCCGAAATTCTCACAACTCTCTTTTGAAGTGTTAAGGAAGTTATGATGGTAAGATTTCATTTTTAGTTTATAAAAGTATTTCTGTTCTCGTAGGAGGTCAAAATAAGTTTTTTTCTTATGACTACCACAATTAATGTGTGGTTTTATAGTTTTTGTTTAAATATTTAGGTTTGATCATAAAGCTGAATATCTTTTCATAATGAAAGAAGATAACTTGGAGATATGAATATCTTCTGTGCAATCGAATCTAATTTGGGAAATACGATTTGATCCGAGCTAATTTCAGCATGGGAGTGCTTTAGTGTTTTTTGTTTTTTTTTACTTTTTGTGTATGCATGCAGATTTATCATCATTTCATTGACTATGCCCTTCACCCACCATTGGTGGTTTGATCTTATGGCACATCAACCATTGTACGTTATTTAATGCCAAATCCGTTTTTATACATCAGGCAATTCAGCTGAACATAGAGTTTTTGTTTACACACAGTTAAATTTACAGGCATTATTGTTTCAAACAATTCAATTTAGCATAAGTACATCGTTTAGTTCTATTCGACCCTTGCATAGGACCCTATAAGATGCAACCAGTCCGGGCCAAATGGACCTGGGAACGATGGCAATGAAGGGGTCCTCAAAGCTCCAGCTGGAACCTCACCATTAGAATGTTTCGTGTCATATCTAGGACACTCATTGGGGAGTTCTTACTCCTTTAGAGATGTAATCAGTGTAATCGATAGGCCAGGCCAACAAAGCCATCCACCACAGAGTATTATTAATTGAGATATCAAGGGGTAAACCGATCGCCTTGTCAAATCAGGCCTTCATAATCAGTATACTTACCTTGAGGAAAAGAGGTAACAATTTGGGAACTCTAGGGTTTTCACCCCCTTGATGAATACTCTCGTGGAAATAGAAAGGAAAACATCGGTATATTTTCAGCTCCACTGGTTTGTAGCTATTGCTTTCGGAGTTGGACTTTTACAAAAAAATTATTTTGTAAGACACTGAAAAATAGGCTAGACGTGACCAGCCAGTTTATCTGATCGGGCCCTACTGACCGCGCGTCCATTCCTCTAAGTGCCTAAGTGGAGTGTTGCTAGTCATATAGCTAGTCAGGTAACCGGGCCACAGTCTGCTCAGCCCGTCCTGAAACATCACTGGTACCCACCCATGACCAACAGGTGTCTTCTCTACAGAGGTGCATTTGGCGTGTTCTACTGCCCTAGCCGACAGCGCTGGCTGGTCTCCGAGAAAGAAAACTTTGAATTCAAGCGATTTATTACATCCTACTAGAGGAGAGAGTGATAGGTGTGTAGAAACATTTATAGAATATGTTCAGGAAATGTAAGTTTGAGATTCATATTATCTGGCGTTAATGTCTTCCGTAAAAGCATGAATCAGCTTCCTCATTTTTCCCTTATCTTGGAATGCCTTGTAAATGACTGGCACTCTAGATGTATTGTAAAGAGTGAGTAGAAATTGAATTCACCATTGTAACTCAAGCCAACCTTTCAATGTTGCTGTAGAAACCTCTGTATGCATACTGCAAACCTCTAAAACACACACCTACACACACGCCATTTATATATATAAGCGTGGGATAACAGTTAGTTTCTCGCTGATGTGATCATCAAAGCTTCTCGGATGATATCGCGAAAAAAATCTGATAATAACTCAACGGTGCTTACTGTGAGTCTATGCTTATATATATATATATATATATATATATATATATACTCGCAAGAAAATGGATCAAGTTTTTACAATGCAATTAGGGTCTTTTACATGAGACCGGCTCATTGGCCAAGTGGGTAGAATGTTCGTCAATGGTCCCAGAGACCTGGGTTCAATCCCAGGTCGCGTCATACCAAAGACATTAAAAATGGTACTTGATACCCCCTTGCTTAACACTCAGCAATATAAGGTACGTATCAAGGATAAAGTGGAGCAATCCAGGGAAAGGAGTAGTGCCCACCCCTAGTGCTCGGTGGTGTAGCTATTGAAAAGGAAGCCTTCTGGTCACCCTCGAGTATGGTCGCTAACTTTACTCTACTTTATATGCACTTTATAATATTTGAATTGCTTGATTAATTAGAAGCACTGCGGTGATTAAACCAAAAAGAAAGCACAAATTATAATTCATATTTATTGTGTAAAATGTATGTTTCATTAAAAAATATTCATTTTATGTAAACTTTTTTAATCTTGGTAATCAGAAATTGGTCTTTGGCTTACACGAATAAACCTTCAGGAAATATTTCCGTCTTTTCTTGATCATTTATATTGAGAGAAATTGTCTTTATTCAGACATATATGCGAATATCCTACTTTAGAATAAGCTTTCCTTTTCGTCCTGATTGAATTAATTTCGCGGTCTGGAGCACATTTGATCGAAACTCGGCAGTCATACTTACAGCAGTTTTGTGCAATTAAAATATATCAGTAATGTTTGTAGGTATCAATTATATATATTGACATTAAAAACTGTAGAACCATTTTTACTGTAATAGAATATGGTAATATTAAGTTTAATAGTTCAAATATTACACGTCTTTCTTTAAGATAAATATACAGTTCATCTAATATTATAAATGACTCCAAGTAACATTTTACAGGTTTAGATTTTGATAATTCTATTTTAGCAATAAACTTCAGAAAAATGTCAGAAATTATTTAATCATCATTAACTATAATAATGTTATCATTCATCATAGCACCCGTCATGTTAATTGCAACATGTTTTGGAAGAATCCAAAGTTTATATTTGTCTCGTAAATCTAAATAGATTTGATATACTAGCACGAGAATTTGGTCAATATTTTTAAAATTCTTTATAGGAGCAATTATTTAGAGACTGAACAATATAAAAAAACAATATACCCTCAATTTACATCGACGTAGGTAATATGGCCCATTTATAAGAATAAACTAATAAAACATCCATGTTTATAACAGCGTTTATTTGTGCACTTGTGATTGAAAATTCGCTTAATTTGATGGCAGCTTTCAAAACACTTCAAGTGTTTTTTAAGCGGACAGCTCAATATCTCTTTCAAATAAACACAAAAATAATGTATTTTAACATCATATCTTTATAAACATCTTATTGTACATACATATGCACATATCTGCTTTCATACTGATGAAGATAAGTGCTCATATAACTATATACGAGCGATATACACTGAGTATGATATTAGGTAGACAGATAGATATTACCTATAAGTACTCTGCTCTGGAACAATTGATTAGCATTCGATAAAGTAACAAAATATTTCCCATCGATGTCACAGGTCATCAACTTACAACCCCAAACTAGGTTCATTTTAGTAGTTTTGTATTGCTCATGTATGGGTGTATATGTAAATATCTACACACATACTTTTTCAAACATTTGTCTCTGTCTGCTTTATTAATAAATAAATTAGGCCAAGAACTACGTAATTATGCTTATTTTTAAACGTAATTTTATTCAGTGTTGACAATTGTTCCAATATATCGAACAGAGAAAATTTCCGAAAATTATTTCAACTCCTAAAATTACATGTTATTCTGTCAACTTAAAGACATCAAAATACACACACAAAGCTGTTTCATAAATGAAAAAGTGCTCATTTCCGGCTAGTAAGTAAGGATAAAACCCAAAATGAAATGATGTTTTCTATCCTCATGTGAGATTTGAACATGCATAAACCTGATCGATACGAGACTGCGACAGAAGAGAGAGTAAAGATCAATTAATTTTAGGTTCATCTATTGCTAGATTGATATACATACACACACGCATTATATATAAGTAAGTAATGAGGGCGATCAGTAGTCTCCCTTTTCTATAGCTACTACACCAAGGTGTAGGGGAGGGCGCTAATCCTTTCCCTGGATTGTTAGACTTTACCGTTGGTACGTGCCTTATATTGCTGAGTGTTAAGCAAGGAGATATCAAGTACTATTTTTAAAGTCTTTGGTATGACGTGACCTTCGGATTGAATCCAGGTCTCCCGGACCAATGGCGAACCCTCTACACACTTAGCCAATGAGCTGGTTGTACATATATATATATATATAACTATGCAGTGATTATGCTCATTTAAGTATAGGGCTAGGCTATATATCTATTCTGCATCACTATCAATATAAAAACATGAAAAACTCTTTCAGTGAAAGAAAACGTCTAAGATATACGCAGAAACCAGATAAAAGTACTTAGAAACTGTAAAACATCATATAATCAGTACTGAATCTTAATAAAAACAAACACCTCCCCCCAAAAAATAACAAACATCAGTACTGGTATTACTTATCGAAAATTTTCCATCATTTAATACTCTCAAATTCAACGAGGTTATTGCTCATATTCGAAAGTAAACATTACTCTTCATCTGAATTATTCAAAAACTGATTCTACGAATATTACTTATGTTTATCTTCTGCATATCTAATTCTTCAGTGTTTATAAATTGACTTAGCTCTTTCCGTAAATTTCATTAGCTATTTTTCGTTCTTCCTGCCGAACACTATCCGATAATATGTTATCGATATTAGCACTTGGGAATGAGAATAGATAAGATTTAATAAGTTCACGCGTATAAATTTTTCTCTCTCATTAAGTACACCACTTTCTCCTATCATTGTTTCTCGGTTCATGACTTAATTCTCGTTCATAGAATTTGATTCTGTCTTCTTTCTCTTACTATAAATTAACGCTCTTTGTTTTTCGCCTGTTCTTAAATTTTCGATAAGGGTTTTGAAAATGGTAATATTCACCGGGGAATACCGAATTACAAGTCGCTTTTAAGAAACGATCGATGAATGGAGTGGATGCTTGTGGCGGTTCTCATCTGAATTTGCTTATTTTTTCGTGTGAGTCAATTACACATGGGAATCTGACCGAATTCTGAATTTATAGAAGCTTATAGATTACATAATAAACAGACGACAGATAAGTATTTTATTGAAAATATATCTGCATTATATTATAAGGATCAAGATGTATGTACAATGAAGGGATGCACAAATAAATTGTTAATCTATATTTTGTATTCATGGATTCCCGACAACATATCTGCCTAATATGAGAAAAATCTTAGAAGTTTCTGTTAAAATTGATTTTTTTTATTGCATATATCTTGAATTGTTTCTGAAAATGGTATAATTTACTTTAATGTGAATCCTAGTCAATTATAATGTATTCGACATATTTTTTCATGGTCACTCAAAAAGAAAGCAAAATATTCATGAATATTATCGAAAATTTTCTGGCTGGAGTTATACAGGATATAATAGACACTTTTACTAAAAACTTTCTCTCGCATTCATAGATGTAGACGAATATATTTGCGAAGACAAATCTATAATTTTATATGAGTAAATTATTGTATTTAAATTAAATACTGAAAATATTTCCATCGGTTTAATATGCAATTACAATACATAGCTCTATCGCTTCTAAGTCTCTAAATCAACATACTCGTTTTATAAGTAAGTAAGTAAAGTTAGCGACCATAGTCGAGGGTGACCCGAAGGCTCCCTTTTCGATAGCTACTACACCAAGGTGTAGGGGAGGGCGCTACTCCATTCCCTGGATTGCTCCACTTTACCCTTGAACCGTACCTTATAATGCTGAGTGTTAAGCAAGGTGGTATCAAGTTCCATTTTTAAAGTCTTTGGTATGACTCGACCTGGGATTGAACCCAGGTCTCCCGGGCCATTGGCGAACACTCTAACCGCTGGGCCAATATCATTTATTGTACTTAAGATACTGGAAAGACACATCGTTACACATGCAGTTTAATATTGTGCTTCATATCAGTGGTATTTCCATAAATTATGAGTTACTTATTCATTATAAGTAGATAATACTTTTGCAGCGACGTTTTATTTTCGCATGCCTTTAAACAGAGTAACTTGCAATGAAAAGACGCCCTCAATCTCGATAGAAATTTTTGAGGAATATGTTATTTATATTTCGTTTTTAAAAAGCACGTAACTACGCATTTTAAACTTCCAGCATTTTAAACGCAGCCGGAAATTATCTGATTAAAGAGTGGCTTCATCGATTATTCTTATTTTAGTAGTGAAAGAGTGCACATCATAATTTAATCAATAATCTCTCGCCCCTAAGATGGAGGGACTGAAAATGCATCTTCGACATGTAATGTGGGAGTTTGCGAACAACAGAAGCGCTAGAGAAACAGTTTTTATTGTACATCACGAAGGTGTCATTACTGACAGCCAAGTCACAAAAAAAAATTTAGTTCTGGTGACACGTTATTGAAAGTTGAACCCCTTCCTAGACGCTTAATATTCTTTAACATAATTGGTGGAATGCAATCTGTGCAAAAGTTCTCCAGAATTAACATTTGACCTCAACATTTCTCAATACTCAATCTGCCCCACTTGAAAAAGTTAGGAAAAATTAGCAAGATAGGCGTTTTCGTTCCTTATTCTCTTAGTGAAAAGATAAAGAAAAATCACAAATCATCTGCGACAAGTCTTCTTTAAAAGTGAAGAAATGAGCTGTTTATCAAAAGTATCATTGCAGGTGACAAGAATTCGTTATTCATGACGATGTTCGATGCAAAAGTTTGTTGATTGGCAGCAAAGAGTCATTCTTATCAATCTTAAAGATAGAGCTACACGGAAGAAATTTTGTGGTGTAAGAGGGAATCGCCGTGATATTATTCATTTTGAAAATTTAAGTCGCAGTCAGTGACTTATGTTCTCAAAAGCAACAATATGAGCATGAAAATATTCTCAGAAAACGCCCTACACTCGACAGTATGAGAAATGCAGTGTTTCTCTATGATATCATAAGGCAAGAATCATGCACCAAAATTATTGGATCTAAGTTGGTCTACTCTATCCAATTCACCATATTCACATCTTGCACCAAGAGACTTCCGTATTTTTTTTTGCTGAATCTCCCGAATAACTTAAAATTTCTCAAGAAGATCTGCTGAAAACCTTTGAGGCAATTTTTTTTTTTATATCCGAAACTAGCTGAATTTTATTTGAGAGAAATCAGCCAGCTACCGCATAAATAGCAAGAAAGGATTAAAAATATTGGAAAATATATTATTGATTAGAATCAATTCATTTTTAAATTGTTCGTAATTAAGTTATATTTAACTAAAACGAAAAGTATGTATGACTCAACCCTCTAATGTATATTTCTTGAATGATATAAGGACTTCGTCATAGTTCGATCCTCACTGACATTTTGGTAAACTGCAAAATTCACTATATAGTTAGGTTCTTAATATATCTTAAAGAAGATCATTTCTGTTGTGAATGTGATTCTCACTGAATGGGAAAATTCTATAGGTTTTCCACAGATAAAATGAATATTAATTATGTAATTATGAGAGATATGTCTGCATGAATATCAAAACTTGCATATTCCAACAAACCAATTGACAAACAAACACGTTTGTGCGCGTGTTTTTAGACCCCCCCCTTACCGAAATTTGTCGACAAAGATAAAATTAATTTATGTATAAGCAACTCATGTTCAAATGTCATACATTATTTGATTTTTTAAAATTTTAATTTTTCTAAATCATGACATGGAAACGTTTAAAAATAATTTACATCTTCAAAATGCCAATAATATAAAGAGGTATTTAATGTTCTATGATAACACACTCACACTAATAGTGTTTATGTATTTTGTCATATTTATAAATAAAGTGTTCAAGATCGCCGAGAGAATATATGCATATAACTTGATCTGAAGATCGAATACTTCGGAAACTGGCAGTCAAAAAGCACAATTAACCGTCACTGTTCTAACTTAGATTACATACACGCAAACACACCCGTGTATACAATAATATCCATAGGCATAAAAGATATGCGGAAAAGTTTCAAAATAAAAACTATTTTCAGGTAACAATGTTAAAAAAAAGACGCTTGGAATATTTGTACACACTATAAAAAACATATATGTATATATATATGCAAATCAGTACCAGAAATTGTTATTGTCAGAAGCATGTACACAATATATAAGCATATTTATGTAATGTTCACATATTCATTGAGAAAACGAGTCTGTTATTTGCTTTTGTTAGTACTGCTTTCGAATTAAGTTCCGTTGCTATTTGTCACAGGTATCCAGACAGTGTACAGATGTTAGCAAAATGCAGTTGTTGGAAATAAACAACAAAATCTCGGCAAGGTGGAAATTTGCCTTACCTTTACTTCAAAGAACGTGCGCACACACATATGTGTGTATATATATGTATGTATGTATGTGTGTGTACGTTGGCTACTTTGACAATTCTGCTAGGAGAAGTGAATAAACATAAATCTAAATATACAGGCCAAACCCTTTTTTCCAGGGGTTGTTTAGTGCTGCCATATTGCAGTTTTGAATTAAATAAAGTTGTTGTATGGGTATTATTATTATTAGTGATAATATTGTCATCATAAAAAAAAAATCTTTGGGAGTTTTTGAACTGGTGATTATTCTGTGAGTGACTGCAAATCTCAGGTCTCCAAAATTCAAAGAGTTCTTCTGTGGACACTCGATTGTTTTTGTTCTTCCTCTAATGTCAAGTTCCCATAAACTATATCCACACATTTAGGGATCTTGTTATCTAAAGTAAAGTCTGGTCATCTAGTAGGGATTAAATGATCCATTTGTATCGCCAAATCACTAAGGATATCATGCATCTTATTTCCTTGCTCAGATTCTAGTTTGTGTGTATATCATTTGTTTTTGTTTTTTGTTTTTTACTTTTTCATATTTTAATCCCTTGTACATTTGCCCAGTGTATTACATTTCTCCCTGAGTCGTGCCCAATCTTGAATTCCTTTTGTAAAAGCTAATAATACTCACAGTGATTCAAACTAAGATGATTTTGTTTCAGGAAAATTAATGACGACGTCTTATTGGAATTTTTTCTAATCAAAACAACAAATTGTATGGTTAGATGAAAACAGGTAGACGCATATTTATTGCTGTGGTGTTTGGAACAACCACCACAATAATGGACAGATCCAAGCCTATAAATTAACCAAGCCGAAGCTATGGAAGGATATAGTAACTGGATACTTTGGCCTCAGGGAACCGTCCTTCCATGCGTTCCATTAGGGGAATGCCGGCGGAGCAAAGAATTTCTGGCACCGCTGGTCATGCGCACTTTGGCTCACGTATGGTCCCGCTCTAAATATACCTTGTGCCTTACTTCATCTTGGACGGAAGATGAACAAATAATCATACAAATTGGATACTTACTCTATACTACATTTTTCTATATTTCCATATATTCCAAGAATTAGTACCTATTATCTCATGTGTATCTTTAATTATATCATCAATATATAACGCTTACGTAAATGGCTAAGCGACCGCAAGTATGTATTTACTTCATCTCTTCAGTATAGACAGGATTCGATTCAATGACTTTTTTAAAATGAAAGCACTCCCGTGCACTAGTGAATGACTGGGAAAAACTATTTAGTTTAGTTGCATTTTCCATTCACGGAGGCGCCTAAGTTATTAAGCAATAAAATTGACCCTATTCATTTTAGAGTTAGAGCAAGTTGTTGCCTGGAAGTGGAACTCGTTTATTTACTTATTTTTTCCTGAAAGGTATATAAGGTAATTAGAGTAACGAAGCTCTCTCTTTCTCTAGTGAGAGAGAGAGAGAGAGAGAGAGAGGGGTTGAGTGTGTGTGTGTGTATGTGAGAGAGCTGAATGTAATTAAAAAGAGCTGAGAGTACTAGTAAGCGTACTTACAAGCAGCGTATTTTTAATCGTTTGCTCCTGTTTTTTATTTTTATTTTTTTATAGATGAAAGGCGAATATAAATATTTCACTCGAAAACCACGCCCAATGCCAAGTATTTGATTATTTCGCTAAATCCCAACATGTGTTTCGTCATTTGGTTGGAAAACGAATTTTATATAAACATTTATCGTTGTAATTAAAGAAGTCATTAAATAAAATTAAAAATTCTATCGCACTTTAAGAGGACATTTAGCGTAATTTCGTACAAGTCAGTAAATGTTTGAAAAATATAATGTACATTACATCTTTTATCAAGTTCTATAAACTAGTAATAATCTGGTCATGTTTGTTTGCTTGGTTGTTTGGGTTTTTATGGCATATCAACCTTTGTAGGTTATTTAATGCTAGATCCATTTTAAAACAAATATTCAGTTCTATTTCAAACAATTCAGTTCAGCAAAAGTACACAGTTTAATTGTCAAAAACATTTCTATTTCAAGCTATTCAGTTTAATCAAACAGTTCTTTTTCAAACAATTCAGCATATGTATGCACTTTAATTCTATTTAATCAATAGATAGGGCCCTATCGGGAGCTACCATTCTAGGCCAGGACTGACCTGGGAGAAAGGGCAATGAAGGGATGTTCAGTATTGCCCAGAGCCCGAGCATCACTGGAACCTCACCATCAGATTGTTTAGTGTCATAACAGGACACTTGTTGGACGGGGTCTTATCCCTCTACTGCGGTGCAGTAGGTGTATTCTACAGCTCCAACCGACTGAACAATGATTATTTAGGGAACACGTATAATATATTTATTTTATCCATTAGATCTGAAGAAGTCCTGTTAATTATTTTTCGTGTTTTTTTTTATTTTATCAAAAACACATAACAGGATGGAATAAAATTCATAATCCTAATGTGACTGTTTTTTTCCTATAGAAATTATTGCTCTGTAATATCAGTTACATTGAGCTCTTTACCAGAAAAATTTAAATATTCACTGTTGAATTTTTTTTTTTTTTTTGTCCTGATGGAATTCCTCCCAACTCCAGTTTAACTGGACCGAATAATACTATATATATATATATATATATATATATATATATATATATATATATATAGAGAGAGAGAGAGAGAGAGAGATAGTGGACGCGGCTATTTGCATTTCAGGTAGCGCTAATACTATTTGGGAATGTATTATTCCATCCAAGTAAATAATTAAGCTGACTACATTCTGTATCCTCGGTATGGCAATCAGACAAGGAGAAGGAAACCTGTTAACTCCACCTCAAAAGGGAATTTGGGTCGCATCGTGCTCGTGCTATATAATTTCCTACACATACAGTTGCATATTTATAGCCATACAAAGCAATGCAAACCCACAATCATCATCATCAAGCTGTGCTGCTACCACGTATATCCCTGACTATCTTTCCATCCCTCCCTATAATCCATCGCTCCAGGTAAGTTTTTCTAACAATATCCTGTGTCCACTCAGAGTTGTCGGAGATAAGTTCTTACTGGTTGGTCAACACTGGCTCAGCCATGTGTGGAGGTCCATCGAAAAACATTGCTTTTGAGTTCGTCTTGCTTCTCAAGCAGTGTCTCGTATATCTTGTTCGTCTCAATTGAATGGTTTTAGAGATAGGAGGTAAGTGACCAAGTAATTGTTGTTTCGTTGGGTGTTGCTTACAGGGTTATAAAGTTCTGAATATTGGTAGAAACATGAATGCCCAATTTTTTTAAAAATCTCCTTCAACAACTCAAACAGAAAGGGGTAATATTTTACAGACTTCTTACTTATGTAAAGCTTCTGTATTCCATGAGAAATTCATACAATAGATTTGCACGATCATTTTAATAGTAGAGCCTCAGTTTATGCTAAAAGAATATTTGCCTCAATTTTCGTAGAGGGATTCCCCTCATGTATGGGCTAATGTGATAGACTTGATATCGTATTAAGCAAATCATGCACTTTCATTCATTTTCAAATACCTTTGAAAAAGGCATCAACCACCTTATCCTCCAGCTAAGAGTTAGATATTACTACATTTATATTTCTTGAAAGATAGATTTGGCATTAAAAAGCCCACATTGATTTAAAAATCATCATCATGTGCCGCCAGCACGGATATCCTTGACCCTCTCTCGTCACTTCTCTCTATCATTTATCGCCTCTGGCAGGTATTCAGGGTTACATCCCCAATCCCTGCATAGCTGCTGTATGTATGTTTGAGTTGGTAGTTCTGATTTTACTCGGCCATATGTGGGAGCTCATCCTTGCTTCTCCAGCAGTGTCCCGCAAGTCTAGTTTGGATAGTTTACGTGATGGGAGGTAAGTGGCTGTATAGTTGGTGTTTTGTGGGGTGTTGCCTCCAGGACTTACAATATTGCTCGCAGCATTCTTGTGTAATTGCCGTTAAGCTTTTTCTTCAGCCGTTTTGTTAGCGTCTAAGTAAAACTCTGGCCGGCTTGGGTAGGATTTGAAACCGCTATCTTCTGACAATGCTCACCTAGAAACCGTAGAGACTCAACGCCTCTATCTGCTGCGCCACGGGCCCCTTCGGGGTGAGCATTGTCAGAAGATAGCAGTTTCAAATCCTACCCAAGCCGGCCAGAGGCTTACTTGGTCAAAAACGTGGTGCGATAGACAACAACTATGGAAGGCAGTAATTACTGGGAATACGGTTACAAGACTCAGCATTCCTATCCGAGGTCGCGGTAAAATCACCTGAAGGAGGCCAGAGGTGAAATTTGGCCGAAACGTAGTGAAAGAAGAAACAACACAAAAACTACCAAGATGAGGAAAAAAGTCCGGAATAAATAAAAAAAATTAATTCTCAGCAAACGAAAATGTTTGCACCAAGAATATACTTAAATCAACTTATTAGAATACAGTTAAAAAAGAACCATTGTTAGAAGGATGTTTTATTTAAATTCAATCTACTTCGTATAAACAATATTGCTGAGGTGGTTTTGAATCGGGATTCATTTTTATTAGCTTCTTTACCATTGTAACTCAACAATCATCTTGGAATGTGTTTAATCTTTGAATCAAAAGAATGCAGATCACAGAAGTTTTATAATCGCCAATATTGTGTGCTATCACCATGTTGGATTACCTTGTTATTAACAGATTAATTCAATCAAATGGAAGAATTTCTCAAGAAAAGATGGTGCTTGATTCTTTCACTCCGTTGGTTTTGCGGATTAAGATGTCAGGCCTGCATCAAAGTAGTCATTACTTTGACACTGAGTATGCAAATTAATTAGTGATTTTGTCCAGTACGCGTAAGAGATAAGCTTCTGTTTACAGCACCTCTGTTCTAACACCACGGCCATGCTGATGAGATGATTTGTAAAGGCGGACATTTGAAACCAACTTTTAGAAGAAGAAATAAACCAACTATGACGTGTACATAAAAATTAGTTAAAAAGGATGAGAAATAAAGATGTAATTTTCAGGAACTTTGATCTTTAGATAAGTAAAGTTGGCGACCGTAGTCGAGGGCGACCCGAAGGCTCTCTTTTCAACAGCTACAACATCAAGTTGTTGCGGAAGGCACTACTTCTTACCTTGGATTGTTCCACTTTACCATTGATTCATACTTTATAATGCTAAGTGTTGGGCAATGCAGTATCAAGTACAATTTTTGAGTATTTGGTTTGACTCAACCTGGAATTGAACCCCGGTCTCCGGACTATAGGCAAACCCACCAGTCCAATTTTGGCTTGGATAAGAGTTATTTCATGAATTTAAAATCAAAGTTCAAATTTATCTATATAGCTCCTCAATATCTAAGCAATATATTTTTACTATAATCAAATTGATCTGACTCTTTATTTTTCGCCCTCTCAGCAGCGCAATTAAAACACTGACAGTAACTTCTGCGGCTGGGTATATTTTGCATAGCCTCTGAAGCCTTGTAAAGAGTATAGTCCCGCTATATTGGAGTGATAGTACTTCTTGAAGTGACATCCATGGTTTAATAGATCTGTTTAAAAATTATTTGAGTTCAATTGGAACGTATGCCAAAAATCTCTCGTTAGAAGCACCTGCATTTAAAATCTAAATATTAATGTACAATGAACGCGATTCTTTTACATCTATGCATAAAACAACACAGGACGGATTGACATGTTACAATCAATCAATTACTAAACGCTGTTATATATTTTCCCAAGACTATATGCAATATTTTTATGTCTAATATGAATATATGTAGAAGTAAATGAAAAGATAAAAGGTATTATACGAAAAAAAAAATTGCAGTTTTGTCAGAAGGCAGTTCATGACACGATTTTGTTTTAAAAAAGTCTGCAGCAAATGCATCTTTTGGTTAGCGTATTGGAAATATTCCGACATTATTCTGAAAATACTTCAATAATAGTGACTTTTGCTTAAGGTTTAAGACACAAGACGTTTCCTTAATATTATAAGGATTTATTTGCCGGCTACCGAAGAACTACAATGGCATTAGGCTGCATATGTCTGTGCTCTTTAGGGTTGAGCTTTATCAGCCATATAGATAGAAGCTGATCCCATGAGGTGATTATCAAAATGACCCTCAAGAACTCTTCCAAAGGCTTGATTTTTGTACTTTAAGCGTTAAGTTTGTACTACAATATCATAAGTTTGAATTAATCGTTTTACTATCACATTTTGCAAATAAAGATGGAACAAATATTAAATGAAATCTATGCTAGATACTGAGTTCTCTTTTTTCTCCATATTCAAACTCAGCAAGCAGTTATATGCAATAGAAATTTACACTCTTTGGAGCAACAGGAAAGTAAAGTTGGCGACAAGAGGGCTCCCTTTTCAATAGCTACAACACCGCGGTGTAGGGGAGGGGGCCACTCCTTTCCCTGAATTGCTCCACTTTAGCCTTGATACATACCTTATATTGCTGAGTGTTAAGCAAAGAGATATCAAGTACCATTTTTAAAGTCTTTGGTACGAGGCGACCTGGGATTAAACCCCGGTATCCCGAATCATTGGCAAACACTCTCCCCACCAGGACAATGAGCCAGTTATGACATTATACTATGAAACCAGACCTAGTAATACCTACAAGTTACGATAAGACTAGTGCAGCTGGTCCCAAGTCATCAAGCTACCTCTGACACAGCAACCATTTATCATACACCGAACCAAATATTAAAAGTTTATAAGTTCTCTGGTTCATTTAGGTTCCAGTTGGTCACGATACACGAATTGCCTCTCCATTAACGTAACGTTAATGTATATCTGAAGACAGTCTTTAACTGAGCTGATTGCAAACTCACTAGAATCAACGATCTACATCATACATGATAACTACGCAAATAGCAATATATTTCACCGGAAGAGATTTTTTTTTAATAAGATTATTCAATGTTAAATTGGGTAGAGCTTAAGTTAATAGCTGATTTATAGTAAAGTATTAACGAAGATTTTCTAAATACAAATTAAGGTATGGTTTGGTTTCTTTGTTTTTAATGGCATATCAACCTTAGTTTATTCAATTCCAAAGAGATTCTTCTTGCAGAACAGTAGTGATACTATTTAACCCATAGCTGGGAGGATAAGAGGTTTCATACCTTTGCCAAGGATAGTTGTCCAAAAGCGAACGTAATAGTGCGACTAGGGTTTGAACTCGCTTCCTACGATTCCGAAGTCAATTGCTTTAATCAGTACACCACGAAGACACACCCTATTAAAATATGTGTTAATCCTAAGTGAAATCCACCAACAAATACAACTGAGTGAGCGTTCTCAGCTACTGCAAGTGATTATATATATATATCATGCATTTAAGATTATCAGTATATTGGGATTCAAAAATATGAATACACAAAGAATACACTCAATATACGTTAATATTATGGACTAAAAGAAAACAATCATCATTTGTCTGTTTTAATGACATATCAACGTTTGTGGGTTACTTAAAGGCATATGCAACATCATAGAACATTAGTAGTACTGTTTAACTTATAGGTGAGGGTGTGAGAATATTGACCGGAAGTTGTGTAGGTGAATTGCACCCGGAAAATTATGTAAACCAGGGAAGAGTTCATCCCATCTGAAAGAACAGAGAACGAAGAAAACCGTTAGAAGAGCTACTAGGCATTATGCAGCTGGTTTTACGCCTGACTGTCCAGGGTTGAGAGGTAGAGAAAAATATGAGCTGTACGAGACTTATATAAGTCGAGTAGAAAAGAGAAACTAAGATGATTCGATGCACTGAGAAAATATCAGACTGGCAAAAATTGAGAAGTCACGAGAAACGAAAATGATTCAATGTTTTGAGGTGGCCCTTTACCAGTCTTGAAGAAGCAGTTCACTGAAAATTCGCATCTCACCTGTGTATACATCTGAGACGTCTTCGAACCTTTCTCTTACTTTACTTGCCAAGTCAGCTTGGGTTGAAGAATACACCGACTGCTTCTCGCCAGAAGGGTAAGACTCCCTCCCCAACGAATGTCGTGGATATGATATTAAGCAATCTGATGGTGATGTTACAGTGATGATGGAGCTTTGAGGAATGTGGAGCACCTTTTCATTGCCATTGCTCCCAGGTCCAATCTGGCCCTGAATGATAACATCTGATAGGGCCTTATCCTTGGGTTAAACTGAAATAACGACAAACTAATGCTAAACTAAATTGTTTAAATTAGAACTGTGTGACTAAATTGAATAGCTTAAATAGAAATGTTTTTGACAATTAAATTGTTATTACATTTAAACAGTATGCTTTTGCTAAACTGAATTGTTTCAAATAGAATAGTTTTTGACATTGAAACTGTAATTATATTAAACAATTAAATTTAGTCTAAAACTGTTTTGGCATTTAACTGTGTGAAAGAAAATCTGTACTAATACTTAGCTGAGTTAGAACTGTTTTGACAATTAAACTGAGTAGTAATAATGCTAAACAGTATTGTTTGAAATAGAGCTGACTTTGTGCATATAAATGGATTTGACGTTAAACAACCTAAAAAGGTTGAAATGCCATAAAAACCAACCAACCAACCAAATCTCTTATTTTACGCATATGTACATTTCTGGTAATAAAAGGAAAATAAAAGAAGCAGATTATTTTTTTGAATATCACCGTTGTTTTTTTTTGTTTTTGTTTTTTTTTCAATCTTTGCTGTATACAAGGGTATAAGTGAACGTATCGGAGTTCGATCTTTCTAACTACGATGTAGCTGTCCAGCACGTCCGCCACTCCGGTCTAAGGATTCCACCATATCATTTCAACATTCTACAAATGATACAATGTGTTCAATACCAGAACGTTTTCTACATGCATAAACGTAAAAAAAATGAAATACTCCATCATTAAGTGTTATACTAAAGCTTGAAAATTTGATTTTGCATGAATATGACCCTAAAAATGTTTCAAGAATATTTATGAGAATATTTTCTCCTGTTCTGTCGATCCTAGAAGAAGGAAACCGTACGTTTAAGGGTATGCTAAAAGTTTGATTTTTTTTTTTTTGTTTTGTTTAAATGAGCAAGGAACTGTCATCTATGAGGAAACGCTAAAATACCAAGTGAGATTTTATTGCGAAAATTTGGAATATGATTATCGAATTAAAGAAATTCATAATAGTATTCACGGGGCAATGAATGAATGAAAATGAAAATCAGAATAGTAATACAATTGTTTCAGCGTGAAATACCTTACGTTAAATGATCGTCCGTATATTTTTTGACAATCTACTATGCATTAAATTCCCCTCTACAATGTCCATAGTCTGAGATGTATTACTGTAGAAATCCATTTAAAATCAGAAAGCAATGTATTTTTGCGGGTCCTAAACAAACGAAGCACTGCTGACAGAACAGTAATATTTCATGCTGCATAACCTATCCTCTCCAGAGCCCAATTAACAAATATCACTAAACCTTTTGTATCTAGTTGTTAGGCTGATCAGTCAGCAAATTCAATCTTGGTAGTTTGGTGAAAAAGCAGACTGTTAAGGAAATTATAGTGTGCACTCATCAAAGTGAATTATCGACAAGAATGTTCAGTATTTTTTATCTGTTCAATCAGTCACGGTTGACTTTTAAAATTGGGATACAGCCATCTGTCTAGCAGCATCTCCTCTATCATTATATGTGTTGCAAAGTTTCCCTGAAACTAGCCTTTGTTTTACATTTCATGCGTTGTACACATAAATTTATGGCTTTTTTAATCGCTGTTGTTAATGCCACAAGCTGCCAATATTTAATGATGTGTTCAGCAAACAGTCGCCATAAAAAGGATAATTTAAAAACAAATCAAGTGATCTTAACAGAGTAACACTAGCAAGATACTTGTTCCTGTTTGTTTTTACAAAATATTTCCTTGTGGTGACTGGTAAACTTTCTTAACACTTTACATACCAACTTGTAGTATAGTTGCGTTTACTTATTGCTGAAATTTACGGCAAAAAGTATGTTTTACTTGTCTTCAATAAGCCTAATATGCTGTTTGTGTGGGGCTATGCGTTCAGGCCGCTAAAAAAGCCTTAAATATATCTGTTCTCCACCCACCAATGCATAAGTAGTAGGTGGCCTAGATTCTTTAATATAGGTAAAACAACCAGTTTAAAGATAACTCTAAATTCAAGACAGACTTTTTTTGCTTAAAAAAAATTGACCTTTTGTCACACCTTGCCCGTGTCGGAGAAGCTGGATAAATACGTTACGTTGTATTATTCATAATTGAAATTATTGCTTTTCATGCCCTGGAATGAAAAGGATGTACAGTGGGATCTTCACTGCTGGTCCTAAGTGTATATTTGAAACCTGTGCACCTGGTAAGGTGTTAGATTAGTTAAGTTCAGACGATTACTACTTTGTCCTCTCGTATAATGACAGCACTCACTACAGCAGTACTAGTTTGTTACTCAAGTTAATCATTATTCTCCGGTAAAATGTCCTACGAATGTATTAATCTTTGCCCAGTATGGCGAAAATCGATATGTACGGATCAGGAACGAACCAACTACAGTCTTTACGACCTGCAAAGTTACCTTGTTTAACAACTAATTTTCGATGATGTCCAATTCAAAGAGATTTATGGATGTTTTAATCGGCAAACCACACGGCAGAATGAGATAACTTTGTGTCATATAAAAATGTACATAAAATTAGGCAAGTACAAAAGTTTCCAGTATTTTTAATAGTTTTCTTTTACGCATTCAGTTCTGTGAACTCTTATAGAATGAAGGCGCTGAAACCTTTGTATGTAAATAGTATATATTGAAGATTTGGCTGCCTTGCTGAGTTAAAGAGCTCCAAAATCACCCCTTGAAGAGAATTCATAATTTACTAAATTCAATTCTATTTGGCCTGTCAAATATTTGGGGTTATACTCGACTAGCTCTAGTTATAGAGAAGAAACAGGCGGTTCCATCAGATGATAGGAGCTTCAGAAGACATGCATTGAACTACAGACGTTACCTCATTCAATGATATAAGTTTTTAGAAGAACTTTATTTTATGATTGATAATGAATAAATTAATAGAGTATCAACAATACTACTTCATCGTTGCTATTTTACAATAGTGAAAATTATAACGAGCTAATCCTGCGGATAAACTCTATTGTATTAAGTAGAGAATCACTGAGTATACGGCGCCTGTGTACTTTTGAAAATCCAAACAAAGCTTAATAAATAACTATACTTTGGTTTTGGTGTAATATATTGTAGTGGTTCCTATGTTTATCTCCTTATGTTTGATACTTACAAGTATGACAAAGGATTTTTCGTTATATCAAATATAGGTACTATTTCTTGTGTACTCTGCGTAAAAAAAATAAAAAAAAAACAAAAAGAAACTATAAAAAAAGAAACCGGAAAAAAATAGATAAATAAAAACGAAAAGACAAACAGAATAATGTCAGCGAGTGCATTCTGTTAAATTACAGGTTTGAAAGCATTGAAGAAAGGTCGCTTGTGTGGAATAGATATGTAGAAGAAACATATTCTTAGCGCTGTTGTTAAATATCGTAAGAAAATACAGAAATTTTCAAACACGTCTGCGCTTTCTAAATAAATAAAAAAAAAAGATACATAATATATTCAATTCTAATTTCCATGTTTCTTTAGTTCTATGGCAGCCAATGTAGGCAGGGAAAATTGTTATACGAAGTGTTTTAGTGTTTATCATGAATTGTTCATTTTGTTCCAGGAATTTCATAGATTGTTACTATCGAACAAAATTTAATTGATAATGATATATTGTGTTTCTTTTGTAAACATATTTCTTATTTCCTTATGCAAAGTCAATTTATCGGTAGTTGATACAAGCTTAATCTGTGTTCTCATTGAATTTATCTTTATTGGACAAACGTATTTTTATCATAAACACAATGTCCTTTAAATATATATCTTCACGCAGTTTGAATCAGAGTTGGAACTTAACATAAAGAAGGACTAATATATTTTTCACAATTGAAGAAAAAAACCTTTTAACTGACATAACTGTTTACAAAATATGGATGACTCGATTAATCAATCTAATATCACAAAACTAAAGGTCAAGGAAGTTTCTTCATTACACGAACTACATTACTTTGAAGCGTTATTGGACACATCTCTGCAGTGTACAAGAAAATTTGCATTGTATTATTGTGAATTAAAAACATGTAATATGGTTGGCTTTCCTTTATTTAATTGTATATCAACTTTCTTGTGTTACTATGCCACATCCATCCTTGTAGAAAAACAACTTTGATAATATTTACTCGTGGTTAAATAAGGTTTTATAATTTTCCAACGGGTATTAGTCTAAACGTGATCGTAATAGCATGACTGGCGTTCGAACTCATTCAATTGAAGGCTGCAGATTCGCACATTAGTCATTATGTACATCCCTCGTTTTAATATTGTATATATTGCAAAGGTTACATAATCCTGTGTCGAAACAGTGAGCTTATTTCCTATTTGAGGTGATAGCTAGTCAATCCTTTATCTAAGCAATAGAATATAAAACATAGGTACTTTTAAGAATTTTAATAGATTTTATTAAGTTGAGTATTTGCACGCACACGTGAATGAACATATCCCTACCAGCCATCCATCCTTTCAATTTATAATAAAAAAAAAAAACACACACACAAAATTTTCACATACTGGCTCATGTCATGTAGTCAAAGGAATTTCAGTTAAATTCTTTTCCCTTGATTTGCGGCTCTACACAGGCTAGAAAGTCGAGTCTGTTCACTATTTTAAGAATATTTTTCAAAGAACATAAGCGTGAAATAAAATAAACCACAACTACAATTTGAAGTAATCACTCTACATTATATTTTCTTTCTCTCTCTTTCTCTCCCTCTGACATTTATTACACTCTACTATTGATCGATTCAAAACGGGTTTCAAGATTAATCCCTACATTCCTCGATATACGTCCGTTTTAAGGCTCATATTCCTAAGTCTTTAAATTGTAACGCATCCAAAAATCTAATGAAACAGCTGGGTTGTTGATTAAAGTAGATGAGTATCAAAGCAAACTTGATCTTGACATCTGCTGCAAATATTAGTGTAATTTGTTAAAAAGAACTCTAAGACGCTCTTCTAAACAGTTGGCGGTTTACCTGCAGGTGTTGACTCTTCTAAATAGTTTATATTTAGATTTAGCAAATATAATTAATTGGTTAATATTAATATTTACACAGTTGGCATTCAGTAGCCTTTGATTCAAAGACGCCTTCGGTGTGAATGTCTAGCAAAAAAAAAATCGCTCATATACCATTATTATTAGATAGGATGATCGAAACTCCCTGAGAGCTCCCTAGTTTTAGCTATATATGAATATCGAACTATGCTTTCGGTGAATATATTTACACGTATTTACGAAGATCAGGTTTGGATTCCACGTCGTCGTATTTATATCTCAAAGAGTAAATGAATACAAATCTTCTGAAAATTGCAACTATTATTTTCTGTAAAACTAATTCATATCATAGGTTGTTTTTTTTAACATCACTTAATTGTAGTAACCAACGTTGAAGTTGTTAGTACGCTAATGTAATCTGCCCATCATCGTTAACCGGTGTGTTTAGGTTTCTATAGTCTAATGGTATTAGAAAATTAATAGCTTTCCGCACAGGAATTTGTCTTAAAGTGAACGTAATAGCACGACAGGGGTTCGAACTCGCTCATTATTGTTGCAGTCCCGTACCTTAGCTACTACGCCTTGGAGACTTCATCTCTCTCTTACCGAAAGATGTCCAAAATGAATATCCGGGATGCTAGATTGTCTTCGGTGCAACGCAGAGGATTATGTTCCCTTTTTTTTTTTTTTGGGATTGATATTTTAATTGTTAATTTTGTAAGAGTTAGAGGGACTCATAAACGAAGTGCCAACAAAATTGTACCGCAAGATGATAACATGAAATAGCATGTACGATTCATGGATCTGGTTCAATTTTCCTTTTCTTCTTGTCGGTATTTTTTTAAACAATCAAATGATTACGGCGTTTAGATTTTATATAAATCAATCTAACACATAATTCAAATGAAAAAAAAAACAACATTTTTTTTCTAATTTACACTTCTAATGATTCACTGTCTGGACATTAGTGAATGTTATAAACAATACCGATCAGGGATTATTGTTATTTTTAAACCTTAAATTGTAATCGTATTCAAACATATCAATAACTGTTGTATTGTACGATTCAAATCATTTTTTAATGATTTGTTGGCACGAAGTAAATAACTTGTTTTTATAAACTCATATAAACAAATTTATATGAAATAAATTTGAAAATTTCAACAGGTAATTGGGGAATTGTAAAATAAACAATTTTCAAACCACACGATCAAAGACCAGGAACACATTTAAATTCTTTAAATTTGAGCAAAAGTTTAGTATTTTTAAACAAATGCCTGTGATTCACGAGACTTTTCAAACATCAATGATATGTATTAAATTTATAAAAAGAAAAAAAAATGGCATATTGGAATGACATTTTCGCATTCTTTGAATTTGTTAGTTATTATTCTGTGGCATCCTATGGTTAAAAGGGTTGTATTACAAAATGAAAATAGTTGTTATATATATATATATATATATATATATATATATATATATATATGAGAGAATAACTGCGCATTTAAATTTTCTCTTTGAATATCGCAAAAAACATGCGAAACCATTATAAAGTTAAATCTCCATAGATATTTTTTCATATATTTAGTAAATAATTGCATATACTTTAATGCTTGCTTGCGTTATTGTCTTCATGAATTCAGTAAATGAAAAGGACAAAATTGACACTTGTAAAATATTTATACATCATATACGCATTACCAAAATTAATCCAGACGAACATATCATGGTATTGGTTCCAGATGCAGATGTACAATTAATCAAAACAACCACTTCGATGGAAAGAAATGAGTTGAAAATGTTATACTTGATCTAATCGCACAAACTAACAACGGAAGATAAACGAAGAGTCGCTGAAATCACCCAATTGGATAGGCCATCAAAGTGCCCGCGTGGTCTAGCCGGACAATGCCACCCACGCAAAGAAGAAGTGGGGTATTGATGATGGCTATGTGCCCCCTACCAAAAAAGCTGTTTTTTTTTATCCCCCCCCCCCGGTGATAAGAGACACATGGAGACCAATGGTAGTATGGACGTAGAACCATTGAACTATTCAAAGATAATAGAATGAAGAATCTACTACGCAGATTGTGTCTGTGTGTCATTTCCACATACTTCAATAGGTTTACAAACTTAAGGAAAAAGGTAATTTTGGATTGCAGAGAGAGACGACAAAACTAGTTTAACATATAATCCGTTTCTTTTTTAAATTACGCAAAATGAATGAAGGCGTAGAGTAAAAGAGGATCAAAGACGTTTGAATTGTACGTATGGGTTGACGGGTACGGATCATTGGTGTACCACTTCTTCTTCAGATTAAAATCTTTCTTGTTCTATAACATTCTAGGCACCCACAAAATTAATGTGGCCACGCCTCTCTTCGGCTTGTCACCCATGCAAATTTTCGTGGTCACACATCCTTAAGACTGCTGCCAACACAAGAGTCGTGGACACGCTTCCTTCTTGCATGCCATTCACACAATTTACGCGGCATTTCTGAGAGAACACTTTCATTTTTTTTTTTTTTTTTTTTACTTTAGGTACTTGGTGTATTTCCTGTTATTTTTGTTCAACCAGGGCCTGACTTAAACCGCTGCATCGACAGATTTGAAAGGAGTCTTCCAGCCAATATCTAAATATCTAACAAGAGAATTCCTATATTTGAAGTGAGTTTTTTTTTTAATTTTTATAACCTCTCCGCCATGAAACGATCAGCGATCATCATTATCATAGCAATTATCAAAAACTACGATACACCATTCACCATTAGTTAATATTTAATCGTTATGTCTAAGATCTGGTTCTGGATTTACATACAATATTAGTCTTCGGACGATCTAATAGAGACGAATTTATGCACAGTTTACGGGTTTTGTTACCTGAAGGCAAACAACAAAATTTCATAATAATAATCAAATTAATTAATAATAAATATCAGTCTAATATATATATATATATATATATTTACAGGCAGAATGTATATTTCATTTCAGAATAATCTGGTTAAGTTTATTGTTAGCATGTTGCGAATCACTTCTATACGTCACCATCAAAGATATAATATTAATGCCTTTGTTTACAGGAAAATATTTTTTATATTACTGTGATTGTCAGAGTGTAATTATCAAAGCTTCTTTGAATAAAAACGATAACTAGCCGTTGGCATATCATCAGACCTTAAACAATTCATGAATCCGTTTTTAAGTATAAAACTAACAGATATTCCAAGTTCTTCGCATGTTTGAGTTCATTAAGTCATATTCTAAAGTTTCTTATATTTTTCATGTATGTTTTATGGAGTAATGCCAGAACATTAATGCATAGACAAAATAAGACACGCACATGAAAATTCTTTAGTTAATCTACACATATCGACATAGCTCACACATACTGAACAAAAATGTATAGCTCTCACATTTAGAATTTATTTAATCTAATTATAGTATAAATTTACATAATTCCTCAGAAACGATTAGGATCTGACTCAAGGTCACATTTTAAGGAGAATATAACTGAATGGAATTAATTGTTTTCCTTCTAATCAGGTTGCCTAACCTAGGCTAAAAACTAAGAACTACAATTTACAAAGAGCTGTAGGGGGAACGGACAAATTCAAGCCTTTCTAAAAATAATTAAATTACATAGAAAGGCCATATCAATGTAGTTACCGCAGTTTAATGTACATTTCCTTTTTTAAGTAAAGGAATTATATTGTGAACTGAATTGCCATGACCAGAAAAACTGACAAACACTTGGGCGTGACATACTGTCCGTACACTTTACAGAGGACGCGGTTACCTCTAGAGCCACGCCTTCCCAGGAGGATTGGAAATACATCGTACACTTTACAGGGGACACGATGCGTACTTCCAAGACACATTCAGGTTAATTGGCCGAGCACATACCATGACTAGTTAATTTGGCATCACTTGTGTGCGAAATGAATTGGCAGCTCAGTGGCAGAGTTTCGGCTCTGCATTCTGTGGTTACTGGTTCGATCTCCAGTGGGGGAGATCACGATATACACTGCTGATGAGACCTAATAAGGTCGACACAGCTGTCCAGTGTTTCCGTATGTCACGTGCAAGTTTGCGCCGGATTTTCTTGTAATTCAATTCAGTATAGGGAAATATTTGCGTATTTTTTACATTGTTTTAACTATCAAATACCAATACAATCAAAAATTGTCGCTGCTTTCTTGACACACATCTCTCTGGTGTATAGTCAGGTGTATGGAACATATAGCTTGAGATCAATAGTCAGATAAACTTCAGAATGGCAATGAACAACCCCAAAGGAAAAATTATTATAGTAATTTTGTGCCAAATTTTTACACCAGCATTAGCTGATGGTCATTCACTGGAGTCTTGGTGACAGCAAGCATCCTCAGGTTTCCAGGACCTTTCTCGGTATTCTGGCCGATTGTAATAATTCTTTGGTTTGGAGGGTTTTGATTCTTCCTCCGATTTCCAACTTTTGAAGCCTCTTTTCCAAACCTTTCGGGATCGTTTCAAGTTCGCCAGTTAGAATTGTTATTCCAATGTTCCACTGCTTTTTAGCTTTCTGGCAAGGTCAAAGTACTTGTCTCATTTTCCGTTGTTTTTTTTTTAATACTCCAGGCGATTTTTTCAAACAATCGTTAGCTGATGGTCTTTCGCTATCAGAGTGACAACGACTCTCCTTAGTATTCTGGACGTGTAAACAATTCTGTTGTTTAGATGATCTCAATTCGTACTCCGATTTCCAAATTTTCTCAGCCCCCTTTCTAATCCTTTAATGACTGTTTAAAGCTTGCCAATCACTATAGATATCATCGTCACCCTCACGTTCTCCAACTCACTCAGTTCTCTGTCTAGGTTTAAGTACTAGTATCTTTTGGTTGCTTTCTTTATTTTCCACCATACGACACTTTTTTAAAAAATTCTCACTAAGACGCCTCTATTCGGCGGGATCAGGTGATCCGTTAGTAACTCAAAATTTTAGAAAATATTTTGCCTCGCATTGTCTAGAATTCTGGTTTTTGCTTATATAATTTGGTAGAATGGTCAACTTTCAATAAATTACATTATTCCCAGTGGTTCACCTTCATTACAAAGATTTGTCTAGTCTAAGCATTTTTTGTACTAGTTTGCAGTCTTTGCTTTTTAAGTTATTAATCGTTTCTTTTGCTGTCATCAGGGGACATTAGGTTTCTCTGTTAAGGATACTATTTCATAGCCACGAGGTTTTCCTTTTCGTAGAATGAAGTTTTCACTGGGAAATTTTGCCAAATCGTCGTTTAAAATATCCAAACAGTAGTTTTTCTTCCTATTTCTGCTTCCTATTTTTTGTTGTTATCCTTTTTCTCCTTTGGTTGCAGTAATTAGATTTTTTTTTTTTAAATGTAGTCTTTGTATTGATTCACCCACGCAATGCTGGCTAGTTCACTTTCTCAGATTTCTTGACGCCTATAGTCTGTCTATATCATTTCTTAGTTGTAATGCCTAGTGAATCGTCATCAATTTGTTTGTCCTTCTGTCCTTTTGCCTGAGTTCCTCCCGTGTGCATTATAAGAATAGTCTCGAGTATCTTATTATGAGAGACTTCACAGGTGTTTATCTCTTGATGAGAATTAGGTTATCGTGTTTGGGTTCGAGAAGTTTTCTGAGGTATCCTTTCCTTATTTTTTTCTTTATTCTCCACTTTTTTATGGTGTCTGCTTCAAATATTTTCAATTATTATTATTATTATTATTATTATATACACATATATTTCGCCTTCTCTATTGGCTTTGAGAAAGAATAATTCAATAAAAAACCAAAAAAGAAAAAAAAAGCAAAGATAATTAAAAATAAAAACGTAGCATTTCTTTAATTTTTTACTCGTAACATAAAGAGAATTTATATGATTTAAAACAAACAAAGCAGTACTTTCTATACAAGCCAGCTTTAGTTTAATGCAAAAGTTCTCAAAGCAAATGTCAGATGAAATTTATTTTCCTAAAGATATAAGTAATTTACTTGGCCTTTGAACATATCTGAATATTATTTATTGATATCTAAGATAGTTGATTAGCCATTCCTTTGAAGTGATCAAAAGTATCAAAAAAATTATCACCGTGGAATAATCTACAGCAGTAATTGTGGTGTGGAATGGCCTACCACTTAAAAGAATATATGGAAAAAAAAACGAGTTCGAATACCAAAGGAAGTTGTATGAATTCACATTATCGATAAGATATATATATATATATATATATATATATATATATATATACACAGACACCACGCACATAAAGTCAATCGTGGTGTAATGGATGAATTCATAGGATATGCAGACAGCGATGCGAGTTAAACACCAAGACAACGCTGTTTGCATTTAACATAGCGCTAATACAAATTCAGAGGTCTGAATCAAATTCTACTCCACCAGGTATCAGTAAATAGAAGAGAAAAGGCTCTTCAAACTTCATATGATAAACTCCGCTTAAAAATCAAACAAATGTAACACAATATTCATGCGTTGGAGTTAGTACATATATATTTAGATGTATTTTATATTCCCGAGGTGTGTATATATATATATATATATATATATGAATGTGTGAGTGTACATATGTGTGTGTGTGTGTGTGTGTGTGTATATATTGATACTGAAATATATACATGTAAATATATAGAGACGAGTCAATATGCATATATAGGTATACTATTTGTGTGAATGATACGTCAGCTTCTCAGTTGTGGGGACACCGAGTTTTACCTTTCGTTTGACATATCCTCCTTGTTCACCGATATCCATCTGAATGAGACGATAAGTACTGTGCTGACAACTTATATCGCAGCCATTCGAGGCCTCACCTTTTTCTGGAGTCATATCTTTACTGAATTAATGGCATTAGCCCCAAAGCCTGTCTCGTTTGTTTGGTTTTATGGCATATCAACCATTGTATATTATAAGTATAAATGGATTTGACATTAAATAAACAGTTCCATGTAAAACAATTCAGTTCAGCATAAGTACAGTTTCAATGTCAAAAACAGTTATTTTTCAAACAATTCAGTTTTGTATACAAAAACAGTTCCATTTCAAACGATTCAATTAATCTGAAGTACAGAGTTTTGTTCTATTTGACCATAGATAGGAATCTATCAGCTGATACCACTCCGGGCCAGATTGGACATAGGAATTATGGCAATGATGGGGTACTCCGCATTTCCCAAATCTCCAGCATTACTGGAACCTCGCCAACAGAATGTACAGTGTCATATCAGGACATTCATTGGGGGTCTTACCCCTCTGCAGAGAAGCAGTTGATGTATTCTACAGTCCCAGCCGACTGGGCAAGTTTGTCTTGTTCAGTTTCAATAATGCTATGTATCGGCAAGTTGACAGCGTATCGGTGTGGTCTCCAATTGGCCTTATTATGGCTAATATTTTTGTAAGGATCTTGGAACTGCATTTGTTTGACAAGATTCATAAACTTTTCTGTTATTTTAAGGACTTTTTTCCCTCACGTAACGAGGCGTTAATTTTTTTTTTTTTCATTGTCTGAATAGACTTTACCCTTCAATGAAATTTACTATAGTAGAAGAAAAAGACCCTGATCCTCTTTCTTTAGATGTTTGTCAAAAAGTGTCTCTCTTACTTTACTACTAGTGTGTACCGTAAGACAACATTTACTGGCTTATACACTAGTTGGGACTGTTTCGTCTCAAAGTCCAAGAAGATTAACCTCGTCAAATGTTTTTTTGGGGGTGTCCTCGTGGTGTAATGGTTAAAGCTATGAACTGCGGAATCGTAGTACGCGAGTTCGTACTCCAGTCGCGCTATTACGTTCACTTTCGGGCAAATACCCTTGGGAAAGGTATGAACCCCCTTATTCTCCCTCCAGCTATGGATAAATAGTAGGACGGACTAGGTTCTTCAGCCTTGGTGAGGCAACTAGTCTAGGAGAAGGAAAACTCTGAATTCAAACTCCGCTTTAAAAAATTGACCTTGTGTCATATCCTGCCCGAGCGGAGGGGTTGGTAAATAGTACCTCGTCAAATGTTTAAAATTGACCTTGTGTCATATCCTGCCCGAGCGGAGGGGTTGGTAAATAGTACCTCGTCAAATGTTTAAAATTGACCTTGTGTCATATCCTGCCCGAGCGGAGGGGTTGGTAAATAGTACCTCGTCAAATGTTTAACTCATCGGGCAATGACAATTTATTCCAGAAATAGAATTGATGCTGAAATTAAAAGATCCTAGAAATCGTTCAGAGGAGTGATACCAAGACGAGTCATCTCTACTTTTATTGGATAATAATATCCAAAATAAATTCTATACTTTTTAGGAGATATCCGAAACACTTACTAAGAAGGACGAATATAAGAACTTCGTCAATGCCCACATGGAAGCAGCAGCATAATGCATACCAACGAAACTAAGACCTCAACAGAGAGTCCCGTGGAAGATATTAGCAGGTGAGAAATAATGTCAATGCTCAGAAACTAAATAAGGCACAAAGTGAAGTAACACATACCAAAAAAGAAAAAAAAAAAACAGATTACATTCAAAGCCCGATCAATACAATTTGAAATTCCGTAGAAGATGGACAATTCCGAAAAACGTGGCAAACAGTAAATAAAATGAGTAAAAGTAAGAGCGCCTCTAGAGTTAAATCAAAAGCTGTTAGCTAAGAAGAACGATTATAAATTTCAAGAAAAAGCTTGGAAAATCCCTTACGGTTACTGATAAATCTATAATGTAAAATTATTAATAATTAAGTAGATATCAAACTAGGACAGTTTACTAAAGAAAAACTTAACGTAGTCCGAATAAAAATTAAAAACAGGAAAGCTGTCAGTCATTATGAAATACCACCAGAAGAAAGAAAGACAAGGAAATTCGCTAACCTGCTGCTTCGACATTGTAACGCCGTATATAACCAGAACTCCAAAGAGATTAACAAAAGGCAGCATCCTCCCTTTCTCCCAGAAAGTTAACCTCGGAATTGTCAAGAACTACCGAGGTATAACCCTTACCTCCATAGTGGCTAAGATTTATAATGCTCTGCTACCCAACCGCATCGAACCAGAAATTGAGAAAATCCTTAGTAAAAATGAAAATGGTTTTCGGAGAAACCGATCAACGACATCCCTGATTCTGATAATCCGTTGAATTTTAAAAGTTCGCGCCCTAAAAAAAAACAAAAAAAAAAACGTCAAGGCGATTCTCTTATTTGTAGATTTCTCCGATGCATTTGACTTCATACACAGAGGGAAGACGGAGCAAATACTTGTGGCGTATGGTCTCCTCCTTCCCAGAAAAACTGTCACAGCCACAATGATGCTCTATAAAAACACGAAATTAGAAGTTCGATCACGAGATGGAGACACATACTGGTTCATAATCTGCTTAGACTACGTACTTGGAATGGTCTGATGAAAGCAAATAGCTTTACACTAAAAAAAAAAAAAAAAAGAAGAAAACGCCAGACGCAAACGATTTGCTGTATTAACTCTCACGGACGCAGACGACACAGATGGCATAGTGCTTTTGGCAAATACCCTACCCAAGCCGAATCCCTGCTGCATAGTCTGGAGCAGGCAGAAAGTAGCATTGGTCTCCAGATGAATGTAGACAAACCAGAACACGTGTTTTAATAAATAAAAAAAGAGATATCTCTATACTAAATTGTGTCTCTCTGAAACCAGCAGACAACATCACGTACCTCGGAAGCGGCGTCTCATCTACTGAAAATGACAGCAATATGCTTCTACCGAAAGCATGAGGAGCTCTCGATAATATGGAAATCAGACTTATCCGATGGAATAAAATGCCATTTTTTCCAAGTAGTAGTCTTGTCAATTCAGCAAGATGAATGCACAACATGAACGCTGACTAAGAGAAAAAGATAAACGCGAATTACGCAAGAAAGCTACGAATCATATTAAACTAATCCTGGAAGCAACATCCCACAAAAAAGAATCTGCTTCCTATCCTTAAAACCAAGTCGAACAAGACATGCAACACACTTCTGGAGAGGTAAGGATGGACTCATTGGTAATATTCTCCAACTGACCACTTCCCACTGATGAGCAAGTGTTGGACGTCCAACTAGAACTGATCTATAACTGGGAGTGTCCTAGTGGCGAAATGATTAAAGCGATGGACTGCAGAATCGTAGTAAGCGAGTTCGTACTCCAGTCGCGCTATTACGTTCACTTTCGGGTAAATACTCTTGGGAAAGGTATGAACCCTCTCATCCTCCCAGCTATGGGTTAAATAGTACCACCACTGTTCTTCTCGGAGAATGGCTTTGGCATTAAATAACCTACAAAGGTTGATATGCCATTAAACAAAGAAACCAAACCGAACTGATCTACAACTCTCCTCTACGGACACAGGATACGGATATCAGTGTTAGCGGCATGGCATGATATATAACATTATGGATTCTTAATGATTAATTTAAAAGTAAGTTGTTTCCTAGTTACATTATGTAGTAAAAAACAGGACAGTGGAAAAAGGAATTTTTTGAGAAAGATATTCGAAGCAGTCACAAAAAGAAAGGCTATAACGAAGAAACGAATGGGAAGGTAAGCAGTCAGGGTTTCTCTAATCAAGGTCGGAATAGCAGCGAACGCTCGGGTGAAAAATACAACTGTATCATTAGCAAGTCGGTGATGGGCTCCGATTGGCTGGAAGAAACTTAAACGGAGAAGCTGGTGAGGGGGACGAGTGAAAAATAGAGGAAAAATGTTAGTTGAAACACTAATCACGGAGATGTGGGAGACAAGCCAAAAATTTCGGCCCCCATTTTCGGATGAGCTCCATGTACGTGAACCTAGACCAGAGCGCTGGGCCCGGTGGTTCAAAAGAAGCAACCTGAGTATCCGGATGACTGCAGTAGCAAATGAGAACGATAATATTAAGGTCTGAGTTTGTCTTTGTCGTCCAGCGAGTGTTTGTTTATATCTAAAGCAGATGACTTATTTCCATACTCTGTTCCTCTCTTGTCGGCGGCAATCAGTAAGGATGGCAGCTAATAAGCTTCGAATCAAAAAAAAAAAAAAAAGACACATGGTGTTTTGTGGGTAAGTCACTTTTTCTCACGGTGAAATTTCAATGGCGGCTCGATTGAAACTTAAGCTGTAGTGATACCGCAATAGATCCCTTAGGACTATAGTTGTACGAATGTCTATGTTGTGCCGTAGCGCTACAAGGGTCTGTTGAGGTACGTGGTGGTGCAAGCGTCTATGTGGTGTCGTTGTATTATAAACGTCTATTTGAGAACCATAGCGCGCTATATATGTACACAAATATAAAATCAATCCCTTACACTCTAGCATTCAGAGGCCACTGCACTCTGGGAAGTGCACGACTCGGGTGAACATCTCAAAACATGGCAAAATCGGACCATTTTGGTTTAAAAACGCAGACGAGGAGGGTGTCACAAATGAGCAATATTGATGTGCTAAACTGATACTGGAGTGCACTTTGAACACATCCCGGTGAGAATCGAGATGTGCAGTGGTTCCAACAAGATGGAGCAACTCCACATACAGCCAATATCCCGATAGAGTGCCTCGAATATCGATTCCCTAATCAGTTGATCAGCAGGCGTAGGAAACCCAAATGGTCTCAGTATTCACCCAATGTAAATCCACAATTTTTTTTTTAAATTTCTGGGGGTTCTTGAAGGACAACGTGGATGAGAACAATCCACAATCCTTTGCCGACCTCAAGGTGACCATCAATCAGAAAACTCGAGCCCCCCCCCAATAAAGTATGTCAAAAGCGCAATGGCCATCATTTGGAACACGACCTGAATAAATACATCCTAACAGCTTAAGACATCAAATCAATGTTGTTGTTTTTTTAAGTTTCATATCTCATTAATGAATCATTATCATATTAATGAATTCTTTCCATTTTGAGACTAACTGATATGAAATTATGAATAAACGCATTCATACATAAATTAATGTATACATGAATGTATACATACAAATATATAAATACATACACACACACACACACATATATATACATAAAAATATTGATTTTTTACACATTCAAATATTAATGTACAATACATAGATATTGAATCATACATTTTTGTAATGATATGAACACACTCACACACGTTTACGTGTGTGTGTATATATATATATATATATATATACATATAAACTTAAAAATATAGATTTTTCAATATATAGATAAACTATATATATATATATATATATATATATATATATATATAGCGAGAGAGAGAGAGAGAGAGAGACATACAAAAGTATATATATATATATATACAAGAGAGAGAGAGACATACAAAAGTATATATATATATATATATATATATATACATGGATGTCTTTGGATGACTATATATATGTGTGTGTGTGTGTGTGTGTGTGTGTTCATAGACAAATTTAATATTAATGCATTTTGCTGACAATTTATTGTACGTGCAATTGTACAATATGGAAAATTATTCAAGAAGACTTTCTGAAAAGTAAACGATTCCATCTAGAGATAAGAAGGTGTCACATTTTTGACCAACAGAAACCAATATCCCGACATGGTAAGAATTGTCGATGGAAAATCTTCTTTTGGTGACTATTTGGGACGAAGTATATACCCAACATTTAATTCACTCAACTCTTTACGGGGCCATATACTGAAATCAGCTAGAACGTCTGATTGTGATTGTCATCTTAACATCTTGCGAAGATTGTAAATTCATGAGTTACACTGGTGTAAGAAACGTTTTCTTCCGAATATACAATGTAAATCAAATGATGCGATGACGAATCAAGATTTCATTCACACTGTTCAGGATTCTGGTGCTGACCCTCCACATCCAAGTGATATTCCGAGTAGGCCAAGAATTCAGTGGCCAAAAGTTAAACAGAAAGCTACTTCGTCATATCTTAATCGGGAATTGTCAATATTACTTGCCAACTATCTCAAAGGTCCCACTTCTCAGCAGATTAGATTATTCTGCAGTGTTATGTGCTCTCGAGCGTAGGTGACTGAATGAGAACGTGACGATCTCAAGTGAATATAATGTTGAACTTCAACGGAATAAGACTACGTAATCAATGCTTCAATCATTTACGGAAATAAGTGACAAAGTGATCCACTACTTTAGAGATGAGACAAAATAATACTCTGTCGGTGGCCAAGGCTGCCAGTGGGGCCAAAGGTGATATTTCTTGTTTAGCTCTCCAAGCTGTGGTAGCACCCCTGTTTAGTGTCTGTTGAGGACTGGTATTGCATGTAAAATCACAAGTTACATACTGAATATATGTATATGTTTATATTCACGCACATACATATATATATATATATATACGCATCTACACACCTTTGTTGTCTATTATAATTATTTAAGGGAGCAAGGGAAATTTTCTCATTAAATTTAACTTCCTATCCTCTTGTTATCACAAATGGATAATAAAAGCTTCAGTATATCTGTTTAGATAATATATGAATCATAATGGTTATTTTAGACGTCGAGGAAATACCAGTAATGGAATGCTGATAATAAATGTGGAGATTGTACATTCCTTTATATATCTTTAATTAACGTACATTATTCTCTACTTCACTATTCTACCAAGAAATTAGGATTAACAAAGGAGCGATAGAACATTTTGCCGAAGTGGCCATTAGTTTAAATATCGTAGCCTATGTTAAAATCTCATGAGGATTTCATTTTCGTCACTGTTTCATAATTTATTTTGTTGGGAAATTGAAGCGTCTCTAGTTAATCATGGCTTTCTGAAAGGTATCCATACATATCTCGTTATTTTCAAATTTTATGCAAAGCATAGTGGTTGTTTAAAGTAGAACTATTCTAACCTTATGTGGATGTTATACAAGAAAAAAAATAGTATAGCCAAGTAATGATGATTGGGAAAATCATGTTATATTTTAATACATGACTTAATATATTATTTTTTACCATAATTATTAATAATCTATATCCACGCACAATGTATGAATGTTAAATGGAACACATGGCCACACAGGTTATTTCTCTGGACAGGAAGTATGGAAGGTTTTAATCGTAAAGAGCAGAGGAATCGTTAAAGAAAGAATACATATTTAGCATTAGCTATTGATATGTTCATAATGAGATACGTAATAGAACTTTCTAATTTTCCAAGCGACAAATTCGGCTAGAAAAGAAAGAAGAAAAATGTTATTGGCGAGAAAAAGATAAGTAGAAAAGTTAAAAAAAACGGTGTATTCTAGAATAAAATATTATTGTGATTGAACAATGAAAATAAGAATTAATGCCTAAAGAAATACAAGAAATAAATAATTCACAATTGCATAATTAGACATCAATAAATCCACTGAAAACCACCCGTAAAACATATTTTATATGATGGACCATTACATTGATTACAACGTATGAATACTTACAAGTCCTGTTAAGGATGGTACCATCGGACCACTGATACAGATAATGTATCTATAGCTATGAAAGCTAGTGTAAAATCAAGTAAACATTTTGGATGAGTTCAGAGTATTTCCTACTTCTACATTGGTTTCCCTGGAAAGATTAGAAAGCCAAGTCTATCTTATTATTATATTCATATTAAGAATCTAACAAGAAATGGACTGATAAGATTTCCCAGATCATTAGGGCGAAGTGAAATTAATACATCTTTAATTGTCTGAATTTCTTACCTGAAGCTTGGTCATTTTTATCATTCAAGATTTTCGGACAATTATCTTCATCTTTATTGCTATATTCCAACGTTTCGGTTGATATTTCCTCAGGCCTTCGTTTGGTTTTTTTGTCAAACTATGTGTTTAACAGCACACATAACGTTACAGCTATTGGCGTCGGTTCCCTAAACTTAGTGATAATCATTTGGCGGTTGCAGGTTCAATCCTGGCAGCCCCAGAGTAACATTACCCGAATACTTAACACTTGTACTCGGTTATAGTAAACGGAATCAGAGCAAGCGACGTGGTTATACGTTTGGTGCAGGATCCCGAGTTCTACAAGAAACACCTGAAGAAGGCTTCAGGACCTATCAGCCAAAACGTTGAGAATATTACATTAAACATGAAGATAATAGTTCAAAAACTCTGAATGATAAAAAATTAAACAGCCTTGTCCAAGATCTAAACTTGGTTAACCGAATTCGTTTCCTTACAATTTACAACACACCCATGTTTCTGTGTGTGCGATGTTACCTGTCTAAAGAGGATTAGTGTTGGGATGATCAAATAAAACTAAAAACTACTGTGTCAGCAACATTTGTGTCATACTTATATAAAACATTTATTGAGCAGCAGAAAAGCAAATAGTTATGTGAAACAATTGTTTGTTCCAAAATTTCCCACACTCAGGGCTTCTACAGAGTAATAATTCTTGATTTATTTACATATATTCTTTGGGCTATTTGGGAGCTATTTTCTATATTACTTCTTATTGTTGAAGACATTCCAAATCTAGCCATGTATGTCTCAGTAAATTTGGTAAAAATGGCTCAATATTCCAATTCGGAAAGAATATATATATATATCATATTAGGTAAAATGGCCAAATTCTAAGTCTCCAATCACTGGAAATAGTAAGTACACGTCAAGCTGAAAATATATCATGCGCTTAACGAGGAACTTTTGATGAAGGAAACTTTAAGAGCATCTATACGTAGCAATAATGAGAGCTAGTCTCATGGCAACTGCACATGTTAGGGTCGAAGTAGTATTCGCATCTGATTTAGTATAGATTAATTAATCTTTATGAGTTGAAAACCTCAGAAACGAAGAATAAAAATGTTTGATTTAATTTGATGAAGGTGACATTGTTATAGCCAGAAGCCTTGATCAAATTATCGCTGAAATGGTACGGCTTGTAGAGTGCTCACTTACAAGTCGGGTGATTGCATTTTACCAGTGGTTCGAGAAAGAAAAATATCAACCACTGAGAACAGATTCGAGAATCAAATATTTATGCAAGAGGAGTATACTATATATCCGGCTAAAAGCTACTGCAAGAGTTACTATAGAAAAAAGAGCAGATTGCTTTTAACAAGTTAAAAAGAAGAACGGATAACAATACATATTACATAGTTTTTTATGGGATTGTGTGGTCGTTAAGATGCGCTAGTGGCGTAATGGTTACCTTCGAAGGAATTGGATTTGGCTATTAGAGAATAAGACGTCTAAATAAAGCAGCGCATATGTTGTGCAACAGTGACTTGTTGAGAAGACTAAGTATAGAGATGAATACGATATGGGAACCAATATTTTTTTTAAAAATCCAAAATTAGCTAAGGAAAAAATCGTACGTTGTTGTAATGAGTAGTATCTCATCGGTTGATAAATATATAAAGTTTATAAATTCAAAAAATTCATTCTGATTTGTGCAGCAAGAGAGATGGCCAAAGGGATATAGACGTATAAACGTATGATTAAAGATCTTCAAAGTGATATCATCTGGATATTGCAGGTTCAATCCTGACTACAGATGAATACTTACAATACCTCAACACTTGTATTGAATAATTTTTAACGAAATTAACAGGACATTGGCATGATGGTTAGAGTGTTCTCAAATGGCTCGGGCGACCTGGGTTCAATCCCTGGTAGAGTCATACCAAAGACTAAAAAAAATAGTACTTGATGCCTCCTTACTTAACACTCAGCAATATAAGGTAGGGATCAAGGGTAAATTGGAGCAATCCATGTAAAGGAGTAGTGCTCTCTCTCCTACACATTAGTGTAGTAGCTATCGAAAAGGGAGCCTTTGGGTCACCCTAGAGTAAGGTCACCAACGTTACTACCGAAGAGAGTTAAATAAAGATTCAGTTCAAAGTTCCATGTTGGCTCTCGAGTTCAACATTGAAACACCTGAGAAAACCGAAGGACACATCGACCGAAACTTTGAGGACATTTCTAAAAGATTATTATAATACACCAGACAGACTAAATGATGAAAATTATCAAGCTTTATCACAAACATTTTGACAACTAGCTGATAGTCATATAGATATATCAATTTTGAATTACATGAAAGCTGTGATAGAATATTAGTAATAAAGCATTTAAATATTCATGACGTAGTTGGTAGCTAAATGTTACCATCAATGCAAATCTTTAATCAAAACTGAAGAGAAAAATATGATTCGTATTTGAAGCTACATTTTTGTTTAACGGGTGTAAAACTAACAAGAAGCAGGAAAAAAATCATAGATTTTCTCATGGACATATCTCATTGAAAATATCGAATCAGTTTTAACTAGTTTGTATTGAAGCTATCTAAAAGCTTCGATGAACAATACTATATAGCATTCCGACCTGAGATTATTAATTGAATTAATTTTATAATATAACTCAGGAAGAAAATTCTTTTTTTTTTTTTTTTTTTTTACTTAAAAGAGGAATTGATTTTTATTATTTCAGAATTTTTAAATCTTATTGTTCACAAAAATTCTCAGTTGTAAATATATTAGTTCGTGAACTAATAGTCAGTATTCCAATCGCGATTAAAATCCTAGATTTCGAATGTCAGTTTTGTAAATGTAACAAGTCGTTTCTTATTGAAATATAACGTGACCCTATCGTCTTCCTTCTCTGATCTCTTATCTGACTGTGTCGTAGTTCTGTATAACCATCAAGAATTACTTGTCAATATTTTTGTAATAACCAACAAAAGGATAATATATTTAACGACTTTGTAACTATTTCATTTTTTGAAAATCACATACAAAAATGTAATTTCATCAAGAATATTTAATATCTGGCTTTTTTGAAAATATTCATTATAGAACGGAGAATTGTGATTAAATCGACACCTCTTCTCCTGTCCGTTACATTATTTTTCTAAAAGAAAGCAATATCTTTATTTAAAATCCTTTTTCCTAATTCATTATTGCTGATTTAGGTTTTGGGAGAAGTAGATGCTGTCAGATATTTATTTATTTTCTCCTTTTATATAGTCCCATTAATCTGTATAGGACATTATATATATATATATATATATATATATTTGCGTTTGTGTTTATTTTGCCCAGCTTACTCTAGCAAAGTGACACATCAGTTAAGCAGCCTGTGAGGATCGAACACTTTTCACTGATTGATATATGAGACTAACAATGTAGTATTTAGATGAATTTTTATTCGAAACTTTCCCTGAATAATGTTCGATCTTATTCATCTTTGCAAAAGCTGGATTAAGTTCAGTGACTACAAATTAAACTTATGAAAATACTTGTCTAAGGTGCTTACTTCTTCCTGGTTGAACTTTATACTTGTTAGGTGCTCGTTGATACGCATGTCTATGTTTGTCTATGTAATTGGAAAATAATCGTGAAAGAAGTGTATCTCCAATTTATCGACATGGCCTCATTCATATACACTCGGTCAAGTATCTTTTTTGAGACAAGATCGTTAGCACTGAGTTTAATATCATTATACTCAAAATGTTTTCTCTTACTCAGGGAATTTCTTTCGCTGTTTAATGATTAAAAATATTATTCCAGAAATTCCTAGGAATGGATTAAGTAGTCATGGGTGACAGCTCAGTGAGATTTATGCAAGAAATTACATAATACATGGAATATGAATGTCTTTATCAACTTATAAATTAAACATATTTTAGTGTTTACAGTGTAAATTTCTACCGATGTAAGAAAATTAATTGTATAAATCATCACGAAAATTTATACTTTATTCATTGGATAAAATCTTAATAAAATCAAGTTTTTTTTTCATTGTCTTGGTAACTATTTACTTTAGACATACAAACATCATTAGTTATTAATTCATTATTTTAAATACATATTTCGAACGGTTTTACAAAAGACAGTATATATATATATATATATATATATATTCGGAGACATTTGGGCTAAAATCAATATCTGTAATAGAATTTCAATAATTGATGTCATCTCGGAAGATCTACTTTTGCCTTGTCTGGAAGCTATCATCAGCATGTTGTATCCGGGGTTCGTTCACAAGCTTTTGTAAGTCGCAATGTCATTTGGTGCTAATATCATTTTATGAGCGACCACCAGATTGTTATTCTCTGTACACGACGGTTGACATTCTAGCTCTTTCTTTTATGTAAACAAAGAATAAAGCAAAAAAAATTATAAAAACATGATAAAAATGATCGTGAATTGAATCCAATATATTTGTTCAGGTATTGTCTGTGATTTCCAAGAGTGAATAAGCTGTCAGGATGTACAGAAGAAATAAAGAAATCGAACGGTGAACCAAAGAAGAAAAAAATTCAAATACGAGAGAAGGTGAATAATAAAAGAAAATTTAAAGTTAAGCAAGAACAGTGAAAGAAAATGTTACAAACTAAGGGCTACTTGAAAAAACGAAAAAAGAAAAAAGATGACTATAAAAAATACATGCTTCCAGAAATTATATATGCATATATGAGAGAGATAGATACTCAAAAAAGATTGTGTTTAGTATATAGGCTGATATATATATATATATATTCGGGTGAAATGAAGATATGGAGCTACGAACTGAAGAAAAAAAGTAAATCGTGGAATGTGATAGGAAGTAAGTAATAAAAGAAAATTTAAAGCAAGCCAGAAAGAACAGTGAAAGAAAATATTGCAAAATGTGGGAGACTTTAAAAATAGGAATTTTAAAAATACGAGCATCAAGATATATACACATATATAAGTGAGTGAGAGAAAAGAGATAAAGAGACAGTGATGAACTAGTAAATATATAGGATGCGGAGATGTCGAGATTCAATGAGTGGAAATAATAAGTAGATAATAAACATTAAAAAAACAAAACAAATAAAGCTGATACACAAGATAAAAAAAGCAAAAGAAAATAGAGAAATATCAATTTAGCGTCATAATTATATACTTTTTAAATGTCAGTAAGAAATTTAGAAATAAAATAAAATAAAAAGAATAATAAAAGAATGGGGTTTTTAGGCGTTAATCCATATTCCCTTTCTATAAAATCTTCGATTATTTGAAACTTTTTTCTCCCCAAAGAGGTCTAAAACGTCCGTCTATAAACAAATATTTTTCTATAGAAATTAAATGACAAAAGGGTATAAATAATTTATTATAGTAGCATAGAACGTACACACACACACGCATTGTTTTTTTTTTTTTGCCTGGTATATACGGTTTCTTTTTGACATCTCATCAGGATCTGACATTTCGTGAGAGAGCAAGGGAGGAAACTCTGAGAAACACTTTTACAACTTGCAACATATCGATTACGAAAACTACAATAGTTTAAGAAAAAGTGTATGTAAAAAAAAAATGAAATAGATTCAGCAGACGTCTGATTCAGCGAACTTATTTCTTCAAATAAAAGGATTGTATATTAAAAAAACGAAGGCCGCTTTCCATAAATCCTATTTCAAAGATTTGAAAAAAAGATTTAGGTCGAAACACCAATGTGCTTGCAATTTACAAGAAGAAAAAAATGAAAAAATATTGAATTCAAGTTAGAAAATCTTATTGCGCAGATTTAGGGGAATTACCAGGACTAACCAACCCAAAAATGAAAAAAAGATCTTCGTTAAAATAAGCAGTGTATGACTTTATGAATCAATAAGAGCCGAATTTCCCTATACATGTCAGCAATAAATCTTAGATATAAATATACAGTGGCAGTGGTTTTACATCTTTAATATTGAGTTTTATTTTATCATTGGCAACAATAATCGGAAGAAAACACACACACACACGCATGCACACAAATATGAAAATGTCGTGATCATACCATGGGTTCTCTTGATTTGCTTGAATATCCATCTCTATCTCTCCTCGTTCTTCGTAGGTCCTCTTGACAACATTCAGTGCCCGCACTGATCTAATGAGTGGAAGACTTTGCTGCTTGGCTAACTTTGGTATGTCCATACGTTCATCGCTCCGGCTATAGCGTGTGTTATTCGTCTTACTTGTATGGTTTGTGAGAAGTTTATGAATGCAAGTTGCTGCATAGCTACTTTTTTTTATGAGATACTGCTTCCAGGATTTGTAGTGAACTGCAAGAAGCATCCTTCTGACGTTCCCGTCAAATTTTATCTCCAAGTACTTTGTTAAAGTTCAGATGGAGCAGCCAAACAATAGTATTATACGGCTACAATTTCGACGAAATCCCGATTTATGTTGTGTGAAATATTTCCATATAGTCGATAACTTGTCGATAGCAATTCAGACTTTTCCTATACGTATATTGGCAATGCTTTTAATACCATAGCAATAGAAAGGGTCTTGAATTCAGAGGCTTACTGTTTAATGTGAAGCTGTAACCATTTTACTCAAAATACATAGACTCTATTTATCTGAGTTCAAATAGAAGCCAATGCCTCTTGCTGGCTGTTTCCCGTTATGCAGCAGAGATTTGGTTAAAGCAGGTGTATCTGAGATCAGCTCTAGATCACCCATGCAGTGTGTGTCTACAATAGTTTCTGTAGGTTGACGTCTGATTTTTACCTTTTTTTTAGTGTCAAACTATTTTCCTATGATAGATCTACTTGCGTTCATAGTTAATCTGTGCGGATTATATATAGAAATAGTGTTAATGAATCACCTCACAAGACTCAAGGGACCATGTCAAAGAAATGAATGTCTACGTCATGTTAACGAACCTTTCTTTCTCGTGTTTTTAGAGCATCATTATCGTGGAAATAGCTTCTTATTGAGACTATATGTTAGTGATAGTTGTTTCATTTTCCCTCAATGTATGGAATCTAAAGTTTTTGAAAAAATCTACAAAAATGTGTTACCTCCAGATTTTTTTCACGTCCTCCTTCAATGATTCAACGAATAGTCGGAATTTGAAAAATGGTTGATCGATTTCTCTGAAAGTTGTTCTTATTTTACGTGAGAAATTTCTCAGCTTCAGGTTTGATATGATTGAGAAGTATATAATAACGCACTTAAGCAGCAATAATTGTTATGCCTCTGATTCCGGGAAGGAAGCACCGTTTCGTCCATTTTTTATATTGCGTTCAAATTATTAAAAAAAATGGATCACAACAACGTACGAGATTTAGAGACACAGCGTGACACGAGGTGATTAACAAAATAGCCTACGAGTGAAGAATGTGGGTGCTGGACGGTCGTTATAGAAAAGAAGCAGAAGAAGAGACAAATATCCTGAATGCCTATGCAATATCGATACATAAAAAAAAAAAAAACGGTGAAAATTGAAACAATAAAATATTTCGTCAAAATATAAATCATTAACTACATTTAACAAACTGACATGCGGGTAAGAACAGCTATCTATTAACTTGTAGGGAAAGAGGTTACAGTGAATTCAACACAAAGTTTATCGAGTAAGAAGCGACAGTTTTATTATGAGTTAGCTCGTTAATATCTAGAATTGTAGAAAAATGCTTTTAATATTTGCTACCAATGACAGGATTTTTCTAAATCAATTTCTAAAGAGATATCTATTATTGAAATACTCAAGAGATACATTTTAACATGCAATATTGTTCGGTTTTCTTAATTTCATCAGGAAATTATTCATTACTTTATTTATATTCAGGCTATTTTTACGTTACTATTCTTTTTAGAATTTCCTATAAACTGTAAAATAATAAATTTACAGCAATGTTCTATATCAATATTCGTCATCCATCTGTATTAATATCCGCTTAATATTCGTATTACTAACAAGTTTAGAAAATCATTTTATCCCACTTTCTTTAGCTATTACATATCTATCTATATGCTGATTCAAACACCAAGTTTTTACATAAAGTCTTCCACTGTCTATTGCTATCTTTTATATCAAGAATCGTCTCCTTGAACGAACGAATCTGTTTATATCTCTTTATCTGTTTATATCTTACAATAAAACAATATAAATCTGAATATGCCTATTCATTTTTTTCTGACAATAAGTATATATTGATATCTCAGAGAGTGTGCCTGTATATTTGTGTTTGTCTACCGATGTGTCTATAAATTCCTTTATCTTGCGACGTGATTGCATTTCTATCATTAAAATTATAATGAATTGTGTGAGACCCGAGGTCTGATTTTACATTCGAAATTTCTCGCTAGAAATGTAAATTAGAAAATACATCTAAAGTAATACCTCAATCATGCTCAGAAATTGTATATATATATATATATATATATATATATATATATATATATACGTTTTAAAAGTCATAACACACACAAATTCTCAATATCCGGAAGACAGAAATGAATTAAATTCAGCAAAAATGGAAAGTGTTTACCGTCAGAACTATTGCTACAATCTTCAGACAGCTGTCTGAAGACTGAAAGAATATTTGCATGAAATTTGAAGTAACAGAAAACATTATATATAACAGAAGAATGTTCAAAAGATTCTAAGCTTCACCCAGATTTTAGACTAGTTTCACACCTCATACCTACACAGAAATAAAAACATATATTTGAATTAGTTTTATTTAATTTTGAAAGAAGTAGTCGTATATTGTTACACGAAAAATACTTCAGAGATTGCTCTTATTTCACGTTCACGCTTAGAACTTTCTGAACGACCGTTATATATATATATATATATATATATATATATATACACTGAGATGTGTGCAAACTCTTTAACCATATACCTTATTTTAAAATAAAAGCATTATGTTCACCTAACTTTTTTTTTATTTCTAGAGGAACAATCAACAACTAAAATATTATTAAGCATTTTTTATAAACTAAACTAGCTCATTAAAACTCCGTAGGCAAAAATATGAATACCCAGCATTCCAAAATGAATACACCCTTAAAATTTTTGTTTCAGATTTTCAATTCTATAGATGTTTGTAATTAATCATGTATAATAATCTATCAAAATAATAAAATCCATGTATTTGAATTTTTAGGTTTGGTTTCTTTGTTTAATGGCATATTAACCTTTGTAGGTTATTTAATGCCAAAGCCATTCTCCTAGAAGAACACTAGTGGTACTATTTAACCCTTAGCTGGGAGGATAAGGGGCTTCATACCTTTCCGAAGGGTATTTGCCCGAAAGTGAACGTAATAGAGCGACTGGAGTACGAACGCGCTTACAACGATTCCGCAGTCCATCGCTTTAACCAATACACCACGAGGACACCCCCGTATTTGAGTTTTAGTTGAAAATACGCATAAATTGTTCAAGTTGCACGTTTTATGATCAATATTAAGATGAAAGTACCCCAGTAATTAATTTTTTTTATGTAAATATGATCATACGTTTCGGTTTATATATATATATATATATATATATATATTATATATGTATTTATTTATTTATCACAAACAGTTAGGTACATAAAGATACACATACACTTGGGATATAAATAAGAAAAATACGGGTTTAAATGCTTGCAAAATTATAGAGAAGAAAACTGTGATAGATTGTCTTATTTATTTCAGGTAAATCTAGAGAAATTTTATGAGCAGATACACACGCATAGGCTTTTTTAACAGTTTATAGTCGCCAAATAAATGAAAAAAAAGTCTATCAAATTCTTTGAATCTTGAATCAGTTGAAATAGTTTCTTGGCTGCTGAAGCATTAATATTCATTGAATCATTTTGGGAATTTCATCTTTACCGAGAGTAAATCAATTATATGTTCCGAATGAGACTAAACAAGCAAAGTTCGAAATCGGCTTAGAACTAATATGAAGTGGGAGAAAATAAAACAGAGTAAAGGAAACTGCAGTGATGACGTTATATATATATGGAAAAGATAAGGTACGATATGAGAGAATATACACATGAGTACACATAATCAAGAATGTAATAAAAGTAAATAAATAAAAGCGTACTGGGGACACATAATTTTTTTTTCTTGGACAGAATAGTCAAGTGAATGTGTATAATGCAATCGTAATATTTTTCATATACCATACAGTCATGATTGGTTTCTCGATGTAATTGGAGTTGAAGAGTTTTTATCAAAGATAAATGAGTAGGCCAACACAGAGTTAAATTTAAACTTGCAAATAGGTCCAAAGTTTTAAATAAACAAACTCTACCTCTATAACGGTTGTTATGTAGAGTAGTTTCGCCAACTATTCAAGATAAAACAGGTAAAAAGTTATTTCTCCACGATAAGTATTTTTTTCAAAATTACACCCATTTTTGTAATATATCTAATTTAGTGGTTGATTATTAATTGCATATATGTAACATATTGAACTTCGACCCAGCCGTCAATCAAGGAACAGGTACATCCGGTCGAAGATATCAGGGTATAACCTTGACTGTGGACGGGTTGAATTGGGTGCAGATGCAACGCTCACAGGAAGCAAGTGGGCATCAAACAATGAAATAACCCGGTGCGAAAGACAGGTTGAGTTAGTTAGAGTCAGTTGAGTTGGAGATAAGATGCTGTAGAGAGAACCAGCACCCAGCTGAGGGCTATGGGCCCTCAGAACCCCCGATTGAACAGCCCAGCAGAACGAGAAAGAAGTGCTGCTAAAGACAAAGGAACTGGGGGTCAGTATGTTGCCGTTTGTTCAGTCTCCAACTCACCTCTCACTCATAAGCCTTTCGCAACCATTTCGATTAAAGTGTCAGAGGTATATTTTTCTAAAGGAGTGCGTTCGTTTGTCATTATTGTTGATTTTGTTTCCGTATGTATATGTGTATGGTTGAATATGTATCATGGTGGTGACTATGCAACATATATGGAAAATTCTAAGGTGAGAGGATGAGATGAGAATTCAGTTAATATATAGTTTTCAAGCTACATAACTATTTAATGGTTCATATTCATATATATCTATCTATGTTTAAAAGAGATAAGTTAAGAATCTGACAGTATGATAGAAATATGTGAAAAGTTGGATAAATCAAACACTTAACTCAAATTTAGATGTGAGATATTTTGTTTAGGCTTTATTTCATCTTCACGAACTACTTCATGACAGAAGTTGATTTTTGAGTTCTTCTATTTAAAAGCATCTGAGAAGAGTGGAGGGAATATAGTTGTATCAGAAAGAGTAGGGAGTGATTTAAAGTCAAATGTATCTGGTTTAATCCCTCCTAACATTTACTGCAGCATCTATACTATCTCTCCTCACATTCTCTTAAATAGAAACACTCAGAAAACTGTCTCCGTCATGAAGATGATATAAAGCCCAAACTAAATATCATCTAACTTTCCACGCATTTCTACCATGTCTCTCTCTCTCTCTCTCTCAATATATATATATATATATATATATATATATATATATATATATATATATACAGAGAGAGAGATAGATATGGTTTGGAATGGATCATACCGGTATGATATTTAAATATATAAAATTCTAAAAAAATTGTTTTTCCATAACAAAAAATATGCGTGTTTGATTTCTTTAGTATTTCCTATATAATAAAATGAAAATAAATCAAATTTCCATTAACATTGTTCGATGCTATTATGGAAGAATAATTATACAAATTGAAATGTATAATTATGAATATTCGAAATACGTTATAAATGGATTTGTTGGTATTTTATATTATCCTCATATACTAATCTATGTGACATGAATATATCTCATATATGGACCTTGTTCAGGCTGTCAGTCAGCTCTAACCTCTTCCCATCATTTCAACTCAGTTTGTTTTTTTAATCGTCTCTCCACTGATAGGTCGTCTTGTTACTCATCTTTCTTTCGTGTTGTCATTCTTAGTCTTGCTTGTCGACGAGTCTTGACACCTTTTTCTTTTTCCGGTTTAAACGAAGAGCTAATGATAAACGCGGTGATTTGGCGCTTTTACTCCTCATGACGAGTATTTCTAATTAACTTATCCTAACATTAAAACCATTTTGGTCAACTGATTGAAACCATCAAGTTTGAGTCATGGTCGCAGACTTATCTTTAATTCAACGCTTGCCATAAAACCGATTGTATTTTCCGACATAAGGCTTAATTCAAATGCTACACTATGTGTTAATATTGTTACACATCTTACTACGTTACTGTCAACCACGCAAATACGGCTTGATATCGACTTTTCTTACATTTCCGTAAACTCAAAGTAACGGACTCTTAGAATTCATAGTTATTCTTGTTTATGTTTTTAAACCTGCACTCTTTTATATATATATATATATATATATATATATATATATATATAGTACAATTAAATGGAGACTCAAACTCGGTTAAGCCGTCATAATAAATTTATTTCGGCGGAAAATATTAATGGTATATTCTCCGTCTCGTCAGATGACTCTTTTACATGCTCTGTCCTGTCGCAGAGTCGTGAATGTGGAGTTACAGTTCGAATTCAGAGTGCAGTGTCGATGCCTCCCACAAATAATTAAAGTTTCCATCTCCAGTTAAAATATCTAAGTAGATTATGTTTGGATTATATCTTTTACTTTTTGAAACAATAAATTTTCCGATAATATATGTTATAGTTTTTTTTTATTTTTTAATAATCGAGGTAATTCTATGGCTCAATGAAGACATACCCGTAAATGACACTTCTAATCTAAAATGAAATTTCTATAAATACAAACATAACCCTTTCACTTTGCGGGAGTGGGTATAGGATGTGTGTGTGTGTGTGTGAGAACAAATACGTTTATCAATGTAATTTTATTTTCAGGGTGAGTAAAACACTCCTTGATTCCAAACACACATAGAAAGTAAATTTTATTGTAATGTTCTTACACATTGCTTGCTACAGTTGCATGATCTTAAAGTTTTGTTTGGTATCAAAGACACTCGATATGCGCTCCGCCCATTACATATAAGTTTTCATGTTATGACTACTTGAAATCCGGGAGTGTTTTCATGCTCACTGTATATAAGTGTTTATATCTGTATGTCTAACAAGCCTTTCTTTATTGATTATGGTGCATTAAAGTATAGATACTATAAGTTTTTAGTGTGTATACTTTAAGTTCATAACATACACGTGCATATGGAATTTAATTGTATTCTAACCCCAACAGTATAACCTCTAATTTACACATATCTTTATGCACGAATAATGTAAGTAAAGATACGAAGAAAGTGTGTATGGGGGGGAGAGAGAGAGAGACTAAACTAAGAAGATGCTACCAAATTTTTTTTTTATATTTGAACATTAGAAAACGTATATACTACGGATTTTGTAGCCATTATGCTGTTTTCCAAATGGACTTCCTTAAATGAGACAGCCAGAATAACGTGTTAGATTCGGTTATTTGGCTTAATGTCATTAAACATACATGGTTATTCAATGCCTAATGCTGTTTATCATATGGTTAGTTTGCTTTCGGTCTGTTCTGTGGGATATCATCACCAAATCCTATTTATAAATATATATTGTGTATATGTTTTATTAGCGAATAGTATGTTGGTAACATTATTTTTAAATGAGCTACAGCTCATTTGTTCGCACACAGTTCAATTAATTGAAGTTTTGCTATTCAATAATGATAATTCTATTAAATATTAATCATTTATTTGTATGTAGTTAAGTGGTTTCAAGTATTGCTATTTATTGTTTAGACAAAATTAACTGTTTTTACGTATTTCTATCTAACAATAATTGTTCTATTTGCATACAGCTAAATGTGTTTAAAGCATTGCTCTATAAGACTAATGATTCAAATTAATATAAATCGTTTGTTTGCGCTTAATTTAATGGTTTCAAATATAGTAAATTATTAAACAGTTCCATTTGACCCGTAAATGGTATCCCAGGAGGTACAATCACTCCAGATCAGTGTAGGTCCGGAAGTAATTGAAAACTGAGGGGTACTCCACATTGCTCAAATTTCCAGCTCTTGAAACACACCATCAAATGGTTTAATTTAATCTCCAGCACACAAGTTGGTGGTAAGGATCTTACCCCTCTGCATAGATGCAGTCGGTGTAATCTAAAGTCACACCCAACAGAGTGGAGTTATATTTTACCTATATTAACATATACTACCACTCCGGGTCAGATTGCAATGAAAGGATACTCCAAATTCCCCAAAGCTACAGGACTGAAAACTCACAATTAGATAATCTTTTGCTATATCCAGGAAACTTGTTGAAGAAGTCCTACCCCTCTGCCTGGACAGTTAACACATTCTACAGTCACAGCTGACTGGGCTATAAATGATTTAAAAGTGAATTGTTTATTATGATAATATTTGTAAATGAACTAGTGAGCTCATAAGTTTTCAGATAGTTATATGCTTTTAAGTATCGTTATCTAACACTAATATTTTTTCAAATATAGCAAACACTCATAATTCTTTTGAATATTAAATACATTTTTGCACACAGATGAATTTATTCAAATATTGTAATCTAAAATTAATATTTCTATTTAATATTAATCATTTGTTTGCACACAGTTTAGTAGTTTCAAGAATTCATATCTAAAACAAACAATTTCCACACAGTTATATTATTCAAGTATATCTATCTTGCACTAGTTGTATTTAATATTAATCAATTGTTTGCTCACAGTTAACTCGTTTCAAGAATAATAACGGGTAGAATAGTTTTATTTCCCTATTCATGGGACCCTGACAAGTATTGTCACTCCGGGTATGAGAGGACCGTGGAGTAATGACAATGTAAAGATACTCCACATTCCCCAAAATTCAAAGACAGGAAACTCACTATAAGATGCAGTTTAGTGCCTACACCCAGCACTAACAGGGTGGGTATTAATGGAAGTATTTTCATGTATTCACTCCCCAAAATTTCATGCAACACCGCTCCAAAGGGGCTGTTTATGAAAAATTAGTCACAGTGTACATATTTATGAGCGTTGCTTTATATTTGAAAGGGAGTGATATGCATATATTCATAGTAAAATGTTTGCATACTTATATACAAACTAAAATATGTGCACTGCAACTAATTTTTTTAAATAGCTCCTTTTTAAAACCAAATATATCAGGATTTAAGTAGATTATTCGGACATTATGCAATCAAAATTTAATTAAATGTTGAACCGTTAAAAGCAAAATAAAATGTACCAGAAAAGAAGAATGACCTAACATTTAGTTCAACTTTGTATTTTTGGCGGGTTAGTTGTTTATTTCTATGGCATTGTAGGTTATTTTATGACAAATCATATATACACACATATGATTTGTGAACGAGTTCATTGTTGGTAATATATTTTAAAATTGGCCAGAACTCATTTCTTTGCATATACTTAAACGGTTTCAAATGTTGCTATTTACTGTTTATACGCAGTTAAATGATTTCAAGTATTACTGATGTGTTTTTGCACATTGTAAAATTGTTTCAAGTATGGCAATGTAATACACACTGTTCAATTTATCATTAACCATTTGTTTATACACAGTTAAATTGTTTCAAGTATACTAAGTTATTAAATATTTCTGTTTGACTTTTAAGTGAGACCTTGTCAGCTATAACTACTTACGGTCAGGACAAAACCCTTACCATCAAATGGTATGGTGTCTTTCCTAGGACACCTATTCAGGAGTCTTTCTTCTCTGCTCAGACACAGTCGGCGTATTATTCATCCCCAGCCGACTGGCATATTTATTTTTGGTTACTTATTTTCCGTGCTGTAGTGTTTCGTAATGAATCATAATAATGTCCGTTTTGGTTGCATGATTTCCCAGTATAATTAATAAAATCCTGATATATTTGGTTGAGAAGTATTATTTTTAAACAAAGTATTGGTTAGGGTATACTTATCTATGACCGATACTAAATATGTACACATACACATTTGTATATTGGTACGTATAATTTGTACTAAGATAATTTTACGTGCACAGGCAAACAGGAAAGATTTTGCTAATACTATAACCATAGTTGCATACATCGTCTGTCTATGCTTATATTTAAATATAAGTATGTCTGTACTTTATATATTCCATTACTAGACATGAAATTGATGATTAATATATCTGTATCTGAGAATGTGGATTACCTTTCTCAATAACGGTACACATTCAAAATTTTAATTATTTATTTTATGATGGTCAGCTGTGCGTGTTTTTTTTTTCTTTATTGGCAAATATTTTTTTATGTTGCTTTACATATAATTAATAGTCTTCTTTAGACTAGCCTAAGTATATTATTTCTAAAAAAATAAATAAAAGGTTGTGTCCTTCATTACGAGCGCGACTGTCACTTGCAGAGGACATTTGTTTTGCGGGCTTTATATTTTCATATATGAATGAATTCAAAATAACTCATAATACGAAACAGAAGAATAAAATCGGAATTCTGAAAAATCGATTAACTGTTTCAATTGATAGCTTGTCTACTTGACTATAGCATTTCCGACCTGAAGTAATCGTCTTTGACAAGCTCAACAGACAACAACTAAGAGGTAACTGAACAAAGATGACATTTTAAAAATGATAAGCGGAATAACAACAGCCACTTGAAAGTATCAACGACAAAAAAAAAAAAAAACATGAAAATAAAACAAAGAAAATTAAAATAATTTAAAAAAAAAATCGAAATACATGAGAGATTTGAAAATAAATATGTCTATAATGAAACTGGCAAACTTAATGCATTAATACCGAACCTGATAGATTAATAATAAGTGACTAATAATTTTTTCTATATCTCACATTATATATGTGGGGGAGGGACACGCGTTCTTTATTAGAGATAATGAAATATAATTTTAGATAGTATTCTTGCATCATTCAGTTTCATATAAAAATAGAATCTAATTGCTTAAAGAGTTTTAACGGACGTGTATAGATAGGAGAGAAGAAGCGTTTAGGAAAAAAGATTGTTATAGTTGTTATAGTGAGTAAAAAGTATTTATCATTAAAAGTAATATTAACTGAGACAGCAAATTTTCACTTTGTCTGTACAGTCAATTCAAAAGTGATAAGATTATACAAATATACACTAATAACGATAAAAATTAATATTGACAGAAAAAAATATGTGTCACAATACGAATTAAATTATCCCATTACGCTCATTCATATAAAGAATTCAGCCGATACCCCGAGTAACACAGCAGAAGTGAGGAAGCATGAGAGATGCCAGATCAAAGTTCAACCCTGTTGAGACAAACTTGAATAAGTTTGTGTTTTAAGTATTACTCTGTTGCTTTTGGGGGTAACAAGGAACAATCGTTTTTTTTTGGGGGGTGGTTAACCTTTTAAAAAGGAGCTTCAATAGAAACTTAAGTAGAAAAGCATTTCTTCCCGTTTATAAAAGGTTTCGAAACCCACTAAGAAAACCGGACTAATCAATTGAAATATCAGTCAGCGTGAGAATCAATTAATAAATGCGTGATTTTTTGTGTCTTTGGTCACCTGGGATTACATGATAACACATCGGTGTCTTTTATTCACCTACAACTACTCACTTTAGCGCATCAGGATAGAAAAACAAATGGGAAATTTTCAGAAGAAATAAAACGATTTGGATACCAAGCTGCCGTGATTGAAGAGTTCTATATGAATGCATATAAAAGACTTACCAGAAATCAGCACGTAGAAAGGAAAAATAAAGGAATCCTAAGAAAATTATAGCATAGCAGAAGACACAGATGGAAGAAAAAAAGGACTAAAGAACAGAACCAATGAAGTGAGTATTTATAGGTGTTTGAAAGATGCATAAAACTGAGTATTTACTCATTAAAAAAAAGGGTGGTCTGTGACATTTCGAGTTGAATAAACAGTATAACTTTTCCTTTTTTTACAAGTCACAGAAATGTCTAGTTCTTTAAAATGGCGTGTATTTCTGTAACCTATTCTCATGTATTTCAATACCCTTTGATTCAGAGATCATATGTTTTTCAGCGGAGGGTTACTACTTTTTATATCAGGAAAGCTGCCATAGAGCTTTTGAATGTACAATATTCAAAGTTTACAGTAGGGTCTGCTGACTAGTTTATAATTATCTGAATGATGAAGAGGGTTGTGACGATTTAATCGAGCTTGGTGTAAGACACTGGGAGTAGATATCTAAGAATTTTCGCTAACGGGAAACACGAAATAAGGTAAAATTAAACCAGTAAATACATCTGCATTTAGAGAAACGTCTAGAATTGGTAATTAACTTCAGTCTGTTGACAATATCAAGGAATAAGATAGGAAAATAATGATCCAGTCAAATAGACGATACTACTGCTCTATTAGCAAAGTGTGAAATCACAAAAGAGTTTGAAGCTGAATAAATATGTTGCTACTGTCATAGCATTTCCTCCGTAGTGATTTGACTATTCTGAGCAGCTGAGAACAAATAAATGCAGAACTGGATAACTTAAGAAAATTTAAACCATAACTGATTTGCTAAAATTGGTAAAAGTGCACAAAATTCTCAGGAGGACGGTGATAATTGGTTATTTTTCAGCTACGTGACAAAATCGGTATATGTGTGTGTGTATATATATATATATATATATATATATATATATATAAGACAGACATACACAGATGAATATTGTATTATATCTATTACACTTTTTTCTATTTCATTTTTCTCTTTCTAAATATGATGTGAATGGAAATTTTATCAGAGATTTTCCTTAAATATTCATATAACTAAGACGCTAGATTTCTTGAGATGACACAATATCTAAGGCAGCAAATAGTCATTTCTTAGTATTTCAACTCAATATGCAACGTAAGTAAGATATATCAATTACTTTAAAATTGTTAGTGATTTATTTTTTTAAACTTTACTTTATTTTTTTTTTATCTCAATTTGATTAAACTGTATTTGAATGAACTCTTTATTTCATTCATTTGATAAATAATTTTACTCTGCATTCAAGCCTATCAAAATGAAATGAAGTTTTGAATGGAAGAATAATTGACATCTGTTTCAGAAGCAGTTAAGTCAGTTATGTTGCAGGACCCCCAATCATCATATACTAAGTTGAATTTAGATCTAATATTTTATAAAATACCCATAAGAGATCAAACAAACAACTAGTGATCTAACAATAACATTTTAACACTTTATGAGGCATCCACATATACATTACAACATATATATGGTATACATGAAGTAGAGCACTATGTCTGTTTAGTAGATATTGCATTTTCAGCGCTTTTATACTGTTAGGAACGTTTACCGTAACGACTCTCGTCGCAGGAAATGTAATCAGCGATTCCGTTAAAAAAATGGCCCAATGGATTTGCATATCCCTTTGCACAAATTCCCTTTAAAAAGATATGGATCCATCTGTTTAGCCCTGACTTTTGTTGAATATTTGAGAAGATTTGTTTGGTTGGGTTTATGACATATCAACCATTGTAGGTTATTCAATGCCAAATTCGGTTTTTGCATATATTAACCTTTAATTTCTAAACGAATAATTTAAAAATAAAAATTTAAACAAGCAAAAGCTCATTTAGATAAATGGTTTCAAGTATTGCGATCTAAAGCTAACAATTTAATTTAACATCAGCCAATTGTTTGCAGACTCTTGAATAGTTATTTTTTGTAAGTTTGTTTAGTTTTGTCATATCAAACATTGTAGGTATTTAATGGCGAATTCTGTTTAGAGTTATATTTCAAATTCATATGATTTTTAAACGTTTTTCTAATCAGTTAACTGTGAAAAAACTTGAGCTAGTTAAAAAAAGAATACGAATCATTCCATTTGCTTTTAAACATTTGTTAATGGTTTCGAAAAATTGCTATGTAACAGTAACAATTTAACATTTGTCATCTGTTTGCCCACACTTAAATAGATATGCATGATATCTAAGAGAATAATAAATTTTATAAAAATGAGTGTGAAGAAATCTATTTACCCACAGTTAAATGGTTTCACCTATTGTTGTTTTTTTGCTTCTATTAAGTAAAGTTTGCGACCGTACTCAAGGATAACTTGAAGGCTCATTTTTCGATAGCTACTACACTATGTTGTAGAGGAGGGCGCGATTCCTTTCCCAGGATTGCCCCACTTTACCCTTGATTCGTACCTTATAATGCTGAGTTTTAAGCCAGGAGGCATCAAAGAGCATTTTTTCAGTCTTTGGGACATTGGCGAACACTCTAACCGTTATGCCAATGTCCGAACCGGGCCATTGGCCTGACGAGTAGAGTGTTCGCCAATGGTCCGGGAGATGGAGGTTAATTCCCAGGTCGAGTCATACCAAAAGCTCAAAAAATGGTACTTGATGCAGCCTTGCTTAACACTCGGAATTTTAAGGTAACGATCAGAGGTAAAGTGGAGCAATCCAGAGAAAGGAGTAGCGCCTCCCCCCAACTCCTCAGTGTACTAACTATTGAAAAGGGAGCCTTCGGGTCACCCTCGACTAAGGTCGCCAACTTTACGTACTTTTATTACTTCTTGATTAAGGCTGGCAACTATGCTGTCTGTGTCATTATCCATACTTTCTATACTATGGTGTCTTTGTTGGATTTTGTTAATCCCCGAACATTACATTGTCTATTGATTTTTATAGGTGACTTTGTTATTGATGTTGAGGGGACTGTATGGATTTTGGTTAAGGACAGTTTGAATGCGCTTCCTGGTCTTTCATTGTTCACTTCGGCGTTCATTTGTATTTTTCCGGCTAGGCCAATGAGAACATGTGGTTTTTGTTTAAGTTTTACTGGTTTTTGAAAGTCAAGGTTTTACTCAGTCTGTCGGTTTAAGGTGTACAGATAGGTGACTTGTGTAAGGGCTTTTTTGTTGGAGAAGATTTTGCATTTTTAGTAGTTCGTTTTGAAGTTGTAGATTCTATATTTGTTATCTTGATTGATTGTATACGCTCATAATGCAACAGAGGTTTAGCTGTTTTATCCCATGTAGGTCCCAACTATTTCTCTTACTTTCAGGAAGGACATATTCCTCTAGTGTTTCTCCTCTTGTATTACTTTCTCTTTTTTGTAGGCTTCGCAAGATCTTGCGTCAGTTAGATGATCTTGTCGGCACTTTACACATTTAATTTCTTTTAAGTAATCTTCCTCCATGTGGAAGAAGTCTTTTTCACCCTATTTGGCACATCATCCTCGAAGCCTTCTCTCTGGTGTCGATATTTGGGGTATTTGAAGCACCTCAGAGGAGCTGAGACATACAGTTCGATCTTCTCAAGACAATAGCCGACCTTCAACCTCTTGTAAATATGGGCTAGGTTAAATATTAGTATGTAGGTGTTAGTTTCGATTTTTTCTCCTTTTTCTGATGCTAATTTTTCTCATGTTAGTCACCCCCAATTTTCACAGGACTGTCGACATTTCTTCTTCTATTGCTAACGACAAATCTCAACTCCTGATAACTCCTTTGAAAGTGATGAGTTTTGCACGAAGCTTGGCTGTGCATGGAAGATTTTCATTTTTAATGTTTTCTGCATGCATCCAGCTGTCCATCTTGACTAGCAAGATGTTCGTGGTTTTCATAACATTTTTAGGAGCTAGTCAGACCTCCTCCAAAGATTCAATGACAATAAATCTGGGGAAATCCGCAGCTTCATTCTGAGTCAGATTTTGACAGGTTTTGTTTCGTTTTTTTTAAGACTCCAGAGATGCTGTATATTTTTCGAATTCACAAATCAATTTGACACTGAGGAAAACTGAAGCAGAATTGAGGTAGGAGATTACGGAAAAACTGCAAGCATTTCAGGGAAGTGGTACAGAAGTGGTTCAGAATTTATTTCATGGAGCAAATATCAAAGTTGTCGCAAATAAAAAGTGGAATTTCAAAATGGATAAGTCAACTGGAAACATTGGTATTAGAGGGGAAGACATTTTGGGGGAAAAAGTCCTGTTACTACGTGAAAACTATTGTTGTCAAGTAGCTGTGGAGATAAGAGTCATCTTTCACACGCGCGAATTTTACTCTCCAAGTCTTAAACTTTCAATGCCATTGTAACTTTTTTGTTTTTAATGGTATATCAACCTTCACGGTATACTTAATGCTGATTTAAATGAAAATGAACGTAATAAAGCTATTGAAACTCGCATTCTGCATCGTAATCCAGCCCTTCAGCAATTACGCCACATGAACACCCCACTTTCCATATCTTTTGTTCATTTTAAGGACAATTATTTTGAGAATTATCCCAAACAGATTTATACACGCATGGTTAAAAATATTATTCTATCCTATTCTTCATATTAATCTAGAATTTTATCAAATTATTCTAGTACTTATAAGTTTAAACTTTTTCCTTGGATAGATCTTTAGTCAAATTAACAGCTAATCAATCGTAATGAATTAATCCAAACAAACCAAGCTCTATTTCTTGTAAATGTTTACCTTATTTAAGGTTAGGTCACTAAATCTCTCAAGGCCAACAAGCTAGTTATCTCCTTTTCTTTTTCTTGTGTGTATATGTCATGTTTCTTTGATATAATTCTTCCACTTTCTTTACTTGCTATTTCAAGCAAACACAGTTCCAACACATATATACACTCGAGTTTCCTCCGTTCTATATACAAAGTCTTCTTCAAATGACGATTCTGGTGTCAGTCATGTTTTCTGGGTCAAAGCTTCATCATGGCTAACTAAAAGCATTCAAGTAGTAGTTTACAAAAATGTTTATTTTTGCTCTGGTATTTTAAGGAAATGCTAGACGAAAACGCTACGTTACTGTGTTATTCTGTCCGATTAGGTAAAGAAAGTGTTAATTCAATCATGCCAAATTTGATGAGACGACAACGTCAAAACACAGAACGAAGAATTGGAAATTAAATTTCCCTGCAATTGAATGCCCCTTTATATGTAATGCTAAGCTTTTCGCAATTTTGATCAGTTTTGATTGATATTGATGAACCTGGTTATAAACATAGTTGAGTTTAAAGTTTATAGTTGAGTAATATAAATATTCCTGTCGTTCATCAATTTCAACCTGAAAAACAATCTTAATTTCAAAAATATCTCCCAAGTTACTTTAAAGCAAAATAATAAAACAACAACAGAAAACTTATTGAATTCTTTACAATCTCTTGGTATCAAACGAGGAAACAGCGACCCGAATAGTATTATGCATCATCTTTTCTGGAAAGTGATACTCCTCTTGAGTGGAAACTAGTTTAAAAAGTTTCGATAATGAAAAATTAATCTCTTCATTCACTAATACTAATGTATTTTTTATAATAATTTATTGAGGACAGGATTTCATATTGCGGACAGAAATATTTTCATATATTGTAATGCAAAGCTTAAATAACTGTCATAACCAAACAACAGAATATTTTTCCTTCCTTACTTTTTAAAAGAACGGTCGGCGTTCCTAAATATGTTTCCATGATAACCTAAATAAAAAAAGATATTCCAAATCAATATCCGATGAAGCTCCTACAGACCAAAACATAAATATATAAGCACTCAATCAAATTGTTTTTCCCGGCTAATTCCACTTCGATTCTACTGCTATATATATATATATATTAGATTTCAATGATGTATTTAGTTGCTGGATCACTATTAAAGCGACACGATGTATAGCAAGTTCATTTCATATTAACTTTCCTTCGTACAGTGAGTAAGATCATTATGAGATGTCAAAGTAATATCACTTGTGCTAAAATCACCTGACCTTAGGCGATTCTCAGTGAAACATTGGTTATTAAGCTACAGTCGGAAACTATAGTTAGTGTATCGATTTTGAGACACCCAGTACATTTTTAACCTTGTACCTGACTTATATATTAGCAAATGTCTTCTGGTTCACACTTGATATGAATAGATTGTTTTCGTAGTACAATATGATCAAACTAGTTTTAAATGTCTTGCAAGCATTTATTATTCACAACTGATCTCTCAGAATTTCCTATTTGTAATTTATATGGCTTTCGTAGCCTAATAAGGAAAAAGCATTTATTTCATTAAAAAATAAAGATTTTTCGAATCAATTCATTTCTTTTTCAATACAGTATATATTCTTGTAAATATAAACAGTATCGATCGGATATTTGAGAGTACACTTTTCAAATCAAGATTCAAATAATAACTAAGCGGCAGGCTATAGAATTTTGATGGCCCTTTGTCAAAATGGAATAACTAAGATTACGTTGTTTCTGTTTTCTCTTGTGAGAATGTTCATATTCTTGAACGATAGGCCAGTGAATATTGGAAAAGACAGAACGTTGTGGAAGGAATGTCATAAAGATCAATTGACTTTGAAGTTGGGGGATTGATCGATTTAAATAATACTGGATATGACAGGAAATCAAGGGACGTACAGGACATATGAATTTATTTTTAAATTCATTGAACCATGCTGAACAGAGATTTTTCTTTCATACTTTTTATAATTGTTTTTGTTTATTGTGTCTTCGGTTGATATAAGAGAAAATACGGATAAAGGAATCAATGTTATAACCCATGTGTGTTTAGGGAAAGGGTAAATCAATAATTCCATAGTTTTACGCTGAAAAAATATTATTTTACACAACAAATATTTATTTTCAACATAAACTTCTCTTTCAATGCATTTGAATCTGCGCTTCCCTTTTTATTCTATATACCGAACATTATGTTGTATTGGTTTTCTTAGTGTGACATTTTGCTCGCGGGAGAACTTCTCAATTATAAGACGAATAATTTTAACCATAATTAGGAACTAGATAGTAATTTCTATCATTGGTACAAGTCAAAGAAAACAGTGAAAATATTAGAAAATGACTATACTAAACTGTATTGGTTTCTTCGTTTAATGGCATTATGCCTGATTTAATGCGAAAGTCATCCTAGTAGTAAGACAGTAAATGAGGATAAGTCGGTTCATTCCCTTCTGAAGGGTAATAATCTGAAAGTGAAAATAATAGTGCTACCGGAATTCAAAGTAACATGACACAGGTCAACAACTTAACTTCAACGTCACTAGAGACTCTTTCAGTTCCTAATTGGGAAAAAACGTTAAAATCTAGGATCGCAAGGGAACTGTAAGAGTCTGTTTTTTTTATTTCCTAGTTCTGGCATCTACTCCAGAGCTCCTTTAAAGAGATACTATAGATCTCCGAATTCATTTTCTTCTGTTGGGTTTTCCGAATATCCTTCCCTGTGCATATGTAAAAAAAAAATCATTGATTTTTTTCATATATATCTTCAGATTATTTAATAAATTATTTCATTTTCGGAAAATTATTCATTCCTTTTAAAGATGAGGGTTTAATTTATAATGAAAGTTCATGTTAAACAACGCCTGATTTTATTTCAAGAGTCAAACGTTAGTTATTTTTTTTTCCAATTTTACCATCCCCTCGACTTGTGATTGCAAACTTCTTTGATATTTTTTAAAAATATTTTTGTGTCCGCCCAGTTGGAATAGCAGTATGTATCAAAAGATAATCATGACACTGTTCACAAAGTAATCTAAATATACAGTAAAAAAATATATATATATTAAGATTCAAATAATAATTTTTGGAATCTTTCGCTAATTTACAATGAAGCTGCTTTCTATAACGGATCAGATAAATATTCCTTTTGACCAAGAAAATGGACCAGTGTTTTTTTTTTTCTGTTTGATAATGCCAGACCTCATATTGCAAAAGAGACTTAGTTAAAACTCAAAAATTTCAACAAACCTATCATTTTGTTATGATCTCATTTTTTTCCGCAACGTAGTTCACCTAACGTGGACTGTGGTAAATTTCCGAAATCATTTGCCAAAACTTTTTCGTAGTTTTCAAGGAAGTTAAATGGCTGGAAAAATGAGCTAATGTAGATTAGACAAACTGCATAGCCTCATTTACAAACAAGTAAATTTTCATAATCATCAAGTCGTGTGGAAGGTAATAAGTACTCTGACACTCTTTCGACATCCGCCCTTATCGCTCCTTGTTTCTAGCAGGTTCTACAGACTGCATCTAATGTCTGTACTGAGTAGATACATGTAAGTCTTTACTGGTCGGCCAACATTGGTGTGTCCATGTGTGGAAGTCAACGAGAGAATATTTGTCACATCGTTTTTGAAGTTTCTTTATATCCCTGACATCTCACTCAATAAAATAAACTTTAAAAAATGATTATTCTCTTCTTAGTTAAGTTAAAGCCATTTTAACACATCTACATAACGATTTGTGACAACATTCTTTGCAGTGTTATACTTATTTAACTTGGCTTTGTACGAGTAAAACTAAAGTGTAGAGTAAAAATCCCTTTACAAGGTAAGATATCTCACAAGTTCCTGTATATGGGTTTCGTAAAAAGTACAAAATATTTGAGCATCTCGGTCAATTATCTGTTTAAAAAAAGCGTCATAATTTTCCTTTTTATCACAATTCATTTAATCGTTTCTCTTGGCGGCTGCGAACTAGAATTTGTCTAAAAGATTAATGAATGAATATGAGTTTGCGATTTTGTTTAAAATTTATATTTGATGAAATGTTATTCTCAGGAAGTTCATATACTTCAAAATTAACGATTAAAATAATTCTTATTATTTCCCAGAGTCTTTCCCACATTTTCCTACAAAGCGTCCAGATCGATAATGATAAAAATTTGCAAAAAAAAATGGATGAAACAATTTCGTTATAGGACAAAACATACAACTTAGCAATATCGCCAAAACACTCTGGTGGAAATTAAATTTAGAATAAAATGTATCTAATAAATAGTGAAATTCCAGTAAGTGAACTGTCTAATTAGTTTGAAACTTTTTTTCTATCTCTGACCACCTTGTTTGAACTGTTCTCGATGTGGTCTTTTTTTTTACATGAATTTTCCACTAAGAGCATCTGCCCTATCAAGAAGATTTTGGGTTTTTTGAGATTGATCAAGCAGTAAATAATGACCAAGTAGTAAGGTACACGATTACCTTATTCCAATATCTCGTCATATGATCTTTTCAAGTCATAGATTTACAAGTTGTTTTCGAAACTTATTACAGCTAAATTGTTTTTATTAATTCTGACATTTTCTCTGCTTTTACTCTTCTTATAGCAACTCAGTCGGGTTTTCATTTCTGGTCAGTGAAAAATAACGTGAATTCGAAACAACAACTAACGCATTTATTTAGGATTTTTTGTTTTGTTTCTGATGTTCACTATTAATTAACTGATTAAATAAAGAGTCATCAGTTGAAGTAATAATAATAATAATAATAATAATAATAATAATAATAATAATAAGAGTAGTCATACAACTACTACTACGAAGAAAGACTACATCGAAAGAATAAATTTTAAAAATCACAACAATATTTTTCAGAAATTGGATGCGGTAAATCTTGACAGTCACCAACGTTCGTGGTTTGTATATTTAACACACTTAATGTGAAATTTTCTTGATTAAAGTTTTATTGATATTGTAATTTATATTATAATATGAAACTTTTCACTATTATTCAAATAGAGTTTGATAACTCCATGATAGTTAATATGAGGTATAATTTTCCCCGCCAATGAATATCAGTTTTGATTTTTACGCCAGGTGTCACGGGAAATAAAACACAGATGTGAATAAGGTCTTCATTCAGCGAATGTAAATTGAAAATTATGTTGGCTGCATTCTATACATTGCATTATTTTGCGTGCATAACTTTCTGAAAAAAAATTTCAGACTTTTTTTTCCCTTTTGAATCGAGTGTTATTATAAATTAGAATATTGGCATAGTGTGCCAAGTTAAACGCTATGCACATAATGAAGTCGTGATTTTCTCCTCAATCAAAGTCAGATTTTAAACAGTGCTTCAACGTTTGGTGATGAAATTAGAGGCTGGATTATTCTTTCACCAAAGGAGTCGAAAACTGCATGCGATCGGCCGATGAATATTAAAAGCTTACAAGTAGTTTCAAGTAATATATCTCCCGCTGGAATGAATATCTGTGTTTGGCACACGAAGTAAAACAGGGGAAAAAAAGAATACACAGGGGTGAAGAAAAAAGTGACAATTGTTATAGACTGAGAAACGTAACATCATAACGCGTAAAATGTAAGAGAAGGTTGAAATTGAAGGAAAAAAGCCAGAAATAGTATTCAAATAAATGAAAAGAAATAAAAGCTTTCAAAAGCAAAGAGAGCGAGCCAATTTAATTTTTGAAAGATCGAAAATATAAAGTGAGAAGTTGATAACTGATCAAAGTGATTGAAAGAAATGAGAGTAAAAATAAAGTCTGAGTACTGATTGTAAATAATGTTCTCCAGGTTAGAAAAAAATGGTGTCTTTTAGAAAAAAGTTCTTAAATAATTTTAAAGAAAAAACCTCTATCAACATATTGATTTATTTTATTTGTTCTTTTGTTAAAGGCATCCGTTACTTCAACTTGAAGTGTGTAGTATATATGCCCTATGTTCAGGATCACACTGGTCTTTCCACCGGGCATATAGTTTGGTTTGGTTGGGTTTTATGGCTTATCAACCACTTTAGGTTACATCGTGACAAGTGCTGTTCATGCATATTAAGTATATGATTTCTTAACACAATCTTGTAGATAATATTTTTTTAACGGTCTTGATCTTTGACTTTTTGCACACAGTTAAATGGTTTCAAGTATTGCTTTATAACAGTAACAATTTAACATCAGTCATTTGTTTGCTCGCAGTTTGTAGGTAATTTCATTTTCAAAGAGTCAGTGCTGATTTGTTTGCTCACTATAATTACTATCGTTTCCACATTGTAAAATAGTTTGGGCTGGTTGGTTTTGACTTAAGGGGTATCAAACCTTTCGGGTGATTTAACGCCGAAATAAGTCATTTTGATTAAAGTATCAAAAAACTCTGTTTTGTAAAAGCACAGTTTTTTTTGTTTGTACACAATGGCATGTCAAAACAGATCTATTTCAATCAATTCAGTTTATCATAAGTATCTATTTGACGGTACTCTGCATTCCCTAAAGCTTCAACATACTGAGCCCTCACCAGGGGATTGTTTAGTTTCATATCCAGGACACTCATCGGGAGAGTCTTAACCCTCTGCAGAGATGCAGTCGGTGTATTCTGCATCCCCAGCTGGCTTGGCCTTTGAGACTTTCATCTAGGTTCATGAATGATAGATTTTACGCAGTGTCAACATACCTCGTGTCATTTATGCCTATAGTCTAAAGAATCGTGTTCGCTATTATTGTTTGCATATTTGTTTAAGCTGTATCTTAAGATTTTTTTTTTCACGCGGTTAAACTGAATTCGGATAATTTTTAAACAGATCTATTTAAACAATAGATTTTATTTTGAGAAAGTATGAAATGTAATGCTTCACAAGCAAATAACATATTAAATCGATTTTTTTAAACTAGAATTATATGGTAAAAGGATCATGAGTATACTAAGTTTGCTAAATTTTACTAATCCAGTTGTCTCCTTTTTTTGCGAAATACTCGTATGTCCTCGTTCCTGGCAGAAGTCCTTACCCATATTTAATTACCCATCATCTTTGACAATTACTATGGTATTAATTACAATGAAGGCAATTCTAAAGTTAAAAGATATAGTGGGGTCCAAATTAGACAAGAAATATTGAATATCAGATCAACATTTTAGAAATCGAATTTTCTGGATGAAGAAATCTGTAAATGAATATAAGGAATCTGGACAAGGATTATCAAATTAAAAAAATTGTTTAAAATATGTTCTGCTCAATGAAACATGTTTACTATTATAAGTTTTTTGAATGTTTAATAATTTTAGCCTCTTTACACGCTTAACATATAGTTTGGCTATTTTCAAAATATAAATCTGAGATTAATACTTTATATGTAACAATTTCCTAAAATGTTATCTTCTGAAGTAATATACAGCTATTCTTTAAAGAATTACATAACGAAAAGTGTTTAAAAACATTATAGCCTCCACATTTTAAAAAAAATATTTCTACGATAACTATATATTATTTAAAAATTACCACTAAAACACCATTCCATTCAGAATTTTCTAGCATTTAACTGAGATGAGATATATTTACAATATTTCCAAAGACATAGTATTTGAAAACATTATTTCTGGCAAGAAAGTAGGATACACCTTCGAGATGATATGACTTTAAAGGAAATGAGAAAAATATTTTTTGCAGCAGACATAAACGTAATAAAGGATTTAATATATTATGAGGAAGATTAGATGCACATTTGAAGCAATCTGAATTCGAGTAAGGCAATTAAAGAAGTAGAATAAATGGCAAATTAGTACACAAAGACTCAAACAAACTCATCAGTTAATTCGTTTATATATTATTATTATTATTATTATTATTATTATTATTATTGTTATTATTCGGTCCAGTTAAACCAGAGTTGGGAGTAATTCCTTCAGGACAAGAAGATCATTCAGGAGCTGAACATTTAAATTTTCCTGGAATTGGATCTGAAGAAGTCAGTGTTTTTGGTTCACACCAGAAACTGAAAAACAGGATGGAAATAAATTTATAATCCTAAAATAACCGGTCTTCGTTTTTTTCTTTAAAGATATATATATATATATATATATATATATATATATATATATATATATATATATATATATATATATATACGCATGTATGTTTGTGTGTATAAAAGCATACTACATGACTGTTTTATTCCAGACATTCATTTTTAGTAAGAAAGTAAAAAGAAATACTCTGAAATGTTCACTGTTCATTCATTACGAATACGAAAGGTACCTATTACAATTAAAAGCAATGGTATGAATGGCAAGAAAATTAACTTAGACTTAATTACAGTGCAGCATAACGAAGACGAAAATTCACAGCACTTCACTGATATAAACATACAGACGTATGTGTGTATAAGGTGTGTCTGAGTGCAAACTATCATCATTAGCAATCTCATATATTCTAGACCGGTTTCTTCGATAAAGGACCTTTTCATTACCAACAATCACAGTGGCTGCTTTCTAACGCAAATCAATTTTATCAAATGACGGAATCTACAAGAAGTATCTTACCTTGTATATAATTAGTACTTTCGTTCAGTGTTTGCAAGAATATTTTCAAATATATTTATATTCATAGCAATCTTATCTTCACTGAATCAATTGGATTAGTATCATTGTTTTGTTACTTTCACAATATTACCTGACCAGCTTAATTTGTTTGCCACTATTCAAATGTATGTCTTATCAGAAAATTCTCAATATTTGTCAAGTACTACTTCCACACTGAAATTAGCGAAGACTTTATAGACATGTTTGTAATTACATTTTATAATTTCAGATGAATCTTTGTCGCTTCGAAAAAACAAAAAGATTAATATTGCAAAACAAAGGATAATATTTCACTTGCAGATTAAATGTTATGTTGTCTGAAAATCATAAGCTCAATTATTCATTAAATAAAGTGGTTACCTTACCTCTTAATTTGACTCAGGTTTTGCTACAAGTAACAAATTTATCATAGCACCCTTTTCCTCAATTTGAATGGTGTAAAGATTAGATAAATAATAAGACGAAAACATTCAGAAAAAAAAAAAAAACATTACTATTATTCATTCAGGTGTTTGTATTTTCAGTTTAAGAAAACCATTTTATCGCTAGCAAGTATTTCCGACATCCAAACTAAGAAGAATAAAAATTATTTTGAACTTACCAACCCCAATATAGAAGGATGAAAATATGAGAACACAGACTGTATAATAAAACAAGAGATTTGTTTCAAATTTTTTATCATTTTTATTGCAAAAATCCAATTTATTTGATCGTAACTGAAATATTTTAACTTTAGCTTATTTCTCATCATAAACAATATTGTTTACGTAGCAATCGGTAATTTTGTTGTAGCATCTCATGACCAATTGAGAATGCAGGATCAGCGGTAGCATATAATATTTTAAATTACTCGAGTAAACATAGAACAAAAAATAAATTGGTAGATTAGGTGAATTGAAAAAATGAAAGAATGTGAAAGGATGAGGGAATAGAGGAAAATAAAGAAGAAAAAAAAATTTAAAAAAATAAAATATTGATTTAGAAAGGCTGATAGGTAGTGTGAACTAAATAGTAAATATCTTGAAAAATAAGCGGATATTTGAATTTGTAAATGGTTTCAAATAATAACTAATTTTCTCTCTACCATATTTTCAAGCTCCTCTTCACTTATGATGTACAGACACTATCATTCTCATCTTTTTCGCATCGACTCACTGGTATACACACATGTGTTTATTGATATTGCGTGACAACGAAATTTGCCCTATGTGTCTCACACTCGCGTCCCATAGGTGGAATTGGTATTAATATATTTGATGGAAAATTCTAAAATATTAGCTTTATTCCTGGATATAGTCTCTTCTTTTCCATTAATTGCACAAATTAAACTAAATATAAACGATTATATCAGTTTCGTGTGTGTGTGTGTGTGTGTGTTGAAAAGAAGAAAAATAGCAGTTTGATTAAAATCATATGCTGAATATTTTATTTCTTACTGTATACTTCGTTTTCACAAATTTATTCCATTAACTTTAGTTTAGACCACTGTAGGACTTGGATCTTCGAAAAGGTCTCTAAGACATGAGGAGCGATTGTTCTTACCTTCTCACAACTGTTCTTGACGTATTGATAGAGTTTTTATTCACAATTGTCCGACTCCTAGGCAGATAAACAACTTAAATGAACCCCGTCTATTTTACATTTTTACTAAAACCATAAAATAAGAGATGGTTTTATGACTTTCCCACGCGCATTTTATTGATATGAATACAGTCCCAACAGGAATCTGAACTTGACTTGCTGATCCATTTTTCCTGTCAGCTACCACCACGCTGCATATATATATATATATATATATATATATATATATATACACAGTAGATAATCGTATATATTAAACTACGTTTGTCCAATAAAATTCACGAAAAGCGAGAGACTTTGCAATAAGGTGATAACGTTAATGTTTTAGAATTTCCACCAAAATAGTTTTGCATTCGATCAGTATATGAATTTGTGCCAAATATCTAATATTAATATCAATTCCACCAATTACATGTTTGTTCGAGAGAGAGAGAGAGAGAGAGAGAGAGAGAGGGGGGAATATGGCAGCAACGAAGATATCTATAAATGCATGTGTCTATACTACTGTATCGATGTGAAAAATATAAAAATGACCGAGTGTTTATGTTTTATATTCATCCGAGCACAAATTGCGGTCCACTTTGAGAGACATCCTCCCTGGTAGCGCCGATATATGGAAATTGAATAGACGCCGAATAATTTAATATATATTGCACTTGTGTATTTCCTTACCGTTAACCTGGCGTCGATTCACTCTATCAACGTCACTTTACAAACATAACATGGAAATTCTGTCCGTTGCCTGCGTCATGTGATTTTCAAGATTTTCGGTGAGAAATACGCTGTGCACTGCAAATGTTGTACATTGAAATCAGAGCCCTTATGATTGACTTTTCTGTTTTATTTTGGGTCGTTTAAAAGAAAATCTGAACAAACTCTTTTCCAAGTGATTTTCTTTAAGTAAATTTTAGAATAGTAATTCATCAAACTGAATATATATATATATATATATATATAACATATGGACTTATTTCTATCTTTCTAGATATCTTTTCTTTTTTGAGAAAACATTAAAACTAAATATAGACGATTTCAAAATTCTCCAAAAATGCAAAACTATTGATCTCAGTGAATTCTTTCAAAAGCCGTAAAACTTTTTCAACCAACTACGTATATGCAAAAGTTTTACCCTTAAAATATACAATATTATCATATCTTTCCAAAATATTTTTCCTGAACACTTGAAAAGTTTCTTTGAATCTTCCTTCGAAAATCTTACATTTTCAGGTTTGACTTTCGAAAAGAAAACAAAAAAAAAAATAGTTGAGACTGGATTTTCATAGAAAATATATCCCCTACAAAATGGCCAAGAAACTCATTATTGAAATATCTTAATTAAATAACATCCATATAATAAAGATAAAACAGAAATTACAATTTATATCAAAGAAAAGCAACGGGAAACACATCCAGAGAAAGGCTTCAATTCAATCTTGAATTCACCTGAGGAGTTAAAAAAAAACGTAATAATGCAAATTTAATAGACAAATTGTAGACAGTGATTCTGATTTCTGTATAGGATCCATGCAAGGCCTAATCATTGTGATTACTAATATTTATACAAAGGATCATGATTTACCTAGAAGACACATAGCTGTATTAAATAGTTTGTCACAGAGCAAACACATTATAATGACATGTTCTGATAATAGTGGAGGTGTTGTCTTAATGACCTCAACAAATTGTATTATAAAAATAATACATTTATTGCATATTAAAAATCATTGACAAATCATTCCAAAATCCCTAACTAAAAACGTAGAGATTTTTTTTCAATAAGCGTCATAAATGAAATAAAGACAAAGTTTAGTCATTATTAATTGATTACCATCCTATAATATCTAAAACTAAAAGACATGAAATTCTTTCATAACCAACTAATTTTTGAATTGGGATATCATAAGCTAATATATTGCCCCATCAATTTGGTGTGATTAGCAATTCGCACATGAAGAACACTGGTAATCTATACAACAAGATAAATAATATAAGCAAGCAAAAACACTCAGTTTTAAGATAAAATCATTATAAGCAATATTTCTGTTAAAAAATGCGTTAAAGGTTTAGAAAATCACTTAAAGAAACCCAACATTACATTGCTTTTTCCTGTTGGCTAAATAATCTGAATTTGCGCATTATGCACAAATCTTTGTTTCTTCCAAATAATGGTATTTTTATTAAAAAAATAATTGCCCTTGGGTTCCCTCCTAGCATGATATTTGCATTCCTATTCCTTGAATTCCCCGAATCCAGTCCCTTTAAATTAATAAAGTTATCTTGGCGTTTTTAGTCGAGGGTGACCCAAAGGCTCCTTTTTCAATAGCTACTACATCGAGGTTTTAGAGAAGGGTGATCCTTCATTCCCTAGATTGTTCCACTTTACTCTTAATCTGTACATTATAATGATGAGTGTTAAGCAAGGCGTCACCAAACACCAGTTTTTTAGTCTTTGGTATGTTTCGACCTGGAATTGAACCACCGTCTCCTGGACATCGGCGAACGCTCTATTGATTAGGCGAATGGCCGTTTATAATACTGCAAAATTCTAACTATTAACATTACATAGATGATGTTATTCACATATTCATGAAATAATGACTTAACAATAACGGATAGACTAAACAAATCTGAACCAATCATCGATTTCATTTAGAAACTATGAACTATTCAACAATCTATAATATTTTACAAATAAAAAGAAGGAATTTAAACTCCATCATGAATCGACTTATTAAAATGACCGTATGCATTTTTTATCCTCATTATAAAACCAAAATAAAAAGTGGAATAATCATTGGCTTTTACCTTATTGTTCATAGGATCTGAACCCTCAGTTTATTAAATGATAGACCTAACTATATTAAAAGACTGCTTTGCACAAATTCAATTTTAAATTATTATTTTTCCAATAATAAGTTATCCCAGATAAATTATTTTATCCAATAATTCAACCACAAATATCATGGAAAACATCAATATTAGAATCGAAAGATTTACGAACTCTTCATAAACAATTAAGAATAATGATACCCACATCAAGTAAGATATTATAGTTCACTCTATTCAATTTCTAGATTGTTATAAAAATATCTGGATGAAAAATCTCGTCTAATCCAATCCAATAATTGTAGAGATTTTGAAAAATATGACATATCATAATTTAGAAATATTATCTCTCTCTCCTTTATATATATATATATATATATATATATATACACTCACAAAATAGATGTGAACATTTACACACAGTAAGTATATATATATATATATATATATATTCTGTGTGTGTAGATCCTTGAAGCTGGTCTTGCTACAGCATAATGAAAAACTCTCTTAAATGCTCAAAGCAAACAATGAACTTTCTCAAATTTACAAAAGTAAGATCACGTTGTTAATTTCTTGAAAAAATCGTGTAAACAAATAGAAAATTAAAACGAGGGAGATTAGATTGAAAGAAAAGAAAGCATAACGTAGAGAAAATATAGAAGGAAGAAAAGGAAAAGATAAGGTCAACAAGGAAGAAAAAAGAAAAGGAAAAAAAAAACCGTAGAACTATCAGTGATATATACTGAGAAAAGCAGATTTTGAGCATTCTGAGGCAAAACAACTTGCATTATGCTAAAACTAATAACATTTCCTGAGATCAAAGTCGAAGTTTATTTACTGAAATAATATTGAAGCGCATTCAAAAGAGATTTAGCTGACTTTGACGATATCAAGCCAGCATGAAAGTAGAATACATTTTTTTACTTCCAACATCACATAAATATTTATTTTATGTGTGTGTGTGTGTGTGATAGACAGGGACAGACACAAGTTATATAAAATTAAATATTTGACATCAAAAATAGATATGTTAATCTGATTTTAAAATCTGACTGCAAAACATGTTCTATTCCGTACAGTTTCCTTAAGGAAAACTCTTTTTTAATTTCACTAAGATTGAAACGTTAAGAATAAGTATCTAAATGAAGTGCTTCAGTGGTAACATATTTTCATTGTGGAGAGAAATTGAATTGAATGAGAGGGTTAGTCTATCAGAAAAAATCAATTAAGAAACAAATCTATTTTAATTTACCTAAATAGTCCGCGCGAGCAGAAAGTGACACACAGTTAATTACTAACAGTTTTCCTTCGCCAAGACCGGTTGCCATACCGAGCTTAAAGATAATAGTCCCTCCAACTTTTTTAGCCATAACTAATAAACGAATTGTTGGTTTCATATTTTCCCCTGAGTATTCGTGATAGGTCAAATGTAAACAGCTTCATCCTGAATTTGACATCGTATTGAAGATTTTATTTTCTACAACGGTAAACTTTACACCACGAGTAGCTCCTTGTGTGTGTGTGAGAGGGAGAGAGACCCCATTTTTCCGACCATGAAGCTATTATTAGATTCAAACTAAATTGTGTTCCGAAAATTGTTTTCTTTTTATGTAAGGAACATATCATTATAAGCAGTGAAGAATATTGACAAGACTTTTCATATTATTATTGAAGACTTCAAGTTGATCAGATCGAGCCTTTAGGAACATACCTCTATATGGAAAAGTTAAGGACCATTTTTTCAGGGTTTCTGGAAGAGTTTGAGTGAGTTTTGTTTAACGGCATATCAACCCCTGTGGGTCATTTAATGCCAAAAAGGTTATTTTGGATTTTAGTCATTAAAGTAGCGGTTCTATAGAGATGTTTGGTTATATCTTGCTGAAAAAGTTGCTTTTTTTTTTAGAAAATTAAAAATGTTTTCAGGGTTTGTATTCTTAAAGATGTCCCTCAGGTTTCTTGCTTGATAGTACTTAGTGCGGATATGTTTAAGGTTGTTACAATTTAGAAGGATATGTTTGGTTGGGAGTTGTACTTTGCATGATGGGCACACTGGGGTATCCTCTCCTTTTAGCAGGTGTGAATGAGTAATGTGGGTGTGCCCAATACGCAATCTAGCAAGTATTACTTCTTCTCTTCTGATACTTCTGTAGCCGGTTGGCCACTCTCCGATAGCTTCTTGTATTTCATGGAGTTTGTTTTGGGTCTGATTGTCCCATGATTTCTGCCATTTGTCTGATATAAATTTCTTTATGGTTGGTTTTAGATCTGTATATGGGATTTTTGATTTGCACATATCAATTTGAAGAGCTTTTTTTTCAGCTTTGTCTGCTTCTTCATTTCCTTGGATGCCAATGTGACTTGGTATCCAGGTGAATATGATGTTATTATTTTTACAGAGGGTGTTTAGTTTGTTTAGGAGCTTTGTGATCAAGGGGGATGATGTATCTCTGTTCTGTAGTGCTAGCAGGACTGATTTGGAGTCTGTGTATATGATAAATTTGGAAGCCTTATGATTTGCTATGATATTCATAGCTAGATCAATGGCTGTGGTTTCTGCACTGTAAATTGAAGCTTCATTAGGTAGACGTTTTAGGGTTTCTTTTTTTTTTTTTTTGAGAAATAGCAGCACAACCTTTTTTTTTCCTTGTTTGGATCCGTCTGTATAGATGTGATAGTGATCTGGGAACTTATTTTGTATTCTTATGAGTTTCTCTTGATAAGTGATGGGGTGTGTTTTTGTTTTGGGTAACTTAGCCAGTTCTAAGTTTATAGTTGGTTGCTTTATGGTCCATGGTGCTGTTTTGGAGAGTATGGTATGGTGTACTATTTTAGTGTTGATTTTGATTTCGTTAAGGAGGTCACTTATTCTTAAGCTAAAAGGTCTGATTTTTTTTGGGTTATTTTGATACAGGTTTTCATATTTTGTTTTGCCGGTGTAGTCATAAGCAGGATTTTGTGGACAGGAGATGAGTTTGATGTAGTACTGTAGTGCTAATTATTGTCTTCTTAAATAGAGAGGGGGTTCGTTTGCTTCTATGTATAGACTTTCCTTTGGGGAAGTATTAAAGGCTCCTAAATTAAGGCGAAGTCCTTGGTGGTGTATTGTTTCCAGTCGTTGTAAGTAGGATTTTCTGGCTGCTCCGTATATGAAGCAGCCATAGTCAAGTTTTGATCTTATTAGAGATCTATATAGCTTGATAACGGTCTTTCTATCAGCACCCCAGTCTGTGTGGGATATGGCTCTCAATAGTTGCATGGCTTGATTGCATTTTATTCTTAGCTTTTCTATATGTGGGATAAATGATAATTTAGAGTCAAAGATAATGCCAAGGAATTTATGTTCATCTCTTATGGGTATTTCAGTCTTACTTAATGTAAGTTTAGGGTGGTTGTGCATCTTGTGGATTTGACAGAAGTGTACACATTTTGTTTTACTATTTGAAATTGTAAATCCATTTTCTGTGGTCCATTTTTGGATCTTATTTATGCATTGTTGTATTTTCCTTTCTATGGTTGTCATGTTTTTGAATTATAGCAGATGAGGAAATCATCTACATATAATGACCATTTGATTTCTGGAGGGAGGCAGGATGTTATGCTGTTTATTTTTATTATAAATAGGGATACAGATAAAATACTGCCCTGAGGAACTCCCACCTCTTGTGGCTTCGAATCAGAGTATGTGCTGCTAATCAGTGTCCTGAAAGATCGGTCTTCAAGAAAGTTTTGGATGAAGATGGGAAGTCTACCTTGTAACCCAAAGTTTTTAAGGTCTTTGAGAATTTTGTATGGTCACGTTGTGTCATAGGCCTTTTCAAGATCAAAAAAGACTACCACCAGGTGTTCCTTTTTTATGCATGTTTCTCTGATTAGGGTTTCTATATGAAGCACCTGGTCCATTGTGCTTCTTTTTGTTCTGAAACCTGCTTGTAGGTTTGAGAGCAGTTTATTTGATTCAAGAAACCATATTAGTCTTTTGTTTATCATTCTTTCTAAAGCTTTGCATGCACAACTAGTTAGGGCTATTGGCCTATAGCTGGTGGGATTTGTTGGGTCTTTTTGTTTTTTGAGGATGGGGATGATTGTAGCTTGCTTCCATAAAGTAGGGATATTGCCTGAGATCCAGATATTGTTATATATGTTTAGGAGATATTTCTGGGAAATTGAAGGTAATTCTTTAAGAAATGTGTAGTGGATTTCATCTGGACCAGCAGCTGAGTTATTGGATTTGGATAATGAATTTTGGAGTTCATCTAGGGTGAAAAGTTGGTTGTAGCATTTAGTATCGTCAGAGGTGAACTTTATATGTTCTTTTCTTCTTTGATTCTGATGGAGTTGAATTTGTTGGAATATTTTTTGGTAGATGATGTTTGGGCAAAGTTTTCTGCCATCAGATTAGCTATTTGTTTTTGACTCAAAGCTTTTGTGCCTCCTAGGGAGAGATAATTTATAGGAGTGTGGACAGTTTTATTTGATATTTTCTTTACAAAGTTCCAAATTGTTTTGGGATTAGTATTTGAGTTTATTTTTGCAGTGAAGTTTCTCCAGGAGGACCTTGTGGCTTCTTTAATTGTGCGTCTAGTTTTAGCTCTTTGTTGTCTATATTTGTCTAGATTTTCTGATGAAGGGTTGGTTTTAAATTTCCTGAGGATTTTTTGGCGTTCTCTGATCATAGTTTTGCACTCCTCCGTAAACCAGGGATTGTTATGTTTTGGGGATGTTGTAGTTTTAGGTATGGTCTTGTTTGCTATATTAATTAGGGTGTTTGTGAAATGTATTATAGGTTCTTCTTGGTTTGTATTTGTTTCTGGGATTAGGGTGTCAAGGCATAGGTTTTTGAAGGCTTGCCAGTTTGCTTTTTTGAAGTTCCATCGTGGGGTTTTTGAGGCTGTGGGTCTGATTTTCCTGGTTTAGTATTTTCTATTATGATTGGAAAGTGGTCACTGCCGCAGGAATCTTCATGTACCCTCCAGTTATATTCAATAAAGGTGGCTGGATCGCTGAGTGTTAGATCTATAGCAGAGAATGTACCTGAGGATGAGCTTGGGTGGGTTTGAGCTTTCCGATTGTGGAGACATAGGTTGTTGTTATTATTGATTTTTTCAAGGGTCTGACCTCTTTTGTTCGTTCTCCTGCTTCCCCACAAAATGTTGTGGCTATTGAAATCTCCCATCAATATATATGTTTTAGGGAGTTGATTTATTAACTTATTAAGCTGTTTTCGTTTATAGGGTCTTGAGGTGGAATGTATAAGAGCAGATGGCGGTGGTTTTGTGTAAAGTTGCTGAAGTTGCTACTGCTTGTAGGGGGGTGCTGATGTTGATTTTGCTTTGGGGGATGTTTTTCCTTATTAGGATTGATACACCACCCGAAGCTCTCAGTCCTGTGTCATGTATGTAGTCGTATTGCTCATAATTTTTCATGTTTGTTTTATCATTGCTTTTTTTGAATGTTTCTTGGAGACATATAATGGTAGGATTTTGTTCAGTTATTAACGGCTGGAGTTCGTTGTAATTTGCCTTGTAGCCACGACAGTTCTATTGGATTATCTTGTGGGTATTTTGGTATTTGGCCATAACTATTTATGCAGTGTGTGTCTTGGGTTTGGGGTGTATCATTTAATTTTCGTATTTTCAATTTTAGGTGTCGAGTCCATTTCGGTTTCCATACTTTCTATGTTTCTGGATTTATTTTTGGTTTTTGTAGGGGTGTGTTGAGTAGGTTTTTGTTTTTCTTCTTTTTCTCTGGTTCTTGAAGTTGATCGGTTTCTGTTTTTGATCGTCAGCGTTTTATTTTTTTGGCTAGAGGTTGAAGGAATGTTTTTTGATTTGTCAGTTGGAGTTAGTTGTACATTGGGTATAATAGTTTTAAGGGTTTTGATTAGTTCATGTTGGTCATTTATTAAATTTGTTAATTCTTCTTCTATTTTTATTGTTTCTATTTGTGTTTTTGCTTCGTTTTCTACTTGGTTTGAAGGGAGTCCTGGTTACCTGAGAGAAAGTTAATTTGTTAAAGGGATTTTCTATGAGTCTTCTTGCTTCAGGGAAGGTAATGTTTTTGGTGATTTTCATTTTGATAATTTCCTTCTCCCTTTCCCAGATTTTGCAGTACTTTGAGTCTGCTCTATGATTCCCTTTGCAATTGTTCCAGTTTAACCTTTTTTGAAGGTGTCCTCTATGTGGTTTGGTTCCTGCTCTCCACATTTAACACACACTTTTTTTCTTGTGCAGTGCTTCTTCAAGTGTCCATAATTCTGGCAGTTATGGCATCTTCTGGGATTTGGGATATATGTCTCAACTTTAACCACTGTATAGCCTATTTTTATTTCTAAAGGGGGTTTTAGGTAATTGAAGGTTAGAATGTAGGTATTGGTTTCAATTATTTCAATTTTTTTTTTGATTGATATCCTTTTGACGTCTATTACATTTTGTTTTTTTAGTTCATTCTTAATTTCCATTATTGAGCATAATGATAGCTCTCCATTTATCACCCCTTTAGAGGTGTTTAATATCTCATGGGGGTAAGCTTTTATGTCTATGTTGTGGATTTTTTTTTTTTTGCTTTAATATTATTTCAGCTTGATTTTTTTTTCTGTCACCTCTATAAGGATGGTTCCACTTTTCAAGTTTTTTTTACGGTTTTGGGTGATATTAGAGCTGAAATACATTTTTCTATGATGAAGGGGAATATTTTTGTTAGCGGTAGTTTTTCTTTTGATTCTAGAATGATGAACCTTGGATATGGCTCATCATTGTCTGAATCACATTCAATATGGGGTCTTTTTGCTTGGGTTTTTGTTTTAACAGAAGCCATAAAAGTGTTGGATGAGTTTCATTGAACATGCTCCCCACCCACCTCGGAGCCCCATATGGGGATGTGCCTAGGGGGAAACCCATTCGCCTAGCAACACCAGGGCTACATGTTCAGTATACTCATGCTGGTGATAGACGAATTAATTTTTTGTCCCTGGGTTTTCGTTCCCAAGATAACTACTTCCCCAGGGACAGAAAGGACTACGAGTCTTTCCACAGCATGAGTGACCCTACAGCCATCGTCCTCATTTAGATTTAAAAAAAAAAATCTAAGAGAGTACTGTCATGACCAGCCGATTGATCGTATCGGGCCTCTCCGACCGCCCGTCTAGCCCAGTAAGGGCCAAAGTGGTGTGTTGCAAGAGACTTGACCACTCGATTTTCAGGCCAAGTACTGCTCAACCACCAGGATCCCGTCCTTAGGTATCACGGGTCGCCACCCATGGCCAACAGGTAGCCTCGTTGGCGGGGGGGTTACCCCTCTGCAGAGGTGCAGTCAGCGTATTCTACAGCTCCAGCTGACAGGGCGAGTTTCTGGAAGAGGAAGTGCCACTATTATATACTAGTGTACGCGTCTCTTACTCTAAGAATGTTATATGTATTTTACAATTTTTTCTTGTATATTTTTCAATGATCCTGAATCAATTAGATGACATGTTTTATTGCAGTTGAAAAGAAAGACCCTACGAAGAAGAATTGATTAAAGAGAAGCAACTGATACGAGTTATATTCTTAGCAGTACAAGCAAATTTAAATCAATCTGGTCCAGGTGATTGAATGAATGATTTGTTTCGAAATTGATAGAAAATTAACGACTACGGCAGATCCGGGATGAATGACGGATATTGCACAAACGTTGGGACTATAATCACCAAGAGAAGACTCCAGTCTGAGTACATCGATATTATAAAAGAAAAATACGGCCTCTCTGAAGTTATTTTGCTCATCAAATAAATTTCAATAACTCAATATTGTAAACCAATATTTTTTAAATTTCAACTCATCCTTTTCCACCCTTGATAAAATAGTTGACTTAATTTTCTGTCATATTCAATTATTGGTTTCTGAGATATCTAAAACTTACGAAAAGTGACCGACTGAAGTTAATATGCAGATTAATCTAACATTAGCTTAAGAAGAAAGAAATCTAATAATACATGTTGAATATATGGGTAAAACCGGCTCATTTGCCAAGTGGGTAAAGTGTTCGCCAATGGTCCGGGAGACCGGGGTTCAATCCCAGGTTGAGTCATACCAAAGAATTTTAAAATGGTACTTGATACATCTTTGCTTAACACTCAGCATTATAAGGTAACTATCAAGGGTAAAATGGAGCAATCCAAGAAAAGGTGTAACGCCCTTCATTTCGGTGTGGTAGCAATTGAAGAGGGAGCCTGCGAGTCGCCCTCAACTACAGTCGCCAACTTTACTTTACTCTATGAAAAGAAAAAAATATTATAACTGCCGAAAAAACAGAAATAAAGTTATTGAATGAAAGAATGTCCACTTAGGAGATATCAAATGGACTCTGCCGAGATCATTGAACAATAAAAGTTGTCTTTTGAAAATATAACTAATTTTTGAAATCAGAGCAAGGGAAAAGGGTTTAGGAACTTATATCTTCGAGATGAACCTAATACGAGTTATAGCAATATAACAAATTTTGGATAGCGCACAGATCCTTGAAAAGGCTAGAGTTGGGGGAGTCAAGGAGGACAAAAGGTATAGAATATTTTGTGAATTGGGATCTATAAAGAGTCTTGGAACCTTCCTATCACTAAAGCAAACATGTTAAAGTGTTGAATGTGTAAGAAAAATGCTTAAAAACTTACTTTTCTAAAGTAGTTTTCATGGACGAATCTCGAGTGTTATTTGGTTGACCTGATGTATGGGCCCGATGAATTTTATTCACTTCAGATGTGTCTGTAGCTAAAGGCAGCCTACAAAGAGGTGGCTGTGTTATGATATGGATAAAAATTGTCAACTTGATGATTTCTGAACAATTCCAAGTCGATGAAGGAAATAAACTGAACTGGGCTAACAATTATGATTTTTTGGATAAATATTTTTTGCAGGGTTCTAGTTTCACCTCGTGCTATTTCAAAATGAAGTTTGTATTGATGTAAGAAAATATTCCTTCTCTTGTATCGAAGCATACTCTTGAATTCTTTCAGCAAAACATATTCACAGAGTAAAATGTGATTATTTGGTTTCGCCCAATTGTAGAGGCCAGGATTTTAGAATATATCAAATAAATTCAATGTTTTCAACAAAACAACGATACTAAAAATTTAACTCTGGCTTTTTTTTATATCTAAAATGATCATTTAAAATTTGACAATATTTCTTGATAAAATTGTAATTATTGAAGTTTATGTGATTTGCTAAATCATTTCAGATTGTCGGTATTTTTCAAAACAACGGCCTGTTAGATAGAATTCGCCTTTTTGATGGAAATGATGTAATTTTATATCTAATGATGATGAACAATTTTAAGATTGAGGTTAATCATTTATTTTGGATAAGAAAACTTTCATATCTTTTAATCGGTATATTATAAAAATGATTGCTTTTAATGAGATGCCTACCTGTCTGTGATTATTTTCTAATTAGAGATTAGAGAACTGCGTATGATAAAGATTTATTATCACATTTTTTGAGTAATTTCTTAAAATTTTGTCGTGGTTATATGGTATAAAATATCGCATTGTCCCACAATTAATTTCTAAACAGATCTATTTGACCATGAAGAACATTACAGCGACTACCTCAAAAGGTGGACATGGGAGTAATGTCAACTCAGATGTATGCCATATTCATAATATCTCCATAACTGGAGAATTGACACCGGATACAGTTCTTATCATACCCTGGGCATCATTGTTTTTGTAGCGGGAGATCTTACCCTCCCATATTCTAAGGCCCGTCGACCGGGTCATATAGCAATGAAAATTTTGTATAATTTCTCCTAATAGAGCATTTAGCAAGTGCATTAATCATCATCATGTTGTGCCGCTAGCACGGATATCCCTGACCCTCTCTCGCCACTTCTCTCTATCGTTCATCGCCTCTGGCAGGTCTTCAAGGGCTACATCGCGTATCCTCACATAGCTGCTGTATGTATGTTCTAGCTGGTCGTCCTGCTTTTGCTCGGCCATATGTGGTGGTCCATAGGAGTACATCAGTTATGATATCGCCCCTGCTTCTCCAGCAGTGCCCTGCGAGTCTGGTTCGTCTGACTTGGATAGTTTTCGTGATGGGAGGTTGGTGGCTGTATTGTTGGTGCCTTGTGGGGTGTTGCCGCCAGGAATTATTCAATATTGCTCGCAACATTCTTGTGTAATTGCCGTCTAGCTTCTCCAGTCGTTCTGTTAGCGTCCAAGTGGTGCATCCATACAGCAGTATCGACACGGCCGCTGCCTGCGTTTCATTTTATTGGTCAGGTTTGATTTCCTATGATCGAAAGCTTATCGATAGCTGTCCATGCCTTCGTTATCTGCGTGTCGATGTCTTTTTCGGTTGATGAGACATTACTCCCTAGGTAGGTGAATAATACTCAGTGGATAACCCACAACCCTACCGGTGATGATGATTTTTTTTGTTTATTGCAGCAAGTAGTTGGTATGTGAACCCTGATATAAAATAATTATGAATGTTCATATTTGAAAGTCGCTCGCTGTATGGAAGCGTAGTGTAAAAGAGTGGAGTAACTCCATTTTGGCTTTTTGCCGATGAAAAGTAAGCCTAATAAATACTTATATGAAATTATGTTCTTCACAAGTCATCTGAACAGTATAAGATTTTAATCCCCCAAGGAAAATTTTGGACATACGTAGTAAACGATATCTTAAGAGTTTCCCCAAGGAATAAAATGCGACAGAATCATAATAGTTGATTTAATTTAAAGATGACGCAGATTATTCTTTTAGCCAGTAATTGTAAAGAACCAGTAAAAACAATCATTTTTTTAAATTTCTAACGATCTATTTTTTTCTGTTTTTGAGTTTATACGATATGGTGGTTGTTGTGAATGTGACAATCAAGCCAATAATCTGTTGTTTGAATTGTCCGCTATTTGCCATATGTCTGAATGCAAAACTACATGATCACGCTTCCACATTCGACTATCTTAAAAGAGATTACATTCTACAAACAATGGCATCGTTCAAGCAATTGCGAAAATTGACAGCCAGACAGAATAGCTCCCTTCTTGTGAATTAAATGAAAAAAGATGTTTGGATCTTAGAGATATTTTCCACTTGAATAAATCTCTAAGATGGAAGATTCTGTTTACTATAAACATTCAGTTTGTTTTGAGCATGTATTTCTATTTTCAAAATCATATTACGAATAAAACAATGTGTCACTTCTAAGACCCTGTTCACTGATAAGCCAGTACGTGTGTTGCAGTAAACAAATTATATATATATATATAAGTGTGTGCGTATAAGGCGACTATAACAAATATTTACAAATACGGATCTAAGAATTATAAATAACTACAACAGATTGGGAAAAAAAGAAAAAAAAGCAAATTTTGTTCTTTGAATGATACTGCGTTTTTTTTTTTCACAAGACTTTTCACATTAATTGAAGTGGATTAATTTGTTTCTTTATCTTTTAAATATTTGACCCTGCTTATTTTGACAACCTTTTTTACTCTGTAAAGTGCGTATATATAGAGAGAAAGACATTCAAACTTAGATCTGCCAATTAGAGAACCTAATGACGGTAGCAGAAAATACGTACCAATGGTCCAACTGCCTGCCCTGAAAATCAGTATCCCAAAAAATGTATTCTTCCAATTTGAACAAAAATACAATGTCTTGATACATTTCTTTTGGGTTGAACAATTTTTTTTTCTTTTAGGTATATTTAAAACAAATATCTAATAATTTTTCGTTTACTTTAAATATATTTATAAGCTTAATTTTATCTCATATTTAAGTTGTCATTTTTTTTTCATTCGTGTTTACCTGCTTCAATTATTGTCTTCCTATCTCAGCTTTTTTTCTGTAATTTTTCTCCAGTTTTCTTTTTTCCCCTTGAAAATGTACTTTTGCTGCTTACATTTTCTACTTGAATCTCTTAATTTAACTTTTCTCGTTTTATTTGAAAGCTATGAATTTAATACGATCTCTTTATTTTATTTTTCATCACTTCTTATACTATTTCTTTTTTATCATTTTTAACGTTACGTTCATTGTTTAGACCAGGTAATCGCTCAGATATCTCTAATCTTAAAGACGTTATTATTTCTCCATCAGTTTTTCTTTTCGTATTTGTCAAACTCTAACGTGATTTTATTTTCTTTATCCCATCCATAATATTTTTGCCTCTTTCTCCTCTTCATTGTTTATATTTTCTTCATCCTTATATATTTTAACGAGTATTCCCTTCCTTTATATATATATATATATATATATATATATATATATATATATTTCAGTTCTTTTCTTTTACAAGATATACTATTTCTTCATTTATTGCTCTTTTTTTGCTGATTTGTTGCGAAGTAAGTTCACATATATAAATCATTCTATACAGCTTAGAAATGGACGTAAAAAAAGAATGAAATTACACACGATGTGAAGCATATATATCCACAAGTGTATTTCCAATTTTCATATTTTTTCATTAAATTGTGCTTATAACATTACAAAGCACACCCTAATAAATCTTATGGAGAGAATATTAAGGATTCAGGCACGTATCTTATGCCCCAATAAAAACAATATTTGACTCCATGATATTGTCGTTTCTTGAAATAAAAAACGAATGCGTTAAAATGATATTTTTAAAAGTCTTATATATATTAGGCATGTAAAGTTTCATAAGACTTTATTATATCTGTTACAATCATAACAAGAAAATATAAGAATTAAAAAATAAATAAATATGCAAAAAAAATGGCTAACACTTTAGAAATTTTATGTTTTTTAAAAAATATAGATTTGATTGATTTTTATGGCATATCATCTTGTCATGGGTTATTTCGTAAAGATTATAGAGAATCTTACGTTTTTATATATTTTTTTAGTTGTTTCTTTACAGTCTTTTTTTTTCTTTTTGGAATCAAAGTGATTTTGAAACAGATCCATTTGAAACCAACAGTGAGACATTAACAGGTACTACCATTCAGGTTCAGAGTTGATCTTGAAGTAACGACAATGAAGCGGTACTCCACTCATTCCAGTAAGTGGACCTCAGTCAGATACATTTTAGTGTCATACCTAGGACACCAATTTTCATGTCGGTATTATCTTTTGGCAGGGAATTTATTCAGCGTATCCTAAGCCCCACAAATAGGGCCTCAAAATAAGATTTTTGTTGTTTATCTGAGTTGTATATAACAGAAGGTCAAATAGATTTTAAAAGTTGTTTTCAACGATTATTACAAGGACCAACGTGAAGCGTTCAACTATTTAAACCATGGTGCGTAATTTTTGAAAAAAATATTTCGAAAAGTTATAAAAGATCCAGCAATATTTTGATAATCGTAAAGGACTTCAGATTATTTACATGAGAAACAAATCCAACGGTATGTAAATATATAATTTAAAAAGATCAGATAATATACCCGTTATATATGAAAATTTGACAATGATTAGATTTTATGTGTAAGTGTGTGTGCGTGCGTCTATGCTTCTGTGTGTGTGAGTGAGAGAGAGAGAGAGTAGTGTGTGTGTGTCTGTTAAACGATGTTCAGGACAACTGATAGCTGATGTTGAATGCTTCATTCAAAAATGTTTTCAATGATAAAAAAACAGCATTCTATTATCGTTATTTCTTAATCCTATTATCGTTATTAGTATTCCATTTCAAAAGAGACTGATGTAACTTATGTTCGAATTAAAAAAAAAAAAAAAAAAAAGGCCCTTTCAATATAACTGTAAAACCAAGGCAGACAAGGGGAGTAATAATTTCTAACTTGATTTTGTTTTTAATATCTGTCAAGTTTTGAAAGTGGAGAGTTAGTTTGCTGTTTTGGTTATGATACCCAAAAAAGGAATTGGACAAAAGCTGTATTTGCGATTGCAATTGTCTTTAGCAATTTCGATTATGAGCAAAGTCTTTAAATTTACTAAAGGATTTTCTGTAACTTATTCTAGTCGGAGGGTCTCTTTCATGAATTTACTTCATCTTGTAATTTCTTGAAAATCATTTCTATATTTAAGTCTCTGCTTCTGTGAATCCCCATATGTCAATTTTCAGTATATATATATATATATATATATATATATATATATATATATATATATATATATATATGCATGCGAGAGAGTCATTAAGAAAATGATTGTATTTTTTTATCATATAGTATTATTGACTGCAGCCTATTTATTTATTCTTGACATACCTAAATTTAAATTAATATTGAAATACTCTGATGTAGAACGAAGAGCGGTACAAGTATACAATCATACAAATATGCAAACACATGCGTGTTTTAAAATCAAACTACTTTAGAATATCAATAGATACTGATTTTTCATATATTAAGTGATATGAATGAACACCAATAAGATCGGGTCATATTTATTATTATTATTATTATTCTCTCTCTCTATATATATATATATATAGTGACAATTATCTATTTAAAATTCTGAAGGTATGAATCAAAATCTGGCCAGAATCAGTTTGTAGTTTTTCCTTGAAAATCTAAGAGTTATTTGAAAAGGAAAATGTAACTTCATTTAAAATTCTATTGTATAAGTAGAAAAATTACGTATCATTAAAATATTATTATTCAAAGTCTTCAAAAATATTTTCACCGTTTATTTTAGTTAGTTTTCCTGTGAGTACACACAGCACTGGTAACGTAATATTTATGGTTCGTTTAACGTTATATTTTTTTCACTTAGGTTTTTTACGTAGATGATCTCAGTATTAAAACCCGTCAGTATCATCGGATATTTTCAACATTGAATCAAGTCAACATGAATTGTGCTCACATCATAGAAAATGATTTGCTTTTTAGGTTATTTAGTATATAAACCTTTTTGAATATTTAAAGCATAGCCGATAGGATAAGAGGGTTCGTCATCTTCATAGAAGTCATGAACGGAAGAATAATGAAACATAAACAAAAGAAAGGGAAAAAGAAACAAAGAATGAAAAAAAAAGATTAGGAACAAAAAAAGGAAAGATAAAGATGAATTTAAGAAAAATTAAAAAGAAACAAAAAAATAAAAAAAACAATAAAAAAAACGATAAAAGGAAACTGAAGTTCTAGGTTTCCTGGTATGTCTGATGATACTTAATTCAGTATTTAAGATATGGTTTCCTATTGAAATCTAAATTATTATTAGAGATTTGTTTTCAAATTAGATTTTTGTAGAATTACTGTATTTCCTGATTTTCTATACGTTGAAAATATTATATTAGATATCATTCTATGTCTTCATCGAGGGAAATATTTGTAAAGTTACCCCTGACTAAATAATGCACACTACAAAAATAAACAGTGAAACGATAATTATTTTAACACATTCGATTCAACCACTATTGGATAACTGAGCCAACAAGATCACATTTCGTTTGATGCCACCTAATTTTCTTGCTACTATAATACAAATATTTAAAAATGCAACGAGTTTAGTTGCTCTGATGATATCTAAATGCAAAATTTATATTTTGTTAACGTTGTAAATATTAGTTTAAAAAGGGAATTTCTTAATATAAAAGAACATCTACATTTAATGCCCGTATATATATATATATATATATATATATAGTCATCCACAGACAGACGGCTTCATTATATCACAACTCTTCAGCGTGGATAGACACATAGGACGTTTGAAGCGAGGATCGAAACCCGCCCACCTTTACATTAGACATAGTATCATAAGACTCAACTAACAAGCGAACCACGTCAGCTCAGGAATTATAAGGCATTATGTAGTAACTTTCTTTTGTTTACATCTTTGCCTTATCAGAGTGCTCAATTCATACGAAGAGCTTTGCATTATGCGAGTGGCCGCCTAAATTCATTCGCTAGAGTGCTCAACCCCCGTATGGGAGCGTATATATAACTACACATACGGTCAGGCAAAATGTTCTCTTGGATTTGGAATGTAAGTGAATTTTAAATCCAGGAGTATTGTTTTAGTTGGTTGGTTGGGTTTTATGGCATATCAACCTTTGTAGGTTATTTAACGCCAAATCCATTTTATGTAAGTAATCAGTTCTATTTCATACAATTCTGTTTAGTATGAGTAAACAGTTTAATTGTCAAAAACATTTCTATTTCAAACTATTTAGTTTATACAAACAGAGCTAATTCAGTTTACAAATTTTGGTTTACACAGTAAAATTTCAAAACAGTTCTATATTAAAGAAATTAGTTGAGTGTAAGTACAGTTCCATTTCAAATAATTCAGTTTAGCATAAGCACGCGGTTTAAATGCATGTACAGTTTAATTGTCAAAAACATTTTTATTTCAAGCTATTCAGTTTAGTCAAATAATTCAGTTTAGCATAAGTATGCCGTTAGTTCTATTTAACCCATAGGTAGGGCCCTATCAGGTGCTACCACGTCGGGCTAGTGTGGACCTAAGAGTAATGGCAATGAAGAAGTGCTCCGAATGCCTAAAAGCCCCATTATTACTGAAACCTCACCTCACATTATTTACTGTCATATCCAGGACACACATTGGGTGGGGGCTTACCCCTCTGCAGAGTTACAGTCAGTGTACTCTACAGCCCCAACTGACCGGGGAAGTATCGTTCTGTATATATATATATATATATATATATATATATATACTCACACAGAAAAGGGTTCCAGTGTGAAAATTGTCAAAATCAATAAAGAATTAAAAAAATACTCGCAATTCACTTTATCAGATATAAGCAAATAAAATGACCATATCTTGAAATATTAAAGCTTCATTTTATTCAACTAAATCGCTGTAGGCTTTAATCACGCCCGTAACACGACTTTAGGATCTCCTGCATATCTTTCTAGTGGTCAATTTAAAATTGGTAAATACTTTCATGATCCTCGCTTTCACTTTTGTTGTTTCACGGAGTTTTCGTGGTGCCTGGCTCAATAGTGCCCCATCCTTGATAATTTTGGGGGTAATAACCGGGGTAGTGAGCTCGCCCCTACTTCTTCAACAGTGTCCTGCATGTCTGGTTCGTCTAATTTGGATAGTTTTGGTAATGTGTGGTTAGTGGCCATACAGCTGCTGCTTTGTGGGGTGTTACCTCCAGGACCTGTTCAATATTGCTCGCAGCATTCTTGTGTAGTTGCCGTCAAGCATTTACAATGGACCTCTTCACATGGCCGAGCAAAATCAGGGAGACCAGCTGGAACCTACATACAGCAGCTCTGTGAGGATACGGGTATTAGCCCTGAGTACCTGCCGGAAGCGATTAACGATAGGGAGAGGTGGCGAGAGAGAGGGTCAAGGATATCCGTGCCGATGGCACAAGATGATGATGAACCGGGGTAGTTAAGCAGCCACATATTAGGGATGATGCTGTCGCTGAAATGTCCTCAACACTATTTTCTGCTTGTGTAACATGGCACAGAGTTTTGTTGTCAGATGTTCGGTATTCCAGTAGCCACTCTCTCTATCCAAAACAGCAATAACTCATATAGGCCCTTGATTTAGGCTTCCGTATTGAGTCTGATGTCACGTGGGAAGATGAATATTGGCATAACGTCATCAACGTTAGGGATCACAAAAATGATTTAAATTATTTCTATCACATATCAAGATTCTAAAGGTTTCAATGAATTTTACAGGGACAATCTGGTGGATTATTAGAAATCGGCAACATCATATGATTTGACATATTTTACCACCTTGCCAATAAAATGGATTTGTTTCTTAAATAATTTCAAAAAATAATGATATATGAAAGTAATGTTCTTTTGCTTCCCGGTATATATATATATATATATATATATATATATATATATATATATATATATAAAGAGATAAAATTTTCTTGAAATGGAGAAATTCAAGTGAATGAATGGATTATACTCCGAGTGCGCCTTTTATGTCAGTCACTTATGAAGTGAAATCAAGTTTCTCCTGACATCTGTATATATCTAGCAGATGGATCCGGCAGTCTCTGTAAATGTGAGGGGGATTGCAATGTAAGGAGATACGCTGTTGTGGGGAAGGGTTCTGTCTAGTGTGTATCATTTTCTGGACCGTTATAAAAGTAGGTTAGGGAATTTGTCACTAGTACTTGCTTGTTTGAAAATACTGATCAAGGTTCATAATATCAGCAGTTAGCCGAGTCTTTACTCCCTCTGCGGCAGAATGAGTAGCTTTTTTTATGTATGTTTTAAGTACACTAAAGTTCAGATGTTTCTATATTCAGTAAATATGATTTTGGAAAATAATCATGAACCTGTACACATTAACATTTAATTGAAAAAAAAAAAAAAAAAAAAAAAAAAAGTAGCAGATATCCTTTGCAAGAAACAACGAGTGGTATTAATTCACATAAAAAATCTAAAAAATGAATACGAACACACGCAGAACAAAAATAGCTTGGTATACGATTAATCTTTTTTTTTTTTTTTTTTTTTTTGCGCGCGCGCACGGCAAATAAGAAAAGGTTAAAATTTATAAATTTCTCTCTAGAATTAACAATTTGTTTCTATCAACAAAACAGACGATATCAAACTTCATAAAAATATTCTTCCATAATTCACGGTTATTTTTAGAGTTTAAAATGTGTTACTTATAATTTTAATTATGTTCTAAAATAGCTTTTAAATATATTTCCTTAATTCAGAAAAATAAAGTTTTAAATATATGGTTTAGTTTGTTTTGGTTTTTTGTTATATGAACCACTGTTAGTTATTTAATGCCGAATCTTGTTTTTTACTAATATATCAAATATGATTGGTAAACGCATTTTGTTGATACACATAATCAAAATGATCCAAAAATTGCATTTCTAACAATTTAGCACAAGTCAAAGTTAAATCTGAGAATTAATTTTTTTTTATTATTATTATTTATTGCGGACTTTTTGACCTCAACTTGGTAGTTTTTGTGTTGTTTCTTCTTCAGTACGTTTCGGACAAATTTTACCTCTGGCCTTCTTCAGGTGATTAACCACGACCTCGGATAGGAATGCTGAGTCTTGTAACCGTATCCCCAGTAATTACTGCCTTCCATAGTTGTTGTTCCGCAATAAATTAAAAATAAATTCTTAGATTAAGAAGCCTCATCTCAAAATGATTCCAATCTAAGACAATTGGATTTTCTTATCAAAGTTAAATGTTTCCAAGTATTACTATGAATAATTAACAATGCAATTAATTAAACATCAGTAAATATAAAAACAGTTCTATTTCAAATAATTCAGTTTAGCATAAGTCAATTGTTTGCTTTCAGTTTAAATGTCAAACTGTTCTATTTGACCCATAGATAAGACCAGAGTGGACTTAGGGGAGATAGCAATGAGGGGTACACAGTATTTCCCAAAGCTCCAGCATTACTGGAGCCTGACCATGTAAATGTTTATTGTCATATCCAGGGCACTCAGGGGAGTGGGGTTATCCCTCTGTAGCGATGAAGTTGGTGTATTCTTCATCCTCCTCCAGCCGACTTGGCTGGAAGTCATTTTAGTTTAACAAGATATTTTTGTTAAATTTTATAACTTATTCGGATTTTTCATGCACAAGGTATGCAGTCTAAATTGCTTTATCTGATATTTTACCTGATCATTTTTTTTATTTATTTAAAGACATTTTAGTTATTGATAAATTGCATGATTTTAAAATAAGAGCACACTTACAGTCCGTATAAAATCAAATGATAAAAACATTTTTTTAAAAATCTTATTGTTTTGAAATATGTAAATTAAAAGGAATATCTTGAAAATATAAAAATATATCCCATTTTCAGTAACTGTTAAACATGACCTCAGTTATGTATTAATTTAAAAATAAGTAAGATATATTTGTATTTAGGATTACATTCAGGAAGGAGCACATGAATATTGCTATACGGTACTATAAGAGATCACAAATATTATGCCCTATTTGGGGGTCTGCGCATAGCCCTGTATGTGTGTATTATCAAATAAAGCACTGAGTGACAGAATTATGTTTCATATAAACTGATAATAAATACTAGTGAGAGAAAACACAAACTCTTAATATACAAGTATATGTTAATATAAGCATGTAATCCCATGTAAAAGCCGAAACGTGATTGTAGACATTAATGTATATGCTTTACTCTCACATTTTGTCTTTTGCTATTGGAATTGAAAATCTAATCAATCATCATCATCATCATATCGCACTGGTAGCACGGATATCCCTGACCCTCTCTCGCCACTCCTCCCTATCGTTCATCGCCCTAGGTAGGTCTTCAGGACAACATCCTGTATCCTCACATAGCTGCTGAATGTACGTTCGAGCTGGTCGTCCTGCTTTTGCGCGGCCATATGTGGGGATCCATAAGAGTACATCTCTTATGTGTTTGTCTCTGCTTCTCCAGCAGTGTCCTGCATGTCTGGTTCGTCTAACTTGAATAGTTTTCGTGATAGGGGGCAGGTGGCCGTACAGTTGGTGTCTTGTGGGGTGTTGCTGCCAGGACTTGTTCAGGATTGCACGCAGCATTCTTGTGTAATTGCCATCTAGCTTCTTCTCCAGCCGTTTTGTTAGCGTCCATGTAGTGCATCCATATAGCAGTATCGATGTGACCGCTGCCTGGAAGAAACTGCGTTTCATTTTATCGGTCAGGTCTGATTTCCATATAATCGATAGCCTATTGATAGCTGTCCATGCTTTCGTTAACCTCGTTTCGATGTCTTTTTCGGTTGATTCGACGCTGCTTCCTAGGTACGTGAATTTGTCTACTCGTTTAAGTGGGGTTCCTTCTAGAGTGGAGATGTCCCCCGTTTGGTTATAGCACATATATTCCGTTTTGTGTGTATTAACATAGAGGCCTATGCTTGCTGCTGCTCGTTCCAAACTATGCAGAAGTGTTTCGGCTTGGTCAGGTGTATTTGTCAGTAAATAGAATATGCCTATTATTTCACTGATGCGATGTAAACGCATTTTGTCACTATTTTCAAGAGGAATGTCTGTATGTTTATATATTATTCATAGTAAAATCCAAGATATTTATCTAAATAGACGAGCGTGCAGTTCTTGACAAGTCTTATAGCAGTAAAATGTTCTTTTTTTTTTCTTTTAAGCTTTTTATTTTATATTCTCAAAGTCTTCCAACACGCTAAGTCAAATGTTTAATTTAGAAATCCCCCATATCTTTCAAAATAAAATATCTTCGACTATTAAGATACTCACACATTATATAGGAGAGAAAGAGAGAGAGACTGATTAGTGTGTTACTCTGGTGTTTTCTACCTCGCACGGAGTTTTACGTTCGAGAATGATACATTAAACTAAATTACTCATGTGTACCGGCTCATTGGCCTAGTGAGTAGAGTGTCCGCCAATGGCCCGGGAGACCTGGTTTCAATCCCAGGTCGCGTCATGCCAAAGAATTTAAAAGTGGTACTTGAAATCTCCTTGCTTAACACTCAGCAATATAAGGTATATATCAAGGGTAAAGTGGAGCAATCCAGGGAAAGGAGTAGCGCCCTTCCCTACACCCCGGTGTAGTAGCTATTGGAAAGGGAGCCTTCTAGTCGTTCTCGACTAAAGGGAGACAACTTTACTTACTCATGATCTAAATCCTGTACTCACCCTAACCTTGCCAAGAACTTGCGGAAAGATGACCACGCAAAATACATATTAACAAATATTTTACAACGGCTTCACCGAAGTTGTATTCCTGGACATCTATGCATTGACTCAAATTGTAGTGTCAAAAGTCCATATCTCAGGTGGTTTAATTGCATTCTTCAAGTTCCCAGAACTCTTTTGGTAGTCTATGACATACACGTGTATGTTCAGGTATATGTTTGCACACTTTTACTTCTATTCGTGTCGGAATCATGTATGTTTCCTTACTAACACGTTCTTCACTGGGTTTTTAATGTTTTCACTCCTGTGCAAATCAATTCTTAGGCTTACCAAAAATCACTTAAATATCTCGGCTGTCTCACTTTCTGCCACAACACTGAATTCTAAAATGCAGGTGTTTGCCTCTGTTATCTCCACACTTTATAAATTCCCGACATATTTGGTTAGCTTCTTTGAGAATTAAGTAGCGAAGAGAGACGTGACCACAATGGTTTCGCACGCTAAGAGCGTGGATATGCTGGCCACAGTTCTGGACATAATCAACATTCATCTGAGTCAGAGAACAAAGAATTTTCTTCTACCTAACTTGTTTCAATTTCCTGAAGTTTGGGTGAAAAATGTTAAATGCTCCGCCAGCCTTTGTCGTAGGTTCTTCAAGGAAAGCTTGAGATAAGCCTCTCTCTCTCTCTCTCCCTCTCTCAGCCCTTTTCAAGTTATAGTTCGTATCGGAGAAAATATGGCTGATGGTGGGATAACAGGAAAGTAGAAAAGTTAAGCTTGAAAAAGCTGTTGTAAGCGACGAGGCAAGCTTGTATATACTGATGAAAACACTTTATGACTTGACACAATCCAAAGAAACGCTGGTTGATAAGACTGTGAATTCCTTAAGAAGTTCGTAAGCTTAAACTACGAAAAAAAAAAAAAGATATACTTTAAATTTTTGTATGCAGACATTACTACAGATATTAAAACACAGGTATATTTAATTTGAATATATACGACGGTGTGACTTTTCTAATATGTGTAAATAGAAAACGTCTTCTGTCAATGTATCACTCATCGTTTAAAATTGTTGTTTAATATTTTTATTGACATTTTAACACTATAAGTTCTCCTGTACCTGGGTTCAAACATTTAGGTGCAATAGTGCATATACTAGTAGGTGCGACAGTGATTATGATATGCATGCGTATAAGAGCCTTGATAGTAGATGTAATCTGTGTCTAGAGGAAAAAATAATGATATACCCAGACCCTGAAAAATTATTAAATCAGCGATGTGAATTAATAGCTAGATGTAGACATAGGAATACATTTAAACTATAGACAAATTATCATAGATAATGCTTAAATTTAAAAAAAAAAACAACATAGGATTAAATTGAGATTTAAGGTGAGATGAATAAAATAAAATAAAAAAAGAAGAAACCATGTAATGTGTACGTACTCTTCAATGGAAGAGTAACTGAATTAATAGGCTCAAAAATAAAATTTGAAAAAAAAATTAATGTTAAATTTTTAATTTAATTTAATATAGATATTACTGTATCCTTTCTTAATTAAGGAATGTTGTACTTCCGTAAATTAGTATCAAATCTGGAGTTTTAAGTTGAAATGTATTTAAAATTTAAAAGATAAAAAAAAATTAATTTACTATAATTCCAACCGGTAATAAAAACAAAAAACCGGAAGTGGACTAAATGAGGAGAAAACTCTTCACCCCTCTTCTACACACTCCCACCCTTCTTTCCTGTGTCTATTCTGAATTATTTTATCCATTAGATCTGAAAAAGTGATGTGTTTTTTTGGTGTTTTTGATTTATATCAAAACCCATTACTGGATGGAAATAAATTTATAATCCTAATGTGACCGGTTTTTGTTTTTCTAAAAGATGTATATATATATATATATATTAGTGTAATCGATAGGACTGCAAAACAAGGTAGAGTTTCGGAAGGCTTAAATGGATAATAAAAAAAAGAAAAAATCTCAATGGATATAGAAGGGCTAATTTCATTAATGTCTGTAATAAACTGAAGTTACCGGTGCTATTACGGTCCGAGGTTAATTAACAAAACAAACATTTTAAAGGTACATTAGACGCGGAAGGTCCACACAGTGGGAGCAAATAGGAGGTCAAACAGCTGTGTAAATTTAAGTCTAGGGTAGTAAGCAGACTGGGTCTCCAGGAATTGAAACACTTCAAAAAGTTTGCTATCAAGTATTAGATAAAGAGCAAGTAGACAAAAGACAAACGCCTAAGTCCATATTGCTAAATATCACTCACTCGTTCCCACCAGAACAACCAAGAAGAGGTAATATAATCGACAATGTATAAGTTTATAGGGATTCGCAATTACTTTTTTCTCTTTGCTAAGATGACTCGTTGCTTATATGGTTTCAATTAAAATTTGTAGCAAACGATTAATTTTTTTTTAAAGTGAGGTTGAGATCGGTTGGTTGGTTGGTTGGCTGGTTGTTTTGTTTTACGGCGTATCAACACTTTTCGCTTCATTTAATGCCGAATTAAATTCCAGCAATTCAGTTTAGTGTAAGTATGTTTTTTTTTGTTTACAAATAGTTAAATATAAAAACAGTTCTATTTCAAACAATTCAGTTTAGCATAAGTACTCAGTTTCCATGTCAAAAACAGCCCTCTCTCACACAATTCAGTTTAGCTCTATTTGACCCATAGATAGAACCCTATCAAGTACTACCACTCCAGGCCAGAGTGGGCCAGGGAGCGATGGCAACGAAGGGGTACTCCCCACCACACCGAAGATTCAGCATTACTGGAACCTCACCATCAGTCGGTATATTCTACACCTCCAGCTGACTGGGCAAGATTGAGATCGTTTTGCAGAGGAAACTGGTTAAGCTACTGAGGATACTACTATAAAATCAGAATAAACGTAGTAGTTTGGTTTCTTACCGATAGTAATAAATATTCTAAGATTGATTATCATAAAACCATTATGAATATATCATATATGTATGACATATTTACGAAGGTATGCATATTATGGGTGTAATATATATCGAAGAGGCAGATAAATTCACCTCTGTATTCAATCAGTATTTTTACAATTACTTTTGTTTAAATACACTCACATGCATTTATATTATTGTATTTAATTTGTTCAGAAGGCTATTGTAATGAAAATAATTATTCTAGTCAAATTAATTTCGAAGAAAGAACTTCATCATCAGAGCCTTTTTTAATATGAACTCGGTGTTGTATATTTTTGGACGTTGTAACCATGGTATCACGAGGAGTGTTGGGACGCTATGTTGGATGTTGTAACCATGGTGCTAACGAGCTTGATTAAATGCCATGCGGAAGAGACGTGACTTCCGTTGTCTTATTATGGCTATTAATAAAGCCACTTTAATTCTGAGATTATCAACATTACGTACTATTGTTTCTTTTCTTATGGGGAAATTATAAACATTGTTTTTGCATTAAATTAAATGTTTATGGAACGAAGATGCACATGTGTTGAGGTGTTCTATAATTCTCATGTGGAGGGGTCGGAATGTGACTCCTATATAAAAACTAGAGCATTTTAAGCAAATTAAACGATAAATAGTGTAAGTTTTTTGGCATATATTTTGATCTCTTAAACCCTCAGATCAACAATACTGAATACATTATCAATTTACATGTGCATTCTTTAAAAGATATTCAAATACAAAAAAAATCAAATCGATTTAGACAACTGAAGTCACATCTCTTCCGCATGGAATTTAAATGCACCATGTGGCACCATGGTTACAACATGCAACATAGCGTTTAAACACCCTACGTGCCACCATGTTTACAACGTCCAAAATTTGAACATACAACACTGAGGTGATTTTGAAAAGTTTCTGATGAAGTTTTTACTTTGAAATTAATTAGACCCGATTAATTATTTTTACAATACTAGCAGATTTACTTAAGCCTATTAAGTATTTTACAAATAAAACAATCAATATGCGTATATTACCAGTAATAATGTGGTACTTTTCCGCGGAGTAACCATCAAGACTGATTCGTTTGTCTAATTGGTGCCCGAACACATAGTTGTCTCCTCTACTAGTCTGAAATTAAGTTACCTGGGCCCACCTTCCACATTTACTCTAACTGCGTATTTTAGGGTAAACTGGTTCCGAGATGAATATCACTGGAGGATAATCTGTGGGTCCATGGACAGGATTATTCAGTAGTTTCGTAAAACGTAACATTCGCCAGAACTTGTCATTTTTAGTAAATCGCTCTGAGACAAATGAAATGACTTGCCGATATCCTAACTACCGTAAAACGATTTGTGGGGACATCAACATAAGTATGATTGTAAAGTCAATTTCAATCGTCTGAGGACCAAATTTCAACGGGTGTAGTGTTGTTTTCATTGTTGTTTCAAGTAGAAACCCTACACAAGGTGCAGATTGGTGATAGGTACTTCCTGCAATGAAAACACTGAACCATACCGATACATACACTGCGCTTTTGATATTTGCTCCCAAAACAATACCCAGTTTAGAGTGAATTTCTGCGGGATTTTGATTTTTCATGAAAAAAAATCCATTTAGATATCACTGCTGAATGGTGACAGATGTATTTTTGTTTTATCACGAAAGCAAGTGTTTAATATTTAGGCCACTCAGGTTGCAACTGGTAAAATCCAATAACCCTGTTTAATCCCGATTATAATATGTGTTACTTTCGGGATATACATAGTAAGTGTGTGTCTTTTTTAATTAGAAATGAAAAAAGTCTATTTTAGTCATTGTGCTGAACATGAAACACCGCTTATGGATATATATATATATATATATATATATATATATATATAAGAATGCTACGTGCAATCTTAAACAGGTCCTGGTGGCAACACCCCACAAGACACCAACTGTACGGCCACCTGCCCCCTATCACGAAAACTATTCAAGTTAGACAAACCAGACATGCAGGACACTGCTGGAGAAGCAGGGACGAACTCATAAGAGAATTACTCTTATGGACCCCACACATGGCCGTGCAAAAGCAGGACGACCAGCACGAACATACATTCAGCAGCTATGTGAGGATACGGGATGTTGTCCTGAAGACCTACCTAGGGCGATGAATGATAGGGAGGAGTGGCGAGAGAGGGTCAGGGATATCCGTGCTACCAGCGCGATATGATGATATATATATATATATATATATATATATATATATATATATATATATATATATATATATACATATATACATACACACGCTATATATATATATATATATATATATATATATATATATATATATATATATATATATATATATATATGCGCGTGTATGCACGATATAAGTTAGGGAGATAATCCGAATGTACAGAGGTATATAAATGAGAAAGTATAATTTTTCATTACCCGATAAGATGAAATAGTCAACGATTGGTACCAATAGAGAAATTGTGATTTGTCTGATTTTAGAGTTTTGACAATTTTACTACATAATGTCTATTCTTTATTATCTTTTTTTTTTCTTCTTATAGCTCTTTCCTGTCACTGGCTATGTATCTGCCATGCATTCATGGTTGGATCTCTCTCACACGAATTACAACCAATGAAATAGACATGCATGTGATTGTTTATGCATATCTTCTTTTCATGACGTTTTTATTTATTCCTTAACACAGAATATATTTTTCCTCATAATTTATGCACGATCAATTGATTAAGGTTGACTTTACTCAGGTTGTGAGGAAAAATTAAAAAGATTGGAATTAATTATTTGAATACATTTTCAACGCTATTATTTCTATAGCCTTTTGAAATTTCTTGTTGTGTCAACGTTTTTCGCTGTTGTTTATTTGATACCATAATATTTATGTATCAATGGAACATTTGGTTAGCTAACTGTATCATGCATCTTCACAATATTGCTCCGAAACCACGAACTTCATTATATCCATTCTTTTAATTATTTACGGTATCAGACCATACTCTGTAAAACAAAATTTACACCTTCAAATTTATTAGATAAATATTTCAGTTTGAAGTCTTAAAAAAGGTTCTTATCATTTGTCACTTTTATGTTGATCAAAGATGTACAAATGCATTGAACATTGATGTGATGTGATGTTTTAAAACAAGAATTGGCAAATAATATTGAAATTTATTTAATACCCTTACAGGTTTGATATGACAGAGCTATTAAAACGATAGTCATCTTGAAAGATTTCGAGTTCACTTTTGCATTTATTAATTTTACCCAAAAAAGAAACGATAAGTGTGGAATACAACAAAAATAAAATATCTATATCACCAGGAAATAAAAAAAAAATGTCTTCTATATTCTTCGTCCGGAACACTAGTTAAAAGTTTACAAAAAATTTGTGAATACAATCACTTTAAATTTATGTGTGTGTGTGTGTGTGTGTGTGTGTGTGTTTAGAGTGTTCGCCAATGACCCGGGAGACCTGGGTTCAATCCCAGGTCGAGTCATACCAAAGACCCAAAACATGGTACTTGATGACACCTTGCTTAATACTCGGCATTATAAAGTATGGATCAAGGGTAAAGAGGAGCAATCCAGGGAAAAGAGTTGCGCCCTCCCCTACACCTTGGTCTAGTAGCTATCGAAAAGGAGCCTTCGGGTCACCCTCAACTATGGTCGCCAACTTTACTACTTATCAGTGATAGAAGATATATACCCAAGTGAGAATAACGAAGACTGAATCAACGATGCTTCTAAATTAGATCACACTTCTAAGAAGGTATCACAAGCAAAACCGGTATTCTAATCATACCACTCATAATAGTATATAAAGGGGCCCTCTCAGAATGCATGGAATTTGGTCTGTGGATCTCTTAGGCAAGAAACGGATATTCATCAAGATCCACTGATTATCTCTACGCAATCGTGTGTGTGTGCGCGCGCGCATGCCCACCATTTCCTTTGTAAAACGCGTATGAGTCATTTGACTTCTGGATGGAATGGATTAAGAAAAAAACACTGAATTTTATTTCAAATATATTTGCCTTCGTGGAATGGAAGACAAATACCATGATGCGTCGTTAACATTTATGTAAATAATAAGGCGAAGAACAAATAAAAGGTGAATTTACGGAAGGGACAAATTTTTCTTAAAGGTAAGAAGAATAATTCGCAGGAAAAGTTTTTAGGACACCTTAGAATGAGGCAGTTGTGTTCGAAGTTGGTCTTGTTTAAAAAATGATTGTTAATATTTATATTGTGAATTTGTAGTTTTTTTTTTTTTATTCTTTGTGAAATATGGTGGTGTTTCTTTTGGAGGTGGAGCGCAAATGTGTTTTGAGTAGTTGAGAGTTTGTTTAACGCTTGGATCGAGTTATTGTAGTCAGTTCGACATAGATACTTAGTTCATTAAAGAACTATTCTCCTACAAAACATTTAAACTGGTGTACAATAATACTTGTACCGAGGTAACTCGTCTAAGGAAAAAGTTATTAGAGATGACGATTTTAGTTTTATCTAATTTACGATAATAGATAAATAGTTTTATTTAATTTATACAGTCAATCTGGGAAACATTATTACGTATTCAATTTTTAGTGTTATTCCTTTGAATGTTTGTGAATCAGGTTACGAAAAATGTATTAGGGTTGTTCGATGCTATATTATTTCTATTACAATCAGTGTTGATATTCTTAAAGGCGCCTTTAATTTATTCGTCAACAATGTGAGTTTTAAAATGATTTCAAACTTAAAATTGAATATTATTTATGAGGAGGATATCAGTTTAGCGTGATGTATATCTTTAACTATTACTACGCTATATTGTTCCAGGCATTAACTTTTTTCAAGTTTAAGTGTAGGAATTTAAAAAAAAAATAGATTTTTTGTATAGGAAGGAAGTGAATGTGTTATTTTTTGTGTTTACTATTAGTTTTGAGCAAATAAGTAAAACTGAATATAGAATTGTTTTGGTAATCCAGTTGAAGATTGTATAGTTCAGTTGTACTGTTGATGGGAAGGAGAATACCATAGATATAAAGAATTTATTTTTTTTGCATGATCGAAAACTATTCTTGAGATGTAGAAATCGCTGAAAGTTGCTCTCTCTCTCTCTCTCTCTATATATATATATATATATATATATAGAGAGAGAGAGAGAGAGAGAGCAACTTTCAGCGATTTCTACATAGCTCATATATATATATATATATATATATATACACACACAAACACAAAGGCAGGATGTGATACTCGGTTAACGTTTAAGCAGGTTGGTTGTTTGCGTTTTATGGCATATCAATCTTTGTGGGTTATTTAATGCCAAATCCATTTTTATACAAATAATCCGTTGTGTTTCAAAAAATTCAGTTCAGCATAAGTATGCAGTTTAAATATAAGTACACTGTTTAATTGTCAAAAACATTTCTACTTCAAGATGTCAGTTTATTATAAGTATAGCTTTTTCTACACACAGTTAAATATCAAAACAGTCCTATTTCAAACAATTCAATTTAGCAGAAGGAGTCAGTTTAGTTCTATTTGACCTATAGATAGGGCCCTAACTAGCACAGTCACTCCAGGCCAAAGTGGACCTGGGTGCGATGTCATTTAAGGGGTGCCCTGCATTTCCCAAAGTTCCAGCATCATTGGAATGTCGCCATCAGATTGTTTAATGTCATATCCAAGACATTCGTTGGAGGGGGGGTCTTACCCCTCTGGAGAGTTGGGAGTCTATGCATTCTTCAGCCCCTGCCGACTGGGCAAGTTTAAGCGGCCTTTAACAGGTTTCATTTCCGAGTTTTCCTTCTTCTAAACCGTTCATCCATAGCTGGGCGGACTATTGTTAGATTCACACCTTTATCAACGATTTTAATCTCATGCTAAATACAAAAAGAATCATACTGGTTTTGAACTCCGATCGGTGAATCCATTTCCTTCGACGATAACCCTTACATCACGCTTGAACCCCACTCAAATTTCTACTAACGACTACCTACAGTCTTAGTTACTTTCCAAACATTAAAAAAACAAGCTTCTTTGTAATTACTTGCTTTTTTATTGTTCTGAATAGGTTTTGACCAAAAATCTCAGATGATATACTGTCAATGAAACAATGAAAATGAACCAGTTACATTGGATATCAATTTGTTAGATCAATTTGATTTTTTTTATCCAATTGGTTTTAGCTGACAGTTTTATGATCTCTGCATACGGTAATCACGTGATGTTCTGCATCACATGTGGAAGGCAACCTTTGAGGTATGGCCAGACGTAGCAATTTTTATCAAATATTTAGGCTTATTTAATTTTTTTTTTATATTTCAACCCATTTATATATTCCATTCCAAATTGATGTTTTGAGGATTGTTAGTTGGATGTAAAAAGTTTTGGGGTTTTATATTTAAGACGGCTCATTGACCTGGTGAGTAGAGTGTTTGACAATGGTCCGGGAGACCTTGGTTCACTCCCAGGTCGAGTCATACTACAGACTCAAAGAATGGCACTTGATAGCTCCTTGCTTAACACCCAGCATTGTAAGGTGCATATCAAGGGTAAAGTGGAGCAATCCAGGGAAAGGAGCAGCACCCTCCCCTACACCTCGGTGTAGTAGCTATTGAAAAGGGAGCCTTCTGGTCGCCCTCGACTACGGTCGCCAACTTTACTATACTTTTATTCAAGACGATTTATTCATTTATCCTCGTGCTTCTGTTATTGTAATATTGTTGAGTGTGTTTTTCCTTCTTTTTTATAAATGCCAAGTTTGCATCTCTGTTAAAGTATGTGCATATACTATATATAAACTGAGTGCATCAAAGCAGTCTAATTTTATTGCCCAAATATATTTTCATATTTTATTTACATATATCGGGCCATTGATCTAATGGTTAGAGTGTTCGATAATGGTCAGGGAGACTGGGGTTCAATCCCAGGTCATACCAAATACTCAAAAAAATGGTACTTGATGCCGCCTTGGTTAATACTCAGCATTATAAGGTGAGGATCAAGAGTAAAGTGGGGCAATCCAAGGAAAGGAGTAGCGCCCTTCCGTACACCTCGGTGCAGTAGCTGTTGAAAAAGAAACCTTCAGGTCTCCCTCGACTACGGTGGTCAACTTCGAACGAATTGAGCACTCTGGTATCCGGTAAGTTATAAAATGTAAACAAACCTTATAATACCCTAGCTGACGTGGTAGGCTTGTTGGCTGAGTGGTCTGATAGTAAGTCTAACGCAAAGTTGGGCGGATTTCGATCCCAGCTTCAAGCGTCCTACGTGTCTAGCCATACTGAAGAGTTGTAATACCACGAAATCGTCAGTCTCTGGATGACATATATATATATCATCTCTGTCGTCGGTATATTCCAGAGCAGAAATAACATCCACTATGGTCTGTGAAAGAGTGTACAATATTCATTATATTTCCGAGTTTACCAGCATATATTGACAGCAGTAATGGATTAAGAGTTTTTCTTCTTCTAAACTCTTAAATCTGTTGTCCAACCAAATTTACTGATATAAGTTCACCCAACTAGTTTAGCTTTTGTTGTATGATGAAGAGGGATAGCCTGTTTTATGCCCTTCCAAAGCTCATTAATGCAAACATTTTGAACACATACACAATATAACTGAGAGTATGTGTCTGTGCATGTAAATTGGCACTTAATTAATTGGTATAATAAAAATTAAACCAGCATTTTCCTCTCTACCAAAACAAGAACATATTTTGATATACTAATATGATTGATAGGTGCAGTGTTTAAAATAATTGTGATTTTTTTTTAATCTTGCGCTCTGACAAATCAAATATATGATCGTTTGTGAATAGATATAAACTTGCTGAAGCATGTTTAGTGCAACTGTTATCGTCATTGGAAATGGCAGGTGTGATTCAGTTTCTAATCCTAGACGCAGCTGACTGCATTTAACTTCGCACTAATCCTCTTGGCAAGTGCATGAATCCGTCTGTTCTTTTTAATTATGAGTAAATATTAAATCAAACTGGTCTCTTTAACATTGGAAAAGTAACTCTTGCTGGAAGAATAAAACTCCGAATTCAAAACTATCTGTACTCTGCTCAGAAAAAACTGACATTTTGTTTCGTCCTACTCGGGGAGGAGAGGTTGGATAAAAATATATTACAGACAATGTCATTTATAATTAATGTTGCTTTCAAATTTAGCACTTTCAGAAACACCTGTTCTTAAAATTTTAAACTACTCCACTCAACAAAATGACTGTATCTCTCATCCCGCTCCTCTCGGAGAGGTTGGGTAATTATATATGATTGTCATTTCCATTCATTATTCGTTTCAAATTTGGTGAATTCAGAAACACCTGTTCTTAAAAATTAGAACAAATGTTCAAAATTGCGTAACGGTAGGCTATAAAGAGGACAAACAAGAAAGAAAGGGTACTATAAAAACATTATACGCTTTTAAAGCAGATAGTTGGTTGGGTTTTATAGCATATCAACCTTAGTGAGTTATTTAATGCCAAATTATGTTTATACATATGTACATAAAATAAACAGGACTTATACATAATTAGTCTGTTGATAGCATTCTTAAAAGAGCCAGAAATTTTTGTTTGCTCTCAAATGGTTTCAAGTATTGATTTTTAACACTAACTATTCACAATTTAGTGTTAAAAATCAATACTTGAAACCATTTGAGAGCAAACAAAAATTTCTGGCTCTTTTAAGAATGCTAACCGGGACATTGGCCCAGCGGTTAGAGTGTTCGCCAATGGCCCGGGAGACCTGGGTTCAATCCCAGGTCGAGTCATACCAAAGACTTTAAAAATGGAACTTGATACCACCTTGCTTAACACTCAGCATTATAAGGTACGGTTCAAGGGTAAAGTGGAGCAATCCTGGGAATGGAGTAGCGCCCTCCCCTACACCTTTGTGTAGTAGCTATCGAAAAGGGAGCCTTCGGGTCACCCTCGACTATGGTCGCTAACTTTTTATTCACAATTTAACATCAGTTATTTGTTTGCACATTGTTAAAGGATAATGAATATAGGATTTCTAAGATAATTGTATAACAGAAATCTTATTAGTAACAGAATGAGAGCTAATAGTTTGCACGCAGATAAATGGTTTCAAAGATGGCTACAAAACACTAATAATTCAATTTAACATGAGTCATTTGTTTAGTGAAGTGGCTTCAGGTATGGCTCACACAGTTTTATTCGCAGAAAAAGGTTTCAAGTATTGCTATTCCACACTAATAATTCTATTCAGTATGAATCATTTTTTGCACAGGATAGATATTTAACACCAACAAATTTATTCAAACAATTAAATGGTTCCAAGTTCTGTTATGTGAGCCTAACAAATACTACCACTCCGAGTCAGAGTAAACATGAGAATAATGACAATGAAGATATATACCACATTCCCAAAAGACCGAGCATTGTAGGAACGTCACCATCAGATGTAATTCAACAGCATAACTAGGACACTCGGTAAGTGGGGCCTTACCCCAAAGCAGAGATGGTGTCGACATATCCTACTGCTCCACTCGACTGGGATGAAACGACAAAGATAAATCAATGAAGAAATAAGACGAATGAAAAATTCAAAGGAACACTCTTTAAAAGGGTGATATATTTTTATGGCCTGACAACACACCTGGTGTTATTTTTATACCAAAAGAAATTAGCTACGCTGAATATCCACATTTATATTTTGTATAAAGTTGTTTCTTTTTTTCCAGACAGTTCTATTGAATTCTAACAAATTCGTAATCCATCCATTCGAACAATAAATGGGATCCTAACAAGTTAAATCAAGCTGGGTCAGACAGGACCTCGTTGAGAGCCTCACCATCCGATGCAGTTTAGTATAAGATCAAGACCCCCTTATTGAAACGGGACTTACCTCTCTGCAGTAGATAGAGTCTGCCTATTTTTAGTCTAACCAACAGAATTAAAGAAGGAAAGAGTATTAGAAAATGATGACGTACTTTCCAATCTGGCTATAAAATAACCATAATTAAAACGGAGATCTTGTTAAAAAAAAATGCAACGAAGAACGAAAAATAAAATCCCATTAAATTTTAAGTCAAAATACAAAAGATAAATATTACTATTAGATTGTAAGGAATATTTCAATGGAAAAGCAGAAATGTGTAGTATTAAAACTCTTTAGAAATAAACCTATTTTTAAAGGAAAATAAGTATTCAATTAACAAGCGATTTTGACAGGAAATTAAAGAGAAGATAAGATTACCAAAAAAGAAAGTATAATAAAATAACGATTAAAAAAAGGCCCTAAAGTGTGAAAATAGCAGTTAATAACGTAGTCGATTGGTACATTTGTGCACAGGAGTACTAATAAGCAAATGTTTGTTGTCCTGAATAGATAGACGAAAATGGGTCCCTATTTACCGTAGCCAAGGAGAAAATGTCTTCAGCCAGACAATCGCCAAAGGCAAGTATTAGGAAGCTCAAATCCACAGTGTTCTCTTAAAGCAAATATTAGTTAAGTGTTGTAGCAAGCCTACACGACGAAGGAAGTAGAAACACCAGCTTATAATGAATGGAGATATGATGGCATTCGAACCAGTGGCTTTCCGTGTGAGATGGCACGTTATTCGTTTCGTCTCTCTATCATTTATTGCCTGGCCAATTTTTTTCTGTTCTGAAAAATCAACATCGTAAGTTCTACTGTTTAAATACCTTTGATTTCTTCATCGCCATTCTAAGACATTAATTTGTTGTCCTTTCTCTTTTCTTTCTTTACTTTTCAGTTCATTTTGTAACAACACAATTCCTTGGCGCCCTCACCTACTCCAAAACACAGCCATTTTATTTTCTACTTTCTTTCGCCAACTTTTTTTATGATGAAAAGTCTATTTCTTTCTCGCTATCTACTTATCCAAATAAACACGTTAATGTTTATTCATCTCTCTCTGATTCTTCTGTATATCGATTTTTAACTTTCTTTGTCTCTCCATCATGATATTTACTTCTCTCTACCTGAGAGTCGCCAACCATTTTCAAGCTGCTAGCTCATTATCACCCAATACATGATTTTCTCTTTCTCACACTCTCTCTCTCCTCTCTCAGCCTAGTCTCTCTAATGATCTCTTAACCCATCTCACTTTCTTTATATGTCTACGTGTCTACCTCTCATTTTCCCAATGTGTATCTCAATAACCTTATATATATATATATATATATATATAAAATGAGGTCTTTGAAAAAGAGGATTCCAACAGTGGATAGAATATCAGGAACAACTTATAAACAATAAAGTTATTGATTACTGCGACATCAACAATAGGAGCGACAGAAGCAATAACAAAAGTAGTAATAATATACCAAAAATAATTTATAATCATTATAAGAATTTAATAGACACACCGCCAATAAATAATCAGTGAACAAATGACTTACTTTGTAATTGTAGAAAAAAAGAAGATTGTCCTATGGGAGGAATGTGTAATTCTGAAAAAGTGGTCTAGCAAGCCTCTATTTTAGCGATGGAAAAAATAAGGAGCAGAAGGTTTATATTGGAATCTCACCAGGAAACTGGAAGCTGAGATTCTGCAATGCCATACCCTTTTTCTAACCCTTTACTCCGAAATCAAACAGCCCTATCGAGGTGGTTTTGGATTTTGACAGATAGGGGCCTAAATCAACCAATTAAGGGAGATTTATTCAGAAATAATCCACTCCTGGAAGCTTCAAAAGTAAATGTAATCTTTACCTGGAGGAAAATTAAGCATCATTTGATATAATATTACTTGCCAAATATAAGATTAACGTGATGAACTAATATTTAAATGCCACCAGCAAAGTAGATTTAAAAACATTTCAAAAAGACTGATAATAGAGTAATCGACAGTGATAACAATAGTAGGATAAAATTAATGGTATCAGTATTACGATTGATATTATTTGTAATGCAATAAAAATAATGATAAATTAGCAATCATTGTAATAATTGCAACTATTTTTTTACAATAAATAATAAAACCATAAATGATTAATACTAATTGTAACAATAATTTATGGAAATCAAATACAACCTGTTTTTTTATTTTATTTTAACTAAACGTGATAAGTTTAATATTAGTTATAATGTTAATCGACACAATTTTCTAAATAAATTAACGAATGAATAGAGAGATTAAAAAAAGAAATTGGTAAATTTATTGACAAAAATTTTATTAGTGAAAGTTTTGAGAGTTCCGTTAATATATTTTTTAGACACATAAGGATACATGACATCAGAAGATGGCATTATATCCGTTTTTGACACCAACTTCTTGCTCATATATGTTTCCTTGCTCCTTTTCTTAAACGAGTAAGAATTAATTGAAAAAATATTTCACTGTCCAACGTGTAATGCCTATCTGAAGCGATAGGTTTTTCCGAGTTGCCAGTTGAAATGAATTTATCTTAACATAATGATATTTGTTCAGTTTTCTTTTCAGGTATATGGAAATTTGATCGCTATGAAATTTATATATTTATTACTATACATTGAGCCCTCCTAGAAATTTATAAGAATCCTCAGATATTTTCTCTAATACAAATATTCCCAACTTATCTTCATTGAATATTATATATATATATATATATATATATATATATATATAGCGTGCGCGTTTGCGAATGAAAGAGTTCTTATGATTTAGTATTCAAGTTTATTTCAAACAATCTTCTGTCTATACTTACGTCTATCATTTTTTTTGTGCGAGAAATATAGTTGTATAGATAAACTATCCATACGTCTAAATTTCTCAGGCTAATAATCTGTCAGTCTTTTTGTTTTCTTACTACATCTCGCTGCTTCATACGCATTTTCGAATACTCCCTTTTTATAATGTTCTATTATTCTTTAACTTCCAAATATCATCACTTTCTCCGTCTCTTAAAGTTTTCATTGTTTTACCGTTTCTTTTCCAGATTTCTCTCTGTCGCATATTTAATTATTCCTACAGTAATCCAATTTATTCCAATCCGTTTCTTCTTAAGCTCAATTTTCGTCTTCGTGTTTCCTTACTTACCCCTCATCATTAAGCAACCTTTTTCATTCACCGTCTAATTTCCCGATTTCTTTCTTTTTACATATGTCATCTTTCCATCTTTTTCTTATTTCATTATTTGGATCCTTTCTTGATATTATAAACGCACTACTTTTTCAACCACTTGATAAAGTGTCACTCAGTATAGACACCCACACGTGTGTGTGTGTGTGTGTGTGTATATATATATACGTACACACACACACACACATATATATATATATATATATATATATATACCTATGGAGTCTTCTTTGTAAAAACAAGAAGGAAAATACAGAGTGTAAAACTTTTTTTTAAATGAAAGATCGATAGAAATATTCGCACACTTCAAATACATTCTCATTTTAGACTCTCTATTTTTATTTCTCAAACTGACTTCTAACGTTCTTATTTGTTTTCGTTTGAGCATCGTACTGTCTCTATACGTATCTCTATCTCAAATAGACACACACACATATATATATATATATCACAGCTTCTTGCTTCCTTTAATCAAAATCCTTACTATAAATGTTACGGTCTCTGTCGCAATTATTTCTGTTCCTGACTCTCAAACAATATGGCGTCCGAGCAACCATCAATTTCCAAAGTCGACTGTTTAGTTTGAGGAAGTTGAACATAGCGGATAAATAAGTTAGGAACTGAACGATAAGTTTGATTTGCTTCCGGTCGGTCTACTTAACTTGGCCATAATGATTACAGCGCAACGGAGGCGCGAACTAGTGAGGCGCAGAGATTAGAATTCTGAGCATTTTCTTTGGCATTTTACACTCAATCTTTTAGATGCTGCTTTGTACATAGGGGCTAAGATTCGATAGAAAACATTCATAAAGCTAAAAAAACGTGCAACTGGGAATATATACAAAACTAGGTATAGAGCTATTTTGTATGCCTACCTAGGGATATATGTTTTTACATAGTACAATTTGTATTCATATGATGTGTGAGCAAAGGAAACACGGGTGAAATAATATGTATGTATGTATGTATAAACCTTAAGGGATTTATTAAAAATTATATACAAACGCATATAAACGTAAGTATGTTAAGTTCAATTTTACGGGCAATCCTTGATATATCTTATTTACCCAACCCCTCCGGTCGGGCCGGATATGGCACAAGGTCAATTTTTATGCGGAGTTTAACAGGTTTGAATTCAGAGTATTCCTTTTCCTAGACTAGTTGCCTCACCAAGGCTGAAGAAATCAGTCTGTCCTACTATTTACCCACAGCTGGAGGGAGAATAATTGGATTCATACCTTTTCGAAGGGTATTAATGCTATGTGAAATGCATTCAGTCTCATCCAGGATTTGAACTCGTGTCACCGTGTCCATTTCCTACGACGATAACAATTACGCCACCTTGATATATGAATAAATACCTTACATTTTTAAAGGCATTTTTTAAAATGAATATGCAAATTCAAGATCTAAAAAAATGGCTTCAATAAAGCCTTTATATATTTATATAAATAATCTTTAATTATGAATGTCATATTAGCTATCAATTGATAGTAAATAGATTAATACAAGTATCCATATGAATCCATACAGACATTTCTATGTAATTACACAGATAGTTAAGTAAATAAACTCTCATTTGTACACGTAAATTTGTATATGTAAGTTATTTTATTGTATCCATTTATTTATCATTTTCCATGCCCATATATATATCGGAAACAACAGTGTTTTATTTCATAATTAAGGGCATACAGGGACATTAAAAGCCATCAATTTTGAAGTAAATCTACATTACAAGAAAATATTGTCTATATTTTATTTCGTTGATTTTCTCAATTTTCATTTTGTAATATCTATTCATACAAAAGTGGAATTTATAACGACCCTCAAAAGCAAACGTATATATATATATATATATATATATATACAAGCACACGCTCTCACACACACACACATACATATATATATAGGTATAATGGTTAGAGTGTTTATCAATGGTCCGGGAGACCTGGGTTCTATCCCAAGTCGAGTCATACCAAAGACTCAAGAAATAGTTCTTGATCTACTTTGCTTAACACTCAGAATTATAAGGCGAGGATCAATGGTAAAGTGAAGAAAACCAGGCAAAAGATTTGCGGCCTACCCTACACCTTGGTGTAGTAGCTATCGAAAAGGGATCCTTCGGGTCACCCACGACTACGGTCGCCAACTTACTTATATATATATATATATATATATATATATATATATATATATTTCGATCTATATAAAAGGAAAGAGAAATATAGAACACTTAGAATGTATATCAAGTCATGTTGTGTGAGAGAACGAGAGTGAAAATAAAAGTTTACACTGAGATCCGTATTATCTTTATTCCAGAATTATCTATTCCAAATAAAAACAATAACTTCAGATATATTCGTCTATTATCATTCATGTATTTTAACCTAAAGCTATTTAAATATATATATTTGGATGGTTCTAAGTATATATTACTGTCAACGTTTAGAATGAAATGCTCACACACAAACACACACATTATATATATATATATATATATATATATATATATATATATATATATATATATATATATATATATATATATATATGCACTTCACACACGTACATGACTACTAGAGACATTATTTATGGGGTGCAAGTTTTCACTGTCAGTGTTTTTTCCTCTCCAATACTTCAGCTAATTTTCGAATTGGACCCATGTGCTCTTTTCTAATCGGGCAATTTGGAAATGTAAATCTTCTGGCTGACTGATCAAGTCATTGATCAAATTGAATGGAACACGCAGAAGCTTAAGCGAAAGAAAGTGGACAAGGCAAATCGACGACGACATTAAATCGCTGGAACGAAGGCGAGAGCTAAAAGATCCAATAAATGAGACCAACTTGTAAGGAGTCAAGATTAGATGAAGTGTCTTACTCCAAACCCAAAAAAGAAAAAGAAATGGTCTAACACGAGAAAGAAGATGTGTGGTACATTTTGTGTATGTATTAAAGAAGCAGGGGAGTTAGCTGGAAAGGAAATGTGTTGGGAAATCTAATTATTAGAATATAAAAAAAAAATAAATTAGACAAAGAAAGAAACATATACAAACACATAAACACACGTGCATTCACATAGAAATGCATTCAGAGTGAGAACACATCAATCTAACAATGAATTGGGCAACAGAGAAAATACAATTTTGAAGGTTCCCTAAAGCAAGCGGTAGAAATTCGAACGACTGGGACAGAGAAATTTGCATCATAATTAGAATAAAAACTGCAAGAGGAGAAAACCCTTATAATGTAGGTTTGCTTTATAAGAGGAAATTAAGAATAGTTTTTTTTTCTGTGACAAAATATATTCAAATTAAGAAGTAATCGAATTCGAGATCTTACCCAGCAGTTTAAGGAATATAAGCCTAGATATTTTTTTTATCACAGAAGGAAAAATTTACAAAGTATATGATTTTGATTAATTACTGGAGATATTTTCTGAAATGTGTAAAATACCAGACGAGAATGGGAAAACAAAACTGCGTTTGGGTCGCACCTTGTCTCTCTAGGACATAGTATTTTTTATTTCTCTTGCTTTATTCAATATATAAATAATGAACCGGTATTCACAAATAGCCGTGCTATTAAACTTTCAATAATAAAAAGCAAAAAAAAAAAAAATCACATGGTCTTGTTACTAAAATCCCAGTTCAGGGAAAATAATTTTACGTGGCTAATCGCATCTGTCAGAGAAACATATTTTCCCAATAATAGTTAATATAAACAAACATAATAATAATTAATATACAATATATATTGTGCGTAAAATCACTTTTAAATATATTAGTAATATTGTTTTTAGATAAACTCAATTATTTTTTATGAGCAACGTGTAATTGGGTGTGTTTCCTTTAATACCGCCTGTCGAGCCATAACACACACGCATACATTATATATTATTTATACAGAGAAAAATTAAGCAGTAAAGTCTTTATTCTTGCAATATGATATAATACATTGTAATTTTTTTTCCGATTGTTTATCGTATGATTTTACATTTCTCCAAGTGAGAAATTTATTGCACAAACGCTGTTGGTTTTAATGTTATTACTAAAAAATGATTTTTTTCATCAGAGAATCTGGGAGAAAATACAAATATTTATATCTATTCTTATTGTTTTTCACTAAGAATACATATGCTTTTCCTTATAATGATTTCTGACACTTGAAATAAATGAATACAATGTATTTTTCTTACTGTAAAATGACGACACTTTATCACTAATACGCCATTATGCATCATATATACGTGTGTGTGTGTGAGTGAAAAAGAGAGAGACAGGAATCACATGACATGTACCCTTTCACGAGTAATCCAGCTTAAGTGCATATAGCTAGGTACCCCAATAATTTTGTTACGATATGAAAAGAACTTGTTTTGCACATTCAATACATATTGTTCAACATAATCTTCATTTTTGTCAATGCATTTGTTTTCCAAGTTATCCGGGTGTGGTCATTTGATATGCAGCTCGTCTGCTAGCCCACGTTTTTCCCCTAATAACGGTGTGTCGGTACGATATTATATAGTGTGAAAATTTGCAAACAAAATTCATTTATTGTGTTTCAAGCTATGGAAATGTTAAACTGTATGTACGCATACTTATACAGAAGTACATACATAAATATAAACAAGAAACAATTAAGTATATGTTTAGGGTTTTAGTAAGGAATATCACATTTTTTTTACCTTCGAAATTGGGTACTAAAACTGATATGATTGTATGTAATTGCGCAAGACGAAACGAAGCTCAGATGTAGCGATAAAAGTTTCATCATCAAGTAGTGAGGTGCCCATGGTGTAGTCGTTATCGTCGTAGGAAATGGACACGGTGACACGAGTTCAAATCCTGGACGAGACTGATTGCATTTCACATAGCACTAATACCCTTGGGAAAGGTATGAATCCAATTATTCTCCCTCCAGCTATGGGTAAATAGTAGGACAGACTAGGTTCTTCAGCCTTGGTTAGTCAACTAATCTAGGAGAAGGAAAACTCTGAATTCAAACCTGTTAAAATCCGCTTAAAAATTGACCTTGTGTCATATCCTGCCCGAGCGGAGGGGTTGGTAAATAGTATCATCAAGTAGTGAGATATATACGGTATATCTAAATACACATTATTAGTCTCTTAAATGCAATTATTAGATGTGTTAATGTCCATTACTATTAATATGTCCGGACATTGGCATAATGGTTAGAGTGTTCGCCAATGGCCCGGGAGACCTGGGTTTAATCCCAGGTCGAGTCATACCAAAGACTTTTAAAATGGTACTTGATGCCTCCTTGCTTAACACTCAGCATTATAAGGTACGAATCAAGGGTAAAGGGGAGAAATCCTGGGAAAGGAGTAGTGCCCTTCTCTACACCTTGGTGTAGAAGCTATCAAAAACGGAGCCGTCGGGTCACCATGGACTATGGTCACCAACTTTACTTACTATTAATATTCAAATTGATATGACTTTCAGCTTGATTTTAATGACTTTTGATTTGAATTATTATCTACACTGTCTAATACTGGTGTTTTTTTTAATCACTTTATGGGTTTATTCTGAGTTTTGATTTGAGCAATTCACAAAAAGAGTTCGTTGCAATAATTTAAAAAAAAGAAAAGAAATAAGATACAAGAAATACTAATCGAAAAATTAACAATGGTTGCAGATTTGATTTATTTGCGAGAGTGCTGAAGTGCTGTGTGGGAAAAAGTTTTTTTTTCTTTCAAAAATGTTGCAAACCTATCATTTGATAACTGGTATTTTAAATTTGTTTAGAAACCAGCCAGTGGACTCGTCGAAAATCTGATGATTAGATAGGATCAGCTAGCTTAGCTGACCATTGTTTGTTCGATTCTCATTGGATACAGCTTATTTCTGGCCTTGTGCCCTAACTATGCTAAACTTTATAGATATCTAAACACTGTCCACTTTAGGAATCACAAAAAAAAAAATTATTTCAATGCAAGCCTGTAATCTACAAGACAGAAGTAAGAGTACATGCTTATAGCAACTTTTATTTGAATTACAAAAGTTGGATCATTTTCCCCCTCTAATGCTATATATATATATATATATATATATATATATATATATATATATATCTTAGTTTCTTAAAATTTTAATTCTTTTTCGGTTAAGTACAGTCACCGTAATCATAGATTTACACAAAAATGATCCAGGGAAACTAAACGAATATTGACTTTTGCAAAGAATGCTTGTACATTATGAATGCTAGATGCAACTCTTACGCTTACACTTGCATCGATATTATATCGTATAACAGCTGTATATACATTGCATGTACATATCACTTCACATACAGACAAATGCAAATGGCACATGGTAAATAGAATAAACTAAAACCAAACAAACCGTCCAAAAATATATAAACTCAACGCAGGTAAGGACAGCTGAAAAAACATTGATTATAATTAAAGCCTTGCAATAAATTAGGCCAACGTTGTAGTCTAGCTGTGGGCAGACATTTCCTTCTATTTGATATCATGCACAGTGCTATTGCGGATCTGCTTGTTCATCTAGTTATTGGGTTTTATTTTTGTTTTCAGTGTTCGGGCTCCACAACTTTCAGACGCACATGCGCAAACGTCACACAGAAATCGGAGTGAATGCGCACATTCTTAATTTGTAATTAAGCCAATCTTTACGACTGATGTTTTCTATTTTGTAGTTTATTTATAATGAAAACGCGCAAACATTTTTCCTGTTTTCATACTTTTCAGCCAATTAATTATTGATTTTGTCCAGGATGATTTGGGCTGAATGTTTCTCGTTAGAGAAACAGATCAGTTTTGAAACAAAAGTGTTATAATTTGCTTATAACTGCGGCAAAATCTAAATCAAACATTATTATAAAGAACGTTTTTTTATATAATTAAACAGAAACCTTAGTCAAAGCCTCAAAACTGAGAAATTTGCTAACAATTTGAAACTGTTTCTAATAATAGAGTAAACAGAAAGTCATTTTCAACTAAAATCAAATCAAAAGTAGGATAGTTATTACATATGTTTAAATTTCTTCGGAAATGTATTTTTTTGGAAAAGTATTTATAAGATGTTTGCACCGAAGGTATCAATTGTACACTATGTAAATACAATACTATCAGAAAAAAAAATCAACAATAATTTTATTTAATCATTACATGGTTTCTTATAGTGATTTATTAATAGATTTAAAGCAAAGAAACTGTGATATGATTCTAAAAAAATAATATATTTTATATCAATAAAATAAGATCTTAGTGAAGGGACTTTAAGAAAATATTTTAGTTATTTATTTTAGTGTAATAACATGGGCAAACATTTCTGCTTATATTTTCCTTTCATGAAAACAATGAAAGGAAGAACAATGTTTTTAAAATCTTTAATAGAGTAAAGTTTCCGCTTAATTTCATTAATATCAAAGTTTTGATGATAATGATAAATAATTAGACAGTGATAATCCTAATTGTCATCGTGGTAGAAAAAAATACAACTGTCATTTTTTAAACTAGATAGTTTTTTTTATTTATTTGAAATTAAAATTATTATCATGAAATAGTTACATGCTACGGTTAATGTTATTAAAAGGCAGATATGAAATTGATGCGAACAAGGTCAACCTTGTGAAAGCTTTATCAGGATCAGAATTATTGTTTTACCAAAAAAGCTTTATCTAAAGTGACTAACTGACCTGGTCATATCAGAATGAGTACCAGCAAAATGGCGCAGCATCTATAAAGCCTTGTGCTTTTTAAGAAAAAAACTTTTTACTAATTACACTAAAGATATGTGCTTCCTTCATGAGTTAATTTCCAGTTTTTCCGCAGGAAATTTTATTTATCCCTCCTACACGCGTAAAATGCTACAGAAGGTCTATTTATAAGTAAAGTACAATTGGTTTGAAATCAGTTTTCCTTCAAGTCCGGGGGCTACACAAAGGATGAAGAGCAGATTGTACTATTTACTCCCAAGAGGATGGAGAACAGTCGAAATTATAGGTTTTCAATGAGTATTAGCGCCTGGTGGAATGCGAAGAACCTTGCCCAGGATTTGAACATATGTGAACCAGTCCATTTCCAGGGACAACTACCGTTACGCCACAAGAGTGTCCTTAAGAGAAAATATTCTCTAACCATAACATTTATGTTGCATGCATTTTATTGTACTGAGACAAAATTTCATGAGAAAAAACTAACTTAAGAACCCCACAAATAAACATTAGAGAGAACTGTTTTTTTAATAATTCATCATTTTTGCTGACAGAAAACCTAAATGTAATTATCATCAGATTAATTCTTTCTATACAAAGTCTCACGTACATGCACAGTACGAATTAAAGTATTGAAGAAAACACAAAGAGACGTGATAGATTTTACTTAGATTTTTAAGAAAAAAATTACATCTTTAAAAGAAATAAAAACTTGTCAACAAACGAGGTTTCTTCTTTTTGTTCTCTTCTTTCTCTGGTTGAATTCAAAAATATATAAAGTAAATAAAACATTTTACGAATTCTTTCATTGTAAATCATATTATACACATACTAAAAAAACAAAAAAAAATCTTATTTCTTTATTTTTTAGATAGTCGATTTAAAGAATCATAGGGAAGCAAAATAAAAAATAAATAAATAAAAGGTGTCGTACAATCTTATGTATTTGATATTTATTTAACAGTAAAAAAAAAAAAAATGATGTTAATGCTGCAGTCAAAACTGGCTGAAAGCAAGACAACATATTCTAACGTAAATATCATGTATCATTTTAGATTCTTCTGTACGACTTTGTTCTCTAAATGTTATAGAATATAATACTTGTAGAAAAATAAATACAATATATTTTTTAAAAGCCGAATCTCTGCTCATGCATGTGAAGATCTGATAGTCTAGAAAATATATCTTTTGAGATGAGATAGAAAAAAACTTTAGATGTTAAAAAGGAAAATTTTTACTTTCTTCAACCTAAACATTGCAAGTAACAGATTACTAGAATTTTAGATTATGACGTATTAACGCTATCCTTATATTAGGAAAATAGAACGTTGGAACCTTTTGAGAGCAAAACGTGTATGAAGATGATTAAAAAATCAACACTATCGTAAGGTGAAGATTAATATTCTTTAATTGAAAAAATACTTGAGCCAAGTGATGTACCTTTCTCCAGATAGACAAAGGTATATATATATTTGTTGCAACGGGATAATTTTTTTTTTCTGAATTACTATATATAAAGTACTTCAGAAAAAAAAATATTTTCGTCATTTTATGATATAAGGCTACGGCCCCAAAAAGAACCTAAGTGAAACGTTACTCGTTCAACACAACACAAAGCTTGATTTTCATGATACAAAAGTTTATTTGCTACTACACTTTTTCATAGTTGCCCCGGAAATGAGAAATAAATTAGAAGAATTACTTCTGCCCATTAGACAGATAGAATAGAGAATGCGAGGTGACAATAGAGACAGAGATATAATTATTATGAGAGACGAAAGGGGAAGGCACTAAGTTATTTTCTTACCCCACCCTCACCACCAAATCGGCTTCTCTCGTTTGTCGTCTCAAACTGACCGACTCCAACAACTCAATTCCCTGCCTTGATTCTTTTAATCTCTTTCTTATATATGTATGATATATATTTCCATAGACAAATGCCTTACACAAAGTAATCACTAATATTTTCTTAGTGACACATAATTGCTAAATAACAGCTGGTATATATCTAAATGATTATTTTAATACTTCGCTTACAGCTAATTATAATACTAACCTGTCGCGTTTTATTTTGACCTCCTGTGAGATCTACGTAAGTCCTAACTTTTTTCAAATCAAAATCCTGCAACTACGAACTCGAAGTGTAGTTAAGAAAATATCCATAACTAAAATACCTAATTATTTTACAATAACAATAATCAGTTTTGGTTAAAATGTTTGCAAATTTTGACAGCATATGTAAAAACCTAAAATTCGAGTAAAAAAATCCCTTCTTTCAAGCATGTAAACGCCATTCACTGGTAAAGATAAAGAGTTAGTATATTCTGAATTAATATATTCTGAGTTGATTCAACAGATGTCGATAAAGTTTGAGATTATTTGAAAAAGAATTCGTCAAATTCTTAAATTACGAAGTAATATCATTTTTTTTAAACACCCTGTATATCTGAAATGATATAATTTTTTAGACTCTCAGTTTACACAAAAATGAATGAAATTCACGCACTCTTAATTACTTTGAAACATCTTAGATGTTTTGAAGTTAAAACATTTTGTTAAATGTTGGCATGTACTTATTCGAATGAGTCACGTTTTTATAGTATCAATGTTCGTTGAAGTATATATATAAAGTTTAAGAATCGAATTACGTAGATATTTATTGCATCTTTAATGTTCATAAAACAATGTTTCTTGTTAAAATGTTAACATTACAAGCCGTCAGGTTTTACAGGACCTCCCTATATACGTAGAGCACGTGCTAATTATGAAAATAAAAAAAAAACAATAATGATAAATCGTGAAAATTCACGCACGTTTAATGAAAAACAAATCCGTTGGATACGTGAGAATAGTCTAATCCAGTGGGTAGAGTGTTTTCCAATGGTCCGGCTGATCTGGATTCAATTCCAGGTCACGTCATACCAAAGACTTTAAAAATGGTACTTGATACCGCCTTGCTTAATACTCAGCAATATAAGGTAGGTATCAAAGGGAAAGATGAGCAATCCAGGGAAAGGAGTAGCGCTCTACCCAACACCTCGGCGTAGTAGCTATAGTAAAAGGAGCCTTCTGGTCATCCTCTACTATGGTCGCCAACTTTACTCAACTATATATATATATATATATATATATATATATATATATATATAAGCTTATTACCTATTCCTTTCATGAAACACCATTTTCAGTTTGAATGAATGAAAACGTTGATTTGAGTTCATTGATCAGCTGCTTTGATCAATGACTACGTTTATATGTTCTTTATTTAGAATAATTATGGAATAGACCTACATAAAACACAATTTGAACCTCCAAAACATAAAGCTTGATACTCGCCTTTAAATAACTATATTCTGGAATAATCCCAAGAAAAGTATGGAATTCAAATTCATGTTATTCTTACCGTTGTAAATTATATTCCAATATTTTAGACTACGTGCGCAAGTGTGTGTGTAAAGCAATATTTATAAAAAGCACAGATTATTTAATTTACATATTCATATCACTTAGTGTCTGGCGTTGTTTCTAATCATTTGATGTGCTCATAACCACGAACAGACTTTTAGAAGAGTATAAAAACTTGTTCTTGTACCCAGGATACATGCATAAAAAAAATCATATATTTCTGATCTGGAAATACACACGTGCTATATATATATATATATATATATATATATATATATTGAAAACTAAGCTCATGAATAATGATGTAATAATAAAAATAGCAAAAATAAGTAAAACATATAAGCCAAAAGGAAATAATACACATCATAAAAAAGACTTTTCTAATATAAATCTTCAATATCTGCTTTTGTAAACAGTGCTAGATCTTTTACTCTTTGATAATTTTAAAATATACGATTAAAAGCCTTCGCTGTTGCTGACGCTTCAAAATCTCCGGAAGATTTACTTAATAGAATCTACGATCATCTGTTTAGTAAGAGCGTCTTTTTTTATCTTAATTTCCATTCATATCTTTGATTCTCACTTTTCATCTTTTCAAGTCCATTAAATCTTTTATAAATATTCATTTGGCTTCCTTTTTAATTCCATGATGTCTTCAAATCATTCCTTCCTTTTAAGATCCTCCCACAACTCCACCATCCATTATCCTTTTATCGTTTCCTTCCCAGCACCTTATCTTATTACGATACAGTATTTCACAAACATTTTCATTTTGAATCCCGTAATTGTTACTAGTTTAAATGATTACCAATTTATTACCAGCA
>OY757905.1:24580239-24700239 GCA_963585895.1 Sepioteuthis lessoniana
AACTATTCGGGACCTCGACAGTTTTCTTGCAATGAAACTTTTAGATATTCCTTCCAGTTTATAGGCAGAATTTTGCCAGTTTTCATTTTCATTAAGGAGGGAATTCCTTGGCATTTTGCGATGATTGTATTCAGTTTTGAAATGTTTAAAGAGGACTCACGTGGCTTAACATCACAAGAGATTTTTTTTTAAATCTGCGCATACTCTTATTCTTCCTTTGGCATTCTGAAGTAAACCAGATATCAAATTTCCAAAACTGTCTTATTATTTCCACCCTCGAAAATGAAGTTTTGTCAATAACATTTTTTTGGTGAAAAGTTGTTATAAAATCTAATATGTATACGAATATTCATCGGATCTAGGTACCACGCACAAATATCCGAGGGATTTGTGCAGTAATAAAAAATATCAACAATTTAATTGGGTGTCATACTTATTTTCACCACTTATATACACACATATGAAATTCAAAATATAAAATATGAGTATATATATATATATATATATATATATATATATATATATATATATATATATATTTATATATGAAATATATATGAATTAAATTAATACATTTTATAAGATATATATATATATATATATATATATATATGTGTGTGAGTAATTTAAATATATTTGTGTGTGTGAATACACTATATATTTACACACGTACATCTCAAATGCATGCTATGTATACACGCCCAGATATGTTTACTCTAGTACGCATATATGTGAATTATATATATATATATATACATTTGTCTTATTAAATATATATCATTCTTTTCTTAATTGTCTTATGACTTAAGTGCTATATTCTGAATTGTCATTTCCGACAACATTTTTATTTTATTGCAAAATATACCTAAGCTCAACATAGAAAAAGAATTGTGCAAGCAATCGATATACGAACTCTTCATTCTTGCATATTGATTGGATTTGTTTCATTTCTAATTAACATTGATATTTCTGGCAACAATCCTTAGTGTAAAAAGCGCTGAATATTTCCTAATTAACGTCGTCATTCTGCAGTGTGTTACATATATATCAGAATATATCCAATGGATTAGTATGCAAAAGAAATGGAAGAATAGTGCATTGAATTGCGAGGCATACTCCTCTTTTGAGAGTGTGTCCACTGATCACCGAATAGTCACGGCGAAAATACGGTTAAGCCTACGAAAAAACGACAAACGAACAGCGACCACCAAACACTATGACTGGGCCCTATTAAACAACAAAGATGTAAGAGATAAATACGTATTAGAATTAAGAAACAGATTCGAAACACTACAAGAAAAGACGGAAAAAAGTACACCAAACGACGAATACGAAAATTCCGTCAATGCACACCTCGAGGCAGCAGCAAAATACATTCCAACAAAACTTAAAACTAAATATAGAGTCCCATGGGAAACTTTAGCGGTGAGAGAAAAACGTGCACTAGTGAAAACAGCCTCCAAAAACTATCGAAAAAACCCAACAAACACAAATGCCTTAAAACTAAAAACGGCACAATATCAATTAGCAGGCATAAGGCATAAAGGAACAGACAGAATACATTCAAAATCAGATAGATAAGATTAGAGACTCGGTGGAAGATAGACAATCTAGAATAGCCTGGCAAACAATAAACGAAGTGAGCAGAAGAAAGAACACAGCCAAAGCAAAACTTAAAGCAGCAAACCAACAAGAAAGAATAAAACTGTGGAAACAGCACTTCGAAAACTTACTTGGAAACCCACCAAAAATAACGCATGAACCAATCACCAGAATAATTAGCAAACAATTAGACATTAAACTAGGACCGTTCACACGAGAAGAACTCGACTCGGTTCTCAGAAAAATTAAAAATAGGAAAGCTGCAGGGCTGGACGAAATTCCCCCGGAAGTATGGAAGACCAGACAATTCGACGACATACTGCTCCGACACTGCAACGCAGTATACAATCAAAATCCGATAGATAGATGGATGAAGGGATGCATACTCCCCTTCCCTAAAAAGGGGGACCTCGGATTAGCCAAAAACTACCGAGGCATAACACTTACATCCATAGCTGCCAAAATCTACAATGCCCTACTACGAAACCGAATAGAACCCAAAATCGACAACATACTTAGAAAAAACCAAAATGGCTTCCGAAGAAATAGATCCACGACCTCACAAATATTAACCATCCGCAGAATCCTTGAAGGTGTACGGGCAAAGAACCTACAAGCGACATTAATATTTGTTGACTTTACCAAGGCTTTCGACTCCATTCACAGAGGAAAGATGGAACAAATCCTACTAGCGTACGGCATACCTAAAGAAACCGTAGCGGCAATAACGATTCTCTAAAGAAACATTAAAGTAAAAGTACGATCACCGGATGGAGACACAGAACACTTTGACATTGTAGCAGGAGTACTACAAGGGGACGCACTGGCTCCATACCTCTTTATCATTTGTCTAGACTACGTACTTAGAACATCGATTGACAAAATCAAAGAGAATGGCTTCGAACTGACGAAGAGAAGAAGCAGAAGATACCCCGCAACAACAATTACCGACGTCGACTACGCCGATGACATAGCGATACTGGCAAATACACCTGACCAAGCCGAAACACTTCTGCATAGTTTGGAACGAGCAGCAGCAAGCATAGGCCTCCATGTTAATGCACACAAAACTGAATATATGTTCTATAACCAAACGGGGGACATCTCCACTCTAGAAGGAACCCCACTTAAACTAGTAGACAAATTCACATACCTAGGAAGCAGCGTCGAATCAACTGAAAAGGACATCGAAACGAGGTTAACGAAAGCATGGACAGCTATCAATAGGCTATCGATTATATGGAAATCAGACCTAACCGATAAAATGAAACGCAGTTTCTTCCAGGCAGCGGTCACATCGATACTGCTATATGGATGCACTACATGGACGCTAACAAAACGGCTGGAGAAGAAACTAGATGGCAATTACACAAGAATGCTGCGTGCAATCCTGAACAAGTCCTGACAGCAACACCCCACAAGACACCAACTGTACGGCCACCTGCTCCCTATCACGAAAACTATCCAAGTTAGACGAACCAGACATGCAGGACACTGCTGGAGAAGTAGAGATGAACTCATAAGAGATGTACTCTTATGGATCCCCACACATGGCCGCGCAAAAGCAGGACGACCAGCTCGAACGTACATTCAGCAGCTATGTGAGGATACAGGTTGTTGTCCGGAAGACCTACCTAGGGCGATGAACGATAGGGAGGAGTGGCGAGAGAGGGTCAGGGATATCCGTGCTGCCAGCACGATATGATGATGATGACTCTAAACAACGGGGGTTCATTCTGTTAAAATTTCAACATTATTGCTCATTGTTACCATAACAATCACAGATGTCACTTCTTCCATGGTGAAGTTACATTTTTGACCAGCAAAATATACATAAAAGCCTGAAACATATCAAAGTATAAATATTACTAATCGAAAAATAGCATTTTGAAAACGACTGAGTCAAGTCCTAATATTCTTATGAAATTCACGATGAGTTTTTATTCATCCTAGTGAGATTAACGATTACGTTTGACAACGTATTCTTAAGGAAGAATATTGTTTTGTTGCTGACAAAAGAACGACACAGGAAAAGCAAAAAGGTTGATAGAAAAACATATATATTCAATTAACAGAAATAAGATACAAGTGAACCTGGTTGAATTGTAGTTAATTGATAGGAAGCTGAGAGTCAAGTGGGGTAGTGACTATCCGTTCACTACGCAGATGGTTTCACATGTGATTGTGTCACGCTGATTTTGTTAATTCTGTCTACCGCTCTCGTTGACATGTATTTATGGATGAGTGCGAGTCCATTTTATAGGGAGTACAATATATATATCTAAATTGATCAATATTCTGATATTATAATTATTATTATTACATTTATTCGAGTTATCATATACTTAGGGCCCGATCGTTTTGTCTGAACACTATATATTGATGATTGGTACATAGAAAAGCTACCCACATTTAAGATAATGATTGCAATAAAATTATGTTTCTCCTAAATCGAATTGAAAACCATCACATACTTTTTTTCGATTTGCATTATGGACTGTGTCGGTTGAAGCTGACAAAAAGTAGAAAAAATCTTTGTAATGATACATCGAATAAACATAGAATCCTCGAAGAAAAATCTACTCACATGTAAGAGTGATTGAATGTGAAAAGATGTGTGTGAATCTAGTGTTACCCGAGGTATAAGGGAATAAACCATTTTAAGAAAGAATAATTGTTACCAAGTTAATTTTTCATTCTCAAACTAAGATATTCATTGAAAAGTGTAAAATTTTGGACAAGACCAACGAAATGCAAAGAAGCGTTACCGTTGAAGAGATTAATCAAATTTCTAATATACTCGATACATAGCATATACTTAAATATCTTGTGTAAAAATAAACGCACACGCAACAATTAAATGCGCACACACATATAAAATATTTCCTTCTAATAGACATACATTTTTAAAAAAAAAACATTCCACTGCAGTTAAAATACAATGTTTTATCGTCAAAATATTGATATTTCGTTATTTAATAACTTGACAAGCTCTCATTGAAATATTTTCAAATCTTAAACATGTGAAGACGATTCAATATTCTATGTTTAAACTATATGATACAAATGTAAAATTGAAGACGTACTACTTTGTAAGATCTTTAAAGTGATCTATACGCAACAATACATTGCAATATCCCAAAATTTCCATAATAAAATATAATAGTGATAATACATATAATATTTCTATAATAATAATGATAACGATTACTGGATAAAAAATCATGAGAGTTTCACGGTGGTGATCCTCTCTTGAGCGACTATTGACACGTCTGAATCCATTTGCATTCAACTGGATATATATCTGTCGAAAATAAATTCACATGACTATGACACCTCATTATATATCTGGCGTTTAATTACTAAGTAAATATTTTCTTTCATGGCAGCATTTAGCTACAATAGTTGATCTTTATTAAGTAGATTACTGGAATCCGGAAACCTTATTACATGGCATTTCTACTGCAAACACACTGTGCAATGTTTCGGAGTTGTTTTTTTTTTTAAAAGACCACTTAAGCTCTCGTACTTTCTCTAAATCTTCCCTAATATTTCCGGGTCTGCTTCCTAAGCAGACCAGTCATGAGTTATTTTTGCGTAGCGCTCGTTTTGCTCAGTAAGATTCGTGCTTTTTTAAACAAAACTGGAAAGAAGGTTTTGAACACTAAAAAACTACTGATACTATAGTTTCATATATTTTGTGTTTATCTGTCACGAATTTGTTGAGACGTTATTTTTTTTAAAGGGATATTTTGTGATTGAAACTTCACCTCAAACTTTTTGAATTAATCATTGGAAGTCTACTTTATTATGAATTGTGTCATTGACGATAAATTTTGAAAATCTTTCATAATGTTTTTTCCAGCTTAATAAATTTTTACACGGATTACATTTAAACTAAAATGTTATTTGTTGAAAAAAATCTCAGTTTATACCTTATGTCTTGTGTAACTTTATTTTGTTTAACTATTATTATACCTAGATTAGGTGATATAATAAAAAAAAACGGGTATTAGCTACATTTTTTTGAGTGAGACATTTTCAGGTTTTCAATTCGTATTTCTCAACGTTTACAAATTCATAGGCAGATATTGCCCTTACAATAAATAAACGTTCATTCCGGATCTAAAGGCAGTGGTAATAGTCAACAATAATCTAAAAATAATGTAATTCTATCATGAATTTTCATAAACGATACATTAAAAATATTCTCTTCAAGAATTTACTAATTCCTATTCTAACTTTCACCTGATAAAAAGTCATCATAATTCTAAACGCCAGTTTTTAACCAACGGAACTATGTCATGTCATAACTATGACATTTCAGTAAGAATTCTTTACTTTTTCCTAAAGAGAGGCTCTAGAATCATCATGGATCACCGTTTGATCGAGAAGAGAAAAGATGAATAGGCAATCCATGCATATAAGACAAAGAATTATTAATAGCCATATATGCTTACAAAAGTATATATATATATATATATATATATATATATATATATTATATACATACATATATAAAATGAAGAAGTTAGCATTCAATTTGCTTAACATATCTTTTTCAGTATGGTCTTCCCTTTGCAATAGATTTATGCATATCCTATAGAAAACATTATTCTGTGAAAATTTATTTCAAAATGTACCTTATGTTTTTGTCTCTGTGAGTTGGTTGGTTGGGTTTTATGGCATCTAAACTTTTGTAGGTTATATAACGCCAAATCCATTTTTATACAAATAATTCGTTCACTTTCAAAAATTCCGTTTAGCATGAGTACACAGTTTAATAGTCAAAAACATTTCTATTTCAAGCTATTCAGTTTATTCAAACAGTTCTAATTCATCTAATTCAGTTTAGTATAGGTATAGATTTTCTTTACACACAGTTAAATGTAAAAACAGTTCTATATGAAACAATTCAGTTTAGTGTTGATAGAGTTTCAATATCGAAAACAATTCTATTTCAAACAATTCAGTTGAGCATACATACGCAGTTTAAATCTAAGTTCACAGTTTAATTGTTTAAAACATTTCTATTTCAAGTTATTCAGTTTAGTCAAACAGTTCTATTTCAAAGACTTCAGTTTAGCATAAGTATGCACTTTGGTTCTATTTTACCATAGACAGGGCCCTATCAGGTTCTACCATTCCGGGCCGGAGGGAACCTCGAAGTAATGGAACTGAAGAGGTGCTCCGCATTCCCTCAAGCCCCAGCATCTCTGGAACCCCACCATCAGATTACTTAGTGTCATATCCACGACACTTTTTGTGGGGGTCTTACACCTCTGAAGAGGGGCAGTCGGTGTATTCTACAGCTCCAGCCCACTGGGCAATGTCTGTGAGTTTAACTCGTATATATATATATATATATATATATATATATATATATATATATATATATATGCACACATACATTTCCTCACATATACACATGTGATAGTAAAGTGTAAAATAAAGTCCAATTAAACAATTACTTTTTTCTTTGCTATATTCTATATCACCTCATGTGACAGATCTTTGTCGATAACCTTCACCACGAGTCTAACCCTTTCGACCTTCTTTTCTTCAGAATCGATTGTTGTTGATTTCCAATGATACCTAATTGCTTCATTACCAATACTCAGACCACTTCCTCAGTAGAAAAGATTATAAATATCGAGAGCAAAACCTAAGATTCAGAGAACTAAAAGATTTCTAATACATTTTTATTTGTGGAAAGAAAATATTTCAACAAGATACATTTTAAATAAATATCCAGTTGATTCAATTAAATAATGAACACGGCAAGATATAGAGAGTTAGCTGTATATATATGATTGAGATTATCGGTACACAAACAAATGTACCCCTTCCTTTTAATAGACATAGTTCGTTTTTTAAAGAAATAATCTACTGCATCTAAAATACAGCATATTCAAAACATAATTCGTGACGTATGCGGTGTTACTCACTCTTTCATTTTGAAATAGAAACCACAACCACACTGTTTCACCTGCCAGACAACTTGCACGGTTAAACACATTCTTATAGATTGCAGAACTTTCGCTGTTATCAGAAAGCGATTTTTCAAAGAAAATAACTAAACAGATCTGTTCGAAAAAGTCAAAATTGATGAAATTCTGTCCTTCTTGAGAGAGACAGAGTTGTACCAAAAAATACGACAACTTAAAACTGGTTTATCTTGTGCAAACAAATGAAATCCTGCTAAAAGAAAATTTAACTATCTTAATATTCGTTTTGGAATCTTCGGTTGAATATGCATGTATATATAGACACAATTTGGCGTTAAATGACCTACAAAGGTTTATATGCCATAAAACCCAAACAACTAACCAATGCGGTGTTACATAAATATAGACGTAATTTTGTGATGTAACATCTCGATAAGTTATTTTTCAAATAATCTCAAATTTTACCAGCTTGAGTAGAAACAACACAGATTACTATGTTTAATATCGAAACTTCTTTTTTATTTAAAAATGAAAAGAAAAATTAACCATATAGCTTTCAAGTTATTCTACAAATGCTTTAAAAACTTCAGCTCATTTCACCGTGAATTAGTTATGTTATTAGAATACAAAATTATATCAATTTTTCTGAAACACCTTGAAAAGAAAAGATATTGCTATTACTACCATGTATAAGATTTGATGAAAATTCTTTCTCAAATATTTTAATGAGAAAAAATGTTTTATTCATGATCATTATTGTAATCAGTCAATTACAGCGTTGAACTTTCACAGTGAACATAGTTTCTTTTTATTCCAACTTTTTGGGAAATCTAAATGTAAATTAAATAATTTATAACAAACTATAAACAATATTAAGTGAAATATAATACGCGAGGGAATTTTTAAATTTTGAATAATTTGAAGCTGAAAATAGTAAATTTAATTACTGGGGCGCTTGAAATGGTCTAAAAGACACTATCAATAATAATTTTAAATATTTACTTTCAATGAATATATCAAAATACTTAGAAAAGAGCATTATTGCATTTAAAAAGTATATTGTGAAAGGGAGACACATTGAAAGGGTATAACTGAAAGCATACTTGTGAAGTTGGGTACGGTAGATTTCAACTGGAAGAAGAAAAGTGATCACTTCATTTCTTGGGAAAAAATCTATATTATTGTCATGGGATAATTTTTGGAGTTAATTTTTTTTAGGAAACTGTTCATCAAAATATTAGATTTACAAGTCGAATAGTAATAAAGAATCTTGACGAATGTCTGCATATACTGTTAGATACTAATAATGCCTCTTGATCTCTAGCGAAATCACTACTGGTATAAAAAAATCAGTGCGTAAAAAGCGGCTAACATCCTAATTACCCATTATCACAGGAGTCTACTAGTACGAGCAAACCGATACATACAAACCCTTGTTCTTTTTTTCAAAACTCTTTTAATCACATTTTTTCTGATTTGAGAAAAATACAAATAAATCGAAGTCATTTAAATTCTATTAATGCATTAATAAAACTGATTTTACTTGATTTGAGAAATTCTCTAATATGGAGAGGATAGATTTTGAACTAAAGTTTTTGAAGACCTTTGAGGCATTAATATGTTTTGTTAAAAAGATTAATTTTTCTGTACCTAATTTCTTTGCAATGAAATGACATATAAAAATCGATATAATTTCCATGTAGTTGAGCATTTTTTTTTTTTTGTAGACGTTATTCTTAAAGAAAATATTTGTCTTCAACTCCTCAGTCCCTATTTTCTTTTTCGCCAGTCACTACAATTATTTTTTCGCAAACATAAATTATTTATTTTTCAGTTGATGAAATATATATCAATTGCAACCTATCGTTCACCCTTGAGTCATTTCATTCTATCGCTTAAAGATGGATGGCTTTAATGCTTACAAACGAAAGCCAAAATATTCTTGAAAACATACAAAATTATAGCTGAGAAAAATGTTAGACTATATTTTAAGAACAATTTACTCCTAAAAATAATGTTAGCAAAATAATCACAAAAAAGCTTTTCTAATTATGATTTTTAGAATATTTTTGAAGTAGGACACTGCGTGCAACTCTTAAATGCATATAGCTATTCAGTGAACTTGGTAATCACCCAACAGTTTTATATGACATCTCACGAAAAAAAATGCCTAATTAAATTAAAAGTTTGAAAGGTTAGTTAATTAATAAAGTCATCTTTTAAATACAGTACACAAAAATTATAGCGTTTCATATTTGTAGATACTTATTTGCATTCATTTAATCTAAAAGGGACAAAATTGGAGTGATTATAAATAAGCAAACTCGCGATGATGATATTTTGCAAAATATCTTGGCAAAGCATTTTCTTGGAAATACATCCAATGAAAATGAAGATTGAATATAGGAATTTATAACTTGTTTTGTAAACAAATGTATTAGTGTATCTATACAAGAAAGAGACGACACATTATTATTTCCTTTATGCTATTTTTGTAGCAGTTGTAATTGGTAGCTTTCAATCGAGTCCGAGTAACAGCATGAGTTTTCAGCTTTCTCGGAAGAGGGAAGAGATAAACAATTAACCTGCATTGTATACAATGTAAAATGTCTTAAATGAGACAAGAATATCGCTACAAATATCAAGGACATCTCTCATATAAACTGAGTAAACATATACGAACATGGCAAGATAGATTAATGCATCGCTAAATGGAAGAAGCTACAAAATATTCACGAATATTTAGAAGTTGGTTACAAGTAAGAAGCTGGACGAAAATCTTAGATTTTATGACGTAGAAGACACTTGAAAGAAAAAATTCGTATCCATTTTCTCAGTCAAAGAGAAACAAGGGGGAAAATGCATAGAATTAAAACTCCAGAAAATAAATTCCATCTCTGGAAGAAAACGGTATTCAATGCCTATCATTATTGATGAATGTAGACATATCAACCAAACCTCATTAAAAACAAAGTGAAAATGATATTATAAGACTAGAGAAAACACAAATGACAAAGTTAAAGCATTATCACATTGTTTCCTGTGCTAGGATTCTAACTATCTCACATCATTCAAATCTTTCATTACGAGTTTTGCTTCCTCTAGTGGCTTTTCTACCCATTTTTGGAGAGTTTCAAGGGCTGTAATTATCATTGGTATGGCAGTCATCTTTAGAGATTTAACAAAACTCAGGCAAGGTTTTGGTATTTATCGTGTGGTTCGATTTCCATTAATTTTACTCTGATCTGCTGGAACAGCAAAGTTAACAAGCTGACAGGTTATTTTCTTCTTGCTAGATATGAAACAGTTTGGTTCTGACCTGGATTGGGTGATCTGTTTCTATTTCAAATTTCCAAATAATTTCGTTTATAATTTGAAGATTTCAGCTCAACATTGGCAATTTTATAAGACTTATTTCTACTTAAGACCTAACCAGTATTTAAATATTGTTCTGTTATCTTTGCAGGATAGTTTATGTTACAAATTGTTCAATGATTTTGTCAGGACAATGCAATTAGAAAAGAAAAGAAGAAGATGACTAGTGGGTTAATTATATATATATTATGTATATTTGCTTGACTTAGTCTGACACGAGATAAAATTGGAAAATAATTTCTAGGGAAATTATGCTGCATGCATCTTCCAAGTGCAGAGAATCTATCAGCCTTTGTGACAAGATATCAGCAGGTGAAATCGTAGTTATTTTGTGATATTCAACAAAAAATCTCTAGCATCATTTCGAAAGACTAAATATCTCGACCTAGAGATAAGAACTTTTTAAATATACCTTGATAAGCCTTGTATGCACGCTCATGTGGTTGATGTATGTTTTTATGCAGTGTTGAAAGAATTCATATTTGCAAGGTTTAATTAGAAAATTTATTGCTAAGGTTTTCAATTATCAAAATTATTATCATTACTACGACTGCTATATCCAAATTAGTTGCATTAATTACACATTTTTATAAAACCAGATCCTCGACATATGGAATATTGAACTTATCTCTTTATCTAGGAATTATTTATTTGTAGAAGGGGTGCAGTTTTAATGATGTAGTTTTCATAAATTACCAAATGAACAAACTGGGGAAAATTAGTACATACTCTTATCGAATGAATTAAAATATTCCTAGTATAATAATTGAGTGGGCATTCTAAGCTTTTAGAAAAGATTTCAGAAACTTATGACATGCATGCTAACACAATTGACCAGAGTCATATATTCAATTTGGATTTATGGTAAAAGTGTCTTTACATTTAAAACACACTGTACAAGCGGCATTTTACAAAGAATACCATTTTATAAAATGTTCGGCATTTTAAATTATTAGAACTTAAAGATATTATACTAACATTTCCAGTGTCTGTAATAAACACTGATTATTTACGATTATTTAAGCACAAAGATGATATTTCTCTAAAGCGATATTGCAATGACGTCCTTCATCTGAGAGACTGTCAACACACACGCTCTCTCTCTCTCTCTCTCTATATATATATATATTGTTTTGTTTCTTTTTTCGATTCCAATCAGTTTTGTTTATTTATTATTTATCGAATAACCGAAAAAGAACAGACCTTTAAAAAGGGCTCGATTTCATCTCTAAAATATCAAAGATGGTCCACAGTGTTACTACCCTTTCATTAATCTAAGTTTTATATGTGTTTTAATGATACAATATTTAAATGTGCATCCAAGGTTAGACTGCCATCAGATATTCCTCATGGAATATTCAAATTTCCCCAGGTCCACTTTTGGATGCACATATACGTGTGTCAATAAATATATTATTAAAAATCTGAAGCTTTATTATATTAGTAATGTATATTATCATATCTATTGTAATGATTCCATATTATTCTTTTTAAAAATCTATTAATTCTTATTCAATAAAAACCATAGTTTCTGTTTTTAGCTTTCTTTGAAATGATACATTTATCCGTGGACTTTTACATGTCAATTTATATTCCCGACGAACTCGTCAATAATATTTGAATAATTTCATTTTGAAAGATATGTGAAATCATTAACTTTCTTTTTTTCTGGAATATATGAACACTTTACAAATTACACTATATAGTGTCTTTCAAATCCAATTTAAGAATACTATTAACCTAACGGGTGGGCACATAATCGCGTGGATCATTCAGCTTGAGTTCATTTCTCACTGGTTGCCGAATATTTGTGTATCTATTCTAAAACGCGTGCGCTTGTGTGTATGTGTGTCTGAGTAAAGAAGATTGGTATCTCTAGCCTAATATCCCTTTATATTGAATACTAAAAATCAATTACTGTCTAAAACTTCTTAACAAAAGAACTTAAGAATACTCCGGTATACAATTATTTTCGTCCGTTTTAGAGAAATGGTGATATTTGCGAAGACTTTATGATTACATTTCTCTCAAAATACGGTAAGACCTCGCACTATAATGCATCTGATGATGCGGTTCCAGTTCAGGAGATCTAAGGAGATGAGAGTACCCTTTCATTGCCATCACTTCAACGTCTAATCTGAGCCTGAGTGGGAGTATCTATTATGACTACCGTCTATGGGTCAAATATATATGTATAAAAAATTGTAATATGTATCCGGGAGGAGCGTATACAAAAAAAAAAAAAAAATACATACACAGAAAACAAAGAAATATCTACACAGAACGATGTAGATATGATTATTCCATAACTGCGATTCCCTTAAATCTTGACATAAAATTACTGTAGACGATTTGACAGGCCGTTAAATGCGAATCAATATAAACAGTCCATTTATGATTAAAATAAATCATTAATAGTTGCATGAGAGATTCTTAATTCACGAAAAATGTATCAACATATCTAACAACTAAGTTGTACATTCTATCTTGGAAGTTTCCATATTACCAAGTCCATGATACAGTTTACATGTACCCAAATGTAAAAAAAAAAATTAAATTCCAAGAACAGATATCAGTTATAAGAACATATTTTTTTTATATATTGAGAGGTAAAAAACGAAAGACATTGATCAAAATCTTACACCTAAACTATAATTACATACAATATTATAAATTCACTGAGTTAGCACAAACATACACACATTAATGTGTGTGTGTGTATATATATATATATATATATATATATACACACACTCTTATGTAATTGGTTTCAAGATTTATGAGATTGCATAGAAAAAATTGGGAATACATTTCAGCTAAAATTTGTTATCTTCAGTTTGCTCGAACGCTTTTGAAAAAGACATGAAACTACCCATTCTTTTCTCATATCTCAACATGTGATATCTAAAAAAGTTCGTTCTCAATAGGCTTTTTTTTGAAAATTAACATGACATAGCAACATACGAGGTGCATACGATAGGTTTCCAGACTTTTTTCGTATGGGCACTTTTATTGATAGTACACACATGAAACTCAAGCCCTCTTCGAAATAATCTCCCCCGGCTGCAATGCACTGGTTGTACCGTCCCAAAACCTTCTGGAAGGCCCTATGGAAGTCCTCTTGTGTGAGCGTGTCTACGACCAACGTCATAGCCTCTTTCATCTCCTCAGTTGTCTCATAACGTCAGCCTGTGAGCTTAGGTGATAACCAAAAGTCACTGGGAGCAAGGTCTGGACTATAGGGAGGGTAAGGAACTGTCTTGATACCCATCATGGTCAAATAGTCTGTGACAAGGATGGAGTTGTGGACTGGTTCATTGTCCTGGTGGAAATGCCACTCACCCGATTTGAAGCGTGTTGTCCTCTACCGACGGAATCTCTTCCTGAACTCCCTTAAAACCTCAACATAGTAGCCCTAAACGTTTGGCCAATCAACTCTGGTGCTCTGACTTCCTTACTCCTCCCACACCTCTCATCATCCCTCACAGACTCCCTGCCTTCCTTGAATCTCTTATGGCACTCAATAACTGATGCTCAGTTCATGCAAGATGGTACAAAAGCAGTCTGAAGCATTCCATACGTTTCTGGGGCATTTTTTCCAAGTTTAAAACATAATTTTATTGTATATCGTTCTTCTAAAATGTCAGATTGCATTTTTAAAAATAACCAGCTGTGGCAATCAGGCTTTAGTAGGGTGTATTCCAATTCTTGCTGTAGCTGTTCATTTAAACCTGAAATCCTAAAAATTGGTCAGTCATCTCATAAGATGTATAGGAATAATATATTGATTTTTTTAAGAGTCTACGATAATTTTAAATGCCCGTACGAAAAAAGTCTGGAAACTATCGTATGCACCTTGTGTCTTCTTCGTGTACAGAATGTCAAGCAAAGGGGGAAAATTCCCCCAGTCTTTAACAGTACATTTATTAAGGCTAACTGCCTAGGTATTTTATATATTGGTTATGTTTACACCTTCTTTAAGTTTTCTTTCTGAATACTAATAAAAATATAATCCATATGATATATTCCACCAGGAAATACACCTATCTATAAGTAAGTAAAGTTGGCGACCATAGTCGAGGGTAACCCAAAGGCTCCCTTTTCGATAGCTACTACACCAAAATGTAGGGGAGGGCGCTACTCCTTCCCTGGATTGCTCTACTCTACCCTTGATCCGTACCTTATAATGCTGAGTGTTAAGCAAGGAGGCATCAAGTACCATTTTTTGAGTCTTTGGTATGACTCGACCTGGGATTGAACCCAGGTCTCCCGAGCCATTGGCGAACACTCTAACCCCTAGGCCAATGTTCGGTATACACCCATCTATAAATATCATAAATTATTTAAATTTACACAAACTAAAACTTACCATAATCAAAGTCATTACTTGAAAGCAAGAAAATATTAAACTTAACACATATACAATATTTATAGTAATTATCTAATTAAGAATCACTTGGGATAATTAAATCGGTTACCTATTCTAAAAGGACTAAAATCCGATTCTTCAATCAGCTCTGTTATTGGGATATAACTGATAAAAATTATCAGCAATCATTTTCTTAAGTCGCCGATAAACCGTTCAAAATATTTTCACTTGTGTACAATCAAGGTACAATTATAATTCCTTATTTGACATGACAAATAGGACAGTTTTAAAGTCGGAGATATATATTTGCAAATATTCAAACAGCCTTATGGCTGTAGAGTTTGTCCATTTTTAACAAATGACAGTAGTCGGTGTTTGAAAAGAGATAGAAAGCAGGATTTTAAATGCTGATTTTCAAACTACGAAATAAGAGGTCAGCATTGGGGATTAATGTAACACAATTATTCAATACATTTTCCATTCTTTTCTCAGATATTATAACAGTTATTCAAGTATTAATTTATTTTTCAATACATAACAACATTGTACACTGAATACACTGAATCTGTCCAACAATAAACAAAATAATCTTGAACCTAACACCAAAACCGAGCACATCCTGATCACCCCAATCAAATTTGCATTTTCTCCTCCTTTGAAAATAAGTCATTACCTACCAGCAAGAGGAGAAAAACGACTGATACTATTAAAGCACATCATCCCAATTCAGAGAACCCTCAACATCAATATATAATTTACAGATTTACAAGATTAATGAAAAAAATTAAAAATACATTTCAGCAATGGAAAATGTTAGATTAACAAAGAAGATTTGTAATGTCGAAAATAAGACAGTTTTTTAAATATATAAATCAGATAATTAATACGTCCTGATTTCAAGCAAATATATTTCATGTCATAATTTACTCAGTTCTTAAAAGAATTGTTTAAAATGACGATCATACTAAAATAAGTTTAACCAGTTGAGACGGTGAAATATGTCAGCCACTTTAGAACCGACTTTCGCTGATTTCTTCATATTCTTTCATTCTCTTGATTTAATGCTGTGTAAATAAAATCGTAGATATGATAATACACATTTGATATCTCGTCAGTCGATTAAAATTAGTTGATGGCCAAACGTAACATTTCAGGAGATTATTAGTTCCCTGTATAAACAAATGTAAATCGTAAACATAGTTTAGTTTATGATAGATCCAAATTGAGTCAAAAGAATAGAGTTTAGAGTCAATTTTTCAAGCATGTAAATTTTCCTTGACATATTAAACACTATCATCTCGAATGGGTATAGCCCAAATCCCTTGATAGTTATGCAGCCTTAATTTGTTCACACATACAAATGCCCATGAAAGATCTTACATTTCGAATGACTGCTCAATAATTGTTGAAGTAATTATAGTGGAGAAGCGATCGTGATGAAGGCTGAAATAGGGTTTATTCATCTTTCGATCAATTAACTACAACGTATGAAGTGAAATTGAAAATCGGTCTGGCGTAACTGTTATCATCACAGAAAACGGAATAGGCAACACAAGGTCATTTTGCACTAAAGCCAGAAGGTATGGCATAGAACCACATCTTTATTCGATCTGATCAATCGTTAGAATTCCTTATAAATGTTTTCGTCACTGAAATAACACTATCAACAATGGAGAAGAGACTGGCTCGCAAAACTTAAGGAACTTTATCGTTGAACTAAGAGAATATTGAAATGTTATCAGTCCAAACTAAAAGGGAATTTTCTTTTTCTTTAATTTTATTCATTATTATTAATGCATTTCTCTTCGTTGTATTAAAGGAACTTGAGTACCAATGTGCCACGTGTGCTGAATAACGAGATGAATATGTACGCAAACTGAAGTTTCATGAGTTCAAGGTTCTTGATCAGGATGAGTACTTCCAAGTGTCATCTTGTATTCTATATGTTAAACAAAGTTCTACAAACAAGCCTGTTACACCTATACACAACCTTGACCGTATCTAATTATTAGATTTTTTTAAATGAAGAAAAAAGGAAAACTACTAAAAGTACAAAGAAACCCTAAAACTCTCCAAAGGAAATTATTCATCAACTTTCTAAAATTGAAAACTAGATGTATTTGTCAAAACCTATTAGACATTTTAACTTCTAAACCTTAGAGACTCATTTTCATTTTAGTCTGTTACTAAGTTGTTTGAAAGAAATAATTTATTTTCTATTATCGTTTGAAATGATTACCAAAAATATAAACAGGCCAACGACAATCTCTCTTCCATTGCAAGTCAACATAATCAAATATCTAATTATGCATATTCATTTGAGAGTTGCATTCTTTAACACTTCGCTTAATTCCCGGCCAAGAAATTATACATTTTTCGGGCTTTTCCTAATAAAGTATACAATTACAGTGTTAAAGATACTAAAAATGTGCATTATTGGATGGTTGTATCATCAAGTTCATGTTTTGATATTTGATATTATCATAGCGACACATTTTTATCCATTATTTTATTCGGAGATATTTGCACGTCTTTAATTTCTTTGCGTTAAAATCGAGAAAATGTAATTAGAAATCGTTTAAAAGAGGTAAAGTTTGAACCTCTTGGAACGTTTTTATATATGAAGAATTTACTTGAAACTATTATTGTTAACAAAAGATATATCTAATTAGTTACTTGAAATCATATCATTGTTTTCAAACAAATGATTATAATCCAATGCAATTCCTTGAAACCATTCCATTTTGTATAAAGGATTAGTTTTAGATATAGATACTTGAAACCATACGACTGTTTGCGTATTATTTGTATTAGATCGGAATATTTGATATTTATCTGTGAGCAAAATCTCTTTAGAAACAACTACACAAAAATCTAAGAATGTGGGTAAAATGCATGCGATTACCTTACATTTATGCATAAAATTTCGCTAAATGGTTTTACTAGTCGGTAGAATCAATCCATCATTCTAATAAGGTACGTGTGAAAATAAATTTAAAAATTAAATAAAAATAAATTTAAAAAAAAAAGGTCAATATAACTGAGAAAGAAACTGAGAAGACTGGAAAAGGCCGATTTGAAAAACGTTAAATTTGACCTTCTTGCATCGAATGGGTTCTCATGCCTTAAACAGTTATGAGTATTTAGCGAGTTCAATCCTACTTGGAGCAGGAACATATAGAAAATTGAATAAATATAATATAATTGCTGTTTTACATACTTAACAATGCTTTACTAGAACACTGAAATTTGTAAATTACTTTTATAATCTGTAGATCTATTCCCAATTGTATATAGAACATTTTAAACCTTTTTTACATGTAATATAAGCTTTTTTGTGGCGGGGTGCTAGTATATACATTAAGAGTGTAAGGAATTAAAGACTACATATTAGCTTCGTATGTTATGGTTTATAAAGACAAGGTATATTTTAACCCAAAATATTAGCATTTTTTCGGAGGAATGCATACGGACTAAAGGCCAGGAACTAAGCCGAGAGTTAAATGACAATAGCAATCATGTTTGTATTGCTTTGAGGCGTTCATCTATTTCCTTTGAACGATTCCGTGTATATAGGAAAAACAGTATTGATTGAACTGATTATTTTTCTAAGATTAATTGCTCCCCGAAGAGTACTAATCATTTGATTAACAACCTTCGAAATGACCAAGAAAAGTCCCATTATCAATCAGACTTGGAAATACGCAGAAAACAAAAACCAGTCAGAAACTGGGCCATTTAAGTATACCTAACAGTTAGAAGAGAACTCATGTAATGGTCTGTGAAATTCTATATGGCAGGAGTGCAAAAATTTTACTTGAAACATTAAAAATCGATACACTATCGCACTTCGATCACATGTCAAAGTTAAAGCCAGAGTAAAATCCTATGGTGTTACATATGCACTAGTCTTTTTAGGCTACACCGTCAATAAAATCTGGTATTAAAAAAGGAGAAGATATTTTAGATGAACGCCCATCATTTAGTTGAGTCAGTAACTCTTAGCATAGAACGGCGGGTGATTTTGTGAAGTCCATGAAATGATAGAGTGCTGAAAGCAGTGGTTGTTTTACAGGCCATTAAATAAAGCGATCGTTTTTATGGCGCTATCTGATTCTCTCGCAACAGAAGCTCACATGAAATGCCAACTAAGCATTTGGTTCATAAAATACTCGTGCGACTGCGCCAAAGGTAGAGTAATGGTTAGCAAACAACTTCTGCACAAAATTCCCTTCAGAAAGGATATCAATCCTCATTAGGTACTACATTATTTTAGGCCTTTACATGGACTACATTACTTTAGGCCTTTACATGGCTTACATATTCAGATTAAGTCATTGCTGAAAGTTCTATCAGGGATTATTAACACGCCTATGAAGTTCAAAATATGACAGAATATTTATTATCGAACGAGTACCAACCTTCTCTTATATATATATATATATATATATATATATATATATATATATATATGAGATATAAAGAAAAGAATACAATATGTGATCGCCATAAAATAATTTACATATGCGAAAGGTGCTCATAAGTTTGGTTGGTTGGCTGTTTTGTTTTATGCCATATCAACCCTTTGTGGGTCATTTAATGTCGAATCAAGTCATTTTGATAAAAACAGTTTGTTTGGTTTAGTTTTATGGCATATCAACATTATAGGATAAAAAACTCTGAATTCAAACCTGATAAACTCCGCTTAAAAATTGACCATGTGTCATATCCTGCCCGAGCGGAGGGGTTGGTAAATAGGAACTATTATAGGATATCTAATTCCAAATCCATTTTTATACATATAAACTGTTCTATTTTAAAAAGTGCAATTTAGCAAAAGTACACTGTTTAAACGTCAAAAACACTTATTTCAAACTATTCTGTTTAGTCAACAGTGTTAAAAGATTCCAAGTATTGCTATAAACAAGTATTCATATTCCCCAAAGCTCCTGCATTGCTGGAGCGTCACCATCAGATTGCTTTGTGACGTATCCAGGAAAATCGACGGGGAGTCTTACTCCTCAGCAGAGATGCAGTCGATATATTCAACAGTCCCAACCGACTGAGCCAGTAGTTCGTAATGTTTCTCAAGGTAGTCTTTGCAAAAGATTCTCTACATCTATTAACCTCTGTTCAGGGAACAGTAGAGACGCTATCTCTGGCTCTACCAGGAAACGGTAAAGCCAGTGGGTGACATTATACTCATTAAGTAAACCTTTTTCCATTTCACCACTCCTACATAATGTTCCTTTATGGACTAGAATGCTCATATCTTTACCTGTTATGACTATATATATATATATATATATATATATATATATATATATGAACCATTTAAGGAAATTAACCAGGTATTTGATATTAATTAGCAATTAGGCCTGCTAAAGTAACTGCCGTAGAGTTTCCTTCAAATTACTTCGCTTGGAATCTCAAAACGCCAACTTCTAATCCAACGTTTTTTAAAAGAATATACAATGTCCATTTTATAGTTTGCTTTCATTATATATATTATAGATAGATAGATCTGATGAATTCATATGCGTGTGAAATTATGTACATGTTATTTTTAAAAACTTATTTCCCGTGTTTATGTACCTATTACTGTATAACTACTGGGTCATTGGCCTGATGAGCAGAGTGTTCGCCAATGGCCCGGGAGAGTGGGGTTCAATCCCAGGTTGAGTCATACCAAAGACTCAAAAAATGGTACTTGATGCCACCTTGCTTAGCACTCAGAATTATATGGTAAGGATCAAGAGTAAATCGGAGCAATCCAGAGAATGGAGTAGCGCCATCCCCTACATCTCCGTGTAGTAGCTATTGAAAAGGAAGCCTTCGGGTCACCCTTGACTACAATCGCCAACTTTATTATCGTTTAACTATTCGCATGTCTTTCAAAAGCTCTCATTCCTCATATTTGTCTTAGAGATAATTTATTTGTGTGTGAAACGAAGGGTGAGAGGATGGGTTTGATTTTCGCTGCCAATAATCTACTATTTCTCAGATATATAAGAACTGTTAAATCTCACTAATTCTTTGTAATGTTTCTTTCCGAGAATAGATTTTGCTAGCAGACGAAATATTCCAGCAACTTATACTAGATGTTCAACGCAGGTCAATGGGATAAAATTGATAATATCGTTATTACTGGTTTCGCATAATTTATTGTTGGTTCAGTTAAAGTTAATCGCAATTCCGTATTTATGAGATGAGTTGTCTTTATATTAAATTCAGATTCTCTGCAAACATTAGATATATCTCCTCTTTCTTTAACTTTCATTCCTAAATCGGGTTTGATCATCTTCATGTGTCAAAAAACAAACATATTTATGACACTAATTCTATGACCTGATAAGCTTTACAATCACAAATATGCCAAAGAAATCGTTATCAATACGACTGCTTATAATCAACAATAATAATAAAAAGAAGTCTCAATATATATACCAAACATGAGTTAGAAATGTTGTAATTTCTTTGAGTGTAGATTGATGAAAACAATGCAATAATTTATTTTTGTGCATGTTAAAAAGGTGTATATATATATATATATATATATATATATAACAAAGTTAGTATGTGTGCGCATGCATGTTGATTATGAAAGACAATTGACATTTCCTGATAGAAACTGTTACCAATTTTCAGGTTTAATAGAAGGTTTCTTTTCTGGCCAATAAATCTCGAAAAACATTCTAATTTCCTTTACTCTCCCACTTGGTTTTCTTTTTACCTAATCTAACAGTATTAAAATGGGTGATTATAAGAAGTGAAAATGATAATGTTAGCAAATCTTAAGATTTAATTATGGAAACTAAACTAACATGTAATATAACATCTAATCAAAAACGGCTCCTGAAAAAAAAATCCTGACATCTCAAAAGCAGAGAAATTAGGTATATGCAAATGTTGGCTCTAAGTATCTGGCTTCCTAGTGTGTATTCAAATATGTAAATTTAAAAAAAATTGGATGCTTGAAGCGTTTGTAAAGATCATTTTATTTTTGTACATATATATATATATATATACACACACATATAGTGTGTGGTGGGGAGGTGATGTAGTGAAAATTATGTAAAAAGGAAATCAACACGGTCTTCTTATTTTATCTAATCTATTCAGCAAAATTAAATTAACATTTGAAATAGAAGAAATTAAGTTTAAGCACCTTTGGTTTCAACTACTGCCTCTACACAACTTCAAAATCTCCAGGAAAGCCTTTCAGACGGTATATTTGAATTGATAAATTCTAAAGTTATCCTTGCCTTTCGCTCACCCGTGCCTCTTTGACTTAAGTTCACATTTGGCCTCTAAAGAAATTTGCGATCCATTGCAAGCCAATCTGATGGTCTCCTTTTTTTTAAATGGTAAATTCTGGCTTTCAGTTAATCTATGGTATAGCAAAAGTTTCTTTATTTCTTGCTCAACTGTGACTTACTCATAAAAATTGTTGAATCCTTAACACTAGCGTCGGATTGACATAAAAAAACAGAAATCTTCGTAATGAAGTTTCCTGCATGAATATCACGCCTTATAGTAAACATTTTTCAAATTTCTGGATGGGTGAATTTTGCCTTAGTACAACTTTCCTAACAATCATGTCCAAATGATTCTAGTTTGTTGCTCAGTAGACAAAGTTAAAACAAATTCAAGCTCAAAACAAATGATTTAAAATGGCGAAATTTTATTCACAGCATCCTTTATATATATTTCTACGTCATTTTTTTTTCACTCTTGATACCATCAACTTAAATAGATGGGTAAGATGATATTACTCTCCGACGTTTGTGTAGATAGTGATATAGCAAATTGTAACATATTACAAGTTAAGTTTTAATACGAGCAATTTGTCGAGTGGAAAATCATTAAAAAAAACAAATAAAGATAGGCATCTAATGCTGGGTCAAAACCGGATAGATTGCGTTTAATAGGAAAAAGGACTATAAAATTATTTCTTTGAAAAAATAAGCTGCTGAATAAATCACCGGACTAATTTAGATGCAGACAGGAGATCTTGTCTAACTTTTTACATATGGCGCCCGACTTGTTTAGATCATTGGATAATTATTTAAAATCTAAACGGAGAAAAAATGTAACGTATGACCAGTGTTTTAAGATATAGGTGCAGCGTCACTGTTTACGTCACAGGACTGAGAGAATTATATATAAAAGTAAATATATGAATACGAAAACATTTTTTGGAATTTTATTTTGCAGTGGACCCGAAGATTGGCATTCATCAAAATTGTGTGGTAAGAAAATTGAAATTTTATATTGAATATTTTTGTGTGTGGCTACGTGTGTAGTGTTTATACAAATTTTATACGTATAAAGTCATGGTAATATTTTTTAGCTGCATTTTTTATCTACAGAAACCACCATTAATTATAAGTAGCCATTGTTTCTTGACTGACATATTTGATCCTGGTCATTGACCGAAAGCATTCTTTCGCCCAGAATTCTGTGAATCAAGCCGTTGAACCAACTTTGGATGCATCCGCCTTATATCTTAATTCAATGTGCTGTATCACATGGTTTCGATTGCTATATGTTTGTGTGGTTCGTAAAATACTGGCTCATCTCAGAGACTGTGATCCAGTTACAAGCTGGGACTATTTGACAGGTTAAGAAAAAAAGAGAACTTCCTTCCTTTTCTTATGTTTTAACTTAGTAAAAGTGTAACTATCCTATTTTATGTTTATTAGGTACATGTGGGATTATATGGTTCTATTATTATGCAGAGACAATTATTCTGGAGAAGTTGATTCATAGTTTTCTGATGCAAATGGTATATTTCTTTTGTTTTTGTTCTACATACTTTCAGATTTTTAGTATTTTTTTCAAAACGAGTCACGTGAAAAAGATAAATAGTGGACTTGACAAGTTGCCTAGTGACAACTTTACTTCCTGTATTCACAGATAGTAAACAAGAGTATTTCACAGTTAATCAAAGGACTATGTGAGTCGAACGATACTTGATAAATTGACAACTGGAATTTTTGGTGGAGGAGAATAGGGAACATACAGGAGTAGCACCTCGCAAAACAGAAGCCACTTTCAACTTCAAACCATCCAAGCAAGATGAACGAGATATACAGTGCACTGCTGGAGAATCGAGGATAAATTCGTGAGCGACGTTCTTTTATGAACTCCTACACAGACACACTCGTGTTGGGCGAACCACAAAAACTGACATACATCAGCTTTGTCCGGACACAGGCCAAGAGGACTTGGTAGGAAGATGGATAATCGGGATAGATGGTGAGGAATCAGTTAATTCCGAGCAGTCGGTCCGAATATATATCTTCATTTTTGGTTGAGTCATAAATAATTTTTGTTTTAGAAAAAGGAAATTCCTTCATGAAAAAATTTACAATGAATTGTTCACCCTGTTGTATATTCGCCTTATTTCGATCTCCCCTGGCAAGTTATCAAGCAAAACCAAGTATAAGAAGTGTTCCACTAAATTTTTCACATGAAGTTCATGAGATTTTTTATCATTCAGTGCATTTCGACGAGAACGAAGAAGATGGACTTCACTTGATCTGGTGAATATGGTGGATGGTTAGAACAAAACAGTCTAAATCCAATATTCTTTCTGCGTAATTTTGCAGAATCTGGCATTGCCTTATCTGGATGAGCATAACATCCTAATGATGAGAGCGGGACTTTTTTCTTTGAACGTTTTCATACAAACGTTGCAGTGCTTTAGAGTATAAGTCAGTATTGAGTGTCTGAATGTGGTTTAAAAGCTCAAAATACGTAATACAGCAGTGATCTCACTATACCTATTTCATCACACTTTCCCCATGAAGGTCCCTAGGTAACCAGGCCAATAAAACTGCAATGCAGTTATAAAAAAATATTTGTTTTACATAGCAAATATTTGTTTCATTTTTCAACAAATTCTTTACTCGTCGGTACACTTATGATAAAAATAAGTCAAGTACAGTTGGCGACCGTAGTCGAGGGCGACCCAAAGGCTCCCTTTTCAATAGCTACTACACTTAAGTGTAGGGGGGGCGCTACCCTGGATTGCTCCACTTTACACTCGATACGTACCTTATATAGCTGAGTGTTAAGCAAGGAGGTATCAAGTACCATTTTTAAAATCTTTAGTATGACGCGACCTGGGATTGAACCCAATACTATTTACTTTTTTCTTACACCTATGATAATCTTCATTAAATATGCAGAATGATATTCATAAAATTGAATTTCATATAAGGTGTACGCTACCAACTATGTAAAAGTTAACTGTTAATGGTTTAGCGTAATACATATCGACAAACGCACACATGTATGCTTTAATTGCACAGCCATAAAATTTGTGATCATAAGCAATACTTAGAGATTATCTTTCTTACAAACACACACATATTCATATTGGCCTGAGTATTGAATTAAATATTTAATGGTCTGACGTAATAAATGTCGACAAATGCACACATTTAACAGAACTAACAAATAATTTGAGTTCATCTCCTATACTTAGACATTATCACACATATACATATTAATGCTGGTGTGAGGATTGAATTTTCAAGGAAGAATTATCTGATAAGATTTAGTCGAAAACACTCGAATCCTTAGTTTACAACATATCTATATTATAATGCTAATTGTCCGTTCATTCGGTTCATACACAAATTTCCCACACGCTTATGGTACATTCCTCTAGCCTCTCACTAGACAAAGTGAACTTTTCAATATTTCCTCCCTGTTGTCAAGTGGGATATTTTTCCACCTCACTCAACCAATCGGAATATGCCTAAACCTCAAAACTTACCTTATTCCTTGGCTTAACTTTGCCAATGAAAAAAATTCCTTTACGTGACTAGAAACCAGGGTTTGTTCACAACTTGAATATATACGATAATTATAAGCAAAACCAGAGGATATTCCACTGGACGAAATATATTAGGAGCAACTATTTAAGCAAGAAACAATGAATTTTGATTGGTTGTTTGGTTGAGTTTCACGGCATATCAACCACTATGGGTTATTCAATGCCAAATCTGGTTTACATATATGAATTATATATGATTTGTAACCTTTTTTATATGAACTCACTTTTTCTTCGTAAACTCACTTTTCTTTTAAATTCATGTTTTGATCTATTTGACCCACAAGAACGTTGAATTTTTGATATGTGTCTTAAGTACTATACATATTGCTATAGTATAATTTTGTATTATTCGTCGCAAAGCAGGCATAGGATTGATATGAAATTAAATTTCAAATCATCCTTTTTTGTTCTTGATTTTTTAATTTCTTGGAAATTTATCAGTTCCAGCAAGAATATCTAAGGGCAGATATGACCACATTCATTTGCCAAAACTTATATCTTCACGAATGTTAGCATCATGTAACAAGATTTAAACAAATTTAGGAATATATATAAGTGACTAGTTTCTTTCACTTATAGAAAGTTTATTTTGTATCTATAGATATTTCAAAATCATTCATGTATTTAAGTAAGGAAAACTTTTTCTCAAGATGATGTGTGTCGAAATCCCCCGAGCGGAAATTGTATCTTACTGTTAACCTAGAAGAATGAAGGAAACCTACAACCACCAATAACGGAGAACAATAATTCCTGTTTTCTTTAAACGGAAACCGTTTATGCATATCACTTGCTCGGCGTACATTTCAACTTTTCAGATACATTCCCAAGAGATACGTGTATGTGTTTAGAATAATCTTATTCCGGTCTTATAGCTTACTGCTTATTAATAAATCTCTGTATACAAAGAAATAGCTTGAGTTCCCAGTTGCAGGATGCGGCACACACACACAAAAAAATTTCTTTTGATGATAAATATATCTATGCATTCCCTTTTGATTGAAGCTCAATGCCTATGTAGTGTTGCAACATTATATCAATTCTGACAGTGTTCTGTAGAAAGAAAAAAGACAAGGATTCAAGAAGGCGCGGCTTGGAATTAAACATTTGAAAAAGAATCGTGACTATATTTAAGATGACTAGACAACTTAAATAAAAATGGAAAAGATGAAAAAATTAAAAACATTTAAACGAAGTAAAATAAATTGATCTCTTGTTTTGTATTTTACTTCGATATATTGAATATTTAGCTTGATTATTCTAGGCAATTCTTTCTTTTGACATTATTGATTTTAGATATTGTCTATGATTCTGTGTGAACATAATCGTGTTAAACATCTTTCTATCTCTGTAGTGATATTCAAGCATTCGCTTGTATTCTTGGGTTCGTTTATCAAATATGTGTGCAAAAGGATTGAGTATACTAGATAAATTCATAAATACATCAATAATATGAGCGGGTTCTGTAAGTGTGACATTTATTTGAATGCAGTACCTAATAACATATATAGTCAATTGCGTTTCATTGTAAAGTAAAAATGCATCCTGTGTTGATGCATGACATAATAATGTATGTCTATTTTTAAATAAGCTGAATTATTTAAGGTTGGACAGACTGTGTATTTATCTAATATTGAACTAGTGCGCGCTCACATACACACAAACACACACAAATATAAAGATATAAATATATAATTAAGTAAACAGGTAGTAGGTAATGGTTTAGTCTAACTTGTGTTATTCGGTCGAAGAATAAGCGAGAGCACATTAACAAAATTATTTTTATACATTGGCACCTGATCTATGTCCGCTTATAAGGAATAAAAGTTGACTGAAATATTTAGATACATTTGATTATAACACAAGCAAATCTGTTTGGTGTGTGTGTGTTTACCCAAGCCCTTATCGCTATTCCAATGTTGAAGAGCTCTGTTCACCCTTCTATTTAACCCAAGCTGGAGGGAGAATACTAAGAGTCATACTATATCCAGGGCAATTATTGCTATGCGGAATGCAAAAAAAAAACTTATCAAGGATTTGAACTCGGCTCCCCATGTTCGTTTCCTACAACGATAACAAACGACTCCAGTACGTGAGATTTTATTCGTGGTACAGAATTTTATAATATTAAAAAAGCCAAATTTCCTGATAATAATGAAAATTAAAACTTAAAAGATTAAATCTTTAGTCAACCAGTTTCGCACCTCGTTTAACAATGGTATTATTGAGGTGATTTTACGACTTAAAAAAAAAGTAGAGGAACTATAAGTAGGGAGCTGATAATGGTGATATAAAAGATTTAAATAGATAGGAAATGGCATTAAGTCCATCAAACATTCCCCATATTTACAGAGAGAAGGCTGTCTGAACCTAATGAAAATACATTCTAAAATCTTTGAATGATATGAAAAATGTGCCTTACATAGAATTGAAAACAAGTCGACACTAAATTAGTTAGCTAACTTACGGGGTACAATCAAGTAACCTGCAATGGAAGACCGGTTAGTATTATTTAAAATGTCGGTAGGAAGAAGTGAAATTTCCAGATTTTAGTTGATAACCGTTGCTTGATCCTCATATCTAGTCTTTGAGAATTCCTTCCAACGTAATAGACGCGACAGCTGTAACTAAATAAGTAAATAAAAGAGCTATCAAGAGAAGGAGGAAGAAGAACATCCTTTCGTGTAGATGTTAGGATTGGTTTATTAGAAAATATAACTCTAGAGTTTGCTGAAGGATAACACTTTTGTACCACAGAAAATTCGCTTTGCAAATCTATTGCTAGAATTACCTAGCCAAGGAAGGTGTTTGTACACAGGACATTTTTGTGCGGTGGCTGGTTTAATGTTATTGAAATTACAGATTATAGTAGTTTTAATGTAAAACCAGGGTTACCAAGCGCCCCAATAAAAACTTTAATCTCTTTATAAAACTTAGATTTAGTCCAAATCATTTAAGCCTCAAGAATTAGCAAATTGATTACATTATTTTTTGTTTCGTTGAACAGAAATTGTCCCAGAGGATATACTAACTAGTTAATGAGTTGTTTTTTTTTATAGTGACGGGATGAGACAGGAAGTAGTCCAACAAACTAAGACATTTAGAATGGGTAAAGAAGGATTCATTTCCTTTTATTGTGTAAAGATAGAGACTGGATGAATTTTGTTGAGATAAGTAAAGAATAAATGATCTTTCTTCTCATTATTGAGAAGACTAAATCTGTCATAAATATAACCAAAATGAATTTCTATATTTTCAGGACCTGATTATAAATACTTTTCGCAAAAAAAGCACCAAAATATTCCCCAGTGTAAAACCTAAATGAATACCAATATCCGTCTGTTAGTACATAGTTCTATTGAAAAGTAAATTCAACAAGTATAGTAACGAATTTCATCAACAGAATGAAAATATTCCACATCATGGGGGAGGGTGACAAATGTCCACGAGATAAATCATGAGCACGTATATTAATAGTCTCCATAAGAGAGACTCATAGGAAAAGATTGGATATGTTAAATGAGCAAATAACTTCATCAGTATTAAGGTAATTCTGTATAAAACCCGAAATACAAAAGGAGTGATAAAGTTTTAGAGGTCATTTCAATATTGTAGCGTGACATTTATTTACTTTATGCTGTAACGACATAAGTGCACATGATAGGTTCTCAATGTAATAATATCTTCCTGGGCCTTAGGCAAACCATATAGATGCAGACGAAGAAAACCTGTTAGTCTGATTTAGTCAGAAAAAGAAGGAAGGGTCTTACTTTTTCCCAACTTTGAAATTTTTTTTACTAAGCTTCAATAGATATGGTGAAGTCATTTGGATCTGTTGGGCCAAATTGTACAAATTCGGAAGAGTTTCCTAGAATAACCATCATTTTGGTGATACTATATAAGGGTTGTGAATAGATTTGATTTCTCATGATGTAAAAAAATATAGTAATTTAGTTATTTGCAGCTTCACAGAACTCTCCATATTCATCTTCAGGTATTCCTCAATGCATAAAAAAATATTTTCTTTGACCTACTTCAGGGATAGTAGAATCTTAAGACATCCATGATGGGAATCGTTTTAAGGATAAAAACGAATACTGAGGTCATAGCACGAAGACATTCAATTCTGTCTTAGAATATTGCTGCAACCTAATCCTTCTAACAAGCATATTTCCAGAAATCAACTTTCTTTGTTAGCTACGTATACAGAATCACGCACGTATAGGTCCTCAGTTCATATATATATATATATATATATATATATATATATATATATATACACATGTATATAAGTGATTCATTTAAAATGCGCTTGCCTACAATGTACATCGTGGTGTATACATACCATATACTTATCAGTGAGAGTATGCTGGGATGTTTAGCAATCTGTAAATCTGAGTGAAATGAATATATGAGATTCAGATACTTTGTGTACTGGCTCTTACATTTTTAAATCTTGTTATCTGTCAGTTTTTTTTGTTTGTTTATTTTTTATGCTTTTTTAAAGTCTTTCACAAAATTTAATCGGATTCCTATATATTAATATATTTCTATATTGTACGCTGAAATTTGTTTTTTACCCAGGTCTACTGACTTCCCAAGGATGTGAGCAATAAACCTGATTGTGAAATTTTCTTGTCTTTCTTTGTTACGACAATCGGGAAGAAGACTGCACAGAAATTAAAATTTTCACAATTTTTCTTACACGCCCCAGTTGCAGGGGTTTTGACGCATTTCGCGTCTCTGTAATAAGCTTTTTTTTCTAAGAAATCCGTAAATCTATGCAACATTTCTAAAATATATTTTTATGTTTCTTTCTTTATGGGATCCGAGTCTTACTCAAAGTTTTCTTCTACGTCTGATTATGTGACTGCCTCTACTTCAAATTCACAGAAAAGATTTCAAATGAATTTTAATGTGTTTGCGTGCGTAATGAAAAATAGAATTTCTCTAAGTGAATATAGAGTTGAATTTCCTCAATAATAAAAAGGGAGCTAAAACAGATTGTAGTGAATGATCAGATATACAGAACACTAAATACTCAAGTTCGAGAATAAATTTCAGTTTCTTTGTTTGATAGAATACCAACCTGACAAGTAATTAAATTCCAAAGCCATTTTTGTAGAATGTCACAAGTGGTGAGATTTAACCCATAGCTTGGGGGACAAGAGAGTTCATATCTTTCCAAAGGATATTAGTCCAAAATGGAACATAATAGCCCGATTGGATTTTGATCTCGCTTTCTACGATGTTGCAGTCCGGCACGTTAACCACTCAGCCACGGTGACTCACAACTCATGAATAAATGTGATGGACTTCACTCAGACACAACATCTGTAATACATCCATATTGCATTAATATCCGCAAGTTACTTTAGGGAGTTGAAATTTCATTTTTCAATATATATAAAAGATTATTTAATCTTTTATATATAATTGCATTCCCACGATTACATATACTACATTTTTTATCCTTGCTGAAGCTACAAATAGAAGAATAAAGAGACAAAACGCTATACTGTTATTCGATAGATTGTAATTATAATGAAGAAACGGATTTAGTTCAAAACAGAAATATCAGAAGATTTTTTTCGATTGTCCTTTATTGATAAACCTTTAGCTATAACGTGATCCTTTTTGTACATGAAGAGAACACATCTTCAGACAATTTTATTACAACCTGAGAACGCCTACATTGTGTAGACTTTTATAAAATGCATTCTATGTTTATGTGCCAAGAGATAAATATATAACCTGAATGAACACAAGAGAATAAAAATATTTAAGATAAATTATTAAAAACATTACGCTGGTATTATGTGAATGGGTCTAACCGAATACAGAAAAGATGAAAACAAGTGTTTTTTGTTTTTTTTAATTAAGATAAAGGTTGAGACAAGTACAGTTTTCTAAGAGATGATAACAGTGTTAATTTCCAACATTTTATAAGATTATAGCTTGGAACTAATCTTCCAGTCAGCCGTTGGGCTTCGCGCATTTATTTTTGCATCGCCTCCTTTTTAACTTGCTCTATTTTTTCCAATCATCGAATCCTTTTTTTCTTAAATTTCTTTCGACATTTCTACGATATCTTTGTTTTCTGAATTCCTTTTTTTTTTTCTATCTGTGACGCCCTTCAAAATTTCTATTTCATATTTAAACTTATCCTTTTTTTTATTTCATCTGTTTTCGCATTATTGCTTGTTCTTTCCAAGTCGGTATCGAGAATACAGAATCATCTTCTAAACTATATTCTGATGTTTGAACATCGCGTTGTTGATATTGAAACTGCCCAATTTCAGCAGATTCTTTCTGCATTCATCTTTAGATGGTTAATACTTATATACAGAGAAAAGATGATGATTCCTGCTATTGACAGAGGTATTAAGCCTTTTTTCTAAGTATATAAATCATTTTTAGCACTAGGAAGATCAAATTAATTTGTGAAATATATTTTTTTCATTAATTTCTTATTATGATCGGATTATTGATTATAAATTCTTCAACACAACATAAAATCTTAAATGTACTAAAAGTTACAGATATGAAAATAGTTCCATGTGTAATCAATTGACTCAAAATATGTGTGAATCCAATTCAAATTCCATTATTTCATTTCCGACAATTGTTCTGGGGCATTAAACTAATAATAACAAATTACTGATCCGAAAACCTCATATTCACCAATATACTTCAATAAATGTTAAGTACATTTTCACGAAACTGAGTACACACATGTAAGTATATATATATATATATATATATATACAAATAAAAAAACCTATGCATGCACATACCTATATCGATGTGTCCGTAAAACCACAGAAATATACCTATATGTGCGTTCACACACACACACACACACACACACACACACACACACACGTGTAAAGAACTTTGGCATAAAATAAATGGTATGTTAGTTTGCGGTAAAAGGGGTTGATGTTTTGTTTAATGTATGCGTCATGTCCAATTTACCATTATAAGTGTTGGAGATGAAATCTCATAATGAACATGAGAACTGATATGCAACATTAGATATACTGTATAATAAGCAATTAAAATGTTAACAGTTTTTAATTTTTATTGTATATGATGAACTAGAGACGTTCATCGCTAATTGTAGGTGATGTATGTTTATGCAATGTATTTTTTAAAAACAGATTCAGCAGATTAAAATGCATTTCCTCATATTGAAAATATATTGATTCAATTACTGTAATGATAAAAGAAACTTAGCATTAGACAGACAACCTGTTCCAACAGAACATTCTAGTCGTTTATCTAATTCTAATGGAATCCATATACGAAACAGAAAAAACAAATTACATGACCACAACACTCCTCAAAGAAAGCAAACTATTTAGTAGATAACACGGACATGATAAAATAAATTTGTGCTTGTGAGGGCACATTATATAAGAATAGAATAATACACATAAATATATGAACAAATAAACACACACACACACATATATATATATATATATATATATATATATATATTACCCGAAGAAATAAAGATGGATAGATTGATAGATAAATGAATGAATAAATGTATATTTACCAACCCTTCTGCATGAGCAGGATGCTGCACTAGGTAATTTTTGCAGAGTTTAACAGGTTTCTATTCAGTTTCTATTCTTTTTTATCCTTTGCGATATCAACGCTAAATAGCCCATTCTGCGCTAACATTTTCCTCCTAGCTGGAGGAAGAATTGAATTCATACTTTTCCCCACAAAACTATTTGCGCAAACAGACACGTCCAGGATTTGAAATCGTGTCGTTGTGTCCATTACATCTCTCTCTCACACACACACACCCTGATGCGTGTATGCATGCTTCCATGTACATAATTATTTAACCTATTCTGTTGTGCTTTGTGACAATTCTTTCTTTGATATTTCATAATCGTACAATCTGGAGAAAAAAGATACTTACAGGGTGCGGAAGGAAAATATGGAATTATTTTAAAGACTTTATTAGTCTGATTAGTCCAATTTTTGAAAAATTAAAGATAAAAAACGCGATCAATCTTAATTTTCATTATTAGCTCTATTATTCAAACACTTTCTTAAAATTAAAACTTTGACCAATATGAGTGAACAAGAAACGACAACGAACCTATGATTACTGCCAAAACCAAGCCAAAGTTTCTTTGTCTACCATATACAAAGAAAGGAGGGAAAAAATAAAAAGAGATTATAAGGAAAACGAAAGTGAACGATTGAACAAAAAACGGAAAGGCTTTTTAACTGCTCTTGCTACGACGATTAGGAAAGACCCCACAACGTCAATTAGTGAGCTCACTAATGAATTAAAAGTCCACAAGAAAACTGTGATGGCATCAATTAAACAACCGTCAACCACTTGATTACGCTGAATGAGACGTTTTAGAAGACAAAGTAAATGCAACTTCCCATCTACATATTGGTTCGCTAAAGACTGCTATGGTGGAGGAATGAAATAGAATGCCGGAATAATTTTCTTTGAAAGCATGCAAATCGTTTAGAAGGCGTGTTGATATAATAACTGAAAACAAAAATTGTTGCCATATTGATTAAATTAACTCTTTAATGTCTATCTTCTTTGCTATTTATTTTTTTTAAAAATGCATTATAACAGAGTGTTTTATTATCATACCAGAATATTCCTAATTTTGCTTCAGCACCCTGTTCTTATAAACTTTTTTCTAAAAATATCAGAAAACTTGCAAGTTCTATGAGATATTAATTTCCCAACCTATGCGAAAAATAAGATTGAAAATCGTTGGTAAAATTCCAGTTAATTTTACGATATCCTACAGTACGCTCTTGTCATTTTCTCTCTAAAACGATACATGATCCTAGAATTATCAGATGAATTGTTTGTTTCAATAACTACAGAAGGTTCTTCTCAGTTGTAAGTATATGTTATGTTATACACTGTAGAAAATTGAATTGGAGACAAACTTGGATAGCAGGTTTGGCTAATAACATTTAATTTTAGATAAAAAGTGTTTGCTTCATTTTCTCTGTAACGTTTGAAAGCATGGATGTATCTTTTTTATCAATGTGATTTATCAATGAGGTTTGTTTACAGAGGTCATTGAAACAAGATAGAATTATTCGTGGTTTGAACTTTCCTATTAAACTTAATGATACGAGCAGTGGAATCAGAATGTCTGTTATAAGAATTAGATGTCCTATGCAGAAGATATCAATCAACTGCAATTATATCTCTGTCGTTTTATAAGGATATTTAAGAGACAAAGATTTCTCCATATAATGTATAAAATACATTGTCGTGGCGCGATCGTCTTCATTCATTTAAAAGTTGAAATCTTGTCATTTTTGTTCATTCTTAATTGATGAAATAATTTATATATTTACAGATCATCTCATTGGGTAGCGAAATTTTTGATTTCCTGAATTACATAAGCTGATATTATTCACTTAGGCAAAAATATGTTCCCCACATAAAAACCATCAGACGCTGGACTGCACAAACCTACATAAATCTTTGTTTTCGTACTCTTTATCTACACAGACCATACATTTCTTTTCCATTTTTTAAATTGTTTGCCACACTTCGATCGTTCTATTTTTATGAGCTTTTTAGGGAGCACAATTTTTTTAAATACTGTAATTCATTTACGAACTGCAGGTGTTAATATACCAGCACATTTGCATTTATGAGTATTAAATATATAATATAACATATTTGGGTTGATATGTGGAATAATCGTTATCATATATGCAATGGTACACCAAAATTTCCGTTTATTTCTCGTCTTACCCAACTCATAATGAGGCTAATTTGTTCCGTTCTCACAACCGTATTTTTTTAAGTTCTATAATTAAAAAAAAAAAATAATAATGATTATAAGTACTTATTTAATTTTAAAAAATTCAAGTTATTATTTTCTGGCTTTTTTATTGACATTCTAAACAATGAGTGGATAAAGAAACGGTTATCAAAAATAGAAGTGAATAAATGAAAACAATGAGTAAAGCTACAGTAAAACTGTCAAATATTTCCATGAGAAAAGAAGGAAAAGAAAAAGTATACTTTCAACACGGCAACAGATTTAAAAGGAAGAAATGGAGACAATATATAAATATCCGAAGATTTTCGATAAAGTCTTTGACGTGAAACAACTAATCGTGATGAATATATCTCCAGTAATACCGAAAATGTCCCAAGAAAGGCTGCCAGTGAAATGATTCCGACCACAGCATTAGTGAAATCGTCAATATTGTTAGGTATAGCTATAAACCTGGGGAGGGGATATTCTGACAATTTAACCCCTTCTAAGTAGAAAAAGAAACCGTTGACGTTTCATGGATAATTTGGAATATTTTTGTCAGTAACAATCGAAGAAAACAGCCAAAAAATATACAAGACACACCAAAATCAAAGATTGATTCAATAACAGCATGATATAATTGGATGCTTGATTATTTCTGCGACAAACGATAGATAGATTAAAGACTGTAATTTGATTGAGCGGCTAATGGAGGGTCAAAGTTGGAAAAATAGCAGTTGTGCTAATTTCGGAAAAAGAGAGAAAAAAAGAAAAAAACGGAGAATAGATCAACGGCCAGTTGACCCCTGAGTGAGTCTGGTCAAAGCACTCGTTGTAGTCCAGTCAGTCACGGATGAATGACTGAAATCAATAAAAATGACGAGAGAAGAAACCAGTGGTGGTTTCAAAACTTCTGCGCTGGTCTGGAACAAACATAAATGGATATCTTCCTACTCCCGATACCTAAGACAGAAGTAAGACTCGAATCGCGTTTGAAAGTTAGTTGGCTGGGAGACATGACGAGATACAGATGAGAGTTAAACATCATCCCTGACGATGTAAAGACAGTCAAAATTACGAGCCCCATTTTGAAGTGAGCTCTGAAAAGAGGTCTCACACCAGACGCGCAGCTGTGATGGCGAAAAAAGCGAACAAGCACGTTAGAATTACAACAGTAAACCAGAAAGACAATTCAAGGTCTGTATCAGCTCTCACTCACCTCAGGAAATTGTTTTTCTCTTTGTCTAACTAATTTTGTCATAAGGTTTCTCTCTTCTCGACAACAACTACAATATGTGGAAGCAAATAAACTTTGTATTAGCGAACCTGGACGGGTTTTTTGTGTGTTCGTCATTTTTCTCAGGGTGAGGTTCTCACGAGGTCCAACTGACACTTAAGACGTTGAACTACATTTAATAAACACATTAGTGGTTGTGCAACCGTCTATTTGTAACTTGTAATGTTACAACCGTACATTTGGTGTGTAACGGTACGTAATGATCCATAACAGAAAGGATATATTATTGAGCATCATACATAAAAAAGGAACATATACCACCCGTCAACAGTAATTGTTATCTATCTCAAACTATTTAGAGTTTTAACACTCGATAAAGACATGGTATATCGACAACAGTCCATAGATATAAAACGTTTTCTTAATTACAAATTGACTACTAACCAACATTGTAATGAAAGTTTTGGGATACGCCAGAGATCATCAAAAAAATATTCAGGCTGATGACAGATTACGAGTTGCAATGCAATAGGTTATTCCAAGCTGTGGTCGAGTCCATACTACGATATGGATGCACCAGATGGACGATGACGAAGCGTCAAATGAAAAAGTTTGACGGCAATTGTACAAGAATGCTACGAGCTATACTGAACAAATCCTGGATGCAACATCTCATCAAACCGCAGCTGTACGGCCACCCAGCTCCCGTCTCAAAAAACAACCAAATTAGATAAACAAGATATGTGGGACATAGATGGAGAACTAAGGACGAACACATAGGCGACGTTTTAATATGGACCCCTTCTAACGGACGAGCAAGGGGTGGACAAACACCTAGAACTTATAAACAACATCTCTGCACGGACCAACACAGGATGTAGTCTAGATGACCTCCAGGAAGCGCTGGGTGATAGAGACGAATGGAGTATGAGATATGAAAACCCCTGCTAGCAGCACGACATTTTGATGATATTTCTCTGAATAAAGACACTGATACGTCAGCATGATTTTGCCTCTTGACAATACGCGTTAATTTATAACATAGATCGGTGAGATCTATTTTCGACATGTATGAAAGCTTTAAATTAAGCCCTGAGTGTAAAAGTTAAGTTCAGTCAGTGTGATAGACAACCACTATACTCGAATTCAATCGGAGAGCACAGCTCTCATTAGGTGTTTTAAGTCAGTTGGCCGAAACTTTGTTTTTTTTTAATTAGAAATAAGTTCATTTTAAATCCTTCATGTTGGAGGCTCTATCATGCTGTCACAGATTCACCATTTTCGACAACCGGGTAATAATTAAAAAGATGTTTGGTTGGGGTTTATGGAATATCAACCATTGTAGATTATTTAAGGCCAAATCCATGTTTATACATATAAATATTTCTAATTCAAACAATTCAGTTTAACAAAAGTATGCAATTAAAATGTCAAAACAGAACTATTTTAAACAAATCAGTTTTGTACAAGCATACAGTTTAGTTCTATTTAACCTATAGATAGGATCCTATCAGATGCTACCACTCTGAGCCAGAGTGGACCTGGGGATTGATGTCAATGAAGGAGTACTCTGCATTCCCCAAAATTCCAGCATTACTGTAACCTCACCACCAGATTGTTTAGCGTCAAATCCAAGACATTTGCCGAGGGAGTCGGTGTATTCTACTGCCCCAACTGACTCGACCGTTGAAAAGATGTAAAAATGTAAAATGGGCATGGTAGCATTTCCCATCAACAAATAGGAACAAAGATGGCCACACAAAAGAGGCATCAGATCAACCATGGTAACAAGACAACCGGTCAGAGAAAAACCAAAGTGAAGTGAGGTTACATGAGTGTTGACCAATTGTTGTGTAAGATCCATTTTATATAGATCGGTCTATCCAAGGGCTATTCAAAATTTCGATTTGCTGCTGTGACCTGGATGGGATAAAGATTGGCCGGTATTTTTTGATGCATCAAAAAGTTTATTTAATTTACTAAGCTTTATTGCTTAGATGTAGCACAAGGCCGCATGAATGGGGCACCCAATGAGAATCGAACTCACTCGTGTAGGTTTGCTAGTCTAACATGCTAACCATTACACCACCCGAGGTGCCCGCATCAAAAAGTTTATGGATGAATCGGTGATGTGTCTTTTCTTAAAATTTTGTTATTGTGTAATGCGTGCTGGCCGTTTTAAATGAGCAAATAATGTAATATTAAAGTAATTACTGAGATAATCAAGCAAAATATACGTGGTAGCTTCCAGATTGATAAGCGGAATAAAGGTAAATGCACAATTTTACGGTTGTGAATTCAAAATGATTATGGTTAAAATGTTAATATAAGGAATATTTTAAAGACCAAAGATTTGTATTCCGAATGTTCTGTCTATTGGATGCTACAATTTTCTTCCTGCGTATCCTTTCCAAAAGAGGTACATTCCATGGGAATGTAGTTGTTTCCGCAAGATAGAAACGAGTGTATCATCATGTTGATCTTAAAATGTTTACATTTCCGCAAGATAGAAACGAGTGTATCAACATGTTGATCTGATAATGTTTACATTTCCTTTCCACAAACTCTTGTTATCGCAGCGTATTTTTCATTCCCTGTTTTTTTTGTTTATGTTTTGTATTTCAAGTTAGACAGACTCTAATACACCAAGAGTATGTTTTGTTTAGATTTATCTTTGAAGAAAGCATCTCTACTTAATTTTCTTTGTACACTTTTACTATATATATTTATATTTTACCAATGGTTTTATAGGAATGTAGATATTTCAGAAAATGTTAGACATAGTATCTGTCTTTTCAGACTGATTTTTTTTCAAGTTCTTTCAAAATAAAATCTTTGTTTTTCAATTGTTTTACATGGCCAAAAGCTATTTTAGCATGAAAAATTATCAAGATAGCATAATCAGTTAACTAAAATCTTTAAAGAATTTTCCTCTTTGTTTTTATCAAAATTAACTTCCATACAAATCTTACTTGGTCGATTTGTGTTTTCCTTTTTGTTACATTTTTTTAGCATTAATGTTCGTTCTTGATTTGCTATTTGTCCTCGATTTGAAATTATTTCTAAATCATTTTTATATTTATATTCAGTATATTTTTCTTTCTCATCATTCCTGCTTTCAAGAAGTATTTTTCCCCTACTTTTTTATCCAGACTTTCTGTTTTATTTCTTTAGTCAAATTTCACGAAGATTTTCCTTCGAGTTGAAAAACTGCTGGCTTTACTACTAATTCTTATATTCTTATATATATATATATATATATATATATATATATATATATATATATTCTTTAAATCTCTCCATTTTTTTACCTAATTCCTTAAAGTTTCATGTTTTCTGTACAATGGAAAATATCCACTTGAAACGCTTAAACATAAAATATGATCAGATTTCATTTATCAAAAGCTTTTGCCTATATATATATATATATATATATATATATATATGAATTGCCTATACAGTTTCATGTCTGATGGCATGTCAATTTCTGTAGGTTATTTAATGCCTAAACCATACTTGAATAAAAATAGTAGGAGTAATATAAAACACATAGCTTTGGGATGGGATTCATACATTTCGGAAGGGAATTATTCCGAAAGTGAATATAAGTCAAATTGAATTCACTTACCACAATGTGGTAATGTGTGTTTAGAAACATGCATAAATATGTCTATGCATAAACACACACATATACTTGTGCAAAACTACTTCTGCAGACACATAACTATAACGACAAAAACAGCATTATTCATAACATCGACAAAAAACATAACCCATACTCACACATTTACATAAAAAACAAATATGTATAGATATCAAACAAGCACATATATACGCACACATAAACACACACTATATGTATTACCCAAGAAGATATATATAGTCTTCATAGGTACATATGAGTATATATATATATATATGTGTATATAGGGTGGAACGATAAAATTGTCGTCCTAAAAAAACATTAGAGGTTTATTCTTAAACTTTTATTGAAAAAATCAATTCAGGTAACTTGATTATGTCGTAGAACTGACATTTATTCAATGTAGGCGCCTTCAGCCTCAATCGCCGGATATTTGTCGCTGCCTCCCACCAGACACGACTTGACACAAGGTCAAAAGCCCGAAGGCCGATTAAAGTGGGGATAAAGGGGAGGGGAGGTCGGGAACGAGCCGAGACTCGAACCCTGCTTGTCTGTGCTGCTCATCGGCTCACTTAGTGCAATGTGAGCCTGATGAGGCAAGCAGTTTCACGAACCCAAATGTGGGTCCGGGCACGTATGCCAGTTTGCGGCTTAAACTAGACGCATGGTCTAGTGCCGTACAAGGGGGACAAAGGAGACAAAAATGCAGCTCGCCCACCCGAAGGTTGCCTAGTCGAAACTAGGTGCCTAATTAAAGGCCCCAAGTCTGTCATTGTTCCTTTTCCAGGGCCACGCTCCTAACCGAAGTCCAGAACAGGCCCCGGGGCGTTCCCCAAGCACCGGCGGGAGCTCGGCGAATACTGGGCGGATGGCTTTGGTGTTGTGGGAGGTCATGTTGGTGATATTCTCGACGTATGACCAAACAAAGTAGTCCAGCGGGTTCAGGTCAGCAACCTGACTGACTTGATTAGCCTGAGGTTCTTTGTTTTCTCAGTCATGATCGGGGTCATCCTGGCGGTGTCCTCAGCCTTGGGCTTCCACTCCACCACCTCCAAAGGGTCGTCCGATGCGTTGAGCTATGCCCTCAAGCGTTGAACCGTCCTGATTTACATTTTGAGGGTGCTGTTAATGGTCCTGTTGTCATAACTTGGATCGGTAGAGAGCTTGAGTTGTACAGCGGCGCATCTCCGATCTCGCTCGTTGAATATTGTGTCACTTTCAGACGCGATAGAAGGCTCCTATCTCTCTTAGAATTTGTACACAAGTGGCCAACTAGTAGATGGTCTGCAACAAAAAAAAAAAAAAAATGGTTTTCCTTAAACGGAAATCGAATCTTTTCTAGGGCGACAATTTTATCGTTCCACCCTGTATATATATATATATATATATAGTCTTTATGGGTACATATTATAATATATATCGAAAGAGAGAAAGAAATTAATAGATACGCACACATCCCCACATACATAAATATATGCCTATATATATACGTCTGTATAAGTAGAATACACATACACTTCATTTTCTTAATTATGCAATGAAGATAATTTAGTCGTTAGTTAAAATCATCATCAGATACACTCACACACACAAAAAAAAATAAAAAAATAAAAAAAGACGTAGCTAATACAAACATTTATTCCAACATCTTAATACAATTTTTTTTTTCATCATACAAAAAAAAAATACATTTATTCCAACGTCTTAATACAATATATTCACTATATTCTTTACGTACAGATAATCATGGATTACGGTGATGTATACGAAATATATCATTAACACATCATAACTAATACAAATTATAATTGAAATCTAACACAAATCATATTCCAGCAAAAAATAGTAATATAGCAAAATACTCCATTGTACATTATAATATATGTCTCATCACTTCCATATTTATTGCGTTTCTAGTCCACCTTACTCCTTCGTATATTATGCTTATAAATCAAAACTTAATTTTGTTCGTAATACAATATTTTGTTCCTTAGTTAAAATCACCTCACACACACACCAAGGAATATAAAAAAACAACAACATTTTTTTACTCGGTCAATCTGTCACGACTTTGGCTACACATAGTGCTTCATATATCCAGGAGACAACATCAAATTTGCCGCGCCACGCATGTACCTTAATAGACACACATACTAAATATCAATTATATGTCTACACACAATAATAGGCAAATATAAGCAACTCACATACGCACACAAAGAGTTATACACAATTCTAACGTTCTTTTGGGTGTATTTTTCAATTATTTTTCCGATTTCTTCCATATCTTTCTTTCTTTCGATATTGAGCACTCTCCAAATAATGTCCAATTTGGTCTGCCACAAACCCATGAAGTGAGATAGTGACAACCAACATTGTTATATATATATATATATATATATATATATATATATATATATATAAAATTAGCGTTTATATATATGTATTCTTCCATCCAGTAATCCTGGAGCAGGAAACAATTCCGTCAGGACAATTAAATTATTCAAACGTCGAATATCAAAATATTCCTGGTAAAGAGCTCAATGCAAATGATATCATAGAGCAAAGATTCATTGAATATATATATATATATATATATATATACCATTTTATATACATATAAGAGTGTACATTAGATGAAACTAAAGTCCGAAGACCTGTATCGAGAATATCATAGAATTAGATTTGATATGATTTTTGATATTATTAATGATCAGATTTTCAATTGTTTCGAAAGTTTGGAATGTTTCCATTCCAAAATTGATAACATTGAGAATATAATAAAAGTTATGTTGGTGAAACTCTATAATCAATCATAAAAAGAATATGTCAAAGAATTTGGTTACAGAAAAACAAAGTTAAACTTACAGATCCCACCAAGTTTGTGAATATAATTAAAAACCTACAGAGAATATTGTTGAATTTAACGTTATCACTTGGAGTTCAATCAAAGACCCGGTTAACTCCATTTATCGTTTAATTTTTCTATGTATATTGTCTTATTTTTTAGACAGTACTTCGATATATATTTTTTTTTTCGGACAGATATCGATAGGCTTTCGATCATATTGAAAGCAGACCTGACCGATAAAATGAAACGCAGTTTCTTCCAGGCAGCGGTCGTATCGATACTGCTATGTAGATGAACTACTTGGACGCTAACTAAACGGCTGGAGAAGAAGCTAGACGGCAATTCACAAGAATGTTGCGAGCAATATTGAATAACTCCTGGCAGCAACACCCCACAAGGCACCAACTATACGGCCACCTGCCTCCCATCACGAAAACTATCCAAGCTAGACGAACCAGACATGCAGGATACTGCTGGAGGACGAGCTCATAAAGGGATGTACTCCTATGGACCCCCGCATATGGCCAAGCAAAAACAGGACGACCATCTCGAACATACATACAGCAGCTATGTGAGGATACGGGATGTTGCCCTGAAGACCTACCAGAGGCGATGACCTATAGGGAGAAGCGGTGAGAGAGGGTCAGGGATATCAATGTTAGTGGCACGACAAAATGAAGATGATATATATATATATATATATATATATATATATATATATATATATATATATATATTTCGTCAATAAAATATATGTTGTTTTATTTAGTTTAATATCGTAAATAACACAGACTGATAAATTTAGATCATGTAATTCTAATAATTTGCAAAACTATATAAAAATATATTCACTTTGGAGAAAAGAATACATTCTACAGTTAGATTATATATATATATATATATATTACAAATAAGACAAATTTAAATAGAACATTACAAAAACCTATCAATCTATGTAAGCTGGTAATAAATTTCTAAGAAATGTATGATCTTATTTGTCAAAAGCTTCCATCTTATAATCATTCTAATCGTGAATTTTCATAAATATTGTTTAATTGATGCATAATTAAAAAAAAGAAAAACAATTTAGATAAGGAAAGGTTATATACTCAGTTTCGATACAAATTTCTTCTTAATGTGTACTATATAAACGCGGATATATTTACATATATAAAAACACACACACACACACATATATATATATATATATATATATATATTCACATCAATAAGAATATACATAAGAGCATACGCGCACACACACATATATATATATATATATATATATATATATATATATTCACATCAATAAGAATATACATAAGAGCATACGCGCACACATATATATATATATATATATATATATATATAGAAATATTTTTGTAAGCATGTATAATTTTACTCATATATATGTAGTTGTGTGTGTGTGTGAGAGAGAGAGAGAAAGATGGTTTGTTTACGCGTTTTGTTTGAATACAAAAATATTTATTACAAATAATTTTTGTATGAGAAATAATTACGATAGATAAATTTTTATTCAATTGGAAATTTTCATCAGGGCTTGTAGATATTGCTATATGAAAGAATGAAGTAACACTTGCTGATATATTCAAATTGCCTAATGCTATGTGATGGAATTTTTTGAAAAGTAAATGGCGTTTTGCGGTTTGAAAAACCTATTTGTGACGTTTTATTGCTTTAAATGTTTAAAGAAAAAAGGGTTATCTAAGTGTGAACTTTGAATACCTTTAGCATTATTTTCCCTAATGACGGGGAAAACCTTGTCGTTGTGGTATTGGTTGTGATATTCTTTGGAATATATTTCAGTAATATTTCGTTCATTTTTTTGTCTTGAATGAAAGGAAATATGGCAGAGTTTTGAAAATCAAAAGTGTGGTTAGTTAAAATATTATAAGAAACTAAAGAGTTTGTGGTCTTACCATTCTTCAAGTCCTTTTTATGTTCATAGATTCTTTTGTTTAAATTTCTACTCGTTTTTCCAATGCAATATTTATTGCGATTTAGGTCATAGAATTTGTAAACATTTGTGTTGGTTTGATTCAGTGAATGAAAGGTTCAAGATGATGTAGTGTGGAAAACAAGTTTTTGATGTGTTCAAATTCTTCGTATAGAAATTTGGAGGAGGAGATTCTTAGAGCTTTCAAGAAAATATTCTATGAGAATACCACTTATTGTTTTACCATGGTTGTTCGAAATCAAAACTCATAAATATGCACAAACATATACCACAATATGAATAAAAAATAAAACTAGGTAAAACACCAAACCTTTTCAAAGCCACAAAATATTTCCCCAAACTACCACAACCACCCTCACTGAAAAATTTTAAATTACTTTGGCATAAAATTCACTACCCGAGCAACAAAAACAATAAAGCAGAAAAGAACATAAAAAAAACACACATTCCCTATTCAATGCAGGCGTTTACGTATCTATGTTCATACATAGACAAGCATATATATATATATATATATATATAAATGAATATGAAAATGAAGATACCTATATACACATATGTACAAATTAACAAATTCATGTAAATGTACATATATATATATAAATAAATATATATATAAAACAAAAATATATATATATATATATATATATATATATATATATATATATATATATATATACATACAGTAATGTAAACATTATAAATGTATGTCAGTATATGTAAACAAAATCCTTTGTTCACATATTTCCTTCATTATTTCCCCTATTCCATTAAACATCCGTTGTTTTTCCTTCACCGCTTCATGTCATCTTTTAAAGTCGTCATCATCATCATATCGTGCTGGCAGCACGGATATCCCTGACCCTCTCTCGCCACTCCTCCCTATCGTTCATCGCCCTAGGTAGGTCTTCAGGACAACAACCTGTATCCTCACATAGCTGCTGAATGTACGTTCGTGCTGGTCGTCCTGCTTTTGCGCGGCCGTGTGTGGGGATCCATAAGAGTACATCTCTTATGAGTTCATCTCTGCTTCTCCAGCAATGTCCTGCATGTCTGGTTCGCCTAACTTGAATAGTTTTCGTGATAGGGGGCAGGTGGCCGTACAGTTGGTGTCTTGTGGGGTGTTGCTGCCAGGACTTGTTCAGGATTGCACGCAGCATTCTTGTGTAATTGCCATCTAGTTTCTTCTCCAGCCGTTTTGTTAGCGTCCATGTAGTGCATCCATATAGCAGTATCGATGTGACCGCTGCCTGGAAGAAACTGCGTTTCATTTTATCGGTTAGGTCTGATTTCCATATAGTCGATAGCCTATTGATAGCTGTCCATGCTTTCGTTAACCTCGTTTCGATGTCCTTTTCGGTTGATTCGACGCTGCTTCCTAGGTACGTTAATTTGTCTACTAGTTTAAGAGGGGTTCCTTCTAGAGTGGAGATGTCCCCCGTTTGGTTATAGCACATATATTCCGTTTTGTGTGCATTAACATGGAGGCCTATGCTTGCTGCTGCTCGTTCCAAACTATGCAGAAGTGTTTCGGCTTGGTCAGGTGTATTTGCCAGTATCGCTATGTCATCGGCGTAGTCGGCGTCGGTAATTGTTGTTGCGGGGTATCTTCTGCTTCTTTTCTTTGTCAGTTCGAAGCCATTCTCTTTGATTTTGTCAATCGATGTTCTAAGTACGTAGTCTAGACAAATGATAAAGAGATACGGAGCCAGCGTGTCTCCTTGTAGTACTCCTGCTACTATGTCGAAGTATTCTGTGTCTCCATCTGGTGATCGTACTTTTACTTTAGTGTTTCTATAGAGAATCGTTATTGCCGCTACGGTTTCTTTAGGTATGCCGTACGCTAGTAGGATTTGTTCCATCTTTCCTCTGTGAATGGAGTCGAAAGCCTTGGTAAAGTCGACAAATATTAATGTCGCTTGTAGGTTCTTTGCCCGTACACCTTCAAGGATTCTGCGGATGGTTAATATTTGTGATGTCGTAGATCTATTTCTTCGGAAGCCATTTTGGTTTTTTCTAAGTATGTTGTCGATTTTGGGTTCTATTCGGTTTCGTAGTAGGGCATTGTAGATTTTGGCAGCTATGGATGTAAGTGTTATGCCTCGGTAGTTTTTGGCTAATCCGAGGTCCCACTTTTTAGGGAAGGGGAGTATGCATCCCTTCGTCCATCTATCTATCGGATTTTGATTGTATACTGCGTTGCAGTGTCGGAGCAGTATGTCGTCGAATTGTCTGGTCTTCCATACTTCCGGGGGAATTTCGTCCAGCCCTGCAGCTTTCCTATTTTTAATTTTTCTGAGAACCGAGTCGAGTTCTTCTTGTGTGAACGGTCCAAGTTTAATGTCTAATTGTTTGCTAATTATTCTGGTGATTGGTTTATGCGTTATTTTTGGTGGGTTTCCTAGTAAGTTTTCGAAGTGCTGTTTCCACAGTTTTATTCTTTCTTGTTGGTTTGCTGCTTTAAGTTTTGCTTTGGCTGTGTTCTTTCTTCTGCTCACTTCGTTTATTGTTTGCCAGGCAATTCTAGATTGTCTATCTTCCACCGAGTCTCTAATCTTATCTATCTGATTTTGAATGTATTCTGTCTGTTCCTTTATATATATGCCTGCTAATTGATATTGTGCCGTTTTTAGTTTTAAGGCATTTGTGTTTGTTGGGTTTTTTCGATGGTTTTTGGAGGCTGTTTTCACTAGTGCACGTTTTTCTCTCACCGCTAAAGTTTCCCATGGGACTCTATATTTAGTTTTAATTTTTGTTGGAATGTATTTTGCTGCTGCCTCGAGGTGTGCATTGACGAAATTTTCATATTCGTCGTTTGGTGTACTTTTTTCCGTCTTTTCTTGTAGTGTTTCGAATCTGTTTCTTAATTCTAATACGTATTTATCTCTTATATCTTTGTTGTTCAATAGGGCCCAGTCATAGTGTTTGGTGGTCGCTGTTCGTTTGGCGTTTTTTCGAAGGCTTAACCGTATTTTCGCCGTGACTATTCGGTGATCGGTGGACACACCCTCAAAAGAGGAGTATGCCTCGCAATTCAATGCACTATTCTTCCATTTCTTGTTTATAAGGACGTAGTCTATCTGAGCTTTAGTATTGTTTGCGTACGTGTATGTCCATAGTTTGCCCTCTCTTTTTTGGTAGTTTGTATTGAGGCATGCTAATCTCTTTTCTATCATGAAATCTGTTAGATGTTGCCCATTTCTATTTGACGTGTTGTGGAGGCTGTGTTTGTTGTTTCCGTTTTTCCCGATTTGTGCATTTATGTCTCCGCCAATGACTAACGTGTTGTGTTTCGGGATGCTACGCACTAATGAGGATAACTCATCGTAGAAGGTGACTATTTCATTTTCTTCACTAACATTGGTGGGGCTGTAGCATGAGACGATTGTTGCTCTGGGGTTTCCGTTAAATGTAGCTACCATCATTCTAGGTTGTATTTTCTCTATGCTATTAAGCGTTTTTAGTGCTCTAGGTCCTATAAGCAATCCTACCCCTCCTACTGCGGCGTTGACAGAGTTTTTCCATGCGGATACAGTGGCGAGCGACCATCCATTGCCAGTTTCGTGATATTTGATATCTTCTGTGTGCGTGTATCTGTGTTCTTGTATGCATATTATGTCTATTTTATGTTCTTCGGCCGATGCGATTAGCTCTGGGAGTTGTCCTATTCTATTTAAGGTTCTTACGTTAAATGTGGCTATTTGTAGTGTTTGCTTGCATTTTAGTAGTTTTGATTGTTTGAGCTCTGTACCTGATTTTTCGAACACCGAGGCCAGGGCTCCAACCTCAGCAGGACGCGCCCCTTTTTTACCCGTGCGAAGAGCGATGCGGTTTTTTAAAGTCGTAATGATGGTAGATGGTATATTAAGACCAAAAAGTTATAGCGTCGAATTTCCTACAATAAGTCAATCATTTTGGACTATTCTATCAATAGAGAGAGAGAGAGAGAGAGAGAGAGAGAGAGAGAGAGAGAGAGAGAGAGAGATGTATATATAATTTAGGAGGCTATGAATAAATTTGAACCGAATCCTTGATTACACCCATGGATGTCGATCGTTCTTATTCCGGTGAACAAAACCACATTCAATCTTAAGCCATATAATGTAAAATCAGGACTCTGTCGTTGCCTACAACGACGAGTGGAGGCCATTAGTATATACAGCGATGTTTATAAATAAGAAATGAGCAATTTAAGTGACAAACTCCATCGTAAACAATAGCGAGAGAGCCTAACACCGCATCCAAGAATTAAGCATCGAATGACAGTGGAGAATACTCGAAAACACATTACCGTTTATTTGCCTTGTATCAAAGACCAAGCTAAAAAGATTCATCCGATAGTTGGACAATATGCAGGAGTGGATCAACTGTTTGAAAATATGTCTTCAAAATCAAGACCCCAACAGTATATAACATTGCGTCCAATCCATCGTTTGTAGTTGAGGTAAAGTTTGTAAAAGCTAAACACGACGTCCACTGAATATAATACCAAATTAAAATCATAAACAGTACGTAGATATGAAATGTTGGATATGGCTGATCATATGTAAAAAGTCGAAAACATGTAGATTTAAGTAATGATGTTAAAATTATATATAAACACATACACACACACGTGGAGTATTCAATAAGTTTCCAGACTTTTTTTTTTTTACAGGCATTAAAAATTGTCTTAGACTCTTGAAAAATTTGTATGTTATTGCTATACATCTTAGGAGATGACAGACCAATTTTTATGATTTCAGGTTCAAATCAACAGCTACTGTAGCAATTGGAATACACCCTCCTAAAACCTGATTATCATAGCAGGTGAATTTCAAAAATGCAATCTGGACGTGAGGACACTTTAGAAGAACGATATGCAATAAAATTCGGTTTTAAACTTGTACAAAATGCCGCAGAAACGTATGGAATGCTTCAGAATGCTTTTAGACCATCTTGCATGAATCGAGTATGAGCTTTTGAGTGGCATAAGAGATTCAAGGAAGGCAGGGAGTCTGTGAGGGATGGTGAGAGGTGTGGGTGGAGTAAGGAAGTCTGAATACCAGAGTTGAGTGGCCAAAGGTTTGTGTTTAGGTTTACTATGCTGAAGTTTTAAGGGAGTTCAAGAAGAGGCCAGCACTCTTCAAATTGGGTCAGTGGCATTTCCACTAGGACAATTCACAAGTTCACAACTCCATCCTTGTCACAGACTATTTGAGCAAGATGGGCATCAAGACAATTCTCTACCCTCCCTATTGTCCAGACGTTGGTCCCTGTGACTTTTGTTTATTGCCTAAGCTCAGAGGCTATCGTTATGAGACAATTGAGGAGATGAAAGAGGCTGTGACGAAGGTCATTGACCCGCTCACACAAGAGGGCCTCCATGGGGCCTTCCAGAAGTTATTGGAACGGTAAAACTACTTCATTGCAGCCGGCGTAGATTACTTCGAAGGGGATTAGAGTTTCATGTGTGTACTATAAATAAAAGTGCCCATAAGAAAAAAAAGTCTGGAAGCTTATTTAATGATCCTCGTGTGTATATATATATATATATGTATATATATATATATCACGATATATCTCTATATATGCACATATACACATACACTAATGTATGTGTCGTATATTGACCTTTGACCCGGCCAAACATGCTATTCCAAAGACAGCGGAAGTGACAAATTCCGATGGCCAGTTATGGGAAGAAATCGCGTAGGCGGGCTTCGCTGACAATATGGGACAAGGTAAAATCCCGCGGTACAGTCATAGACTGATGCACTGGAAGAGAGTGACCTGTGAACTGCGTGACAGTTATTTCCGCTCGATGACAATCAAACATGCCATTCCAAAAATAGCGTAAGTGACACATTCCGATGGCCAGTTATGGGGAGATATTGAGTGGGCGATTGAACTATTATATACCTCGGGGAAGACAGGAAGTTTGTTAGTTTGGAGACTGGACCCGTTGCTGACTAGCAGTGGTAGAGAAAGCCAGCACCCAGCGGAGTTGGCCCCCGGGCCTCCGGTTGAGCAGCACAGGAGAACGGGAAAGAAACGCTGTTATGGCCAATAGAGTGAGGGTCAATATGTTGCAGTTCTGTTCGGTCTCCAACTCCCTCTTACACACAACCCTTTCAAATAAAGTGAGAGGTATATTTTTTCTAAGAACTGTGTCACTCGTCGTTTTCATTGTGTCGTTGTGTTCTGCATGCATATGAGTATACAACAGATGTTCGTAAACACCTTTAGAAATGTTTCTTCATTTTTATCCCACAAAAGTAAATGGTGAATTTTATACCTCAACATAAAGTGAAAACTACATAGAAAAATTCACCTAAAATAACTACTTTTATATATTACATGCCCCTTTTTTAGTAGATTCATATGGGCATGTATGACTGTTTTCATCTGAGATTCTGCCCAGCTTAAATAGTTTAATTTATTGAAGTAAGTATCAAAGAAACATTATAATACCAAAGTAATAAACAAAAGAAAACCTTTCAACTTAGGAAGTTTTGAAAGATGGATTCCCTGAGATATTTGAACCAATATCAGCGTAGCCATAATATCTGCATTTTCTTTGCAGAGAATCAACTATTTTCACGCAATTCTCCGAGAAAATATTTTAATCCCAGATCCAGAATTACGAATAGAAAAACAATCAAATATAACAAAATGAAAAATAATATAAGAAAAATGAACTATTCTAAAATCTTCAAGAAAAGACTCATTCGATTATTTAACGCTTGCCACAGGAAATGTATTTATGCAAATTAATTATGAAATATTTGTAGGTTTTCTATTACAAGGATAAAAAAAAGAAAGCCAAGATTATATGGCCTTGATACATTTTATTCATTTATACGAGAAACAAACGATTGCAAGATGTCTATAGTGAGAAAGATATGAAGTATGCTGGTGATTATTGGTGATATGTACAGTAAGATCTGCCTTTTCTCTCTCTCTGCAGTGATTATATATTCGTTTATCTTTCGCTGATTTTATCTGATATATAAAGTCTGTATAATGCCATATAATTCATTAAAAAAAGTTACGCAATGCCACTTATACATGAGTGTGCGTGCGTGCCCATAGGTCCTTTTTAAATTCATTTAAACCCCTTACTGGATTAAAAAAATATTTCTTCAACTCTCGATTTTAAAGACAAGTGCAGCCCTAAAAATAAGTATAATTAATTATTTTAACAAGTGCTATACGTTAGCTTTCTTGTAATATACGACATGAAAGCTTTAAATGAATTAAAGTCTGAAATGAAATTAAATTGAAAATGTTCTTACTAGTTATCAAGGCAAGATATACTTCCAACTATTCATCATTCTCTTTTTCACCCAACACTCATCAATTTCTAGAAGCTAACTGTATAGAAAGCAAATGAAACCAATCTTCAAGATAACTTTACTTTTATGTCATGACCAAATAATCTGAAGAATACCAAATTAATAGGTCAACTGTATGTAAAAATCTATTTATTAGGACTTCTTTAAAGATGGAAATGAAAACATTTTTTCATGTATGTTTACAAAAATTAAATGTCGATTCATATTGTACGGAAAATACTCTAAAGGGATTCGGTCAAAAATAAATTAATAAATAAATAAAACAACCGTGAAACTCACCCACAAAGAATTGTTAAAACAAGAAACGAAAGATTTAATCTTCCATAAAGCAAAGAACATTTCAAATAAACACTCATTCTCCTATGAATACACAAACACACAAAAATAACAAATACGTGTATACATCTGTATGTTTTCAAAGATTCAATCCTCTGAAGAGAAAAAAGAAAACCAATTTGTCAGCAGCTTGCAGATGGGTGAAATATACTGGGAGTTGACGTGCAACTCAGCTTTCTAAATCTACCTGTCAAACATTCACTACTGATGAAAACCAAATTCTTTTTTTTCTTTCAAGAGTATATGCCAGTGTACCAACTGCCATTGGTACTCAGGAAGAGAAGGTGTATACGCGTTTAAAAGTAATCTTCATTAGCTAAGCTTTTTAATCGTTTAGACACCGAAAATCCAAATATGTAAATCTCCATCACTGATGAATAAAGTGAAGAAACAAATGCGTTTGTGATATCAATGAACCAAACTGCATTTATATGAAAAACTCAGGTTAATCTTGAAATAACAATTATTTAAGTAAATTATATATAAGTAAGTAAAGTTAGCGACCGTAGACGAGGGAGATCCGAGGGCTCCCAATTAATTAGCAACTATACCGAGGTGTAGGGGAGGACGCTACTCCTTTCCCTGAATTGCTCCACTTTACCCTTGATATGTACCTTATAATGCTCAGTGTTAAGCAAGTAGGTATCAAGTACTATTCTTATAATATTTGGTATGTTCCAACCAGGGATTTTAACCCTGGTCTCCAAGACCATTGGCGAACACTATCCACTATTCCAATGATCCGGTTTATATACATATGCACACCTGGAGATTATATATATATATATATATATATATATATATATATATATATATAATGTACCCACATTTACAACAAGCAACTACACATATGGACATATACACATACATATATATACACGCAGGTGCTCATGCTGTGTTTGTAGTATTTTCCCATTGCTTAAGATTGCACGTATATATGTCCATTAGAATCCCCATTTTTGCTTTTCAGACTCCCCTTCCACACTGAATCCTAATCTGGGATAAAAGGATGTTTGACAGAAGCGTTAAAGAAACAGAGAAGAATATGAATATGATCTCTTAGGATTGAAATTATATAATTAATAATTTGAAGGAAAAGACTAAAATAAAAAGAAAATTATTTCGAAAAATCAAGAAAGCAAAAATTCTTATCAAGAAGGACAGAATTGAAAATCACATAAAATCTCTGAGTTTCCTATAAAAAATCTTGAAATCGAACTTAAAACGATTTATACAAGATTTTGAGCCTTACAAAAGGAAGTAAAGCAAGGAAAAATAGCGCCAAAAATAAATAAGAGAATATTGATTGGTTTGGTTTCTTTGTTTAATGGCATATCAACCTTTGTAGGTTATTTAATGCCAAAGCCATTCTCCTAGAAGAATAGTAGTGGTACTATTTAACCCATAGCTGGGAGGATAAGGGGGTTTATACCTTTCCCAGGGGTATTTGCCATAAAGTGAACGTTATTGCGCGACTGGAGTACGAACTCGCTTACTACGATTCCGCTGTCCATTGCTTTAACCATTACACCACGAGGACACCCCCGTGAATATTGAATCACTTTAAGAGAAATATGCCCTTATAAAATGTGATGCAAAAAGAGAATTAACAGATTTACTTAAAGAAACAATAGAATCTGCTCTGTGAAGACGATGATTTCTATCATATATGATGGTTTTCATACGGTAACATGTGTTTTTATCGATATAAAGTAAATGAGAACATCTATAAACACGGGGCCTGTACACAAAGAAATTAACTATTTACTTTTTAAAAATATTTAAACAGATCCATAAAAATTCAGGACACTTGAAAGATGTCTTTAATTACGGACGAAAGAAATTCTTTTTCAATCGCTTATTTGCTTTTTTCCTCTCTCTCTTATCAAACCATGTCAGCTGTCGCCCGTTGATAACAAACAATGAAAAACCATCAAGTTTCATGAAGATTAACTGAATTCACCCAGCCATACAAAATGAACAGGAGGCTTTATGGACCGTAAGCATTGTAAATATGCAGATAGCACAATTTAAAGTTACTGTGATGTCATTTGCTAAAACGCACCAACCAGTTAACCTACTTATTATATAATCATATACCAAATACAATGTGAAATTATATATACGGTCACAGAACCCGATCTGATTATCGAGTAAGGAGAAATTATGTTATGGTAACTCAAAACATTTTACCCTGAGGAAACCTGTCTCTTATTAATATAACAATGGGATTTCTCATTACTCAATATTTAGCCACGCTTTGCGTCAAGGCTATCTTCATAGGAAATGGAATCAGAGTTCAAACCCTATGGTACTAGTTTGCATTTCATTTCACACCAATAAACTTGGGAAAGACAGGAACCAAACTGTTCTCAGCTTTCAATGGATAGATATTTAGACAGACTGGGTTCTTTAGCCTCGGTTAGGCGATCATTCGTCGAAAAGTATAAATTCAAACCAGGTTTACCGCGTCAAAAAATACCTTTTGTCATATCCTGCCTTTAGCTAGCGTGTTGAGTTCATCATATATTTACCCAATCCCTATACCACGTGCAGTATGCCTCAAAAAAGTCTATGATGAAGCGGGGTTTAATTGGTTTGATTTTCCCTTCTCCTAGACTGGTAGCCATAGATGGATGCATATAGTTCCCAATAGTATTACTGCTGAGTGAAATGCAAACAGTCTGATCAAGGTTTTAAACTCGAGTCACAGTGTTCAATTTCCATATCAATAACCATTACACTACTAGCGCCTCCATTCATTTTATTCGGATTAAAATGCCTTCTAATTAGTATTATTCGAAAATCTGTTCCGTTAATTCTTTATATACTTTACAGAATCCTTGGCAATAATTTCATCAAATGCTGAATCGATATCTCTGCTAACACAGTGTATAATATGAATAAGAAATAAACGACTTAGAAGTATATGTGTTATGGCCCTGGAAAAAGGGTCACAAAGAGAACAAATGACCATGGTTATAGTATAGACATATATTTACAAGAACAAGGATGGTTACAAGAACATACGACGGTAAATTAGTTCGCATAACCGCGCGGGGGCGAGGTTAGCTTCCGGAACTGGAATGGATATTTATTGCGCGACCCACCGAACGGGCAAGTGCAACTCTAGGCCTTTTTTAGGTGGGTCCGGGTACAGGGCCGGAGCCCACACGCGCCCGGCATTTTCTAAAAATACCTACGGCCACGTCGGAATTCCCCTCAGGCGCCAGGCAATAATCCTCCCGAAGCGGGTAAAAGCCTGGTGGTACCCACTGAAGCCGGAGGAAATCTACACTCGGCCAGATCCGCGCTCACACAAGACGCGGTTGATCAAAGCGTGACCTATCAACTGGAGTGCCAACCAGAAACCTTCCGGAACTGGAATGACTTCGTATTGCTTCGTCTTCCGGTATTTATGGAGAGTGGTTGAGTCCGCTATTAGGTGATTCCGCCACAACAATATGTGATACATATATATGAAATTTCCATTAATTTACTCTCAGAGAAGCTTTTCACATCTTTAGGCTGATAATTTTAAGTGTTTCTATATCTTTTTGATACTTAACATAAACACTATTTCACTCACTATTCAATCCTCGAAAAAATATATACGATCGCAACAGAAGACATTGGAATGTAAAAACCACAGTGAACAATGAATTCCAAATTAATGCTGCACTCAAAACAGCGATTCAATATTCCCGGGCTTCAACTGAAGAATTTATTCAGATTCACTAGCAATAAATTTGTAAAATTCTCTGTTGGGTGTAACATTTTATTCATATAGCAGAATAATGTAACTGCTACTCAAAAATGAAATATCAGAGTTTGTTCCAAATGATATTTGAAAATGTCAAGTACTATAAAATAAGCATGGTAAACACTGAATTCATTTAGTCTATTGTTCTTTTTCAGAAAAAACAAACTAAGCGAACTTATTAGAAATATAAAGGCAACCAAATGGAGAGAGTAATTAGATACAATTTTAATGCATCCAAATATTCCTCCCTGTGTGGACAATAGCACGACGTAATTTCTAAATTACATATGGATCTTGAGTAGAAATAACAAGCACGTTTTTCACAAATGAATGTGTGTGTGAGCATTATATATAATAGGATTTTATATGTACACATACGCATTCACCTACAGTTATATATGTACAATTACGTGCAATCAAATTTAACATGCACACACATATATTTTTTATAGATTGAGTAAAAAAAGGTAACGATAAGCTGCATTCGCCTACTTTTATTTTTGGTTTAGAAAGAAAAAAAAGTAAAGGATAGTTAACAGACTTTCAGTAAACTTGTTTTTTTATCTCAGATATTGGATTCGTTAAATGGACAAAGTGAATAGTTAATTTAAAAGATAAATTTGAACAAGTAAGGTTATCGATATTAATCGTCTTTCTTTTCACAAATTCAATGAATTCATTCACCAAACGCTTTCAACCGGGCAAATCTTTTTTTTTTCAGTATTTTCTAATACAGACTTAAAATTTATGAATGAGGGATGGAATTAAATGAGTTTTATATATACAATAGAATCTCAACGGTAATTATATATATATATGTGTGTGTGTGTGTGTTGGGATGAATGAGTGTGCGTGTGTATATATATATATATATATATATATATATATATACACACACACACGCATATGTGGACAAGTGCTATTTCCACATCAAAAGCTTCGACTATTAATTCATTATTTTATGGAGTGAAGATAATATCTACCTTGAAAGTCTGGTTGGTTTCATAGATAGCTGAAAAGTTTCTATCTGCCACTAGTGTAGGATGATCGAGGCCAAATAAAGTTGACTATTTCGATTTTAGAACTAATCAGGAAACAGGTCCCATGGACTATTTGATGATCATATAGAGGAGAAACTGACCGCTGTTGACCACATTCACTCTATCATAACTGACATAAATATGCTCTCTACCTGAGATTGATAATTCGCATATATATAAATATATATAGATATTTCACATCGTGTCTGAAATATTTCTAAGGAGATTTAATTATTGTATTAAGTAAAATAGATACATATATCACTTAGACCAGAGAAATGAGCGTATTTTGGCTAACATTGTAACAGAAGAGTTAATACTTATCCTATCCAAGTAAATGAGTAAGAAAGACAGAGAATACGATTAAGAATTGAGACAAACCAGATGTCAGCTCTTCTAAAATCCATTACAACACAGAGGAGAGACTGAGAGTACTGTGGACTTTGATGATACATCATTTTTTTTGTGAAAGACACCAGTCATAATTGTTTTGAAAACAAAGTGACAACTAATGCTTCTTCCTAATATTATTATTATTATTTCCCTTCTTATGAGTTCTTCACACCGGCATCAGCTGGTGATATTTTATGGGAATCTGAGTGACAGCATGTCTCCTCAGCTTTCTAAGACTCTTCTGAGTCCTCTAGCCGATCTTAACAGTGCTGTAATTATTATCTTGAGAGTTTTTTTTTCATCTGTGTTAACTGATGGTTTGTCACTGATTCTCCAGGACGGTTAAAGGGTTTTGCTTATATCACTCGTTCGTATCGTCAAATTCCCAGAGGATCACTTTCCTGTCGTGTCTGGTCTTATACTTTTTGGCCACTTATTCACTGCATTTGCTTATTTTATGATTGATCATTTCGTCTCTACCAACATATAATATACATTTAATATTTTGTCGCGTCTCCTTCAATTTTTCCTTAAACATAGTTTGTCCTTATGGCAATATTTTGTGCTACCTTTAGAAAAGAATCACTTTCTCTCTAAAGATTCCACTTTCTTTGCCTTGTCCAAGTCTTCTCCGTCGATATTTTACTTATTTTACGCTTGAAATGTCCATATCATAATTATTTTTTTAATTTTGTGAAATTTTCACGACAGCGTTAGCTGATGTTTAATCACTGCACTGGATTCTGAGAGCCAACAAGTCCCTTTTAAGTCTCCAGAACTCTTCGCAGTATTTTAGCCGGTCTCATTAATGCTGTAGTTTGGATTGACCACATTCTTCCTCTAATTTCCAAGTCTTCCAGTCCCTGTATCAATCCTGGTGACTGTACTGAGTTCATCATTTACAATTATTATCACAGTTATTTGGTCGATATTTTTGCAGTTCCCTCCCAAGGTCTTGGTACTTGCACCTTGTCTATTCTTACTTTGACACGGTCAGACTTTATGGCATTGTTTTATGCAGTTATCAGAAGAGATTAAGTTTCTCTCTTGAAGTTTCCCTTTCTAAGCCAAGACTATGTTTTCTCGCGTGAGATTTCGCTTGTTTGTCGCTTGAAATGTCCATGTAGTTGTTTTTCTGAGTATTTTTTTCTGTCGATGTTTGTGTTGTCGGTATTATTTCTTGTCACTGTAATCATACTCCATCTGCGCTTTTTTATGTAGTCTTCTAGTCATAGCGTCGACGCTATCTTAATTGGTGGCAAGTCTTCCTCTTCCTTTTCTTGACACATACAGTTTATCTACGTCACCTCTGGGTGAATTCATCATGAATTTTCTTGTTCTCAAGTCCATTTGTTGACGTTCTTCTCTTTTTTCCTTTACAAAATGTCCCGAGTATCTTACGAGGAGGACAGCCCAGATGTTTATTATTATTTCACTGATTAATTCAACAAAACTATCAAAAATAATCAATGCCGTTCTTGAATGTAAAAATATGAGACGGTAAGTAACGTAAGGAAACGAAATTGTTTTGTCCTCCAAAAATACAGGAACATGTACAATAGAAAAGGGGAAGGAATTCAGTGGAAGTTTGGCAAGTCATCTGGCTTCTTTCATATGAATAAATTATATTGGAACAATCTTGGAATTGTTACAGAAAACAAAATCAATAAGGAAGACAAATCTAGGCAGACCACATTTATCTAAAACCAACAACAAAAAACCAAAAAAAAACAAACGTCCGGATCCAGTAGCCATAGGCATATCAAAGTGGCCCAAGTCACACCGATGGTTTGGCAGAATCAGGGAAATAGAGAAAGAAATAAAATGGATAAAATATGGACTAAAACAAAAGAGCTTATCAAATCGTGGACTAAAGCGTGAAACTTTGCATACTGGAGACAGGATGAATAAGAAATGCAAGGAATATGTTTCTCTCTTTAGACAAGAATGATGGTAAATTTTGCTAGGCTATTTAAAAAGTGAGAGAGTTAAGGAGATCTGTTGTCACTCCATCTCCAATAATAAATACACGTGTGGTGTGCACACTACAGTCTGATATATGAATGTTAAAATAGAAAACTTGAAATAGTTTGAAGTACCCTGGCACAAAGACAAAATAAATAGATCTAAGAACGAATTTAAACCTACACATTTGACTCGGGTGAGAATTGTAATATTAATGAAACACCCCTTGTGTGAAGACACAAATAAAACGAAAAATAAAATTTAAAAAATATGATGATGTGATGATGAAAACCGAAAATTAATTCACTCTTATCGCTATTTGCTTATTTTTCTTATGGTTAAAAATCGATTTGAAATTTTCCAACTCATGTCCATTATCTTTGTAAAAGACACGAAAAATACCGAAAGTAAAATATTCATTTTCCTTGCTGCTATTAATAATTATTTTCAGTATAATTTTCTAATATTCAGACAAACTTTGAAAAAAAAAGGTAGATGACAACGAATTGTCAGAGTTATTTCTAGTGATGCTATTATCGATGCTACGGGCAATTCACTCTATGCTTGAGCGAATTTTATTGGTATCATAACAAAATTATTCTGCCATTATGAATAAGGTAATTTTCTTTATTCAAATCAGTTTGGTTTTTATATATACATTTTTGCTGAAGAGAAAATGTAAAATTGTAAATAAACTGACAGTAAAGAACAACAAGAAGTTTAATAGTAAAATTAATTTTCTTTATGGTAAATGACATGTGCCGTAAAAATACACATTGCGTTGAACCGATAGACTAAAAGTAAGTTTCACATATTTAAAAACAGACAAATAAGGCTTCAAACACGATTGATAAGTAAAAGAAAAAAAGGAAAAAATCGACTACTTTTAATTTAGACGTAATAATTCCATCTAATGGTTTTACAAACAAGGGATAAGATGAATCTAGTAGAATACCGGTTTTTAAACACTGAAAACTTTTGTGCCCATAAGATATGAATGCTAAGATATTACAAAAAAATCTAATTCACAAGCGTTTATCACCAATTTTTTTTTCTTAATTAGACATTTGGCAGTTTAAAGATTATGTTGATCCTTAAATAAAGAATTAAAGTTACTGAAAATAGCATTTTGGAAGCAAAAGAAATGAGTTATATCAAGGTAGATAAACATCTTTTGTAAAACTGGCAGAATTTCATTTAAGTCTAGAGACAGAGAGACAGGAAAAAGGAGTTATATATATATATATATAACAGAAATTAAAGCAACAGCTAATATTTTAAAGATCACCTATCAATACTCTATACAGACTGACTAAAAATAGAATTGCGGCAAACTAATTTTTTTTTCCCTTCAGTCAAGATTAAACGTTAAATTGTAGAGGTAAACTGTCGTAAATTATCGCATGTACATATCAATACCCTCAGAGGTTCCAAAACAAGGGGTCTGTCAACAGTATTCAAAGCAAATATCTACATAATATATCACATTTGGGAGTTAAATAAAACTCATATTGTTGGAGACGGTATGAGTTTTATAACAAGATCGTAGAAGATTTTAAAATATTTTATGTCTTCTCTGTTCCATCAAACACGTTTAAGATCTATCCACACAATATAAACAGCATTTTTTACAACACAGACAATGAAATTTGTGATGTACTAGCAGCTTTGTAGGAAAGGCGGCTGTCTAAGAAAATTAATTAATGCATTGAAGTTAGTGAGAAAGACTGAAAACGACTGGGAGAATACACAGGAGGGATAAACTAATTGCAATTACAAATGAATGAGATGTTTCGCACCTGAAAACTGATTGGTGAGTTTCAGAAGTTAGGAGATACGCCAGACATGACCTGACAAAACCGTTTCAGTGATATACACATACGAGTAATAAAATTGCAACACAATGAATATATATTTCAATTTACTCAAAATTAAACTTACTGGTAATATATCTCGATTACAATATGGTTATATATGAGGGAGAAAAAGAGAGCGAGAGTGCACTCACAAAAATGTATGCAAACAGTTGTTAAAATCACATTTGAAAACTTTTTTTGAAGTGATTTTAGCCACGGTATATTTACAACTCAGTTATGGCTATCCCAGATTCAGAGCAATTCAGGAAAAAACAAGTGTCCATTATTTTAAGTATGTATTACAAATACATACCATAAATTTCGGCATATAAGTTGAAGTTAAGATTTTAAGCTCAAAATTCCGATTTAAACCTTTACTTTCTATATAGTTCTATAACCAATTAAGCTAATGGTAGGCTAAAAATTTCCCAGTTGGCAGGAATAAGGATAAACTATGATAACCTTTATGTAATGAATCGTTCCATATCATCATCATCATCATCATGTCGTGCCGTCAGAACAGATATCCCTGACTCTCTCTCTCGCCACTTCTCCCTACCGTTCATCGATTCTCGCAGGTCCTCAGGGCTACATGTAGGTTCGAGCTGGTCGTTCTGCTTTTGCTCGACCATATGAGTGGGTCCACTGGAGTAAATCACTTATGAGAACATCCCTGCTTTTCCAGCAGTGTCTTGCATGTCTGGTTCGTCTAATTTGGATAGTTTTCGCGATGGGAGGTTGGTGGCCGTACAGTTGGTGCTTTGTGGGATGCTGCCTCCAGGACTTGTTCAAAATTGCTCGCAGCATTCTTGTGTAATTGCCGTCTAGCTTTTTCTCTAGCCGTTTTGTTAGCGTCCATGTAGTGCATCCATAAAGCAGTATCGAAACGACCGCTACTTGGAAGAAAGTGGGTTTCATTTTATAGGTCAGGTCTGACTTCCATATGACCGATAGCTTATCGATAGCTGTCCATGGCTTCGTTAGCCGCGTGTCGATGTCTTTTTCGGTTGATGAGATACTACTTCCTAGGTAGGTGAACTTGTCTTCTAGTTTCAGAGAGCTACCCAGTCTATCTTCAATATGTCTCATTAAACGCTCATTAATGTAGTAATCCTATGGTGTACGTAATTTTTCTCGGAAATCAGAATTACATAAGCTATCTATGAAACATATTTAATAAAGCTTATATTCATATGAATTCATAGATATTGTGCTATCATGAAATTGCGCAGATAAACAACATACCATATTTGTCTGAGTGGCCAGTTTGGAGCTGTGACGTTCCGGAAAGTGTTTAAAGCTGTCTGAAACGGTGTGCGTGATATGTTAATATTTGATTTGTATTCAAGTTACATTTTTCATATTAATCTTTGTCAATGTGTTATATATATTCAACCACGGGTTTACGTTGCAAATCCGTGTTGCAGTCTATTGGAGTTACGTTACGTGGTGTACATTGATGGTTAGGAGAACAGTAGCAATGGTTGTTAACTCTGAGGTAAAGTTCTGTATTTTAGCACTGCAGTATAAGTCGACTGCTAGCTTAGTAAAGTTTTTCTCAGGCTTACAAGATTAACTTGTACGCAGAAATTTCCATCAAATACACTCATTCTCTCTCTCTCTCTCTCTCTCTCATGTATGTGTGTGTGTGTGTGTGTGTGTGTGTGTGTGTTTCATTCAAATTGATGAGATGAATGAGAATACGTTCAATTGTTTTGAACTTAGCTCATCAGGCAAAGAAAAATATTTAAAATAAGTTTTCAATTTTTTTTTCAAATAGTTGATATACAACAAAGGTTGTGACAGATAATTAATTTACACCTTAGCATATTAATTATTTATGGGTATTCCATTGCTTTGAACTAAAACTACACAGCCCCGTCAGCTGGGGTTGTAGAATACTCCGATTGCATTTGAGCAGAGCGGTTAGACACCATGAACCAATATCCTAGATATGGCATTAAAAACCTAATGGTAAGGCTCCAGTAATACTAGAGCCTCTAGGAATATGAAGTACCATTTCATTATCATTGCTCCAGGTCCACACTGACCCGGAATGGGAGCAACTGATAGGGTCCCATCTATGGGTCAAATAAAAATATTTGACTCTTAAAATGAATGTAAACAAATGACTCATCCTAAATGGAACTGTTTGTGTGTAAACAAATGTCTGATGTTTAATTGAATTGAGAGGGATTCATAGCAACTCTTGGTACCATTTAACTTTGTTGACTTATGATAAACTGAATTGTTAGAAATAGAACTGTTTGATCCTTTAACGCAGTCCATTAAATATGTTTTTACTTATAATATATTTAATATTTATGGAAATCAGTATTTGGCATTAAATAATCAACAATGGTTGAGATGCCAGAACCCCCTCTCCTAAAAAAAATCTAAAAATTGAAGACACCTTGAAATTGCGTTAGCAAAGAGCGATCAGTCGTGTTGACAGGAAACTCTTTTCCCGATTGAGGAACGGGAACTATTTATGGTGCCTTGGGGCATCTCATTGTGAACAAGTGGACTATTCCATTGCATAGATCGTCATTGGCTACTTGGAAGTAAGTGAAAGTATTTAATTGTATAAACCAGCTTTAGTTTAGCATTGTAAGGAGGACGGCATTGAGCTACGACCTGCTTTATTTTGTCTGCCAGCTGGACGCTTTACGGAGGTATGTGCTATTGTTATTCTACAGAACTAACATCTCTATTTGTCACAAATTAGTTAAGCATGGGCGAGGTGTCTTTCAAAGTAGCTTTAACTGTTTTAGTCACAACTGTAAATAAGCAAATGCATAACTTCGAATCGGTGTTTAAAGGATGCTTTCAGCTTTATGTTAATTCTTAGATCTCTATAGATGGTTTCAGCTTTAAGTTAATGCTTAGGTCTCTATACACACAATATATATCATCATCACTGACAGCATGGAGTTCCTTGATACACTCTCGCCATCTCTCTCTATCATCAATCCCATCTGGTTGGTCTACTAGGCTTTTTCTCGTGTCTGTAGAGAGCTGGTATGTCTATCTTTGCTAGTCGTCAAATACTGGCACGTTTATATGCTGCAGTCCTAAAAAGAACGTGGCTTATGAATTTTTCTCTATTTTTCCAGGATTATCCCACATATCTTTTTTATGCAATTTGAATGGTTTTAGATAAGAGAGAGATAGCCCTATCGTAGCCATTTTGTGGCATGTTGTTTCCAGCAATTGTGTAAGGTAGTATAGAGCATTTTTTGCGTAGTTCCCATCAAATTTTGTCTATGCATTTTGTTAGCATCCACCTATTGCACCTATATTTTAGTATGGACATAGTTTCTGCTCTAAAGGGATTGATCAGACTTCGATATTATCGTTAAACTCCCAATAGTGTTCCACGTCTTCGCTTGGCGTATGTTGACTTCACTTTCAGTCGATGAGATATTACTGACGAGATATGTGAACTGTACTGCTGATTTTTTAGGCTTACCACTAAGAGCTAATATGGCTCCTTTTTGTTCAAAACAATTTTATTTGCATTCCTGTAGAGACCAATGCCTCTTGCTCCTTTCTCTAGACAACGTGGTTGGGACTCGACTTGGGCTGGAGTATTTGTGAGCAATGCTATGTAATTTTCGTAGTGCGCTTGTTAGAGTTTCAGCTGGGTACCATCTGCTTCTTGCCTTTTTTTAAATGTGAAATCATTTCTCTCTATTGGATCTACGAATTTTCGAAGTATGTTGGTTAGGCACAGCACAAACAAATATAGTGCTAATTTATCTCCTCGTAAGACTCCAGCAACTATGTCAATAGAAGTCATTGTCTCCATCAGGAGAGTAAAACATTGGTTTCGTGTTTTTGTAAAGCCTCATTTTAGCGGTACTTTAGGAAGATTATATGTAAATAGTATTGTCTCCATATTTCCTCTTACTGCCTTGAAAAAATCTACAATCAATAATGTTGCTTATATATATATATATATATATATATATATATATAACAAAAGGTGTATGAATATTAATAAAACACAGTATACATTGAAAGTAAAAGTTACAAATGAAGATTTATGAAAGAGTCCTAAAAGTTGTACAGACCCTCTGGTTGCTGATGAAACAAATATGAAAAAGTCAGGACCTACCACAGTAGCTTCAGGAAAAGGAAAATGTTTTGGATTCTGTTGGAGTACACCGATTTTGCAACGCTGCTTTTTTTCTCACATTCCGACTCTCGAGCTGCTCTTAGACAGAAACCTTGCTTTGATGATCGTTTACAGCCCAAACTTTCTCTGTCTTTGGTCGAGTTCACAGAAATAGAGTGTCTTTTCAAGGATATATTTATATATCCTCCCTCACTCTAACCTGAAATAGAGGACAGTTCTCCAAAAAGTGTAAACTTTGATTTCTAATATTTCATTCTGGCAACGTGTGTTGTGCTGCGTGATCTAAAAAAGTTGCCGTAAACGATGAAGAGAAGACATTGAGTTCATAGGAAAAGTAAAAGTCAAACATATAATCAGGAAAAAATTACCACTCTCTTCATTACTGGGCCTTACCCTCCCACCGAATAGGTCTTAAAAACAGAGACAGCTAGTTGTATTTTTTAATCGATGTAGAAAATGTTAATTTGTAACCAAAACCCAGTTAGAAGGCATATTTCGCAAATCTCGAAATTTAAGACGGATTTTTTTCAAAAGTTCTCGAGTGTTTTCTTTTTCATGCACCCACCGTGATTGACCCGGGTTTTCCGATCACATAGCCAGACACCAGGTTCACTGGTGATGGAAGGTTTTTTTCCACATTACAGGTAACCTGCTCATCACAGCTGTATTTTGAGCAACAGTGTTTCGTTTACGCAGGAAAAATGTGGCATTATTTTAGGATAGTGCAATTTTATTAATCGTAGCCGTGTTTATAAGAGCTTAAAAAACGTGGAACTATGCGTAAACACTAAAGAATTAAACAACTTTCGAGTTGGATATGGTTATAAAATAAGAGAAAGTAATATCAAAACACTTTATTGAGAATTATAGAATAACAATCTCCAAAAAAGAATACGACTTCATTCGAGCACCAAATTCGCTACATTGCTTTCTTATTAACCGATCGATAGAAAATATTGACTCTGATGAGGTCGATGGAACTTAAGTAAAATCATTGTCTGAAATAGTAAGAAAAGAGTTCACTGAAAGATTGATATATCTATTCAAAGTCGGGTGCTTAGATTACAACTCAGAATTCTAAATGATGTAAAATTAAATGACAGGCGAAAAAATCGAAAGTCCACCTATTTTAGCGCGATGGTTATCACCTTTATCCTACATTTAAAGTACATAAATAAAATAAGTAATAATTTAAGACACTTTTTAAAGAAACCACACAATTCTTGGACACAGCAACACAGATTTATGTGACATTCTGCGTTTGCAAAAAAATATCACGTTTTATTCAATATTTGCAGAGAAACCTAGATAATGAAAGTAATTCATTAAAAAATACATGGCACACATAAATAAAAGCGCAAAATTATAGAATCACGGATTCATTAAAGTTTGTTTTAAAAATGAGCATCCATATATTTGGTCGAATCCAAATCTTTGTATGTTTAATACTCGTGGGTATGGTTTAGAGTTAGTGTAAAAAGCTAGGTTTGGTTTGGTTTGGTTTCTTTATTTATGACATATCAACCTTCGTGGGTTATTTAGTGACAAACGCATTCTTGTTAAAGAAAAGCAATGATATTCTTTAAACCATAGATGGATGGTTGGCGTTCAAACTAGCTTACCTCGAAGCCATATTTCAGCACTGTAACCGTTATCCCATGCAGTCTCCCCCACGGTTACAAATTCAAGATAAACATTTTCTAGAAGAAAATCCTAAAAGAAAATAAAGATAGTATTAAATGGTATTTTCAGTTGTCAATGTTGTCCACTCGTCCAGCATCACGACCACGTTTTATTTCAAATAAGGAAATCGTTTAGATCAGGAAGAATACTAAGAAGCATTCTGGTGACTTGGGAAAAAACATCATCTAACGCTTTTGGGGAAAATCCCAAGTCGTAAAATAATAATAACGACGATGCACGAGTTCTCATAGTATATGCGACAAAGAAAGAAGGGAGAGGGGAACTCACTATCATTGAGGAATGTATGAATCAAAAAATTCGAAAATGGGAAGAATTTACCCAAAAGAAAAGAATAGACTGACTCCAATAACTAGTAATAATATTATCCAAAGATTTCAGTGAAAAAAAAAACATAACTCGAGTGACAATGTTAACTTAAACTTGTGACTGAATCTACAAAATATTTTGGTTAATAATGGTCTGCTTTGTGTTACGTCAAGCCCTTGCATTGTAAGCAAACAAGATACTATTGCTATTTTCAACAGCTTATTTGTGCGAAGCAGCATTTTAAGTTTTTATGCTAATATAAGATGGAAAAGTGGCTCAATACACTTAATGTTAAATCGGACAAAATACTTTTGACATAATGGCGCGACGATGAGATATGTTTGTTTTAAATTTGCTTAAAAAAACAATGAAAAGAAGCGTATGATTAAGATATGCTTCAGAATGTATGAATTCTATCTCAGGGCCTTTTTCTCTCCAAAATCACGAAGGGGTTACCAGCATGAGAGAAGCGAAGAAATAAACTGTTTTATTTTATTTGGCTTGGTGATTAGATGTTTTTATTGAGTGTTTATACAAAATTTACCTCTCAGCAGTAGCAACACTTGTGCCCCATATGTTTTTTTTTTAATTTCGTCTGAAAAGAAAATCCAGGAGTTACGAAATATGTACCACTGATTATTTTTAGAGGAAAATGTTTTATTTGTCTTCGACAAGGATTCATAGAATTAATTCCATACCCAATTCATCGACTTCTGTATTCGTATTTTTATATCAGTATACATAACAATATGTTAAAGATAGGGATTTGCATGTATTTGTGTATGGATATACATATAAAGATAAAGAGACAGCACAGTATGAGGAGCCAGAGGTTAACAATTTAGCTTATTTTGAAGAAAAACAGATGTCCCAGGGTGGTTCTCAGATGACACCTGACATTAGTACTATAGGCCTGCACGCACGTATACACGTGGGTGTGTTTATGTATTGTAGCTCTGCTACCTGGCGACGATTGATGAGTTCTGCATCTCTTGACTATTCATTTATATAGAAGCAAAATATCTATAATATTAACTTTTTCTTAATGCACTGATAGTCAACATAATTCACAGATTTTTATTATTCTTTATGTATTTTTTTCGGAGGAATTATATATATATATATATATATATATATATCGTTTTATATAAAGATGAAAGACAAAAATCCTTTTCTCGGTATCATCATAAACTTATTTCAGGCTTTTGTAATCTTTTAAAATAAACACCTTCCTCAGATGAGTAATTCAAATTTTTTTTATTTTGATGGTTCCATATTGCTCCAGGAGAGAAATATTCATAAAACATAACAGTCTCAAAAAAAGTAGAATATAAACTTTACCTGTAGATTTAAAAAAAAAAATGTTGCGTACCACTATATTCCTTTTCCGGGATTAGGAATTTTTTAAATGTTCAGCAGTATGTAAATAAGGGTTTATGGTATGTTTTTTAGGATAGGTAACCATTATATAGAAGATAAAAAATAACTGATATATCTTACACTTTTAGTTATGTTTTCTTGATTAAAGCATTGATAAAATATATCGAAGGTGATTTTAATTTAAAAAGATAAAAATAGATTTTTTTTTTCAAATCCCATTCTCTCCGGAAGCAATTTGAAAACTTCTAGATAAAAATTTTTGAATTACTCATCTCAGAAACGTTTTTTATTGAAAAAAAAATATTATAAAATCCGGAAATAGATTTATAATGATTGCAAGAACGTGAATTTTTTTTCTTTTGTCCTTATATAAAAGGATTTTTTAAACTCAGGACGTTGAGTGTTGATGTATCATTAATCCTAAATTCATTATATATAAATATCTGTAAGCAGAGAGCACTCACATTGGATACCCACCCCCTTGGATTTCCTCCTGGGATCATATGAGAATATATATATATGTACACTCTAATAAAAAAAGATAATCAGAACTTTAATGTTCTACATTTGCTTTTACTTTACTAAGATGGCCCGTCTATTTCAATTATATATATATATATATATAGAGAGAGAGAGAGAGAGAGAGAGAGATGTAATCTGTCTGCGTGTATAAAATCTTTCAAGTATTTGTTTATATTGATTTCAACATCTCAGCCTAACGTTTATCCTCGTAGGAAATGGAATCATCCATCCCAGTTCAAATCATGGACGATGTTGTATAAATCTAACTTTAAACTAATGCAATCAGGAATTGCATGAATCTTGCTAGGCGTAAATCGTCAGACAGACTTGGTAAGATAACGATTCTAGGAATTAAAATGAATTCAATTTAGTTTTATTTTATAATAAATTTTAGCCTGTGAAACTCGTTGATATCGGAGGAGGGGTATGGTAAATACAGGCTGTGGATTAATATAATGTATGTTTGTTAAGAAAACTTTTCAATAAATTTCATTGGGTATCAAGACTAGTATTTGCCCCTTGAAGCAAACAGGCTTAACCTCTTCCTCTCCATATATATGTATGTATGTGCGTGTGAGCGAGTGAATTTGTGTGCGAATATATACCTAAATGTAAATAATTATACGTGCTTGTATGTGATATTAGACGCTTAATATGTTCATATGCATCTGAGAGTTCAATAAAGGGTGAAATATTTATCTAGTAGATGAATATATGCACGTGCGTGTCAAAGAAATCTCAGTGCAGTTAGAATCTTAATCCATCCGTGTATCTTATATAGGAAGTCTTTTGCAAAACACACTTCCATTTAACCTGAATAAGGAGATTGATCGCAGAACGGATTCTCCGAATTCATTCGTGAAGATAAATAAATCAATCACAACGATTAATCCATGATATTAAACAAGAAACTACAGTAAAGAAGCAAATGTTATGATTTCTGTATTAAATACTTATTTATAAATTTGCTATAATTTCTACATAGCGATTAATGTTTGTTTCATTTTATTATTCATAATGAAAAATTTGTGTCTTAAATAGTTACAGCGTCTTTTCGTTGTTATTTTTCCCTTCAGATACCCCATTTTCTTCATTTGAAATTTATATTTCAATATTTTCTCTGTTCGTCCTTCCTTTCTTTTTTGACATTTCTTTCTATTCCCATCCTAATTCGGCATCACCTTCTTTACACAAAAACAAATAAAATGTAAGCCGCAAATTGGGTAGGAACAAAAAAAAAAAAAAAAGAAAAATATCCAACTTTTAGCTGGAAGAAGAGAATCAAGGTAATAACATTTATTTGTTTTATCATATGCTTTCAATTTTAATTACTATCTCGGTGAATATGTTGCAGTTTCTGTCCACCGAACAAATTTTATACGACACTACATAAATCCAAACCCAGTGCATGAAAATGATTTGCTTTAAGCGAAATGAAAGAATTAGCTCATTCTACATATAAAAGTAAAGTTAGCAACCAGATGGCTCCCTTTTCAATAGCTACTACACCGAGGTGTAGAGGAAGGCGCTACTTCATTCCCTGTATTACTCCACTTTACCCTTGATCCTTACCTTATAAGGCTATGTTAAGCAAGGCGGCATGAAGTGCGACTTTTTGAGTCTTTGGTATGACTTGACCTGGGATTGAACCCCAGCCCTCCCAACCATTGGCGATCACTCTGCTCACTAGGCCAATGGCGCGGTCAAAAGTTAAAACTTGAATTTAGAACGAGGTAAATGTGAGCACTTCCTTTATATTTCTTGAGAAGGAAAACTCACATTATCAAAAGAATTGCAGGCAAAGCAACAAAGACATACATTTCTGCAAAAGTAAAAGCTTAATCGTACCGGAGAGGTCAAAATATGGATGATCTAAACATGATGACCCCATAGTCACTCCTATTCAGCTTTTAGACGGAGAACTGTCTTTGAGGAAGAAGAGCGATTTAAGAGCCCTACAAGCGAATATAGCAGAAAACCATTGGATGCAGCATGATGGATGTGAAGTAAAGTACATGATTCTAAATGAGGAAGAACGGCGTGCTTCACCAGATACCACGAGGAAAAACTACATAGATCAAAAGCCAGGATTTAATAATTGAGTCAGGAAGCTACTGAATGACTTCAAAACTAAAAAATAACTTTTCAAGAATCTACTTAGAAACCTTTTTGAAATCACTGATAAACCTATCCAAATAGATGATTAGTTACCAATTACACATCAGACTAGGACAGATTACGTATAGAAAACTTGACATGTGCTAAAAAAATGTAGAAAAGCTGCAGACATTTTAAAATATGTTCTCTCTTTCTGCATTATCTAATCTTGCATAACTTCTACTAAAAATTTAAAATCTCTTCTCTTTCTCTATAACTAAAGTTTTAATCTAACCCTTCTTAGTCACCTTTTTTGACCAAATTTCTCTTTTGGTCTTCCTCTTTTTATATTACGTTTTTAGACTTGTCTTTTGTTTTTTTTATATCTTAACATTATAACATGAGGATTCTATTTTTCTACCAAAAGTTCTTTTTAAGAATGATTTCTATTATAGCTTTGGAGAGAAATACTATTTAAGCAAAAGCAGTATCAATTATACCAGAGAAAATAATTATCTGCCGCATAAATATTTTGATATTCACGTTTGTCTTCATTTTTGCAGGAAATAAGTATCATGCAATCGTTACTTGTACGACTTGAGTATATATATATATATATATATATATATATTGCTTCGTCTTCAGACGTAAGTTAAGTTGGCGAACGTAGTCGAGGGTGACCCGAAGGCTCCCTTTTCAACAGCCACTACACTGAGGTGTAGGGGAGAGCACTACACTATTTCCTGATTGCTCCACTTTACCTTTGATTCTTACCTCATAATGCTGAGTGTTAAGCAAGGTGGCATCAAGTACCATTTTTTGAGTTTTTGGTATGACTCGGCCAGGGATTGAACCTCGATCTCCCGAACCATTGGCAAACACTCTACTCACATCTACAATAATGACACGATGGTGTAGTATACTACTGCTGGTTCATGATAAATAACGAGAAACACCAATATTCTAATATTTTTATTCTTCGACCATGAGGCTTGTGTAAAAGAGGGCAGTCGGAGAGAGATCTTACCCACGATGTAGCTGTCGGGAGTCTGACACAGCAAAGGAGAACTGACTTTAGCCAAAATTCGAGACCTTATATTATTTTACAACTTCCATGCGACCCACATAGCCACACATCTTCGCCAAAGCATTGCTTGTTTTTCGTTAATCACTTTTCTGTTTTTATATATGGCCGGATATACCTGTCAATTACATCAGCCGGGTTCATCAACGGTTATGGCAGTAAATTACCATGGGATTTTTAATTATACTCAAAGAATGCAAAGATCTTGAAATAAAAAAAATATTAAATACATGTAGTTAGTTGTCATATATATATATATATATAGTCATTCAAAGATAAAACTGAAGGGATTAGAAGAATAAAAGGGGTGTCCTCATGGTGTAATGGTTAAAGCGATGGACTGCGGAATCGTAGTACGAACTCGCTGTTCGTACTCCAGTCGCGCTATTACGTTCACTTTCAGGCAAATACCCTTTGGAAAGGTATGAACTCCTTATCCTCCCAGCTATGGGTTAAATAGTACCACTACTGTTCTTCTAGGAGAATAGCTTTGGCATTAAATAACTTACAAAAGTTGATATGCCATTAAACAAAGAAACCAAACCAGAAAAATAAAGATGAAATAGATAGAATAAAATAAATTGAAAAAGTGCAGTCATTCCCAGAAACAGCTGCGACGAATGCGCGGAGAAAGGAACTGTCACTGCGTAAGGGAAAAATTCTGCCTATATTCAGCGGGACCACTCAGACTGAAAAGACCTTCTTTCACGAGGCCGCAAGCAGTGAACACATGGGTGATTAGGTTTAGTAGCCTGACACCGTGTCTGCTGCTGCTGCTACTAAGCTGACACAAGCAATGTAAGAACATCAATTTGGACTTATCAAACACCGAAAGGGACTATTATATTTTAACTGCTCGCGTGGGAGACGTAACCATTTCCATTGGTTTCAGGAAAAAAATTATCTCACCCATAGTATATGTGTTAAACTAAGAAATAAAGTTAAAATTTGAAAGGTATCGTCATCTCCATATTGGTCAGGTACAAAAATCACCCTTAACTAACAAACTGATTCAGACAAAAATCTCCCTCTCGTTATATTCATATACAGTGGCGGCCATAAGTTAAGGAATGGAACAAAAACAGATATTTAAATGAGTTTTACTTGAAAAAACTTGCATATTTTTTCATGAAATTTTCCCAAAATATACTTGAAACATATATGGATTTATTGCATATAAAGCTTTCTAAATTTTCTTTTACAGTAAATTGATAGTCAACTGAAAAAAAAAAAAACACAAACATTTTACCCAGTTTAAAAGTTAAATCATAAATCTTTGTTAAATCAATAAGTAAACTAAAGAAAAAGATCACTATTTGGTAAATTTTCCTTCACTTTGGATTACCTCATTGCATCTTTGACAACATTAGCCAATTTACTACTTACAAAGAGTGGTAGTGATCTGACGATGCCACCTCGGCCCCCACGTTACATCGACTTCTTCAAATCATTTCACTTTACGGCCGGTGATCAACTAATGGTTCCGATAGGGGTATCACCTTTCCTTACGGCAACAAGAAATACAATCGAGGGAGCGGGAGAAAAAAACAAAAACAAACGAACAATATGCTTGGGTTAACCCAAGTGCAGATGGGGAGTTATGTAACATTGTGCATTTCCTGTGTGCAGTTTCAGAGTAACGCTAGCGTGGGTTCTAGCGAAAATTCTACAACGCTACTGGGATGCCAAGCTCTGGACCTCATCTCATCCGACTCGTCTCTCTGCTGTCCGGTGTGGACTGGTCACTCACGTCACCCTTGGCCAATTCCCTCTTCCAGTCCCTTTTTCCAACTCTTCTCGCGTTCCCTTACCACTTCCGGTCACTTCAAGATCGCGGGTCCAAAATCCTTTGTCTGGTTTCGCGCCAAAACAGACAAAGGAATCGTCTGCTTGGCTGACCACCTATATAGTGTTACAGTGATACTTTCCGCTTCTTTCAGAAAAATCATAAATTACCAATATTTTGAGGATATCTGGAATGAGCTTTCTCTCTGATTTTCTGTAAATTCTCTTGAGGATTAATTTTCGGGCCACTTCATAACAATTATTTCTTCCTCTTCAAGAAACTTAACATAGTTTAGTTTTGTGGCACAGCACGTTGTCTTGCGTAAATATTGGAGTTTCAACTGTCCTTTGCGTAAATGAGGAAGAGGATGCTGGGGAAGAAGTTCTTTATATAACACTTATATTACCGTGAAAACGAACAATGGGTCCTACTACTATGGGCTTTTTCTTCTTCTCGAGTTAAACAATTTTGTGTTTTCGCCTCTATCTAACTCAAAAATAGTACCAACGATGTATGACGGTAGATTATAAATCAAAATTAGCAATCAAGTTGTTTAAAAATTACCTAAATTGCTATAATTCAACAGCGTTCCTTAACTTTTGACCATATTTATTTTTTTAGTTCACTATTAATTTACGGTATAAAAATATTATAAAATTTTATATGTAATAGATATATCGCATTTGGTTCGACAGAAACCCACGAACTGAGATAATGACCGCAAACACTTACAATACAATATGTAATAAATACATATATGTTCCATGTATATTTTGGGAAAATTTCGTAAACGCACATGCAAATTTTTTCAAGTAAATTTTTTTTAATTATTTGATGTTACGTTCATTAACTTATGGCTGCTACTGTATATGAAGCCATTTGGTAATCGTCTCCTATTTAGAATTCTTGTAAATAGCAAAATTGACTTTTGTTTAAAAGACAATTAGCTGAGGGTTTCATTAATAAATTCTTAGTTACAAAATTCATAGCAAACGATCTTTACTTGTTTGTGTTTCTTTATAATTTGGTATTTTTTCACATTTTTTTATTTCATGCGTAAACTAAGTATAAGATAAGGGCTAGCAGTATTTATGAATTATTGTTGTTTACGATATCATGAGAGGCTTTTTTGCATTTTTCATTCTTTGGGAAATAAACAGAGGCCTTTGTTATTTCTAACGGCGAAATGTATATCATACGAGGCTTTCTTCAATTAATATGATAAATACAGTAGAGTTTAGGTCTTTTTTTTTTTGTTTTCACTCAGACCGCAGTTGGCCTCGAAAGGGACATCTAGTGTGTTTATGACATTCTGGATGAAATGTTCATTTTAATGAATCTACATTGGCATTTGACGAGGAGTTCATATTGATATGCACTGGAGAAAAAAATAATATATTCTGAAATACGTAATATGTTATTTGAAGAAGATATGAATCCTATATATAAAAGATTTCACACACATACTCGCATTATATATATATATATATATATATATATAAAATGAAGTAAATATTTGAAATAAATGCGAGAGTATTAAAAAAGAATGGAAAACGAATTTATCCAAAAGTGATGAATTCATTGTGAATAAAACATCCATCCCTGTTTAAGCAACATTTTTCAACATCTTAAAGTCCTTATGAAGGTTTATTAAAACTGAAACATTTTCAAGTTGCCTTTCTATCAAAATAAATTCATCACTATTGGATTAATTTGTTCTTCTGTTTTCTTCGTGTATATATATATATAACTCTTAAGTAGTGCAATGGTTTTCTTGCTAGTGGTGAAGATCGGTTGCTGCTGAATATTAGGTTCAATCCACATGAGGTACTCAGAAACAAATGTAATATATGTTCATTTCTATTAATATGTTTCACATGGTGTAATATATAAAAAATAAGCTGTCAAGATTATGTTTATTATGTTTATTTGACTTTCACTTTCTGGTTGTGTGCCATGACGTTAATATAAAATATATATCAGTATTGATATTGTGGTTATGATTTTTCGGGATCAGTTCTAAAAGCTCTTCTTGCTAGTTTACGCATTTTGAAATTATTCTCTCCGAACGTTATCAACTTGACAATAACCATCATGAATATTTTTTAAAATTTTATTTTCATAATTTAAAATGTAGATTAGAAAGTCGCAGTCAGTATTCATAAAATTTTTAATGAAGAAATAATGTCCCAAGTTATTTCATAGTGATGTAATTCATCCCCAAAACAGATGAAATCCTCCTAATAACATAACTCAGACGAATAAATTTCTGTCTTAAACAATATTTTAAAAAAGTGTTTTACGTCAAATTTTCCAAAAATTATATTTTAGTTTCAACTTAACAGGAATAATTTTGATTGAATTTTTCTTTCTGTTTATTATAACAAATCTCAAAAGAATCAAGTCTAATCTCGGTATGTGTGACCTCATCCGTTGACGCGGACATTGAACGGTTAACATCAAAGATTCTGGAGCCGATTAAGACCGGTGCTTACCAGGGATAAAAGACATTTGTTTTCAACTCTAGGATAAACAAAAAAAATATTTACTTTTCAAAGAATGTTTTCTTACTTAGTATGAGTTCTGCAAACCTGCACAGGCACAGATGGTTTTGGAATTGTATCCATATTTCTTCTTAAAACTATTATTCTGCCTTCATTCTGAAGGATATATATATATATATATATATATATATATATAGTAAACATTGATGACCTCGAGTCCCGACTTGCGTGTATATATATATATATATACACAACAAGATTTGAGATAAATAGCAATATTATACACTAGCTTTGACACGCAACTGAGAGATTAAGCTTCCGTGCGGAAACTTGTGAGTCTAATCTTCATCTGCATCAATATAAGAGTCTCAGATGGTCTAGAACGAGGAGATTCTGTTCTTTTTTTTGGTATAACCAAAATATTAAAGTACGTTATTACAAATCCCATGAGATGGCTATTGTCAAAGTCTTCACTATGCTGAATCTACTATCGTGGCTTTGTATTGCTAAAAAATAAAGATCGAAAACTTAGGCGATTTCTATAGGCTTATTTCTTAGCGTCTGCACGTATAAAGTAACCGCATCTTAGGATTTTCTCGAGTTTTGTCGTTACTAATATTTCTTCATAACCTTAATGTTTTCTACAGACTATTAAAAAAGAAACCGTTATAAGTTTTCAAAAGAAAATAGTTATTATTTTCCGATTCATGACATTTTTTATAACTTCATATGAATTTCAACTGGCATCAGTTCTCTGAAGAATTGAATGAAAACTATTTTGCTAGCATCAAATGATAATTTATCAAAAGACTTGATAAATGCAGGGTTGAATAATCTAATTATTATTTTTTTTTTGTTTGTTTTTTTTTTTTTTTTGTTGAGTGGCAGATTAAATAATATGGTTTATTTAATGCAAAAGATAAATGTCTAGAAGCTTTGAAGTTGTACTATCAAACTAAAATTTTTGGGATAAGGTGGCTCCATACCTTTCCAATTGGTATAAGTCTGAAAATAAACGTGATAGCGCGACCGGAGTTCGAACTTATTTACTACGATGTCAGAGTTGAGTACATTAACTCCTACGCCAGGATGATCTCCTGCACACACTGAAGGATTTAATGAAGAAAATATTTCTTACAAAACGCACTTTACATATGTAAAATATGGGAGAAAGACCCACCCCACCATGGAGTGTCCTAGATATGACACTAAACAATCTGATGTGATGCTCCGAGATTGCAGAGTTCTTTTTCATAGGCGTCGCTCCCAGCTTCACTCTGGTATGAAATGGTATCACATAATAGTGTTCTATCTATCCGTCGAATAGAACTGGTTGACATTTAACCAGTGTGCAAACAAATGACAATGCTAAACTGAATTTTTAGAAATATAAGTAACTGACCATTGAAGCGTGTGTAAACAAATGACTATCTTATTGAAATGTTAGAGATACATTGCAATAGTTGAAATTATTTAACAGCGTGCAAACAAAGGAGTTTAGGCTCATTTAAAATGTTTTCAACAAAGTCTGTAAAAATCATATATCTAAAATATATGTACAAATAAAGTTTGGCGTTATTTAACCTACAAAGATTAGTATGCCATAAAAGCCTAACAACCAAATTTTCAAATGTGTGAGCATGGACTGGTTAATCGAAATCCAATTATGCGTAATATTCAACTGCCAACTGATATAATAGAAGTCATATAACATAATCAGTAAAAAAGGCGCGTTAGCATAGCAGTTGTCACCAAAGGGAATTGATAATAGTTGCCTGAGTTCAAATCCTAGATCACGCTATTTGAATTTCACGTTGTGTTAATTCGCCTGGGAAAGGCATGAATCCAATTATTCTCCTCTCGGCTATGAATAAGTAGCAAGGAACACAGGTTTCTTTAATCTTTATTAGTCATACAGTCTAGTTGGGAGGAAAACAATGAATTAAAACCAGCTTAACTCCGCTTAAAATATTAATCTTGCATCGCATCCTGTTCGCGACGGAGGGATTAGATCAATACACAATGTGAAATAGGGTTCTCGTTATGGTGAAACGCTACGAATCATTGGTCGTTTATTTAAGCCAGAGTCCCAGTATCCTACCATCTTTAACGTTTCATTACCAAGGAAATATATAGACCCATGAAAACCCATGATTAAATAATTGAGCCGGCGTAATATTCTTGATGGAATTTCCATCGTGTATGGTGTCGTTGTTAACAAGAATCACCAGAATAAATAACACTTATACTCGTTGTATTTTCTCTATCATTTAGTTTATTTTCATTTGTATTTTTTTTTTTTAACTTTGAACAGCACAAGGCAATTTTCACAAAAGAAAAGGTGATATATCAATTATCAAAGTTTTGTGTTTATATCTAGGGTTAGTTTTTAAGTTTTGGAACGTTTAAAAAATGGAATCATGGACAGCGTTAACTCAAAATTCATGAAGATCTTTATAGGCTCACAAATGCAACCATGTACATGTTAATACAGTATTATATATATATATATATATATATATATATATATATGCAATATACCTCTGGGTTCTGAAATTGCAATAGTATCACAAGAGTTCTTTCATTTTCTTGTGTATATGAAAGTCGTTTTCCATATGCAGGAGCCCATAGTATTGTAGCAATAGATCTTCAAAAACAATGTACCTAGAATTGATTTATTGCTACCAGAATGTGACACAGAAAGAGGAACTGATCAAATATGGTCGGAAAGATGGCGCTAATTGACTTGCTCGATTCAGGTTTGGCACCAATATTCAATGTGTGAAAAGTACAATATCTTCGAACGCAATAAAAGGTTGTGTATATTTGAAGCGTAAGTTATCTTGACTTTTATGGCATAGAAAATGAAAGTCGTATTCATGTTGCTGTAAATGATTTTCAAAAAACAAAATTTGTCGCAGCAGGCTAGGTCATGAGTTATTCCCTGAGATCGGTATGATGCAACCCAGTTTAAACTGAAGCATATTATATACAAGCGTAATGAGTGGTGACAAAGAACCATTACAGAAGTCTCGTGGGGGAGAAAGTTTCTTCCAACTCTCGACACAATAGAATAATTGAACTGAATTTCTATATTTTTGATCGTGACTTACATAAGAAAAATGTGGTGATGTAAATCTAAAGCAAAGGTCTAATTGAGGTCTTAACTATTGAAAAGGCAAATAGAATATTCTATGTGGTTCGGAATTTATATTATTTGACATATACAGACTAGGTACTTTAGCCGAAGCTCTCTCAGTTTCACTTCATGATAACATCCTTGGAAAAGGCACGAATCCATTCGTTCTTTAGTTATGGTTAACATTTGTATATACTAAATACTTTAGGCAGCCAGTCTAGGAGAAAGAAAATCTTTGAATTAAAACCTGCTTTACTCTGCTTAAATTTTCACAGAGGTTCAATTACTGGTCTTGGTAGTATTTGACCCTCAGTTAGTTAAACACATTTTCAATGTCGAGGAAAATAGAAAAAAGTGTGCGAACATATATAGATATACGTATATATACACTTCTGAATGTTGATGTACGTTAGAGTGCGTTTGTGAGCCAAAATGTGCGTATTTGTGCACGTTCGTTAATGTATGCATATGCATTTGCTCGTATGTGTGTGTGTTTTTTTTGTCAACGTACATTTTTCTGTGCGCGTTTGTATGCGTATATAAATATGTGTGTGTTTTTCACGGGCGTGTCAGGATTTCTGCGCACATACGTGTATGTTGGGTGGTTTGTAAACGTACGTTCATGAATGCAATTTGCCGCATGCATTAATGTATGTAATTCTGAGCGTTCATATTTGTATACTTGCAGTTGCACGTATGTGTAACTGTGTACGTACCTGTGTACTAATAGTAGTATATTTGAGTGTTTATAATTAATTTCGGGTGTGTGCATTATATTTTGTGTTCATATGTGTCTGTGATTTTATTCATCCATGTACATGTATGACTGTTATGTGCACCTATGTAACTATGTTGTGTACTCCTGTGTGTTTGCATGTTCTTTGCACCTCAATATATATATATATATATATATATATATAGTGTGTGTGTGATTGTGTATGAGGCTATGCATGTTGCTTACGTCTGTGTGTTACATGCACATATGAACGTGTGCATGTTACATACACGTGTTCGTAAACATACTGTTTGTGCCTCTGTGTGTGTGTGTGTGTGTGTGTGTGCGCGCGCGTGTGTGTTGCATGTGCTAGTGTGTATGCGTCTGTGTTGTGTGTGTATGATTGTAAGTTCTCTGTGTATGCTGTGTATGCCAATGAGTCCGTCTATACTTGTTTCCTTTCTGTGAATGTGAGTTCACGTGTATGTATACGAAAGGGGGTTGTGAGAGTAATTTTTATTTATCGTAAACTTTCCGGCAGTCATGGATCCATTGCTTTGAGGGATTCATGCTTTCCTCAGATTAACAGTGTTAAGAAAACTTCCATTCTTAATTCACCTTATTTGACTAAGTCACAATCACTCGATTACTTAGAGGATCGCGGAATCAAATACAGTATAACTACATCTGCGCAATGCACTCTCGCTTAAATCTTCGTGACATCATGGCACTGAGATTTGCTATGGTTGTGAAGCTTAAACACTGTTTCTATTGATAGTAATCCTCCAAAGGTATCACGCGATACCTTCACAGACTTTGGTTGTTCAGATTAGTCGTTTGACTCACAATATGACTAACGAAACAGAATTTAGTTTTTTTTTCTTTCTTGCAGGCTAACACTGTGCATTTAAATAATACACAACTTATTGAAGAGACTATACGAGTGCACGTGCGCGCTAGTTTTTGCTATTTTTCCTTTTATAATACTTCCGATTCTTTGAACATGAAATCGTTTCAAAATCGCAGCTTCCTTTTTCCGAGAAGAATCTCATTATTATAGATTTAGATTTTTCTCATTTTTCTGCGTTAATTCATTGAAGCAAAATATAATTGCTATTTTAATTAGTTCAGAAGGTGGGTACACCGTAACACTACTTAAAGTAATGAAGGCACAATTAGAGTAACGGTTATTGTATTAGGAAATGGAATCGATAAACTAAATTCAAATACTAGGCGAGGTTATTTGCATTTCATTTAGTGCTAATGCCCTTGAAAACAACAGGGATCTATTTGTCATCACCAGGCAGAGTCAATAGGATAGACTGCGTTTTTTAACCTCGGTAAAGAAACCAGTCTTGTAAAAAATAAATGCAAACGTAACTTTAGCTGCATCCTGCCTGTGGTTTAGCGTCTAATAAATATATATTTATCTAAGACATGTCAAATGCAAGTGTGCATTATCTTTAACTATAAGGATTTATTTTGTTAATTTAACATTTTCCAAATATTTTTTACCTTTGAAAATATATTCCATGTGGCCATTTAAAAAAATAATTTGCTTAAAATAAAGCTGAAGCAGAGTAAATGATTATATTTGAAAATACTTATACAATAAAACAATGTTTGTCACACATTCTATTCCATATGAGGCCGAAGAAAACTCACAAATACCATTAAGACCAATTGAGAAACTTAACACTAAAACCAACAAAGTAAATTACGCTAAACTATGGACCATTATTTATATTTTGTTTCGATACAGAAAAAATTAATATGAATAAAGAATATCAAACATGTTTTGAGTCTTTACTCATCATTTTAGTTTGGAAATAACGAATCATTTAAAAAAAACAATATAAATCTGACAAAACACTAACTTTAGAATATTTCTCAGCGCATGTTCTTGATAAAAGTAAATGCTTTTAGAAATTTAGCGTTTTATAATTCTTAGTAAAGATTAAAGTTTTTGATAGAAAACAAGATTTTTAATTATGAGCCATAAAAGCTATCATACTTCAGGTGTAAACATAACATTAGCTGACCAAATCAATTTTTGGATGACATATTTTACTAAACAATAAAAATGTAGTAAAAACTTTTTTGAATTTCAGTAATTTTTTAAAACTTCGCAAATGATAATAGGTCCATATGTATAGAATAGCGATATAAATGTGATGATAGACAATTACAAATACATAAGACAGATTAAGCTTGTGGTGATGGGGTCTTATGTTAAGAAATACATTTATATTTAAAGATATAAATAGATAATAAACAGAAAATATATTGTGCTAAATATTGTGAAATTTCGGTTGATTAATGTTCTCAGAAATGAAATTGTTATCAAAGATGTTACTTAGAGCATCCAATAAACTTTTAGTATGTATTTTTTTTTTGACGACTCTCAATGAGTAGGCAGTCTGATGATGACAAATGCATTTATATTGTACAACAAAATATTATATCTTAACAAGTGAAATTTACCTCCTTGTCAAACTTGTTAATTAATATTAATGAGATGATCGTATATTAGGCAATGTAAAGTTCAGATAGGAATTTCGCAGAAACAAAAAATAAAAAAAATTAAAAAAAATAAAAATCTGCAAACGAAAGAGACCCAGACAGTCTCTCTCCCCATATATATATAACTCGCAAGAATTGAGGAATTCATTTGGATTAGTGCATTATACTTTTTAAATAAATGAAGAAAACTGACCAACTTATATAATAAGTGATTTTATTTATATGTCTAGATTGTAGTTTAGACGACGTACCAATCTGAGGAAATAATGAATACAGTCTATGCTTAAAGAAAGTTTTGGTAGAGATGATGTGTGACTGTGTGGTTAAAACTCTTTTAATGTCTTCAGCGTTCTCAAATCTTACCCAAGAGATGGATATTTAGTTTTCAAAAAAAAAAGAAAATAGATAAATAAAAGATTTACAAGTGCTAGATCTAAAAGATATGTTGACGACTGTAGTCTAGGGTGACTTGATAGATTCTTTTTCATAAGTACTCCTTTCTCTGGATTGCTCAACTTTATGCTTGATCGGTATCTTATAATACAAAGAGCTAAGCAAGGAGGCATCATATTTTGAGTCTTTGGTATGACTCGACCTGGGATTGAACCCAGGTATCCAAGGCTATTCGTTAACATTCTGCCCGGTAGGCCAATAGATATCTTATCTACTTGCAAAATCGTATGTTTTTTCAAAGATATTTTGATAAAAAATATCTAAATTATCTTCATAATTTTCGTAAATGAGCGCTACTTCATTTAGACTTCGACTAAGAAGTTTAGATCTAATTATATAGGAACACATGACTTCACTTCGATTTTAAAAATTCAAAAAATACGATTCAGGTCGAAATCATTTTAAAATCAAACCCGAAATGAGTTATATTTCTTGGAAGTTTTTTCACACGAGTTTTAAGGGGTTAATTTTCCCTGAAGTCTGAGTGAGAGCAAATCTCAAGAAATCTGATTTTATCACTGCCGTATGCTGGATGGTTTCAATTCTTCCTCTGATCTCCAGTTAACACCGTTTCGTTTCAAGTACAGACTAAAATTGTTGATACCGTTACTTTGTTGGTACGAGTAGATCAGAGAACGGTTTATATGCCAAGCAGTCTACTGTACATGTTTAAAATGATGGATACTTACGGTGAGCTGGATACAAAGCGAATAGTATTAGAGCGAAGATAAATTAATGCTGGAGTGAAGACTAAAATATCTAAATTATTCGAATGGGATATCCACTGTGAATAGAATTACAAATTCAAGACGTTAATAACTTGACCTTTATGCAGCAAACTAATGAAGCGTTCACCATATTTAACAGTCAGTAAATAAGTACTACTTATTTACACAGAAATTATAGATTCAGCAATCTATGAAGATAAATTTTATAATAATACATAGTCAGATATAGTAGAAAGAACGTACATATGATACATTCATTCAGACTGATCTCTGTTATTTCAGAAATTTATGGTTATGAAGCATGGTTTATTTCGTTTGTTCACCAAATATAGCTGTATATTCAAATCTTTATCCTCTATCATTATTTATAAAGCTGTATTCAGATTCCGAGATGGCTAATTATTCAAATAGACATGTAGCCGTCACGGCTCACGGTTGGCCATTACTCAGATTTTTTCAGAGAATTTAAGTTATTTATCAAGAAAAAGAAAACTTAATTATTAAACGTCTTTTTTTTAATTCTGAATATTGATCATCTTATTACTTCTAATTTCTGAACCGACACAAAATCTGGAAGCTAAAGTCTTACTTAGTTGACTATGACTTTCATTCGAAAGTTTTTACTGGGAAAAAAATATATAAAAAAATCAAAGAAAAAGACACACACACAAACTGACCACTAACAATGAGACATCTACAAAATATATTATTCAATATTAGCAGATTAATGTCCAAAAATGATACTTTTTAGCTAATAGCTTACCAAAATCATTCAATCAACTTTCGTACGCCTAATTTTCTTCAGTAATATCATTTATAAGCCTTGGCATGTTGAAAAATTTACTAAGGTACGCATGCATACACACTCATATATATATATATATATATATATATATATATATATATACACTCTCACTGTTTTTACAAAGTCATCAGCCATATATTAAAGGAATGGATAGGTTACGTTACCAGTCCCTTTTTTATCGTTTCCTTTGTTGCATATGAATTTTTTAAAAGCGATTTTATAAATAAATAAAATGTCTACATAGAATTAGGTGAATTTAATGGTTACGAGATGACCGAATACATAATTTCTTGATGAGAATTTCTTTTTCGACTTTGATGTCATTCGAATCCCAGGAGATGAGGCAGACGCAAGAAAAACTGACTGCTTGGAGACAAGCTTTGCTTAGGCTACATTTTCATGGTCTTTCTTTATGTGGAGCAATGACTGCAAGAAAGCTACTTCATCTCTCAGGTGCCGTGTAACATCATGGTCTTTGGATTCTGATCAGGTGATCAAATCTATTAACCACTGTATTCAGGATAAGGACTACGATTTCCAGTCTCATCTTCTATTAGCCGTTTTTCCCCATCCAATAGATAAAATATTTGATGAGCAGTCCTGTGCATCAGAGAGAGACAGAGAGAGTTTTAGAGTTCAGTGCGTCCATTATTGACTGAAACCTTTACACTTGGATTTCAACTGACATGGCCCGACAATCGAATCGTAGAAAGTTAACTCCATAGGACGTAGGTTTTGTATTACATTGATCTTGTCTAAGATGGACTGTATGTCAAAATTATCAAGCCTCAACAATCGAATTGAAATGTATTTAACGAAAATCAGGACTGTAATTATGAAAAAAAACATTGTAATATATAAAAATATATTTTAGTTAGTCTATAATTCTCTCTCTCTCTCTCTCTATATATATATATATATATATATGTGTGTGTGTGTGCGTTTACTTATAAATCACATTTGATTATAGCAGTTAAACGCATGCGCCGCTTTTTTAAGGCTTTAAAACAGGCATTCAAATAAATTATTGATAAACTGTGAGATTTTGTTCCCGTACCTTAAAAAATGTCTTCTATAAACGTTTTCGAACGTTTAGGGCAACCCTTTCCTTCTGATAGAATCATGACTGAACGGATTCCGCAATTTTCACTATAGAAGATTTCCACTACTATACGCATACTTCGTCTATTTCATACAGTTAAGAGTAAATGAAAAATATATACATACAGTAAAATCAATTTTGTAAGAAAGGAAATTCATTCTTAGGTTTGTTATACACACGGATGTCAAGATCTCTTATCACCATCATTTGCACAAATGACACTTTCTATTCTCCTCATTCTGTTCCACTGTTTCTTTTAAGGTACCTGAGTAAGTTTTGAAAGCGTTTGTGAAAAGCTGGATCTCTAATTCACACAGTATGGACTAAAATGTGCCATGAACTTTCAATAAAGTTAACATCAGAGACATTTCTTGCTGCAAAAGCGACAGTAACGCTGTAGAGTGAATGTTCCTTAATGATATGTATTAAATAGGATCGAATATTGTCAACAGGGAAAAAAGCGGTTGTACACCCAAAAGAGTTCCGACATTTTTATGAATTTATCAATGATATATTGCCCAGGCAGCTTGCTTAGGAATATCAAAAAATATAACTTGAGATTTTGAAGGTATCTACCCCGGAAGATATTTGATATATCACCTAATATATCTTCAAAGATGAAGTTCTCTGAACTCGAGAAATTCAAGCTCTTCGATCAGAAGCCGACTCTTGTTCGACAAATCCACTTTTTTTCCCCAAAAGTGGATGCTACGATAAATTCTACAGTTGTGTCACTGCAAACTAATTGGGATGATGAGTGGTCTTCGGATAATATGCTATGAATCAAAACCACAGTAAATAGGTTTCTTTTAAAGTCTTGATTAATAGTCTGGTGTAGACTAGACATTCGTTATGAGGAGAGCTACTAGGTGAATTGGGATATTTTCTGCCGAAAGTATCTACATGGACATTGGCCTTACCTCGTCTTCTGGTCCTGGACCTACATTTTAAATCGTCTGTAGCTATATGCCTTTTGTTTTGTTTTTCTTGTTTTAATGACATATCAACCCTCTGTGGGTTATTTTAAACTACGTCATAATTTGTAAAATGACAGTGTTGGGAGTGATCTCACTTGTCACTGTGCTTGAGGAACTCTCCCACGTCATGAGTCCATTTTGGTCTCTTAACCAAGTGAACCAGGGGATACACTTCTTTCACGAAAAGGTCTTGAGAAGAGCAGACATGATAGTTAGCTCCCCTGCGGAGAGCTCATGGGGCCTCTCTCCTTTATTTTCCAGAACTGAGGAGTGATTTTCACCTTTTTTGCTGTATGGACTTTCCTGTATGTTTCTTGGACGCTTGTAACTGAGTTCCCTACCCGTAACGGGTACAATTAAATGTTTTATCATATCAATTGACTTGTTCTGTTTCCTACCGAATTTTCTGAGTTAGGTTACACTTTTGGGATAACCTAATGCATTAAAAGGACCGTGGCGTTATCTATGAATCAACACCTCCTTAAATATTATAACAGTATTCATATTATAAACCCATAGCTGAGGGAATAAAGGAATACATTCCTTTCCGAAGGGTGGCAGCAACACCCCACAAGACACCAACTGTACGGCCACCTGCCCCCTATCACGAAAACTATTCAAGTTAGAAGAACCACACATGCAGGACACTGCTGGAGAAGTAGGGACGAACTCATAAGAGATGTACTCTTATGGATCCCCACACATGGCCGCGCAAAAGCAGGACGACCGGCACGAACATACATTCAGCAGCTATGTGAGGATACAGGATGTTGTCCTGAAGACCTACCTAGGGCGATGAACGATAGGGAGGAGTGGCGAGAGAGGGTCAGGGATATCCGTGCTACCAGCGCGATATGATGATGATGATGAGTTGGGAAGAGAATGCAATAGCATCACTAGAGTTCTTTTACAACGATGTCGCAGTCAAACACATAAGACACAATTCCACAGCAACGTTTCCCTTATGCTTTTCAACCCGTTAGTTATCTTGTGTATTTCTTGAAATCAGTTATTTTTCATATTTTCACAAGGTAATGAATACTATTAATCTCAATAATCTACAAAGGTTCTGCATCGATATTTATTTACGTTAGTACAATGCCATGTTAATGTATATTGTAGAAATATTTCATGAAACCAGAGACATAGGACATAGTGCTTTGTTAAAATTAATTTACTATCAACTTGCAATGCATTGGTAAGCTGTATCAGCAAGTGCCATGACACATGCACAAAGTATGATGGTACACTTCATTTTGTCTTCCACTTGGAGTATGATAACACAGCAGACATCCTTATGTACACATTATTTTTTTAAGTAGAGGAATTAATATTGTGAATTGAATTACCACGGCCAGAAAATCAACCGAACACCTACGCACGATATACTGGAACACTGAACAGCTGTTTCACCTTATTAGGTCTCATCAGCAGTGTATACTGTAATCTCCACCCTGGAGATCGAATCAGCGACCACAGATTGCAGTGCCGAAACTCTACAACTGAGCCACCAGTTCATATCGCACACAAGTGACGCCAAATCAACGAGCCATAGTAATTACGCGGCCAAATAACCTAAATGTGCCTGGCAAGTTACATCCGTACTCACTATCTTTCGCTGAAACAGTGATTTTTTAAATAAAATAATTTGATGAAAAATTTTGTGTTGGGATATAAATTCTGATTTGATGAAACGAGAATTCTTCGAAGTTGTAGCCATGTCAGTACACAAGTAGTTTTGAGTGAGTTTTCTTTAACGGCATATCGACCTCTGTGGGTCATTTAATGCCAGAAGGGTTAAATTGCTTTTGTCTTTGTGCATGTTTTAGGTTTTAAGGTAAAAGTTTTAGTTATGTTTTATTATATTTGACTAGATTTTAATGAAGATATTGATTTCTTTTAGAAAGCTCAAGATTTCTTCTGGTTTCGAGTTTTTGAAGAGGTTCTTTAAATTGTTTGTTTGGTAATGTTTTGGGCGAATTTGTCTGAACCTGTCACAGTTTATGAGAATGTGTTTGTGAGAGGTACTTTGCATGTTAGACATACTGGGGAGTCTTCCCCTTTTAGGAGGTGTGAATGGGTAATGTGGGTGTGACTAATACGAAGTCTTGAGATTATCACTTCTTCTTTTCTATTTCTTCTATAACCTCCTGGCCATTCACTGATGGTATCTTGAATATGGTGGAGTTTGTTCTGTATTTGATAATCCCAAGATTTTTGCCATTTCTTGTGTATAAGTTTGTTAATAAGTGGTTTTAAGGCAGTGTATGGAATTTTTGTATTGGATATGTCTGGAGTGCTTTTTTGCAGTTCCGTCTGCCCTTTCATTTCCCTGTATGCCAATGTGTTGGGTATCCAAGTAAGAATGATGCTATTGTTTTTAGAAAGAGTGTTCATTTTATCTAGTAGTTTTGTGATGAGAAGAGTTGATGAATTTTTGCTCTGTAGAGCTTGGAGGACTGATTTGGAGTCTGAGTAGACGAATTTAGAGGATTTGTGATTTTCTATAATGTTCATTGCTAAGGATTCATTTGTGAGACGTTTTAACAGTTCTTGGCTTTGGAAGACAGTAGTACAACCAACTTTCATTCCCTGTTTGGATCCATCTGTATAGATGTGGTAGTGGTGGTCTGGGAAGTTATTTTGGATGTTGAGGAAGTTTTCTTGGAAGGTGATGGGGTGTGTTTTGGTTTTAGAAACTTTGGTTAGGTCTAGCTTTATTATTGGTTGGTTTAAAGTCCATTGTGCTGTTTTGGAGAGAACTGCGTTATGTATTATTTTGGGATTGATTTTCATTTCATTTAGGATAGTTTGAATTCTTAAATTAAAAAGGTTTAATTACCTTTTCTTTATTTTCCAAAAGGTTTTTATATCTTGTGCGTGCAATTTTGAACTAATTCTTGAAGCCGTATCTTAGAAAACACTAATTATGCGATCATTAACTTCCCATACCACAAACCATTCAAGTCAGACCATCAAGATATACTGGGCCTTGATAAAGAAGTAAGGGCAGTCTCCTAAATGCCGTCTCATTTGGACAGCTACACATGGATATAGCAGTGTTAACCGGCACCCCGCCAAAAACATACCACTTACATTCAACCGTTCGGTACGGAGACAGTGGGCCGTCTCGTGGACTTAGCCAGTGTGATGATGATATAGATTTTTAAAATTCATCTTATACTTTCCCAAATATGTACAATTAGAATTTACACAGACACTATCAAATATAATATTGGATTGAAAAAAATACGCATACCATATTTGTTTTGTTTATATATATTATCTATAATATATATAACGAAAAACGAAAAAAAATAATTCTGTTGTTCCATTGTAAATTCATTTCAGGCCTTTAAATTGACCTCCTTCAGATAGATGGGATACGGTCATACTTTAAATATGTGGACACGCCTACATTGTCTTCGGCGAGAAGAGAATTAAAAAATATTTTAATTTCTTTGAGAATAAATTTATATAATTTTATTCAGTAAAAATATTAAATATATTTCCCAAAAAAATTGTCCATTCCTCTTTTTTATTTTTTTAAAGAAAGTTTCTTAGTGAAATTACAACTGATTCTTTCTTAAAAATCGGTGAATATCGAAAAGTATTACTAGTGTATTGAGATTCAATTAATTAAAGTATGAATAAATAAAAAAAAAATCCTCCTAACTTTCTCAGAAATTAATGTCAATATTGAATATCACATCATATAATCTATGTATTATTAACAATTAATATTGATTTACGCGTATTTATGAAACATATCGTAACGAACTCCAAGAAATCTATATTTGGAAGAGTTATTGTTTCATTTTTATATCAACCGTAATTAGTAATAGATTAATATTATAGCAACTATTGGATTAATGTATCTAAGGAATTTGAATTTTTAATATAAATGCTAAATTGAATAGCAATATAAAATATATTTTTTAATCGAATTGCTGAACGTTTGTTTATCTATACAAAGATGGTGTAGTACATAGGATAGTTCCTCCTAACATTTAGGACTATCGAGTTAAGTTTTAATCCTTTTTCAATAGGTATTATATTAAATTATTATCCCATTTTTAAAAAAGGATGAATATTTATATTCTATCTTTCAATAATAAGTAATATATTCATAAATGACAGACATTTTATTCAAATTATTTAATCATTTTTGATTATATATCAATGTTTCAAAAATTAGAATTAATTTGAAAATTAATTTGTATGTTAAAGTTAAATATATTTCATAGAATTAAGACATAATAAATAATTATACTAAGAATATATTTCTGTATCTATATTTGATTATTAACGCTTTCCCAGTATTTAGCTAGTTCTTATCTTTATATTTCAATATACATATTTTCTCATCTAAGCATAAATTACATCTACTATGTTAAGTGGTTTTAGAGGTAGATCTTTAATTATTTCCCAATTTATAATAGGCAGTAGTTCTACTTCTTTCAAATAGCAATAGAATTTAGATAGAGCAGTTTGATTTTTTAATGTAGTATTTTGAATGATCGAAAGTGGATGCAATAGCTGAATTTCCAGTTTACAATCGCAATACCTATGTGTGCTTTTTCATTAGCGTTAGCTTCTTAGGTTGAGATGTTAGCTTAATATATGATATTATTTAGGTTAAATTTATTTTATAGGGAGCATTTATTGTTTATTTTGCAATTACAAGATTGTTTTAAGTTGCTGTTATACTCGTGTAGTTGTCTTAATTCCTTTTTTATTGTGGTTGTAAATTATTTTTGAGATGTTATTCGTACAAAAATAACTAATTTTACATTATTCCTATTGATCATTTGGCTAAGCGGGTTATATTTTTAAAAATGTTTGTTTATTAAACATAAAAATTACTTCCCTCTATTGATATTAGAGAGTTTATAAAAAGATGAGTTAAACCAGTTATTTTTTCTACGTTTATTTTTATTTATAGTTTAATATATCATTAATATTTATATTATTCTTAGTTCAATGATATTATAAATTATAATCACTATTATTGAAATGTTTTTGGTTTCTAAGTATTTAAGTTCATTTTTATAGCCGCTGTTATGTATGGCTTCATTATAACTTCTTGGTGATTATCAAATATCATTTTTGAAAAAAAAATCCATTTATTCTGATATTTATCGCATTAGAAATGTGTATAATTATGGGTGTGTCTTGTTAGAACTAACATTAATGTATGTTAGTATGGTATTAGTTTTATTAAATGCTTTATTAGAATCGTCATTCAAATTGAAGTCTAAAAACCTGACTATTTTTAAGATCAAGCCAATTTCTATTTTTAACCCCTAATATTCATTTTTTTTTTCTTTTGCATTTTTGATGTTAGAGGTCTGTTACTGTTGGAGGTGGAAATTAAACCATTATCTTTGTATATACCGATGATATTTAAATTTGTTATTCTCCCTAGCATATCTTAAATATGTATATCGACTAGATCAATAATTTGGCCGAGTCAAATGATTATATTTCACCAATTGTCCGCGAAACCAGGGTTCAATCCAAGGTCAAATCATACCAAAGACCCAAATAATGATACTATATACCGCCTTGTTTTCCACCCAGCATTATAAGTTAAGGACAAAGGTAAAGTGGAGCCATCCAGGGAATTGAGTAGCTCCCTCGTGTACACGTCGGTGTGGTAGCTATTAAAAAGGGAGCCTTTGGTTCACCCTCGACTAAAGTCGACTACAGATTTTCTACATGCCAATATAATGTCTAATTCTGCCTGAGTTATATCCGTATATCCGTTAATTCTGTGTAATAGCAATTCCTTTGTTATTGCCGAGTAAATTGTCACTATTATACTTTTAGATATTAACCCTAATTTGTTTTTTGTTGGGTTTATTATTTTCAAATTTCTGTTTATCATACTTAAAAATAATATATGCATTTTTTTTCTATTTAGTTTAGCTTGATTATTTTTGATAGTATGTTTATTTGTGAAATTGTATATATCACTTGATTTGATAATTAATGTCATCGCGATCCAAATTATATTTCTATTATCTTATAATGTAATATTTTCTTATATTTTGATGGATCAATCATATAGAGGTTTCTAGATTTTTCAGCTCTGATCTACATCTTTTTGATTTGTTTTTTTTTTTTAAATGATCGTCATTATTTCTTCTAAATTTGAGTTTTGATAAAGAAATTTAAATAGGCCGTCTTCAAAATGTTCCATTATTTTGTAATTCGGTAAAATTTTCAGTGATTTAAAATCATATGTTTGTTCATTATCCTCCATTGCGAGGTTGTAGAAGAAAAATGTCTACCATCAATTTCTCTTATTGAAGTAAACTCTTTTATCTATTAAAGACAAACCAAATTGACTTTCGGATAGAAATGGTACGTATTTCATAGAAAAATTTCGGGTAAATATTTCCGATTCAAAGCAAGAGTTTTATCCAGAAAACATTTTCTTCTAAGTTATAGATAATCCAAGTGCGCTACTTTTAACAAGGAAATATATATATATATATATCACAAAATAGTCAAAGGGTTAAATTCATCATCATGTCGCGCCGCCAGCGCGGATATCCCTGACCGTCTCTCGCCATTTCTCCCTATCATTCATCGCCTCCGGCAGGTCTTCAGGGTTACATCCCGTGTCCTCACATAGCTGCTGTATGTAAGTTCGTGCTGGTCGTCCCACTCTTGCACATCCATGTGTGGGGGTCCACAGGAGTACATCGCTTATGAGCTCGTCCTTGCTTCTCCAGCAGTGTCCCGCGTGTCTGGTTCGTCGAACTTTTATAGTTTTCGTGATGGGGGGCAAGTGTCCGTATAGTTGGAGTCTCGTGGGGTGTTGTCGCCAGGACTTGTTTAATACTGCTCTCAACATTCTTGTGCAATTTCCGTCCAGCCTCCTCTCCAGCCGCTTCGTAAGCGTCCATGTGGTGCATCCATATAGCAGTGTCGACACAACCGCTGCCTGGAAGAAACTGCGTTTCATTTTATCAGTTAGGTCTGACTTCCATATGATCGAGAGCCTATCGATAGCTGTCCATGCCTTCGTCAGTCGTGTGTCGATGTCTTTCTCGGTTGATGAGACGCTGCTTCCTGGGTAGGTGAATTTGTCGACTAGTTTCAGAGAGGCTCCGTCTAGTGTGGCAATGTTGCCCGTTTGGTTGTAACACATATATTCAGTTTTGTTTGCATTGACATGGAGGCCAATGCCAGCTGCGGCTCGTTCCAGACTATGCAGTAGTATTTCTGCTTGATTAGGCGTATTCGCTAGTAACGCCAAGTCATCAGCGTAGTCGGCGTCCGTAATTGTTTTTGCGGGGTACCTTTTGCTTCTTCTCTTAGTCAGCTCGAAGCCATTTTCTCTGATTTTGTCGATCGAAGTCCTAAGCACATAGTCTAGACAGATGATAAAGAGGTACGGGGCTAGTGTGTCTCCTTGTAGTACTCCTGCAACAATGTCGAAGTATTCCGTGTCTCCATCTGGTGAACGTACTTTCACTCTGGTGTTTCTGTAGAGAATCATTATCGCTGCTACGGTTTCTTTTGGTAGGCCGTATGCTAGTAGGATTTGCTCCATCTTCCCTCTGTGTATGGAATCGAAGGCCTTGGTAAAGTCGACAAATAGTAATGTCGCCTGTAAGTTTTTTGCCCGAACGCCTTCCAGGATTCTACGGATGGTCAGTATTTGTGAGGTTGTGGATCTATTTCTCCGGAAGCCATTTTGGTTTTTCCTAAGGATGTTGTCTATTTTGGGTTCTATGCGGTTTCGTAGTAGTGCATTGTTAAATTATTAAGTAGTAATCCAAGGGGAATAGGAATATCCAGTTTAGTGCTCACAGTCAACGGTTGTCGAATATATAATTAATTTCAGATTAAACGTAAATCGAAATTCACCAAGAAAAGAAAATAATGAATGCATAAACATATTTGTTAATATACAATGATATTTCTACCGATTAAAATTATATATATATATATATATATATATATATATATTCTAAAGAAATTAAGTTTTTTAATTATCTTCTCGTCGTAAACAATGTAGAGTGTCAACATCGTATTCAAAGTATAACTGTATTTCATCCATCTGAAGAAGGTTATTTTATCGAACTAAAATAAATTCATAATGGAGCTTCAGAATTGAATTATTTTCGTTAAATTTATAAAAAATGTTTTCGCTCCGTATGGGGCTTTGATAAATTTTTAATCAGAAATTAGTTACTTTTATAATGTTTGGAACTATTCTTCGTCACCATTTTTGTAATATTCCGTAAAGGGGGTGGGGTATTTTGCCATTACTTAAAATCTCTTCACTCCCGTACAATGCTGAATTCTAAGGATGGAATGCAAAACAATTCTAACTCATAATGTTACATTTCACCTCTATTTTGCATACGCAATACTCTCAACTCGTCTCGAGTCAGATCTTGGTCTGACTCATTTATGTATACACCACTTTTAGACACGTAAACTCCATTTGATCAGTCTATTTCAACACTTGTGTTTGTTGGCTAGAGATCCGTGTTTGACTCACTAGTATCAGTACATTCTTCTACATAATTATATATTCCATAGCGGTTGATAATTAGCCCTCAAGCAGATATTTCTATTCAGCTTAATAGTCGAGCCATTTGACTATTTTCCGCGGATTATATATGAGAGAGGGTAGCAATCGGTGTTAGTGTGTTCAAACTGGAAAACTGATATTAGAACAGGAAAACCCGTGATCAATTATAAATTTATAGCGAATTCCCTGTCCAATTAAATACTCCCAATACTCTAATATGGACTGCGTTCCTGAATACTCTGTCGAGTTTATTCTCAACTGACTTCATCAAAAAGAGCAAATAACGCATCATTCCAAAATGCTCTTACGGAGAATATATCCAAGTCAAAATAAATATATTCTAGTTAAGTCAAAATTCATCATAACGAATATATAAAATCATAATCTTTCCCAGATAACTTCCGTTCGTCATATTCCTTCCACGTGTGTTCTTCTAACTGGCTCATCAATCCCGCTGCTGGTCCACAAAAACTGAAGCAAATGTGACAAGAAAAATGCTCTCCTAACAAAATTGATTAGTTCAGTTTGTGAACCTACATCGTCTTATGTTAATTTCAGAAAAAAAGATTGGTAGAAGTAAAGATCGTAAGAGTCCATTTGTACATCATGGTATTACTGTGGCTAACGCTTGTATGACCCGTATACCAATGAGTCTCCATGGTTATTATTCAGTGACTAACTTAAGCAAGATAACACTGTGATTAACCCGATTACTGGCTATGTAAGAGGTTACCGTCTATAAGTTGAATTATAAAGGGCCAATCATTCTCAGGAATAATGATCTACGTGTAAATAGCTGTTGAGCTAAGAGCTTCTTTCACTTTGTGTGTGTGTGTGTGTATATATATATATATATATATATATAGAGAGAGAGAGAGAGATTAATACGCACATATCTTCAAAATTAGATCAATCAACTGGACTTGGACAGTATTCGCAAAATTTACCAAGATCAATATTGGCATCGCTCCTCAGACTGCTGCCATTGTGTTTTTCCTTCGTACATTTATGAATATTCATTGGATGATTCTTACCCCCAGCTCCCCAAAAATACAATTGACGCCATCATCAACAAACTCCCAAATGTTATACGTGTTATGTGATATATTGGCACCTTAAACAGATATGAGAAAAGGAAAGACACATAAAAGCTTGTATTAAAAATTGATTCAATTACTTTTATTTGACCATAAAACAGTCTACAATAAAGAAAAATTTTGGAATGAATATTAGTCTGTTTATATTAGAATTAAACCCGTCCAGATCAACGAAACCTATCTTTTAAGACAGATTTGAGATCTTATTAAGGAACATATTTAAAACATTTCTAATATCTTCTGAAAAATTATTGATCTGTTTGAAACAGCCTTATACCATAAAAATCTGTAAGTAATGATTTTTGGATGCACTACATGCACGCTAACAAAACGGCTGGAGAAGAAACTAGATGGCAATTACACAAGAATGCTGCGTGCAATCCTGAACAAGTCCTGGCAGCAACACCCCACAAGACACCAACTGTACGGCCACCTGCCCCCTATCACGAAAACTATTCAAGTTAGACGAACCAGACATGCAGGACACTGCTGGAGAAGCAGAGATGAACTCATAAGAGATGTACTCTTATGGATCCCCACACATAGCCGCGCAAAAGCAGGACGACCAGCTCGAACGTACATTCAGCAGCTATGTGAGGATACAGGTTGTTGTCCTGAAGACCTGCCTAGGGCGATGAACGATAGGGAGGAGTGGCGAGAGAGGGTCAGGGATATCCGTGCTGCCAGCACGATATGATGATGATGAAATGCTTAAAAAAGATATAGCACTATGGGAGATTTTCAGTCTCATCTGAATGCAGAGAAAGATCAGTTTTTTTTTCTTTTTCGAAGAAATCAGATCCTTTTTGGATATGATAAAATAACTTTATTCAGTAGTAACTTACAAATGTTATGTGAATCTTGCACAAGCCCTGAAGTATGGGGTACTTACATAGAATTGTTCTAGTATGGGGTACTTACAAAAATTGTTCTAGTTGCCTCGTAGGTCAATAGTTACATGACAGTAGCGGCCCGTGTCCTGTATCTAGTGTTAAAACACTGTGCCAGAGCCTATTTATTCCTGCGATGAAAGTTGATAATACATATTTTTCTTGTGTGATTTGTAATATCGAATGCATTAATAAGTCTGTAAATATAGAATAATTCTTATCGATCATATCAAATCAAGTTTCCTTTTTTTTCCAGCCGTCACTGATTAAGGCTCAACTATCTATCAAAGTAGATTTTTAGAAGGGTGTGTCAAGGAGTCTCAACATTGATGCGTAAACATTCAGATAATGTTTGTCTTAAGTTTTCCCTGTCTAATCTGATGATTAAGTGATTAATATTCACTATCGAATTAAATGATTTTTATTGGATATATATTTTTTAAAGATATGTCAAATATGAGTTGTTAAAAGAAACACAAACGTTCACCTTGAGATTACGGACGTTGGAATATACCTAAGCATTTTGCACATGCGTTCATGAATAAATCATTTCTTTGACAATGCATAAATCATTAAATCTAAATGTACTTGAAAATATATCTTGAGTTTCTATCGCAGCTTAATGATGCATCAATAAGTCAATACTTGTCAGGAAGTAATCAGTTTAATTTAGATCTAAAACCTTCACTTTATAATATTTGATCTTATATATGTGTGTGAGTGTATTTGGGCTGAATTATTTAGTAAAGACATTTGTTGTTAAATAATATAGTGTAGCATTTTTTCAGTTGCTATATATGGAACCAAATTAACAAAAAAAATCGCTACAACATAACACCGATATAATCAATTAATGCTAGATTCTTACGAAGTTATAATGTAGTTGCAAAGGTTGTATCATTTTGCCATATGCATATCCCCAAATGATGGCCCTAGAAGGGTTCGAAAGTACTCTGGAATAAATTACGTAAATTTAATCAGCTAATTCTTGCCGGATATTATAACATCCATACGGTGACTTGAAAGGGGCAAAATAAAAATGATGACAAAATATGTCTATTCTATTTAACCAAATTATATAAGTGTGTGCATATTTCTGTATATTGTTTATCATTTGTTTATGTAATTCTTTCCTTCACTGTTCGTTCACGGATTTATTAATTTCCCTACAAATCAATACTTTGGTGAAGAAAAACACATGTGAGTGTGTTTTTGTATGACATCCTATTGACACAAACATAAATTTATACATCCATCTGACACTAAAAAAACTTTATTCAAGTTTTGATCCGTTGTATATATGTACATAATTCTATGATATAAACATTCCTAATGCGACCCAATAGTTATGAGTATTTGGCTATTACGCGTTTATTCAAGGATTTGTGTCATAAAAGTTTGTTTTGACGTTTTCTTACAAATATAGCTCCAAATCTCACAAATCGTAAATATGTTTTTATTAAGATCATGAATCACTTGGGTTTCCAGACAGAATCCATTTTATTCCTTGGTCAACTATAAATTCTTAAACGGAAGTGTTGGCATCTTTTGGTTGGAGACATTGTTGGGATCGCCTTCACTTGTCATATACTTTCTAAATGGCTATTTATTCATTCCTTTCTATTGTTACATTAATAGAAGAACGTAGACTTTCGTATGAATACGTGTTTATATTAGGAAACTGAAAAGAGGAATCTTGGATAACTTGTATATTTAAGATATAATTACTGGAATTATGACAAAGATTAAAATTGAAATATATTTATGAATATTATTTTGTATTATCCAATTCCATTCTGTTGTTATTCATTGCCTGAAAAAGTTATTGGCTCGCATTTTCAATTCAATATTTTCCGGATAACTTTTGATATAGGAAATTACCTAAGAATTTAGTATATTAAGTGCATTTAAAATGTCGGATATATCAAAAAATGAACATTTTATTTTTTATAAATGATCCTGAGAGAGAACACTAAGGCATCTACAAAACACACACGTATCCAGCCATACTGAAGAATTGCGATTCAACGAAACAGTCTGTCTGTGGATGATAGTATATAATCTCACCCCAGTGGATTGAGTAATGCGGTGTGGAATTGCCAACTGTCACATTCGCGTAAATGCAAAGCTCTAATTAATTTAGCTCTTCGCTCGCGTGTATGTAAATAAATATATACTTAAAAAATCCTTCCCTTACACTGAAAATGATTATAGCTCTGGGTTAAGATATCCGACAAACGCGAATTCAACTGAGTTTTGATCCCAGCTTGAAGCAACTTGCGTGTCTAGCCACACTGACGAGCTGTAATACAACGAAAGATTCTGTCTGTAGACGACACACACACACATATATAAGCAATTGTGTTTTTTTTTTAATCAAATATCAAACTTTGACTTATGTTATTAAATTTTATATACATTACGTGGAATTATCTTAAATGAATTAAACGTTTACAATAGTAAAGAAAAACAAATGACGAATAAACTTCGATTTTTAAGTGTTAACCTGAAACGATTTTGGTTTTTCTAAACATTACTTTAGAATAAATGAAAAAAAACATTACTTCGAATGAACTATGTAATTTTCTAAGCAACACCCGTTCCTCTCAACAAATATCTTTTCTTAAGATGCCCCGCACAAACTATTACGAACGCAGACTACGGTAATGACACAGATCTTCAAGCAGATTCATCCGTCCAAATCGAATCACTGCAACATAGTCTGGAACGAGCAGCAAGTGATATAGGCCTCCGTGTCAACGCAGATGAAATAGTTTACATTTGCTTTAATCAAAGAGGCGACCAACTCCCCACGAAACGGTGTTCCTCTGAAACTAGTGTACAAGTTCACCTACCTCGGAAGCAGCGTCTCATCAACCGAGAATGACATCAACACGCGATGAGCGAAGACACGGACAGCTATCGATTGGCTATCGGTTATATAGAAGTCAGACCTGACCGATAAAAGAAAACGCAGTTTTTTTCCAAGCAGCTGTTGTATCAATACTGCTATATGGATGCACCACATGGACGCTAATTAAACGTATTGAGAAAAAGCTTAACGGCAATTACGCTTAAATCTGCGAACTCTATTGAACAATTCCAGGAGGCAACACCCCACGAAACAGCAGCTGTACAGCCACCTACCACCCATCCCGAAAACCATCCAAATTAGACGAACCAGACACACGGGACATTGCTGAAGAATTAAGGACAAACTCATAAGCAACATACTCCTGTGGACCCCTTTACATGGACGAGCAAAGGTTGGACGACCAGCTAGAACCTATTTACAACAGCTCTGTGCTGATACAGGATCCAGGCAAGAGGCCCTGACGGGAGCGATGGACGATAGAGATGGGTGGCGAGAGAGGGTCAGGGAAATCTGTGCTTTCAGCGCGACATGATGATGATTAAATATGGTCAGTACTATTGACCAGACAACCGTCGACAGATCACATTCAGGAATATACAATGAACATTTCAGTCAAGTCAGTCTCATTTGTTAGGGGCTCTATTATCATATATAAATACGTATGTGTGTACGGTGATAAAAAAAGTGAGGGTGTTCAGCAGAGCAATTTAAAGAATTTGAGCAGCACAATTGACCCAAATTTCGTGGCTTGCAATAATACTTCAAATGGAAATACCTTATAATCAATTATTATCTTTGGTTGCTATTATATCACCATATATACATTTATATGTTATATAAAGAAAACGGAAAGAAAATACATATAAATAGTTGAGAAAAAATTCATTGATTAGTTCAACCAACACGTTTCAACATAGGTTATTTGATATATAAAATTACGAAAACTGCTGGTGGAAATTGTTTTGTAATCTTCTGGATTGAAATTAAGGCCAGAATTCTCTAAACTTTCACCTTACTTAGCCAAGATTATGTTGACGGATTTACATGAACATCGATAATAAAACAGACATTTCTATTTCCCTATACTTCACGCTTCTCCCTTTCTTTCGTTTTTTCTTACGGTCTTTCTTCCCCTCATTTTTTCTTTAGTTTAATTCTACACTCTCCACCTATACAAACCGACTTTTTATAGACGTTATGTTTCTCCTTAACTTCTTTAAAAACTTACGTTTCCTGACGTAACCTTTTCAAATATTTTCTTAATTCTTTCAAACTGCTATTTTAAATTCATAATTACAACCCTGAAGATGATAAAAACACTACCGGAAATGTTCGTATTTTCATGTCTTAAATAATCCCTATCGGCATGTGTCGCAGAACTAATTTAATTTTTTTATCAAATACCTTACTTTATTAAATACCTTCATACCTTACTCAAATACATAGATATACGATATACATTATCCTTTTTGTAGTATCAATTTATATAGAATTTATTAAGGTGGATTTCAAATTGAGGTCCACTTAAAACTTAATATACTGAATTGGGTTATATTTTTTATTATTTTTTTTAATGTTTCTGCTATTTTCCATAAAATAATATTTAAATTTTATTTAGAATACTTTTCTCGGCTTGGAATATATAAAGATTAATACAATTATTATTTTATTTAACTTTATAAAAACGATTTGACTTAATTGTGTTTAAGATTTTATTAAATACTCAACATGCTGCTATAGTCAGGCAGTAAAAATATATATTCTCTGAAAATTTTATGTAAGTAATTTCATTCTGTACATTTCTTACTTCCCACTCTGTTTACTAATTCAGTTTGAACATATCTCTCTCACCTTGTCTATTTACATCAACGAAATAACAGACAAATGTGGAAAAAGCATTTAATTATAAAACAATCGTTTTTTATGTAATCTTCGTTGTTAAGGATATTAATTCATTCGTAAAAACTGCACAGACCACACATTATACGGAGAAATTTTCCGATCAAACTGCAGTGAATAAGGAAGTGCCATTGTTTTTGCATGGAGACACTTTTAGAAAAATAAATGAGTGTTTTTCGTCTTTAAAGAGTCAACTTCTGTCGCAAATTTCTCATCAGGAGATTAATACTCGTAAATCCTTCGGCTTCAAAATATTCATGCCGAGTTGATAAAACAATCTGCAATATCAAATAAGTTGGTGTTTAAACAAATCGAGGAAAACTGAAGCTCTGTCCTGATTTAATCAACTAAAACGTAAAATACAGCAAAAATGAATGCCTGACCGGAGGAAGGTAGCAAAATGAAGAAACTGAAACAAACGGAAAGCGGCAGATGTATTTGATATGACGACAGACAAACAGAACGACTTGAGCCTGACGTAAGTGATATATAGAAACACGTTAAGAAATAAGACCCATCTATATATCAGACTGACTGGTTGCCTATCTGAATGTCTGTTGAGTAAAATGGACGAGTTTTGAAAAGTCACACAACTGCAATTGACTGACAGACAAACTGACACAGCGTGACGTTACTAGAGAATGAAATCGATTATTGTGTGTCTCTTCAACTTCTTCATTTTATTCATGCCGACTTTTTCTTTCTTTTATCTCATGTATTCATTCTGAACAGTCACGTCTTTTTCGTTCATATTACAGGTTTTTGCTTTTAACTATTTTTATTCTTTGTTTCATTCCTACTTTATTTAGAACATTCCATTTCTCTATATCTTGTATTATATGCTGTTTCGTTTTTCTTTCTTTTCGGCTGACTTTAATCTGAATATTCTACTTTTACGTTATTCTTTATCTATTTAGTTTTACTTTCTTTGCTTCATCAAAACATTTATTTTACTATAGGGTTTTATCTATTTACTTTGGTCTACTCTTTTCTGGAGTGGTGTTATCTCTCTCTCTCTTCTTTACACCCACATGTATGTGTGTGTGTGTGTGTGAATGAAATATCTTTTTTTACTTTGGAACTGTCTGTGTACATGTATTGTTAATGCCAAAAGCGAAATATGATAAAGGAAAGTAGGTAGGCACTGAGAAATCGAAACCAATAAACCTATCTATTATTGTGACTTTATCAGACAAAGCTTCGATCGCCTCTTCTCATCATTATATACATTTAGCATTTTATTCACACACAGTTAAAGAAACATAGAATAAGAGTTGTAAATATTTTGCCTGAGTATTTATTTCACCTATATCGGAAATGTTCCAGTACATTAACCATTGTAGATTTCAACCTTCATCGCAATTAACTACATTCAGTCTCTTTCCGTCTTCCTTAGCATTATCTCTCATATCTTTGGTTTATGTTTGATTAGTTAGTTTTATGGTATTTCAATCTTTGTGGGTTATTTACAGCCTAAACTTGTAATATATGATTTGTAAGCGAATAGTAAGTTAGTAACATTATTGTTAAACTACTCGCGAGCTTTGATTTGTTTGCACACAGGTGGTTGCAAGAATTGATATCTAAGAAATTATAATATTCAATATCAACTATTTGTTTTTACCCATTTAAATCGTTTCAGGTATTCCTATCTGAAGCTAATAATTATCTTTCTCATTACTCCTGTGTATTATAAATAATGAGTTGTTTGGTTTTTATCAATGATAAGAGGAACAACGAACCAAAGGAGCACTACATAAAAAATGAGCAAAAGAAGACGACATAAAAAAGAGTAAACGAAGACTATATAAAGAAAAATGCTAAAGAAGACTACATAAAAAAAAGAGCAAAAGAAGACTACATAAAAAAAAGAGCAAAAGAAGACTACATAAAAAAAAGAGCAAAAGAAGACTACATAAAAAAAAGAGCAAAAGAAGACTACATAAAATAAAGAGCAAAAGAAGACTACATAAAATAAAGAGCAAAAGAAGACTACATAAAATAAAGAGCAAAAGAAGACTACATAAAATAAAGAGCAAAAGAAGACTACATAAAATAAAGAGCAAAAGAAGACTACATAAAAAAAAGAGCAAAAGAAGACTACATAAAAAAAAGAGCAAAAGAAGACTACATAAAAAAAAGAGCAAAAGAAGACTACATAAAAAAAGAGCAAAAGAAGACTACATAAAAAAGAGCAAAAGACGACGGCGTAGATACATCTATTCGACGACTCGAAGACTACAAAAAAAAAGAGCAAAAGAGTACCACATAAAAAAATGTAAAAGAAGACTACATAAAAAAGGGCAAAAAGACTACATAAAAAAGAGCAAAAGAAGACATCATTAAAAAGAAGATGACATAAAAAAGTAGACTGCATAAAAAAGAGCAAAAAAGCACTACAAAAAAAAGAGCAAAAGAAGACTACATAAAAAAAGGCAAAAAGACAACATAAAAAAGAGCAAAAAGAAGACGACATAAAAAGTAGAATACATAAAAAAAGAGCAAAAAAGCACTACATGAAAAAAGAGCAAAAGAAGACTACATAAAAACAGAGCAAAAGAGTATATAAAGAAAACCAGAAGAAGACTACATAAAAAAGAGCAAAAGAAGACTATAAGATACTTGTGACAATTCATGAGATTGACGAGGAAGAAATTAAACTATAAGGCCTTACGGCAAGAACGCTAAAGGCGATGTACAAGTTTTTACACCGAGTCATGACAGTCTGTATGAGTCAAGAAAAGAGGAGGACTTGCCAGCATTGAAGACGGCGTAGATACATCTATACAACGACACGAAGACTACACAAAAAGAGCAAAAGAGTACTACATAAAAAAGAGCTAAAGAAGACTACATAAAAAAGAGCTTAAGAAGACTACATAAAAAAGAGCTAAAGAAGACTACATAAAAAAGAGCTAAAGAAGACTACATAAAAAAGAGCTAAAGAAGACTACATAAAAAAGAGCTTAAGAAGACTACATAAAGAAAAGAGTAAAAGGAGACCACATAAAGAAAAGAGTAAAAGGAGACTACACACAAAAAAGCAAAAGAAGACTACATAAGAAAATCAAAACAAGACTACATAAAAAAGAGCAAAAGGCGACCACATAAAGAAAAGAGTAAAAGAAGACTGCATAAAAAAAGAGAGCAAAAGAAGACTACATAAAAAAGAGCAGCGACTTGGAACAGTACAAACAACATAAAGATCAAAAGAACAACGACAAGAAGAAAATAGAAATGGGAAAAAACAACAAAAAAAACCCAAATGTATATATATTTTAAGCGAAATACTGATACAATCTCACATGAGAAGACCTAGAGATGCCAAGGAAAAGGAAACTTTAAGAATCTAACAGATTTTCTGCATCAACCTCTTGATATGACCTTTTTTTCTCATCAATCAACGTCTTCTCTCATTCAAGACTTCCATGCACAGCAATTTGGAAGCTCTTCATACATCAAGTTTGCCAAATAAAAATTAAGGTAACGAATACAATGAACCGATATCCGAGTTAAAATGAAAAGTTAAAATATTTCTTTTTAATAAAAGAAAAATCATATCCACTTCCATTAAAAAGACATCAAACCTTCTATCACTAGAAAATGGAATTAAATTCTTCTTTATTCACAAGAAAAAAATAAATCAGACCAAAATTACCAAGATTGTTTTGGTTTTATATTAGTAAATCTGTGTTAAGTGCTCTTGAAATAACCATGAGTGTTACAATGAATCGATGGTCCGGTTTAAATATTTATTTGACGTACATTAAAAAAGGAAATTATTACAGTTAAGCTATAGTTACAAGAGAAGAACATGTTTATAGGTCAAATGTAATTCAGTTCATTCACATTTAAAATTAGTTCGTATGATGCTAAGCATACATATCGAGACATATTGCAAGCATACATATAAATACGTTACTAATAAATAATATCTAATTATATCCATTCAAATTGTATAATTTCATATTTAACTTAATAAAATTCTGTTATCTTTGGTTTACAAGAAAAAAAAATTAAATTGATAAAATTGCACTTGTTTATGGAATTTATATATATATATATATATATATATATATAAAGCCTAGTGTATTTGCCATGTTTGGCATTGATATATAAAGCCTGATAGGCCACATTCTTTTTGAAAACACAAAGGAGTCAGATATTTGAACTTTGCGGATTTTAAAAATGTATGATTGTAAAAAGTAATAGATTAAGATAGATGTTAGAATTGAAAACATAGTCCAACATCAAAAAGCTTTAACAGAAGGTGACAGAGTGATTTATCGTGTTAGTAAATGAACAGAAGAAAAGGAAATATTTAAGTTACAATTGTGCGCAAAAGTCATGCTGAACATACTCACACAAATATTTCATATATACATAGATATGTCATATTCAACTTCTATATACATTTTCATATGCAGTTTAAATTGGAATCCTGTGAAAACAAATACATACAAAAGGCAGTCGAAATTAAGGACAAATTAACTATAATATTTGATACGCTATAATAAGTAAGTAAAGTTGGCGACCGTGGTCGAGAGCAAACAGAAGGCTCCCTTTCCAATAGCTACTACACTGAAGTGAAGAGAAGGGCACTACTCCTTTCCCTGGATTGCACCATTTTACCATTGATAGTGCCTTATAATTCTAAGTGTTAAGCAAGGAGGTATCAAGCACCCCTTTTAAAGTCTTTAGTATGACGCGACCAGGGATTGAACCCAGGTCTCCCAGACCATTGGCGAACACTCTGCCCGCTAGGTCAAAGAGCCGGTTGATACTATATATTCATTGGTTAGATATTTGCATTTTTTATATAATGAAATTTATCTATCAAGTAAAGTATAATGCATAGCATAGGGACCAATTCGGCATCTTGTGAATTTTCTAATTGGTTCTTTTCTTGAAAGCGTTCAATGCTAATTTAAACAGAGACCCACCTTCACCCGTAATTTCCCAGAATGAATAATTATAGATATCCACTCGATTGTCACGGTCAAATGACAATTGATTTTATACATTTTTTTTTTATTTGAATGAATTGCAGACCCGTCTTCAAAAATGGTCCTACATGCAGCCAATAATATAGAAAACAGTTGAAAGAAATTTTCACTTCAAATTTACCAAAGTCATCGTTTAATTTTTATTCTAAACGAGAAAAGAAATTCTATATACTTTAAAATTATATATTAATATATATATAAAATAAGTAATTTAGAGTTTCTATCTTAAAACTCACTAGGAGGTTCCCGTGGTGTAATGATTATCGTCGCGGGATATGGACACGGCGACACGAGTTCAAATCCTGGACCTGACTGATTGCATTTCACTAGCACTAATACCTTTGGGAAAGGTATGAATCCAAATATTCTCCCTCCAGCTATGGGTAAATAGTAGGACAGACTAGGTTCTTCAGCCTTGGTGAGGCAACTAGTCCAGGAGAAGTAAAACTCTGAATTCAAATCTGTTAAACTCCGCTTAAAAAATTGACCTTGTGTCATATCCTGCCCGAGCGGAGGGGTTGGTAAATATGATCTTAAAACTCACTAACAGACAGCTCAAAAGATCAAACATTTATTCGCCCTGAAAATCATTGCGATACATTGTAAAGACTTTATTTTAACAAAAAAACATTACTTAATAAAAAAAAAAAGTTATCTAAACATTTTTTTGCAAATGTATTTAATGCTATAAATTTTATTATTTATTAATTTATTTGTGAGCAGTTGCAGGATGACAAATCGAAAATTTTAGCAATCATCAGTGTTTAGAATTCTTACCTAAGTGCGTGTATCAGACAATGTATATATAACCTAATAAGTTGAATTAAGAAAACGTCACTAATTTATTGCAGTGGTGTTAACGTATTTTGTAGCCATTACAAAACGAACTATAGGAAAGTTTTGCTGCATTTGATTGCAGATGCAATTTTTAAGACTTTATTCCGGAAATGTTTCGAGACATCGAGGGCTTTGTCAAGAGATTGTTCCTTTTATCTAACACACACACACAAACACCCCCCCACACACGTATATAACAAGGTATTTGTGAAGTTTCACCTATGTATTCTCACGATCAATCAAAAAGAGAATTCATGAACATCAAATATAAAATGATCAGAGACTCCAGCTGGAAATGATTCATTTCCTAACGAAATTTACTGGTCCACCACGTGATGCTACAGGAAAGGAGAGAAACTAAAGGAAAAATCTAAACTGGGATCGCAGTGGAAGCCCGGGTTAAAAATAGAAATGTATCGGCAGCAAATAGACAAGGAGTTCTGATTGGCTGAAGGAAACTCAGACGGAAAAAAAAATTTGAAGGATTGGATGTAGGATAGAAAAGAAAAAAAAGAGTTAGTTGTGAGACATAAAGAGGTAAAGATCATAGTTGGACACTAGAAAAGACGATGTTTGACAGTTGAAAATATCTGGCCCCTTTTTTGGCTGAGCTGCAAAAAGGGGTTTCCCACTCACTGTGAAATTGTGAAGACGGAAACAGTGAACAAGCACGCGTTAGAACTACTACAGAAAACGAGAAATATAATTCAAGGCCTGTGTCTGCTCTCTCTCTCTCTCTCTCTCATGATGTTTTATTTCTATTATTCTTAGTAAAACGGTGGACTCATTTTGTATGCACAGTTTATCTCTTCTTAACGACAACTGATAAGCGTACTGCCGAATAAACTTTTTCAACGTTCGTCACGTTCTTACGGTGAAGTTACAACAGGGAGCCGACAGACACATAAGACGTAGCGCTACGAAGGGCATACAGAGCCATGGTGATGCAAGCGTCTATGTGTAGTATTTGAACAAACGTCTATTGAGACCGTACCAGCACAAACGTCCATTTGAACACCGAAGTGTTACGTATATTTGCCCAACCCCTCCGCTCGGGCAGGATATGACACAAGGTCAATTTTTAAACTAGGTTTAACAAGTTTGAATTCATAGTTTTCCTTCTCCTAGACTGTCTCACCAAGGCTGAAGAACCAAGTCTGCCCAACTATTTACCCATAGCTGGAGGGAGAATAATTGGATTCATACATTTCCCACGGGTATTAGTGCTATGTGAAATACAATCAGCCTTGTCCAGGATTTGAACTCGTATCGCAGAGTCCATTACCTACGGCGATAACCATTACATCACGGGCACCTCCACCGAAGTGTAACAACCGTCTATTTTGTGTGTAACGGTACAAAGAGAGACAAAATCGGCGACGAAAAGGATGCATTTGTTAAATATAATTCAGAAACAAATCAAAATATTTAGGATTCTAAGATGTTAGTCAATATGCATAATAAAAACAGAGACATTGTTGAATATAGCATTATTTCTCATTATAATCCTGTTAAACAAAAGGGATTTTTCTAATCGACTCCTTAGCCTGGAAGAAACACCCCACAAAAGAGCAGCTTTTTTTGGCCGCTTACCTTCCCCCGTTTCACGAACCATCCTAGAAAACAAGACATGCAGAGAACGGCTGAGGAACGAGAGTGAACTCCTAAGCGATGTTCTTTAATAAAACCATGGAGGTGCCAGGGTTGACTGATCATTTAGCAGTCATCTTAACACTGTTCACATACTAGACGTCGGTTGACGGACTATCAGGGAGTGATGGATAATAAGGACGGATGGAAAGAGAAAGTCAATGAAATCCGTACAGTTAGCACGAGTTGATTATGATGATTCGAGCTAAAAATTTACAAGGTCCCTTGTTTTGATTTGAAACATTGCATTAATGATTGTCTTTATTCTCATTCTTAGTGTTTTTCAGTAACACAGCTTATCATAATTCAAGTATAAACCGCAACAACCAAAAAAAAAAAAAAAGAAAAAAAAAAGCTAACATTACGCTTTGACTAAATTTCGAACATTATGTACATTACATTGTTTGTAACAGAATCGTACAAATAGCAATATGTTTTTGTAAGTTTTTATCATTGAATATATTTCTGAAGATATATTACATTAACATTGCTCTGATGATGGTTTAATATAAAAGTGAAACGTTTAATGCTAGCAAATAATTCATCCATAAATAAAAATCAACTCCTGAATACTTTGCTTTTTCATATTTACGTATTTACATGCCGTCGATTTCATGTACTATTCCCTTTTATATATATATATATATATATATATATATATATATATATATATACGGATTTTTACTTCAAATTATTCATACATATATCACCATCAAGTATCTAGTTAGCTTGGTAGCTATCTCAGCTTGTACATATCTACACTATACCTATCACTTACTGATATGTAAGTGTATATCTATCTTTACAGTATTGCTTATTTTCTTTCCTTTTTGTCTTCTGAAAAAAAAGTTCTTATTTCTTCTGAATATTTCTTTTTCTTTATTCTAAAGCCTCACTTTATGCGTTTTCCTGCCGAGTGGAACACTGAATATAACTTCCATAAGCCAGCAGGTATGAAATAAAGAAAGAAAATATTCAAAAGAAAACACATGACGCATAATCCTCGAAGAAGTCTGTCTCCATTGGACGGCACATACACAGCCGTTCTCCTGTCACTGTTGCTGTCGTTTTTCTATGTCTTTTCTGTACAGGCGTCAAACTCAAACACATGGGATTGGAACATTGGGTTATCGAGTGATTGGAAATCCGAATATCGATCACGGGTGCAAAAAGTTGCGGATGCTATATATTTTTTCTAAAACAGAGACAATCTATGAAACAGCAAGCAGATATTTATAACTCATGGTATCTTCGATTTCTTATCAACTGTGGCACAATGGCAACATTGCTATGTGGTATGGGCACAACTCACCCATGTTACTGGAGTTGGTATAAATGAGGCTTTAACTCTGTCATTCCCAAGCTGATAGAATGCCGATCATAAGATGTTTAGCAAACTCCTCTGTAGACCGTTGTATATATAATTTCAAAGTACCCGATTGATATGGTCTAGTTCCTGACAAATCTCGCCATCATCATCAAGTTAGGCTTTTAGATCGGAGTTATCTGAATCTTTCTCTCTCTCCATCACCATCGACAGGTCTTCTAAGCTTCATCGTGTGTTCACACAGAACTGATGTATAAAAGTCTTTGCTGATAAGCCCAAACTGGGAACATCCCGTATGATTTCATCCTAATTTCTTCTGCAATGCTTTGCTTGTCTTGTTCGTCTTCCATGGATGGTTTGTGAGATGGTAGGCAGGTGGCCGTGCAGCAGCTGTTTTGTAGCGTATCACTTCCAAGATTTATTCAAGACACGCTGCATTATTGTGGCATTTTGTCAACTTCCATGTGGTGCATCTCTATAGTAGTATTGACACATCTTAAGCTTGGAAGAAATCCTGTTTTACTTGGATTAATAACCTGTCAATAGCATTCTACGATTTCGCATGGCGTATGTTGTCATCACTTTCAGTTGATTAAATGTATGTGAATTGGTCTACTAATTTTAGAGGCTTGCTACTTAAAGTGAAGACGGCTTCTTATTTAAAACACATAGACTGTTTTAATTGCATTGGGCCTTTGTTGCTTTCTCTGTACTCTAGGTAGCAGTTCAAATTACTATGATATAACTACATGTGTCCAGTGAAGATCAAACTCACTATCGCAGTAACAGCAAAGGCAGAACTTCTGAAAGTGGTCCATATAAACCCCTGCGGCTGAATACAGTACTTTGCATTTATAAATCCCTGTATTACAGAAGAAAAACAATGGATCTTGAGGATTACTTGACAGACACTGAACAGCTAGAAGATCTCTGTTTGGTTGGGATGGTCAGTTGAGATGTGTCGTTTACATACGACCCGTTAAAATTACGCAGGTTGTTTCAATGAACTAACGATGTCGCTATGACATCATTCAACTTTTTCAAAGTCATAAGCCTACAACCTACTATCCGTTTTCTTTACAGATCATAGAAAACCCATCCTTCACAAGAAATAATTCAAGAATTAGATGGTGCGTTTGCATTTTTATTTAACTGATTTTTTCCAGGTAAATATTATTGCAAAAGGCTTTCAAATATTCCGATCAAACACGAAAATTTTCCAAACAGGTCTATTTGACCCATATACGGGACTAACAATTTCTTACTTCCTGGGATATAGTAGACATAGGAGTAATGTCAAGAAAGAGATACTTCACATCTCCAGAATTATAGAACTGGAGCCACACATTGGGTGCCTTTTAGTATCCTATCTAGTACACATCTGTTTGAGAGGGCTAACTTCCTGCTAAGAAATGCATTGGAGATATTTTATGCTCTCTCAATTCGGGGGATATCATTTTATATCATAATTCAGCCACTTGGTATTCTACAACCTTTCTGTGACATTACACCTTTTTGCATTGTGTTATTCCCATTGAAAAAAGATCCTGGTTTCGATTTGGTCAATTATTTAGTGATATACTCCTTTTGTTAGATACGTTGACCACAGAAGGAATTTTGCCTGGAATGCCATAAGTATAAAACAAACGTTGACACTCTTTGAGTATATTGAACGCGTAGAAGAATTTACCATTCAAAAATTTATTCGCCGAGTTACATTAGAAAACATAACAACCGATTGTACCAGTTTCAGGTTCTAGTATTTCCTAATCAATCTAATTGTCCATAAACATAACTTTACTTTTCTAATATGTCAATCAATACAATTGGCCGATCCCGAAAAATCTAGGCAATAGCTTATGTTTTTAAGACAGAAATTACTTTATATATTCCAAATCAATTTCCAATTTCTTTTATTGACCCTGTAATATTAGCTCTTGAGCTTAAAACAATTTTTAAACATTACAATTTGTTTTTATTATGTATTTTCTCTCATTAAATCATAATATTAAGGTAAAGGTATCCATTATTAATTTGGTTTTGCCTTGTGCAGATTAGATATAATGGGTAAAACGTCATGAACGTATATTTTACGGTGAGTGATGCTAATTACCCATAATATAAACAGCAATTTTCAGTTTTCAGTTGATAAGTATTGATAAATATGCTCGCTATATATCACTGAATAATAGTTATCATCGTAGGGAAGGAGCTCAGAAACAAAAGTTAAACCCTGGATAAAGTGGGAAAAATTCATCTCTTCACTCCCATCCCGCTACTGATATTCTAGAGCCAATTGGTTTCTTAAAACCTGGTACGTCAAAAGCTTTTAGAAGGAAAATTGAATTAAAAACCAGCCAAACTCCGCCAGAAAATAACTGTCAAATTAGTTGGGTAAATACATATATATAGTTACATGTACAATATGTAGATATACGTATAACGGAGCCATTTAATTTTGTCATTGACTTTTGAAAAATTCTCCACCATCAAGAGAGAGATTTTGAAATTTATTCCAAGTTGGAAGACGACGAAATATCACATTTATATGGTGTGCAATTATTTTATTTTACAAAGTGTGCCAATATGCATAAGCTTCTGAATATGTCGTGCATAACAACATTCATGCATATAAAGAAATATAAAATAATTTATCATTACCTTGGAAAATAAACCTAGATAAATCATAATAGATTGATTAAGAAGCTGGATGAGTATAGGATTTCTTTTCTTTAAGATTTGTTCAACATCTCAATGAATTGCTATGAAATTAATCAGTTCTATACCGGCTCGAAAATATTGATTTTTATTGAAGGGAACAGTCTGAAATCTTTTGTTTCAATAATAATGTAGTTTCATTGCATTCAGATACATCGGGAAGAATCACATTTAAATTACTTTTCAGGGGGTCTACTTGAAATATACAAATAAGTACTAACAACAGATAATTGTTTTTTTTATTCGAGAAAAATATAAAACTTTGGCCTGGAGTTGTATAATATAATAACGGAGCTAAGAATAAGCCAATGAATGGTCTAAAAGAAACCTTTCATTATCTCTTTTTTTTTTCTTGGCTTCAAGCAAACATTTATTTTTGTTGAAATATCGATAAAAGATGAATTATATATATATATATATATTTTTGCTTGATTCATCTGGACTCCCAGATTTGTTCATTATATATTATTTATGTGAAACTCGTTTTGATTGTTATATACAAAACATCAGAGACGTTTCACTCTTGAGCTTGATTCAGGAACATCTGATTTATTATCCCTAATTTATCTTTGATATTCTATAACTCTGCTGTTTTCTCAAACAAAAGTATATTACCACAGTGACTGAAATTCCAATTACTTTTCAACAGCATACGTTTAGTCAACACATACATCCACTTGGACATTAACAAATAACAGTTCACTGCAGGAATAAATTTTAAAACTACTGTCTAAAAAATGAGACAATAAAACCAAAGATGAAAAGGAATAGTTCCAATTAATCAGTCTATAATAATGATATATATTTCTTTAAAAAATTTAGAAAGACTCTCCCAAATTTGAAAAGGTTTTAAAGTTAGAATATGAATTAAAATAAAAGAACAAGCATTGATATCACTAAGTACAAAAATTATAGGGAAAAGAAAGAAGCGTATAATTTATCTGTATCACTAAGAGTCCTTAATTCAACAATCTGAACAGGAGAAGCAATGGATCACAAAATCAGTCCAATTATTTTATATATTTTCTTTCAAACGTTAATAATGATGAATTCATCAGAAAAATAAACCCATCCTAAAACAATATATATTGACTCAACCTTCCACACTATCAAGACGTGACACAAGGTCATTTTCACGTAGAATTTAGGTGGTTGGAATCCAAAGTTTTCCTTCTAGACCAGTTGCCATCTCAAAGTGAAAAGGCCTAGTTTATCATACAATTACCCCATAACAAGGTGGAGAATAGTTGGATGAATAACTTTTTCCAAGTGTATAAGCGCTGTGAAATGCAAACAATTTCGTCCAGGTTTTAACGCAAGTAGCGATGTCCATTTTCAAAGACGATAACTATTATAACATGGGTTCTGCCAAGCAAAACAACATAAAGAATTATAAATAGACTGGATTTATAATTCCGAGATAGATTTTAGGTCACATGATTGCATTAATACAATTAGAAAAGCATGAAGTCAATATTCATTGTGCTCTACAACATTTTTATAACGGTTTTACCATTAACGAAGATTTATTATGATTGTCACAATTGCTTGGATATGTTATGGTAATAAATTCGACACAATACTACAATCAGATATCAACTCCCAAAGAGAGTCCAACCATGTCATTGATACATAAAAGTGACGGGACTGATACTTCTTTTTTCCTTACACAGTAGTGGTTCCTTCAAACTCACGAACTAAATTACAATACGGTTAAATTAATTCACAAAAAAAAAAAAAAAGATTTAACAGCTCTAGAAGGTAAAATGATACCTCTGTCAATTTTGTAAGGGTACCGAGTCGATATATACTTTTTTACGTTCTTTGTATTCTTAGATTATTAATTATGCATAAAATATACTGATTTATCCCAATTACTGATATCATCTAGGCTGTATATTTTTTTCGGATTTAGTACCCTTTCATATTCTTTAGAATCTTGTATAACTCCATTAATCGATTAGTATATATTGATCTATGTAAAGAGATAATTTGCTCTAATAACAGTAGGGTTATTTATCAATTTACTTATTGTTAATTCGTCCCTAAAATTATGCTTCTGCTTGTACTTCTCAAACATTATACATTGATATTACTGTATCGAGATCAGGATTTGCTTTCAAAAATTCAAGTCACATATTGTTTTATCAATTCGGCCATAATCTTGTGGGTAATACATTTTTATATTAAATGATTATTAAATTCAAAAAGGGAACATTTCAGTGGTTGCAATCTCTTTTGAAGCACAAAGATTTCGTACATTAATCCCATTGACATGAACAAGTTGAAAGAATAAAAATAGTAAAAGTTATAAGACTGATCATTAGGTGAAGGAGGAGGAGGGGTAGATACACAGAAAGATGAGGAGAAATCTAAGCTGAATAAAACGTTTTGAAGGTAGAAAGAAATAATCAAGCTTTTATTTTTTTAGTTATGCATTTTTTAAATTTTTTTGGCATGCCAACCTAACCATCATATTTCAGTTTTGAAAGAAATAAAAAAGTGACTGGCGATTTTTATCGATGAAAATAGCTGAAAGAAAATGAAAAAAAATATGAGAAAGCTATCTTTTTAGATCAAGCAAAGAAAGTGAAAAGTAGTCTCTTTGGGAGACGGTTTTTGAAACAGTGTTGTCTTCAAAGACCTGGTCATGTGGTACAGCTACAGTTTAAAAAAAACGAAGAGGAATTAAAGCTGTGCATGCATTTAACGGAGAGGGCAAGAATTACAAAGAAATGGCAAAAAGAGGGTACTGCCTTTTGAAAATTACCGGATGCTCTCGGAAAAAAAAGGTGTGAAAATGTACTCCCATCTTTCGGGTAATTTTTTTACAAATACATACCCTTATGCGTTTGAAACATCTAACAGTAGTGAAAATGAGCAGAGTTTTCTTTAGAGATGAATCTGTAAAACCCAGCACGTGTAGAGAATCTTCCCCAAAACTGGAGCGAAGATTCCGTTATCAAACATTATATATATATGTGTGTGTGTGTGTGTGTGTGTGTGTGTGTGCGCGCAAGTGTGTCCTTCTAGAACATCCATCGATTTTTATTTACTCAGACGTGCTGTAGGTAATACAATATTTTCGCATTAATATAACCTACACGTACATTTTTTGAATAGTAATATTTAGTCCCAAGGGCATTATCCAACATGAGACGATGGAAAATGAGTGTCAGTTAAATATTTTATGGAGATATTGCCCTAATCTTTCAGTAATATATGATTGTGTGTGTGTGTGTGTAAGAATAATGTAACTTGAAATAAAAATTTTATCTATTATAATCATTCACTATCTATTAAGTTTATCAGCTAATGATTTGTGAAACTTTTATGAACGATAAAAAGACCAACAATGTCAGGTTTATGTTATAAAGAAGGTTTATCGTTAAACTGCAGGAACCCCAAAATTTTGAAAGTATGGTAATCATTTTAGGATTGCAGACTTAAAGTAATAAGTCAAGTTGATGACCGAAGATGAGGGTGAACCGAAGGCTTCCTTTTCAATCGCTACTAAAGCGAGCTGTTGGGGAGCGCATTACAACTTCCACTGGATTGCCCTATTTACCCTTCATACACACCATATAATGATGAGTGTTAAGCAATAAGGTATCAAATACCATTTTTCAATTTTTGGGAGGAACCGACCTGGGATTGAACCACGGCCTTCTGAGCCATTGACAAACACTCTACCCATTGAGTTCGAAATCCAATCTCACTATTATATTCACTTTCGAGCCTAAACTTCGAAAGGTTACTGAACTCCATAATCCTCCCGGGAATGAATTAAATGATATAACTGCTGTTTTTCTACAAGGATGGATTTAGAATTAAAAATCATTGCAAGTCTGATATCTCATTAAAGAAAGAAAACAAAAACTTATTTGCAAAATTAAAAAACGTGGTTTCTAAATCACTGACGTGGACCATAGGGGGGACACTTTCGAAATATTCAACCTTCATCTTCACGACATTTTTTTTCTTTCTTTTGGATTATGTGTGTATGTCTGTGTGAAGATATATATATATATATATATATATATATATATAAAATGTACCTGCTATTCAATATTTATTACTAATATACGGATTTTACAAACACACACACAAACATATATATATATACAAGAAATAGATATACATAGTAATGAGTTTGTTTTATCTTAATCCATCAACAATACCAGCTGCATTTTACAATACATTGCTACACATTGCTGACAATGAAAAAAACACTTAAACTACAGAACCTCAATACATATGTAAAAAATGCAGACAGGTAAATACAATTATATCAAGTAATAAGCTAACAATATGTAGATAATTTAGTTTGGAAAATGATTTTTATAAGAGAATCAATGTTTTTCATCATATATACAAATACGAAGCGCAACTTTATATATATAAATATATATTCATATATGAATACACGTATATGCACTCAACCGACAGAGATATGTACAGAGCGGGATCTCTGCATACGTTTATTCCATAAAGTTATTTCTCACGAGAATCACAAGTTTAATCGTGAGTTCAATATTGAAATAGACATTTTTCATAAAAAGATATAACTGTCATCCCTTATGTACGATAACGTTAACTTAAATACTATCGATTTAAGTTATATCTAAGTTATATTTGCCGGGAGTGATTACTGAAATACAGTCGATGAGCAGTGACCAAAGCCAGCATATATGGAAACAATCATTGATAAAATTTGACAAAAAGATGAGAAAAAAACATTTGTAAAAATATTTTTTATGCTTTCATTATATTGTTAATATATATGCGTGTATAGACACTCATATAAAAAATTATACGATAAATATATACATGCATATATGCATTTATGTA